>CM053606.1:147619590-147671318 GCA_028646535.1 Procyon lotor
AAGCAGGCTCCCCGCTGAGCAGAGAGCCCGATGCAGGCTCGATCCCAGGACCCTGAGATCATGACCTGAGCCGAAGGCAGAGGCTTTAACCCACTGAGCCACCCAGGTGCCCCTCATTTATTTTTTTAATTAACATATAATGTATTATTTGCTTCAAGGGTACAGGTTTGTGACTCATCAGTCTTAAACAATTCATAGCACTCCCCATAGCACATACCCGCCCCAATGGCCATCACCCAGCCCCCCCATCCCTACCCATCCCCCTCCTCTCCAGCAACTCTCAGTTTGTTTCCTGTAGCTCATTTATTTCTGCTCTCACATAAAATGTCAGTTTTCATAGTCTTCTTCAATATAAGCAGGGAGAAATTGTTCCCTTTCTAAGACGTTATCTACAATGCACTCAAACAATTTATTAAAGAGTGAAACAGTATCCCCCCAATAGTTTTGGAAAATAAAGAAAAAGACTCTCCATTTGCAGTAAGTTTCCCTGTAAAAACTGAGAGAAATAGATTCTTAAAGTTTCAAAAGACTTCAGTTTTCCCTGATTATTTTCAAAAACTAAATTAATATTTATCCTATGACTTCTTGCAGTAATTCTGTTTTAGAATACTTCATTGTAGTGGCTTTGTGTTTGATTATTAAAGAAGGGAGATCTGGTGCCCAGAAATGCAACATATAAACTTTGGATTTACTGAGCTGTGCTGTTTAGCTTCCATAATGAGTATCTGATTATTCCCTTGGCGAGTACATTTTTTTCCTTCTGGTAAAAGGATCTAGGTATCCCATGCATATTTATGTCTGGAGGAGAAAAAAACAACAAAATTTTTTTAGAATAATGTGACCTTGTGGGTTCAGGGACGTCTATTGAATTGCCTACTCCAACCATAGTAGGCTGATTATTTTTGCCCTGGGGGAAAGATTTATTCCATTTATTCATAAACACTTCCGTGTTTTGGTCCCATTACATTAACTGCATTGTATTTCAAATATTGTTTTATTATCATTTTATTTTTTTAAGATTTTATTTATTTATTTGACAGAGAGAAAGAGATCACAAGTAGGCAGAGAGGCAGGCAGAGAGAGGGGGAAGCAGGCTCCCCGCTGAGCAGAGATCCTGATGTGGGGCTCCATCCCAGGACCCTGAGATCGTGACCTGAGCTGAAGGCAGAGGCTTTAACCCACTGAGCCACCCAGGTGCCCCTTTATTATCATTTTAATGTTAGAAAACAAATGAGATAGGAATTAGCTGGGCAATTTCAAGAAGTTGACATGGACCCAAAGAAACACACACACAGGGGCGCCTGGGTGGCTCAGTTGTTAAGCGTCTGCCTTCAGCTCAGGTCATGATCCTGGAGTCCTGGGATCGAGCCCCGCATCAGGCTCCCTGCTCGGCGGGAAGCTTGCTTCTCCTGCTACCATTCCCTCTGCTTGTGTTCCCTCTCTCACTGTGTTTCTCGCTGTCAAATAAATAAAATGTTAAACACACACACACACACACACACACACACACACACACACACACACACACACTATTCATGATCAGTAGTCCTCTAATATGAACACTGAGCAAAGTTCAGTAGCCCATTTGGAAGCACAAACTAGAGTATGAAGCAATGCTACTAAAGGTACTGACAATACTGCAGAATTCTAAAGGTTCTGAAATACACTAAAAATATTTTAGTAGCCTGGCTCTGGGTGACACCTAGTCTAGCACACAGACCTACCTTTCATCAGACAGCCTCTTCCTTTGTTGCAAAGATCACTCCAGTTGAGACTTTCTCCAAGGATAGAGCTTAGGGTAGTATCAGTCCAGCTTCTGGGCCTCTTTTTCTAGCTCCTTATCCTAAAGCCCAATTGAGCCCTTTCAAGAATCAATTACTAAATGATTTTTAGGGACAAAATCTTATTGTCCCATGGATACATTTCACGAAAGAATTTAAACTCCTGGGCCCTTTTCCCATTTCTTCTTCCACAAACACTTCCTACTTTAGCCAGTGTCTGTGTACCTTTCTTTTTTTAAATTTTTATTTACATTCAGTTGGCCAACCTGGAGTACATCATTAGTTTCAGATGCAGAGTTCAGTAATTCCTCAGTTGCATGTAACACCCAGTGCTCTTCACATCACCTTGTGTACCTTTCTTAGATTCAGTGCATGGCTGTGACTTTTCCTTGGATTCAGGAAGCCCCTATTTCTTTTCTATCACTTCGGCCAGGATAACTTATCAGAACAGGAGAGCCGCCTCTCTGCCTTCTGGCCATCGTCCCATCTCTGCTGACTCCCTCACACTGGTTGCTAAGACCTTTCCTGGAAAGAATCTACAGGCTAAAGCCCAGAGCTGGATGATTTTTCACCGACACTACTCTCTGAAACACACAGAAGGCTTGAGTTGCCAGAACGGTGTGAACCTGCCAGTGTTTTGCTAACTATTTCCAGAACACTCACTCTGTTGCCAGCTGTTACCACAATTTTTCCTAGTAAGAATGCGTTTAAGGGAAAGGTTGCAAAAACATGGTGGCTTTCATAGGAACTTTCTTGTATTATTAGCACTAAGTTATCGGAAAGATATAAAATAGAATCACTTTTTTTTTTTTTTTAAGTTCCAGCAATGATATAGGTGTTTTTCTGGGTTGTGCTTTGCAGAAGTGAAGTTTTTCTGTGAAACTCCAGCCATTGCTGATATTGTGATCCTGGTTGATGGTTCATGGAGTATTGGAAGATTCAACTTCAGACTGGTTCGGCTTTTCTTGGAAAACCTGGTGACAGCCTTCAACGTGGGCTCAGAGAAGACACGAATTGGTACACGTTCTGTTATTAGTGGAAGTCAGCTGTCAGTGTAAATATGCTGGGAGGTTTCATAAGAGATTTCAAAAACTTTAGAGAGCAGCTCTCAGAATTATAGGATCAGCTAAGGTGACACTCCTAAGAGCACAAGTTTGGATCAATAAATATCTGTTCTTACTAATTTATGCTGAATGATACTATCATTCGATTAGTTATTGAACACATTTTAATTTTCAAAAGAGTCAAAATCTTCTCTACCTAGTAACAATAACTTTTAAAGTTGCAACGGGTGTAAGAGTTTTTTTTTAAGTAGAAGTTTTCTTTTTATTTAAAAGAAGCAGCTGAATCCAGTGGAATTTCGAACTAAGAGAATTGGAAATTGGAAGTAGTTTTATAGTACAAAATAATCTTTGCCAAGTTAATGCTAGCCAAGACAGAAAAAAAAGTTATAAATCTTAGAGAAGTATATCCCACTTTATCTTATAGAGTCTCACAGTTTCATTTTTATATAGCCATTAAGGAAAATCGTTCCTTTGAGGATAAAAATGAACTAGTAAATCTAGACCTTTTATCTACAAATATAATCAGATTTGTTTTTTAAATACCGAGTACCTAATTAGGTGCTCACTTCTAAATGGCTAGAAAATATGTACATTCCTCCTGCCCCAAGATTGTGTCCAAACTAATTCCTTAAATTGTTGCCAAGAATTCGTTTTGAAAATACATAGCGAAGCAGAGAAAGAATTGCTATAAAGATCAGGCCCTTTATTATTCTGGTTTCACAAATAGTTCACTAGGTCTTTGAGTAATCCATCATTTCTGGGTGGGCTGTCTCATCTTTTTTTACCAGGTCTTGCACAGTACAGCGGTGACCCCCGAATAGAATGGCACTTGAATGCCTTTAGCACGAAAGATGAGGTCATCGAAGCGGTCCGAAATCTACCCTATAAGGGAGGAAATACACTAACAGGTATGTTTCATGTTTTTAGCAACTTATCTTGCCAAAGATTCATTTCATTTCTTCATTCTGCCACTTTGTAAGACTTGGCTCAGTGTTTTTAAACCCAACTAAAATCTGGAATTCTTAGATGGCTCTTTTCTGAAGCTCAGCCTTAAGAATTAAGACCCAACATGCCATTCCTTTTGCTACATAAATGTCCCCAGAAGGGCTTGGCTGGGCCAGGAGGAGAGGGAGTGAAGCTGAGGCTGACAGTCTTTGGGGACTGTCTTAGCTGTGGGTGTCTTAGCTTTTACCAGTTCATTTTCCTCTTGTCACCTGCTTCCTCCTCTAGCCACCCCATCATTTATTTTCTAATTAATTAATTATTTTTTAAAAGATTTTATTTATCTATTTTGGAGAGAGAGAGAGTGAGCTCGAGGGGAGGGAGAGACAGAGAGAAAGGGAGAGAGAGAATCCCAGGCAGACCCTGCCCTGAGCACGGAGCCTGACGTGGGGCTTGATCCTGGGACCCTGAGATCATGAAATTAAGAGTTGAACACTCAACTGACTGAGCCACCCAGGCGCCCCTGGCCATTCCATCATTTAAATGAAAACAAATTTCTATCTTGTTTATTTTCAAGGAAGGTATTTTCTTGGTTCTTATTCTGCAATCAGTAGTTATCCTAAAAATCTTTATGGATCTTTGGATCACCAGTATCTTTGGTAAACAAGGACTGTGAGAATATTTAGATTATAATTATTCCAGCCACAAGGGGTTGTCACAGGATTTAACCTTAGTACCTGCTCTTTTCTTCTATAGGTGCACAATGCAGATAGATGCTCACTTTAAATAGTAATGATGCTATCGTTGACTTTTAAGTAAACCATGGAAATCTTGATAATTGCTTCACCAGTTTGAGGCTTTAGTTAACAAAAATAGTCTTTTTGTTAATGCAACAAAAAAACTTCACTAACCGCAAATCTTATAACAATATTGAAGCATTTCTTATTCTTTTTCTGGATGAAAAGTGTCACGCTCAAAAGGCAGGAATTCAGTGATCATTTTGGATCTGCCTCCACTATCCCAAAAAAGAGAGAGAGAGAATTTTTGGTTCTTCAGACCACTGTAAACAAATTTTTGATAATATTTGGGATTATTGCTTCTGTGTGGGTATTCCTGCTTCATCCTAAATTACAAAGGCTTACATTTTCTTGTACACAGATCTGTCAACATCAACTGGCCATGAACTTAATGTTCTTTGTAAATGCCAGTTTCCAAAATGATGGACTATTCAGTTATTCATATTACCTCTATTCTGATGGATTTTAAGTTTTCATCAGATCTGTCGAGAAAAAGGTCACTTCAAAAATGAAGATGAAAATTCATATCTAATAAAAACTTTTAGCTCAATAAGTTACTCATGTTGTGGTTACATTTTACAGAATTGGAAAGCTTTTTATTAGAAGTGATTGGTTTGTGTTTATTTTTTCTTGTTTTCTCCCAGGTCTTGCTTTGAGCTACATTTTTGAAAATAGCTTTAAACCAGAAGCAGGAGCAAGGACTGGAGTGTCCAAAATTGGCATTTTGATCACAGATGGAAAGTCCCAAGATGATATCATCCCACCATCTAGAAACCTCCGTGAATCTGGTGTCGAACTCTTCGCCATAGGTATGTGCTATTCATGGTCCTACTTGAGTCATGGGCACAGACACCCAACCAGTTAAAACAATATGTAATGCAAAGTGCACTTCATTGAAAGCCAGGGCACCTGGACAGTTTCTAGTCATGACTCTAGTCAGTATCCAGTCTTGTGATCTGAGCCCAACTTCATTACATGTAAGATGGAAGTGATGGTAACTTTCATGTACCTTATACCTACCTCTATGAACCCTATAGTGTGAGGTTCTCTGGATGAGACACCAAAATGTGAAAAGCAGAAAGTAGCATGCAAAGGTTAGGTATATGTTTGTTAGCTTTCAATTGATGAGGATTTTTTCTCTCTCTGTTTTTGGTAAAGATTTATTTATTTTAGGGGGGCGGGGGAAGGGGCAGAGGGAGAGGGAGAGAATCTCAAGAAGATTCCATGCTGAGCACAGAGCCCAACTCGGGGCTTGATCTCACAACCCTGAGATCATGACCCTGAGATCATGACCTGAGCTGAAACCAAGAGTCAGATTGAATGTATAACCCACTGAGCCACCCAAGCGCCCCAGGACTTTCTCTTTAGTATTGCTTTATAGCAGTCTCTTCTCTGGTAGTATAGGGAGAGACCAGCTTAACATTTTTAAGGAATTCAGGTCCTGTGGCTACTTAGAAAGCATAAAGTTCTAGAGATATGGTATTATTTCTTTGAGATGAACTCTTTATAAGGGGTCATTTTTGTGGAAAAGGATACATGGACACATATTCAGAATAACTGCAAAAACATTTAGATGATGCAACTTTGCTCTTGATGAAAATATTTACACTGTCTTTGGCAGTAGGGAGATCTTTTACTTAGTAGACACCAACCGGAACAATACAGAACAAAACAAAACAAAATCCCCAAACAAGAAACAATTCATCTGACCCGTTCCTAGATTTTCTCCTGGAAATGTGATTTATAGAGGGTTCCATTCAAGAAGGTTGTGCTTGCCCAGCGTGGTAGTGGGTGCTGGGACACAGAGATGAGGAAGGCAAAATCCTTACAGAACAAATTCCTTCCAAGTCATCATGACCTTTTCTTCTCTTTTCCAAGCTATTTGCAACAAACTATTTCATTTGGAAAGGTGAGAGAGAGATGGTAGAGATTTGGAGCTATCTTCCCTAGAATGCACTTTTTGTTGTTGTTGTTAGGGGTCCTTTTTTCTTAGACTATTCTTACATGAATACATGATAGCTTTGACCTAAAAGCTATCAAAAGCATTATTAAGTTCATTGTCTTTTCATGTACTTGGTGTTTTTGTTCCTGTGGACACAGATCCAGCTGTACATGTGAAAAGCTTTTTTGAAGTCTTCAGGCAAGAAACATCAGAGAAATTAATCTAATTTTTATTTTTTATTTTACTATCTTTTTGTCCAAAGATAGTAGGTGGAAAGAAAAGGTGGAAATCTTTTTAGATGTCCAACTAATGGGACGAATTTTTGTGTCATGTTTCCATTCAGTGGTCTTATTGATAATGAATGGATGAGTTTGTAAACAAAATTTGAAGTGAACTCACAGATGTAATTTGGACTTTTCCTCTGGAAATTACCTGGAAATCACTAGTGTTTATTGTCTTATAACCCCCTATAGCACATAGTTCAGAGATAACTCACACTTTGTCACTTAATATGTCGGGGTTGGAAGATAAATCAAATGGCACAGCCAGGCATCTGAGAAGTCATTCATGTTGCCCTAGGTAATCTCCCTTCCCTGCTTCCACAGTACTTTTCTTAAAAAAAAAAAAAAAAAACCCTTAGATGATAGCGATGACGGATTTATAAAGAAAGGCTCCTTGTTTGCTGAAGCCCCGGGAAGAGAAATCTACCTCCACACCCATAAAACCCAACCCTGTGCCTTCCTTTTCTGTTTATAATTTCGCCTACTCATTTTAATTTGCAATCTTCTAAGAGGTGGCATGATTTAGTAGTTAAGAGCCTACGACTTTGGATCTAGACTACCCAGGGGGAATCCCAGCTGTACGCTTTCTGCTGGGTTTCCTTGAGCAAGTTAATTAACTTCTCTGTGCAACACCTTACTGATGATACAATGGGGGAAATAACAGTGCCAAACTCATTGGGTTGATTATGGGGATTAAATGTCTTCATGTACGTATGGCACCACAGTTCCTGGGCTGTAGTGGGTTCACTCAAAGAGTGTTAGCATCCGCTGTTAAGATAGACAGGGAAAGTTTCATGGGAGCTGAGGATTTTCTGTCTCACTCTGTTCCCTGCTGCATTCCAAACACCCGGCGTTGTGCTTGACTTGTTGCAGTGGATTCCACAAAGATTGTGGGAGAAGCAGAGCTTCCCTGTTTGCATTTAGCCAAATTGCCATGTTACCAGTCAGCCAGTTGTACTTGAATATATTAAAAAATTTTTCCCAAGCTTTCTCTTAATGCTATATAATAATACCATAAATAGTAATAACAATACTTTTATATCTATAATTAATTTTTATTCTAACAGTAGCTCTTAATTTAAGTAAACTTATATTCTAGAAATTGAAACCTAAGGGGTTGACTGTTTAGAATGCTGGTTTAATTACTACTGCCTCTGCACTCTTCACGCAAGACAGAAGTTAGTTACATTAATGCATCTTCCTGTTAAGATACACTGAACAAAATTAGGATGTAATCATTTAAAAATGATGCTGAAGGTGATTTTTAAAAAAACATCTAACAGTGTAAAGTAGCAGATGCTTCGATCGCAGGGGGAGGTGGCGATGGGCTCAGGACAGGCTCACAGAGGTTGGTTTCTCAAAGGGGGCATGAATGTCATGACCCTCCCTCTTGTCCTCAATGCAAGGGGTGAAAAACGCGGATGAGAACGAACTGCGGGAGATCGCCTCTGAACCAGACAGCACTCATGTGTACAATGTGGCCGAATTTGACCTGATGCACACAGTTGTGGAGAGCCTGACAAGGACCGTCTGCTCCCGCGTGGAAGAACAGGACAGGGAGATCAAAGGTAAACCGAGGAACCGAAGGCGGTCATTCTGTGCATGTGGATATTACTCCACCCAAAAGTCTATTGTGGACTATGAAAAGTCTTATCATTTTTCATGTTGACTTTCTAAACAGAGCCCTTTATTCCCCTAAGACGTGAATCATCAGAGTAGAAAGAGAATATACTGAGAGCCCACTGAGGAAGGAATAGTTTAAACACTAGATCATTATCTCCATGGTGTCAGATTGAGACCATCATGGCGGTTTGTTTTTAACTAAACTTTGGATTCTGAGGTAATTGTACATTCATATACAATTGTAAGAAATAAGGTAGAGAGAGAGCGTTTCTGCTTTACCAGTTCCCCTGAATGGTAACATATTGCAAAACTCCAGTACGCTCTCCCGGGCAGGCTACCGGAATTGAGAGCCAAAGTACAGAACACTTCCATCACCTTGGGGATCATTCCTTTTGTCCTCTTATGGCCCCATTCACTTGTCCATCCCCACAACCTCTTCCTCACCCCGGACAACTACTGATCGGTGCTCCATCTCTAAATAGTTTTCATTTTGAAAATATTATGTAAATGGATTATGCGGTATGTCCTCTTTGAGGACTGACTTTTTTATTCAGGATAATTTCCTGGTAATTCATCCCACTTGTTGCATATATCAGTAGCTCTTCCCTTTTTCCTGCTTTATCATATTCCCTGATATGGACAAACCACAGTCTGCTTAACCGTGAACACACTGAAAGGCAATCAGAGAAAGACAAGTATCATATGATTTCACTCATATGTGGAATTTAAGAAACAAAACAGAAGAAACTAGGGGAAGGGAGAGAAAAATAAGAATAAAATGAAATCAGAGGGGGAGACAAAACATGAGAGACTCAACCGTAGGAAACAAATGGAGGGCTGCTGGAGGGGAGGTGCGCAGGGGTAACTGGTTGATGGGCATGAAGGAGGGCATGCGACGGAATGAGCGTTGGGTGTTACATGCAACTGATGGATCCCTAAATTATTCCTCTGAAACTAATATACAGTGTATGTGAATTAATTGAATTTAAATAAAATAAAATTATTAAAAAAAAGGAAAGGAAGACACCTGAGTTGTTTTCATTTTTGACTATTACAAATAAATCTGTTATGAATGTTCACCTATAGGTTCTTGCTTGAACGTAAGTTTTCATTTCGTTGGGATAATGCCCAGAGCGCACGATTGCTGTATCACACTCTAGCAGCGTGCTTAGCTTAGTGTTAAGAAACTGCCACACTGTTTTCCAGGGAGGCTGCAGCAGTCTACATTCCCACCAGCAATATGTGTGTGCCATCCATTCTCTTTCTGTGCATTTTCACCAATATTTGTTGTTTTTACTGTATTTTATTTTAGGGATTCAGATAGGTACGTAGGATATCTCACTGTGGTTTTAATGTGCATTTCCCTGATGGCTAATGAAATTGGACATCTTGTTTGCATGCATATTTCACATCTGTATTTGCTCTTAGGCTGTTCATATCTTTTGCCCATTTTCTAATTAGATGAATGTGTGTGTGTGTGTTTAGTTTTTAACTGTTGAGTTTTAACAATTCTTCATTTATATGCTAGATGCTAATTCTTTTAGATATGTGGTTTGTTAATATTTTCCCCCAACTTGTAGCTTGTCTTTTCATCCTTTAACAAGGTCTTTTGTAGAGCCAAAGTTCTAAATATTGATTAGGTCCAATTTATTAATTTTGCATTTTATAGTTATTACTTTGGGTATCAAGTCTAACTCTTTGCCCATAAATGCTAAAAATTTTCTTTTGTATTTTTATTCCAAAAAATTTATGTTTTACATTTAAGTCCATGATTTTTGAAATCATGGTTATTAAAGTTTTTGAAAAATTTGAAGTGTAGATCAAGGTTTGGGTTTTTTTTCTCCTACATACAAGTACTCCAGCACTACTTCCTAAAAATGCTCTATTTTTATCATTGAATTGCTTTGCACCTTTGTCAGGTATCAGTTGGGCAAATTTGTGTGTGTGTGTATCTTGATTCTCTGTTCTGTTGGGTCTATGAATCTGACCTCCTTCCAATATCCTACAATCTCGATCTCCTGTAGCTATGTAAGTCTTGAGATTGGATGGACTGAATTCTCCCACTTCCTTATTCTATTTGGAAACTGCTTTCATGATTTTACTTTCTTTACCTTTCCATATAGATATTAGAGAAATATTTATTCTATAAAAAAATCTCATTGGGATTTTGTTAGGAATAGCATTAAATCAATTCTCAATTATCAAATATTAACATGGGAAGAACTGACATCCTTACTGTGTGGATTCTTCCAGTCCTCGAACATGGTAAATTCCTCCATTTGTTTAGATATCCTTTGATTTCTTCATCAGCATTTTGTAATTTTCAGGATACAAGTTCTATTCAGGTTGTGCTCTGTTTACAACTCTGTATTTAATTTTATTTTGAGGAATTTTAGTTATTTTTTATTTTGGTGTTCACATGAGTATGTATGAACACAATTATGTTTTTGTATGTTTCTTTTGTGTCCTATGACCTTATTATTTGAATTTGCTAATTCTAGGATTTTTTTGTCTAGATTTTCAGGGATTTTTCCTATGTAGGCAATAAACCATATCCTTTGCAAATAGGGATATTTTTATTTCTTTGCTTTTGATTGCTGTGCTTTTTATTTTCTTGCCTTATTTCATTGGCTAAAATTTCCTGTACTATGTTGAATAAGAGTGATGACAATGAACATCCCTGCCTTATTCCCCATCTTAGGGGGAGACTTTCTGCTTTTCAGGGAATTGGTTCATTCCATAGGATTCGTAGAATATATGTGTGGAAAGTTATTCATCGTATTCCCTTATTATTCATTCAATATCTGTAGGGTCTGTAGTGATAGTCTGTGGGTTTTTTCCCCTGATATTGGTAAGTATTGTCTTCTCTCTCTTTTTTCTTTCTCAGCCTTGCTAGAAGTTTGTTTTTAAAACAAAACAAAACTTTTTCAAAGAACTGGCTCTTGGTTTCCTTGATTTTCTCTATTTTTCCTCTGTTTTTAATTTCATTGCTCTCTGCTCTTATTTTTCTTATTTTCTTTCTTTAATGGTTTTAAGTTTATCTTGGTCATACTTTTCTAGATTGTTGAGATGAGAACTTGGATTACTGAATTGTGATGTTTCCTCTTTTTTTAATGTAATTACTAAAATGATGTAATCTTCCTTCTCCACACTGCTTTAGCTATGCTCTACAAAGTTTGATATGTTGTATTTTCATTTCATTTCAAAATATTTTGATCTTCTTTGACCTGTCTTCTTTGACCCTTGGATTATTTAGAAGTGGTTGTTTATAATTTCAAAGTGTTTGGGTGTTTTTCACTTACCTTTCTATGATTGGCTTCTAAGTTTGATTTCACTGTCCTTAGAGAACGAACTCTGTGTGATTTTTATTGTTTCAAATTTTCTGAAGTTTGTTTTCTGGTCTAGGATGTGCTTATCTTGCTTCATGCCCTGTGGGTCCTTGAAAAGGATGTACATTCTGCTATTGTCCTTTGAAATATTCTGTAAATTGGCTGGATTCCTTTGGTTAATGGTTTTGTTGAGTTCTATATCCTTGTTAATTTTTCTGTCCAATCATCTTATCAATAGATTCTGGATTCTTTAGCCCCATGTCTAGGACATATGAAGTGAAAGGAAAACTCAGGGGACTTATCATTGTATCATTCTTTGTGTCCTGCAATTCCTCACCCATATACTTTCTTCTTTCAGTGTCTTCTTATGCTTGTCTTATTACATAATTTCCAGAATTTTTGGTTGTATTTAGCAGAAATAATAGGGGAAAGTACATCAATTCTGTCTTCCTGGAAGCACAGACACCAATTATTTTTTAACCTTTGTCTTTCATGATATCATTGGTCTGCAGGTTATATTTGGTCTACAGGGATGTGATCTGAGAAGAGGGTAATAGTCAGATCTTCCTTTGAGAATTTGGTTTTATTTCCTGCCTTCTTTGTATCCAGGGTGTGGAATGATTCTATTTGGCTACATCTCTTCCATCATTCCTCTTTCTCTGGACCAGATCTCCTGGGACTAAGTTGGACAGCCAGGCAGTAGTTTCTTTTTTTTTTTTTTTTAAAGATTTTATTTATTTGACAGAGAGAAACACAGCTAGAGAGGGAACACAAGCAGAGGGAATGGTACCTGGAGAAGCAGGCTTCCTGCCGAGCAAGGAGCCCGATGTGGGGCTCGATCCCAGGACTCTGTGATCATGACCTGAGCTGAAGGCAGACGCTTAACGACTGAGCCACCCAGGCGCCCCAAGCAGTTTCTTGAATACATTTCTCTGAGCTTCTTAATGAGACTGCTTTAGAGACCAATTTTTCCCACAAAAAAAATTCTACCTGTGGTTGTTGATAGAGCATATAATATAGTTTCTGGCCATAGTTAAGTGTTCAGTAACTATGTTTTTTCTTCATGAATATGGTTCTTAAGGCTGCTTTGGGTAAGTCCCTAGAGGATAAGGAATCCTAAAGTTCAAGGACTTTGAATTTCACATGTCCCAAATCTTTCATAGAGTCATTTGTTTTAACATGTGTATAACATACACAAAGTGCTTACCTACTGTCTAGCTGATTGTGAACATTCAGTATATGTTAGTTGCCTTTTCTTCTCTATTTACTTTTAGATACTGGCCATTTGTTGAATTGAAGTCTTCCATAAAGAGACTGTATCTCCTGATGCTTAAAAACACAGGCTCTTATATCAAAAACTCAAGTATCAACCTCAGCCCTGATACTTACTAATCATGAGATTTGGTCAAGCTATTTAACTTTATTATGCCTTGATTTTCTCACCCACAAAATGGGAACATTAATAGTATCTACTGAGAATTAAAGAAAATAATACTTCTAAAGACCTCAAGACAGTACCTTTAGATACACACGTGCTCAATCAGTGTTGTGTTTCTGTTTTTGTTTTTTTAATTATTCTATAGCAAAGTCTTTAAGAAAGTTTCTTAGAGTCAAGGATTGCCTTATTTAAGTTTGTATCCTCAGGACCTGGCATAGTGATCAGTACATAATAGGCACTTTAATGTTTCAATGAACAAATGTAGGAATGAATAATTGAATCAATTTGTCTAGAGATGAAATCTTAGAAGTAGCACAAAACCAATAGTCATTTTTGACTAATGGAGTTTCCGAGACTTATGGGAAGTAATTTTGGGAAAGAGGTTCACTTTGTGTATTTCTATACTTTAGCCTCAGCTCTTGCCACCATTGGGCCGCCTACAGAGCTGATTACTTCTGAAGTCACTGCCAGAAGCTTTATGGTTAACTGGACTCATGCCCCTGGAAAAGTGGAAAAATACAGAGTCGTGTACTACCCGGCCAGGGGCGGAAAACCAGACGAGGTAATAAGGGGATGATATTTTCAAACCATTATTTTCATTCTTTCAAGTCTTCCACAGTAGTGAGGACAAGACAGAGGAGATTCATGAGGTGTATGAGGAGATTATTCTGTCCAAGACATTGAAAATTCATTGGACTGGAATACATTTCCAAGTGTCTACTTTGTTATCCCATCTCTCTGGTTATGGCATTCATACTTTCTCCTCCCATCTCTATCCAGTCACCCTCAGAACGGGTCATGTGTTCATTTCTTACATAACTTATTTTGACCTTTTTCCTTTTTAAAATTGGAAGTTCTAAAGCAGAAGGAATCAGTAGCTCATTGTATGGCCAGAACCTCTTTTTGCTATTCATGTGTTCTTTCAACTTTCGGAGTGGTCTGTATTGTTTGCCTTAATGACCTCTATGTGTTCCAAATTATGTGGTTGTATAGTCCTTCAAGGTTTGGGATTTCCTGGCCATTTGTGGAGATTAGTGCAATTGAAAAGCCATAATAAAGCATCCATAGCTGGCCTTTTTCATGGTTTGGTCATCACAGGAGAGAACGCCTATTGCCAGATGATTGACTGGATCTTTCCCTTTTCCTACCTTTGACACAGGAAATCACAGGGAATATGTTAAAATGTGATGAAATCTCCCCCCCCCCCTATTTTTTTGAAGTGCAGACATTTTGTTGTTCTAACCTTTGGTTGACCTCTGCATGTTTCACAATATTCTTCCGTATTATGGCAAGATTTTTAATTTTTTTTAAGTGTTCAAGAAGTAGAGCGAGAAGATTTAAGTCTTTTGGACTAAAAAGAAGTCAGAGTACTTCCAATACTTCTATCTTTTTCATGACTAGTAAGTCTGTTAAATGCTTCCCAAAGCTCCATGGAAAAATATTGCATGTCAACTATTTTAAGTGGAGGTGGTTAGGATAACAATTAGCCTGGGAAAGATACTCTCCATTAGATATGACTTAATAAGAGACTTTTAGACATACTTCATAAAAGGTGCATCACTTCCCGGAGGAATTGAAGGAGAATTGACTACCACAGTAGAAAAGACGATGCGGCACAAATAATATTGAATGATATGTTCTTGCTAGAGATATTTTGCTCTTTGGTTTCAATTCTGCATGTCAGGTATTCCCTACTCTCATTCCTTGAACTGTTCTTTAATCAGGTGGTGGTGGATGGAAGCGTGTCTTCCACGATGTTGAAAGGCTTAATGTCTTTAACTGAATATCAGATAGCAGTCTTCGCAATATATGCTCACACGGCTAGTGAAGGTCTACGGGGAACCGAAACCACACGTATGTATTGAATTCTACCCCATGTCTGACCTGGTATGGCAACGCTTAGGTGTCCTTTCTTAAGTTGGATTTCTGCTCAGGTTGTATTGATGGCCATCCTGACTCAAATTCCTAGGCAATGGGTGTGGTGCTCTATGCCATATGGGTCTGTGCTGTATGTCCACTTTGCAGGTGCTACAAATTTAGGGGGATATTATAGGCCTCTACTTTGATAAGAAGAGAGCAACCTTGGCAGTGAAGGGCGCAAAATATATGTATTCACTTAATAAACAAGTATTCAGTGAATGTGTATTATGAACTAATTTAACTCTGGACTCATTCATGTCTCCTCACTGTGTCTGATTGAGTGGATGGGTATATATTCATTCATGGATTTTTTTCATCCAGCCACTCATTCTGTCATTTACTAAATGACACAATGACTGTTTTTAACAGCTGCTTTATGGCAGACTCTATGCTTGGTGAGCAACATAAAACAGTGGTCAGATACAGAATAGTCTCCTTGCTCTTGACTGTCTTCCAAAGAAATATGCCCATCACTGTAGTGGGGTATTAAGAAACTAGATGTTGCTCTATTTAAGGATGAATATTACCTGAAAAGTAAGCTATGTGTATGTAGTAGATAGTAACACCTGGATACTTTGAGATAGACAAACATACTGATAAATGGCTGAACATTAAAAAAAAAATCTCTTACAGTTGCTTTACCCATGGTTTCCGACCTTGAACTGTATGATGTAACTGAGAACAGTCTGAGGGCAAAATGGAATGCAGTGCCCGGAGCGTCGGGATACCTGATTCTCTATGCTCCTCTCACGGAGGGTCTGGCTGGGGATGAAAAAGAGGTAACCACTTGCTGCCTACTACAGTCCTAGAATCTTTGACTTCCTGAAAATAGATTTTCTTAATTCTAAAATTTTAATGTAGAAAATTTAGAAAATTCACATTAGTTAAAAGGGGAAATCACTTGTAATCCCACCACCTAAAAATAGCTATTGTTAACATTTATTGAAGTCCTTTTTAATGCATTTTTTAAATGCAACAAATAGGAATGGTTTCGTAGTCTTCTGTTTTCATTTTGTTTATCATGAGTATCTTTTCATGCCATTAAATAATATTTTAGGTAGTTGTTAAAATGGTGCTATAGTATTATGCTGTTGTTTTGTACCAGATCATGTTTAATTAATTTCACATTATTGGGCATTTAGATAATGTATTGTATAAATATGCCTTTGTGATCATTCTTAATATACAACTTTGTAAGGTTGTCAGATTATTTCCTTAGGATAAATTCCTAGAAATGGAGTTTCTTTATTTCAAAGGGCATGCAAATTATGAAGGCTTATACTAAGTATTAGCAAATGATTCTATAGAACTTTGTTACAATTTATATTGCTGTATGCAATTCACAAATGGTTGTTACCCTATAGGTACACCAACTTAGAAAGTTTTTATTTTACTAATTTGAGAAGTAGGAAAGTGTATTACCATGGATTTTTTTTTTTGCATTTATTTCATTTTAAATGATGAATCCTTGGTTTTCAAATGATTCATTTTAGTCTTTGTTTTTAATTTATAAGGAATGATTACTATAAAATAGATATTCAAGGAGTGATGAGGAAATGCCCGTAACACTTGGGAGTGTTTGAATAGGGCAGATAGAGTGGTCAAGAGGGAGTTCAGAGCTCAAATCTTTACTATTGTTTAAACGTTGTCTTTTTTTTTTTTTTTTTGTCAGAGAGAGAGAGAGAGAGAGAGAGCACAATCAGGCAGAGAGGCAGGCAGAGGCAGAGGGAGAAGCGGGCTCCCTACTGAGCAAGGAGCCCGACATGGGACTCGATCCCAGGACCCTGGGATCATGACCTGAGATGAAGGCAGCGGCTTAACCAACTGAGCCACCCAGGCGCCCCTAAACGTTGTCTTTAACATTGCTTCTGGTGGCAAAACTGTTTAGGGCCAAAAGTATGGTGAATCTGAGTGTCAGGAACAGAGCTTTGGTTTGTGTGTTTTATTTCTAAGGTTTAGACAGCTTTAGTTCATTTGTGATTTAATGTGATCTGAATTATTTTGGCAGAAGGGAGGCTTAAAAAATGATGCTAGAAAGATGATCAGCTTCACCAAGAAGGAGAAAAATAAGAAAGAAAGGCATACCAGTTCATGCACCCAGTAGATTAGCAAACAGTTTTTAAAGTTTAGTAATAACTG
Organism: Procyon lotor; assembly: GCA_028646535.1. Lineage (NCBI taxonomy): Eukaryota > Metazoa > Chordata > Mammalia > Carnivora > Procyonidae > Procyon > Procyon lotor. Next base: position 147,636,847 of record CM053606.1, read on the forward strand.
CATATTAGGGAGCATATGGGAAACAAAATAATTCATGTAAATTGGTATGTAAATTGACATATAAATTGGTACAGCTGCCCTAGAGAATAATTTGAAATAGATCATCAAGTTGAAGATATGTATAATTTTTCAAAAAATATATCATAAGGAAACCTCCTGCAACACTTTTTGGGATGCAAGCATTTATTCAAAACACAATGTTGCAAATGATTGACATGTTCATCAACAGAGGAATGGAAAAATAGCAGAATATTTACACAAAAGAATACCACAAAGGAATTAATAATGCCATCTCTATCCCCACACATCAACATGGATAAATGTTGAAACATCATATTGACAGAAAAAAGTTGTCAAAAATTATGTCAATAGGATTCCATTTATGGACTTTGTTAAACACACAGAACTATATTATTTACAGATACATACATAGTAGAAGTAAAAAACTGGATCAGGAAGGCACACTATCATTAGGGGAGAGATAGTAAACAGAAAGAAACAGAAAGAATGAGAAAGGACTTCTGTTTTATCTGAATATATTAGCACTTTTAAAAATAAGACTGGAAGTCAACATGACATTTTCATATTTGTTAAATTTGAGTGATGGACACATCAGGGTGAATCATTCTTTTCTCTACCTTAATTTTATATCGATGGAAATACTTCAAAATTAAAATTTCTAATTTGACAACAGCATTGGCAGTTGTGCGACTGGAGACTGACTCTGGAGATAGTTTTCTTCCTTCCAAAACAAAAATAAAGCCATGCTGTCATGCAGTTGGCACACAGCTGAGAATGTTGGCTAGTTTATTTGACTTCAAAGGTCAGAAAAGTCATCCCGGAATCAAAAAGCAAATTGCCACGTGGGTTGTCAAGGTGGATTGATCTCTTCTGCATCCTGGAAAGAACTTGCAATCCCAGTGCACGGGCCCCTTTGTTTAATGGGGCAACAAGACTGGTCCAGCTCAATCAGGCTTGAAGTGAAAACTGGGCACCGAGCCAAGGCACCGGTTGGAATTAGCTGGTGAGGAGCAATGCCCACTTGGCTCCGTCCCCAACTCGCTGGCCTAGAGCTTATACTCTTTCTAGACAACATTTCTGACTCAGTTCCACCCACACTCTCCTGAGGACTGCATTTGTGACACTGTTACTCTGGCTGAGATCACTCCTTATCCAGATGTAAAGAGTTATCCTAAAACAGCACGCATGGGGGCGCTCAGTTTTGTGTGACTCCATGGCATCTGTTCCTAAAATAAAATGACACCAGACAACGACAAATCATAGCTGAAGCGTTTGACTAAGGGGTTGGGAAGAGACAAAGTCTTACTCCGCCAAGTCTCACCTTTGCTCATTTGCACTCGGAGCAACATGAATGGTGCCCATTGGCTAATGATCTGATAACGTGTGTTCTTTTCAGATGAAAATTGGAGACACCCACACAGATATTGAATTGAGTGGGCTGTTGCCCAACACGGAGTACACAGTTACGGTTTATGCCATGTTTGGAGAAGAGGCCAGCGATCCTGTGACAGGCCAAGAAACCACACGTGAGAAAATCAGTCATTCAGAGGAAATGCTGGAATAAAAGCTCGTATAAATGTTGGGATTCTAAATTGGAAATAGTGGCTTAGGTTGAAAGCTCTTAAGAGCTAATTGTAACTTAAGAAAACGTGTATTTATTCAGTGGCAGGAAATGTACTAGTTGATTAAAAAAAAAGGAGGGGAATGCCCCCCCAAATGATGTCTCTGGGTACCTGTTCCTAGGACTGGCATTTTTATGCAATAAGGAAACTAGACATTGTACTATACTGCTGAATTTAACAGAACTCCAACAAATTTGGAGCAAAGTGTACACAGCACTTAATTATATTGCTTTTCTCTCTCCTATACTTTCTCTCTAGCCCCTTAAGTATTCAGAGAGTCACTAAACTCTATAGGTTCTTTATTGCCAAATAGCCAATATGTATTGAATGAGTCAACAGAATTGGTCTTTTCACTAATTCTTACTTTTCACTAATTCTTACTGATTGGGCAAGGAAGCAACATAGTTTGTGGTGATGCTGACAACTGTCATGATTTGTCTTGTAGGTTTTTGCTTTGCTGGCTCTTTCATCACTATTTCACAGGCTCATGAATCCATTGATTCATTGATTTAGCCTGGGCTAAACTCTAACTGCTCTTCTGTTCCTACTAACTATGACCTTGGCCAAGTTACCTCAATTTTATGACCTATATAATAGGGATATTATAATCTCCTTGCTGTCAATTGTAAGGATTTAATGAGATACCTGAGTTATAATGATCAGTTCTAGAACATCTCAGACTCAGACTCATAGAGCATGTGATAAACCTTAACAATTGGTTTTACCATACACTTGTAACAGCTCATGCAGCTCTCAAAAATTATTGATAAATTTTAATCTGTTGAATCGGGAGAGGGCCCTTGAGGAAGGACAGAAAGCTATGGAACTGATAGTCAAGAATCTGCAGAAATATCAATGCCTCTTTGGATAATTTCAGAGCAACAGCCAAATGTTCATTTTTACTTAGTCCCACAAAGCCAGTGGGATTTATCCAGGGCAGGACGCCTACTCACTGAGTCAACAAATATGTATTGAGAACTTGCTATATTGGAGATAATGCCGGGAACAAAATTAATTCCTAATCCTCTGAAGTTACAATATAGGGAGGGAGAGAGATAGTAGATCGATAAAAGCACAGTATAAGAAATAAACCAGGGACGGGAGTTCAGGAGCGTCGGGGAGGAAGCATTATTTTACAGACGGTGATCCTGGAGCCTCTCAGTGGGAAAGTGACATATGTTCAGAAACCTGAATGTTGGGTGGCTCAAGAGTTTTTGGCCTGAGCAATAGGAAGAATAGAATTTCCATTTGCTCAGAGGGGGAGATTGAGAGAGAAGATTGGAAGAGGTGGCAGGAGGAATCAGTAGTTCGGTTTTAGACAGGTTGAGCTGGAAAGGCTCAGTAGATACCCAGGCAGAGAGGACAGAGGCCACCAAGCTCACTTGTGGAGAGGAACAGCAAAGTGACTTTGCCAGCATCAAATGACAGTTGAATGAAATCGCTAAGATTTAATTTCAGGTGCCCTGGTTTTTGATCCATTAGGTTTCTTATTTATAGCAACCTGTAATAATAGCTTTGATTGGAGAAGAAAGAAAATGTACCTAAATATTTATTTCTAAACATTTATAATATACCTTATTAATACTATTCATTCCTTACAAGGAAAGTTTTTTTTTTCTTTGTTAATTTGTTCATTTTCTTTGTTGTAAGTTATTATCTGGGTGAAATTTTTCATATGTAAGTCGTTTAGAAACCAAAGATGCTGGGGTGGTTTTTTTTGGGGGGGGTGCTTTTTTAGGTGTATGTTATCTAACATTTTAATTATTTTCTCTTCCACTTACTGCAAAGTGCCTCTGAGTCCACCAAGAAACCTGAGAATCTCCAATGTTGGCTCTAACAGTGCTCGGTTAGCCTGGGACCCAACATCAAGAAAGATCAGTGGTTATCGAATTGTATATAACAATGCAGATGGCACTGAAATTAATGAGGTAAGCTGTGGATCACAGTGTCTGTTTTTTGTTTTTGTTTTTGTTTTGTCTTTTTTGTGGGTGTATATTAACTTTTTATGGCTGCATAACCTATCAACTCAAAACTGCAGTGGCTTAAAACAATACAAATTGTTTATTTTCTCTCAGAGTTTCTGTGGGGAATTAGTGTGTTAACTACTTGGATCTATATTTCCGGCTTGGGGTCACTCATGAGATCATGGCCAGATAGTGGCTGGCACTGATGTGTCATCACAATGGCTTCTTCAGTCAGATGTTTCGTGCCTGGTCTGGGAAGACTGGATCAGCCGGGACCCAGAGCAGCTCTGTGTCTTTGACTAGGTTCTTCACAAGATCCCTCCAGCATGGCGGCTTTAGGAGAGCTAGACTTTGTACATGCTGGCTCAGGTGTCCCCAGACATGTGTCCTAAGAGAGAAAGAGAGAGCATTACGTGAAAGCTACATCACCTTTAGTTACTCAGAGAAGTCACACAATACCACCTCTGCCACACACCGCTGATAGGAGATATCACAAGTCCCCAAATGGATTCAACGTGAGGAGGAACACAGGTCCCACCTATGATGGGAGGCAGTGGAGATATACGTTGACATGGCCATCTTTGGAATATATAGTCTGGCCCAGTGCAAGGAGGTGGGGAAGTAAGTATCTTCCTAGATTTTGTAAACTAGAAATAATGTCAGTGTAATCTGCTTTATCCCTCTGCTTTTGAGTAATCTACCATCTGAAAGATGGCAGTTACATGAGTTTAATACAAAAGTGAATAATTGAAGTTTTATGTAGGAAGATATTTTCAAATAGCAGAACTTACTAGACTCATGAAGATACAGTATCTTATACTCAGTCACTAGTAACTTCTTCACAAATAGTTATTTCTTCACAAAGTCCTTCCTTGGGAATATATTTTAGCAGGATAGATAGCAAAGTTATTATTATTTTTCCTCAACTTGATCCAAGAAGTTAAGACCAAGAGGGAAATATGTTGGATTACATCACTTCTATTTTCTGACCAGATGAAGCAACTATTTTCATTTGCAGAGACAAACTGTTTCCTGCAATTAAATCCAAGCAGTATTTTGCAGAGTGCCCCCTCACAGGGGACATTTGGTAATGACTGCACAATACTGCACATTTGCTAATATTTGATAATTGTATGTATTGTGAAACGATCAGCACAAGAAATGTACTTAACATCCATTTAAAAAAATTTATAACTGTTGTAGTCTCTCTCTTTTTTTTAATTTTTATTGTGTTATGTTAGTCACCATACAATACATCATTAGTTTTTGATATAGTGTTCCAGGATTCGTTGTTTATGTGTAAGACAAAAGGAAGAAAGAATATACCACTTTCTCATGTTTTAAATTCAATTTTACCAAATTTTCTCAGATAACTGTTATACTGTTGTGGTATCTTATGATATTTTAGCTTATTTGCCATTATAAAGAATGACCCCAGACTAATAAATTTGTTTAGAACTACACGTGGGTTTTTGTAGTGTTTTTCAATCTTGGAGATGCCTTTGGCACTTGCTCTTTCTAATTTGTATTGTGCTGGGAAATTAGAAAACTATATTTGGTAAAGCTGAATTTAAAACATGAGAAAATGGTCTAATGAAAATCTGAGAAAATTTTATTTGAGTAAAATGCATACATTGTGGTTTTGTAGCATTTCCAATTTAACTGGTGTGTGTGTGTGTGTGTGTGTGTGTATTCTTATTTCTTAATTTTTAACCAAGCAGTTGGACTAAATGTTGCTAGACAAACGTCTTTTGTTTAAGTGTAATATTACTTTGCCTAATTTTGGAATATATGATTTTAAGGATCAGTGTTCCTACTATATTTTGCTTTAACTTGTATTAATTAAGCTTTTATTTATAGGTCATGCTACAGTTAGGTTTTTAGGAAACTTCCAAAGCATTCTGGAATGAACTTGAAAATGTCCCAACCAAAATCTACTTAGTATATAACATGCAATTGATCATAAGCTTTTGTCTTTGACTCAATTTGTATTTCTCTGCTTTATTTCCTGTTCCTCCCATCCTCCCTCCTTGATGGCCTCTTTCTCCCTTTTGTCTTTTCCGTGTTATCCCTCTCTCCAACTACTTGGAGACCAAGGAGGAAAAATGAAACAGACACCCAAATGTCAGGGACGATGATGATGGTGGCTTACACGTGTTGAGTGCTTCCCTTGAACCAGCCGCCATTCTGAGAGTTTACAGAGAGCCCCTCATGCCATCCTTAGACAAAACATACTGAAAGCACTACTTGTCTGCTGAGGACAGGGCCGTCTCAGAGAGCATGTGCTGGGAGACGATTTTGGGGAATGTGCAAGCAGGATGGAAAACTAAAGTGCTGCCCTTTGAGTTTTATAAATGACAGGCCAGTTTTTAGACTCAGACGCAAGTCCAGTTCCCAACATCTATGACTCAACGAGAGAGCCCAGAGCGGAGCCCAGTCCCTTGTTTCTCATCAAGGACTCTTTCTCTATCCTTCCCTGAATTAGGCTGAAATTAAGCTTTTAGGCCAGACTGTTTGAAAGTTTTTCAAAAAGAGTTACATAACCATGAGATCATGGCCATTTGTTATCATTTTCTCAAATTCTTCTCCTACATCTTAAAAGTACTACCAACAACATCAGTTCCAGAACTCAGTCTAAAACATAATATAACTATAAAAAAAATAGATGACATCTTAAAGTTTTCATTCAATGGAATAAAATAATCGGTAGCTAATGCATAAAATATGGTCTTTTCAAAGTCAAATAATGCTGTAATAAATAAAACAGATCTTCACAACAGATATATATGTATATATGTTTCAACATATGTTTGCTGAAAAGATATATACTTATATGTATGTATACATGCATTCATATGTATATATCTTTTCAGCAAACATATATATACACACACATTCATAAAAGGGGAAAACTGTGTATACACACTTTTTCCCTTTTTGTCTCTTGGTGTACCTGAGAAAATCTGATTTTTATCTGCTTTGTGTATGTTTGATATCCTCACGAAATTCTATTGTCATAGATTTGAGACAGAGGTCAAGGCATAACTACCTATTCCAGCTAATAGTTTTTAGTAGACATAAAATTTTATGTCCAGGAAGTTAGTTCAGGTCTTTGGACCTCTCATTCCTTGTTTATAAAGTAGCTATTATAAGTACCTAGAGTTTGGTGGGAGGAAAGGGGGCTAAACACAACAATGAATGTGAAATCCTTGACACACTGAAAGTGCTCAGTAAACTCAACTATTATAATCCAACACAACGGAAGCAATAGGTAAATCTCATTTAGAAGAATATATCTTGAACTCCTATTTTAAATATGGATTTGTCTTGTCTGCGAGTTTAATGAAGCCATACTGTGCATAAGATTTTGAGTCCAAAATCCTCGTGTTGATGCACTGGTTACTAGCTGGTTTTCCATTGGGCAAGTTCCTTAACTTTTCAGAGTCTCAGTTTCACCATCTTCAAATTAAGGGTGATAATTAGCTCCTCTATCAGGAGTCCATTTTAAATGGACTACTGATTAAAGGAACTAATACACAAGAAGCATGGAGACAATACCCAAACCGAAGGAAACATTAAATGCTAAGAATGACCTATAATATTATCGGGCCCAGAGTGAGAAGAAGATAATCGATATTTTCAGTTCACTCCTGCTATGTAATTAACACCCCGGGTTAAAATAATTACCTGTGATTATGCAATGTGGGGCAAAGCGCAGCAAGGACTCTTGGCTCTGCTGCTCTCTGTGGTGTCAGCTGAGGTGACTCTTGCCTTCATGTGGGAGCTTGACTGAGCCAGAACTTCCCAGATGACTTCACTCCTGTGTCCGGTGTCTTAGTCGGCGTAGGGCTGAGGTTGATTGGCCCTCTCCAGCCAAGTGGCTCAGGGTTCCGAAACAGTGAAGAGGGAAGCTCCTTCCCCCAGGACTCATACTCTATGACCTGTGGTTGATTTCTTAGTGATGTGTATGATTTCTGGATTGGCTCTGAGTTCAAAGGAGCCCTTTATTATCTCCTTAAAAATGATCTTGGGTGCCTCCTCTCTTCACTCGAAAACAAGTATCATTCAACATGCACGACTGAAGAATCTAAACAGGGTCCTGCCCTGGAGGGGCTTACACTCTATGTGGGAGAAAATAAATATATAAAATAATCACAGGCTGTGTTTGGTATTGGGAGGAAACAAGCAAGGGCAGTGTTAGGGCTTATCCCTCCTGAGATAGGTGACAAGAGAAAACCTCTGTGGGGAGGTAAAGGTTAAGCATAGTCCTGACAGATAGCAAAGGTCTAGTTTTGAAAAGAGCTAGGATCCCAAACAGAATGAATTGTGTGTGCAAAGGCTCTGAGGTGGGAAAGACACAGACCTGACAGGTCGGTGTGGCTGGAGCCCAGTGGTTGATTCAAATTATGGCAGGAAAAAGGAGCACTGTTCCAGATTATGCAAGACCAAGAGGTCATCGCAGGATGCTTGGTTTTGATTTGCAAAGCAATGGAGATAGCCAAGGAAGGTTTTAAGTAGGACAGTGACAGTCTATATTTTGGTAAAGGTCACGTTGACTGCCGTGAGCAAATCCATATGGTAAGCCTTGTCACCTTCCTCTTAACTTCAGGTGCTATCAGGTTTAGTCTTTGATAGTATTGTAAATAACAGATCCTATTGATATTGCTCTAAATATCTCTTGAAAACATTTTAAATGGAATCTTTTTTTGGCAGAATCAGCTACCAGGTAAATAGGTTCATTTCTTCAATTTTTCAGGGTATCTTTATAGCTCAAGTGTCTTATGATTAAGTGCCTCCCCTATAGGATTTTTGGAAGGGTTAATTCAGACACTGTACAGAAAATACCTAAGTGGGGCATCATTTACTTGGTCTAGAATATGCCCCTAGTGCTCTGTAACTCAGGGGCCCAAGACCCAACCTTCCCACGATAAAGCCATATCTGTTTCTTCTCTTTGTCGAGGATGGCTTTGCTCAGGGCTCTGTGTTCTAGACTCTCCTTCCATTTCTTCTTGCTTTATGGTTTCTTTCTTCATTCTTTGCTGTTCCGTTTCTAATCCTTCCTATACCCTGGGTCCTTATCCATAGCACTCCATCCCTTACGTACTCCAAAGAGACTGGAACCTATTTTTCTCAAGTAAATCTCTCTGTGGAAGATAAAGGAATATTTCAAACAATTACTGTGATCTTTGGTATGACTATCCCCTGATTCTTTCCTTGCTAGGTTATTCCTCTATGCAGCTCTTAGAGGACTTACTGTGTGATACTTAATCATGGGTCACGGGGTCCAGACAATAAACCCAAAACTGGCTGTCCTGGCATATTTGGCAGGAAACATTATATTTATTTCTAGTAGCACTATCAACTGTGTGTGCTTTCCTTTCTATATCTTTAACGAGTGGAAAGAATATTGGTTACAAAGATGTCCCGAGAATTAACGGAGAGGTAATCTAGTTAAAGGTAAAGATTAGAAATGTGCAATACAGAGGCTGACTGGTTTTCTAATTCAGTAATATATTTGACATCTTTATAGCTCTGCTGCCAGGCCAAGTAAAGGACAGACAATAATAAAATGCCTTCTGTTTCCTGTGTCTGGAGAGTATCAGATGTACCTAGCTGGTCTCTGTTTGGCAGGTTGAAGTCGAGCCTGTTACCACCTTCCCTCTGAAGGGCTTAACGCCGCTCACGAAGTACACTGTGGCCATTATCTCAGTCTATGATGAGGGGCAGTCAGAGCCTCTGACTGGAATCTTTACCACAGGTAAGCCTTATTGTGCTCTGGAAGTTTCCAGGAGTAACTATATAGAAACCGGAAGCTGGAGCAGATTCCCCAACTGATTTTGAAGAGACCGCTTTTTGATCTTTATGCTGTATTATTATTATTTTGAAAGATTTATTTATTTGAGAGAGAGTGTGTGCACACGCATGTGTGGGAGGAGGGACAGGGGAAGAGGGAGAGAGAGGATCTCAAGCAGATTCCCCACTGAGCGTGGAGCCCAAGGCGGAGTTCTGTCTCATGACCCCGAGTTCATGACCTGAGCCCAAACCAAGAGCTGGATGCTTAACCAACTGAGCCACCCAGACACCCCTGTGCTGTATTAACCACTGAACAGTTAGGTGACCAGATGAGTACTGGCTGATTATTTTCTATCAAGGCAAAGGAAAGAGAGGAAAGCTCATCTAAATGATGAGCAAAAGGTCCCAGTTAAGTAAATGCGTGTACTCTCCTGTTCCTACTCTTAGGAACTCTCATTTCTTTTGTTCTATGGCTCTAAAAATTTCACAGCTTTCTTCTGTTTTCAAATGTGTATATATTAAATTGAACTTCCAGAACTGTTGACACCCAACGATTTTTTTGACCTGCAGGAATGACAGTTTCATACTCTGTAACCTAAGACATTCAATCTGTAGCCAATAATATATTCATGCAGCCTGAAATATTAATCCAACAATATGGAATCTTTTAAATTCCAAAATAAAAAATGTAAGGCGTGACTACATGACTTTCCTTTTCTGTGTATAACTTGTAGCCAATAAATACAAAAATTTTTTGCCTCTTGGTGGCAACAATTCTATTGTTTGCTTTCTGAACTTAACATTGCTTGCACTTGGGAAAGCAACTGAGTGCTATACTGAGGACAGGAGGAGCTATTTTGGAGACATGAGAAATATGCTCCATTGAGAAACTGTTCACAGAAAAAAGTTCAGTAATTCCACAAAACTTCCTGAAGGCTAACTCCAGTTGGGATTCTCCTGGTGTCCTATGAAAGAGTTTTAAAATCTCTAATTTTGGGGCACCTGTGTGGCTCAGTCGGTTAGGCATCTACCTTCAGTTCAGGTCATGATCTCATGGTCCTGGGACAGAGCCCCACATTGGGCTCCCTGCTCAGTGGGGAGTCTGCTTCTCTCTCTCCCGTTGCCCCTTTCTCCCCATTCATGCTCTCTCTCTCTCTCCTCACTTTCTCTCAAATAGATTTTTAAAAATCTCTAATTTCAAGCAATAAAAATCAATGACTGACACCCAGTTGAATTTGGGACTCTTGTTGTACATCGCTGAAGTACAGAACTGTGGAAGGTCTGATGAATCATATTTCACTTCCGATGGCACCCATATGTACAAGATTAAAAGGATGTCAGTTTCTTTAACTTATTACGAGGGGTGATTTAGTCACGAAAGCAAATAAAACTAAGAGGGACATTCTCCAGACCTTGAGGGCACCGATTTGTTAATTTCCTCAACATAATGAGCAAATAATATCTTTGTAAACTAATAAATATGACACTCTTACTTTTTATAGTTCATGAAAAGAGCCAAATGGAGAATCTAAGAGTTCTGGAAATTACTGGAAGACTTTAAAAAACGTGCCGTATCCATGGTCTTCTTGATTTATACCATGGACAAATGCTGGCAGCAGAAACTTAAGGTCCCACTGGGCTGATGGGCACGGCTTTCTCGGCTCCCATGTGCTTTCTGAAAGCCAGAGGTTCCTCAGAGGGCCTTCTTCTTGGCGGCCCTGGGAACTCCTTGAGTTTGGCTTCCTTGCCTTCTCCATTCCCTGACAAAGTCTCCTTCCTTGGCTCACAGAGGAGGTTCCAGCCCAACAATACTTGGAAATCGATGAGGTGACGACAGATAGTTTCAGAGTGACCTGGCATCCCCTTTCGGCCGATGAAGGGCAACACAAGTTGATGTGGATTCCAGTCTATGGCGGGAAGACCGAAGAAGTAAGTTGTCTGAAACAGACTGAAAAGTAATCGGGAGCATTTTTCTCTGGAAGTGAATACCCACTGCAACATTTGAGTTGGTCTTCACTTTAAAAGAGATTGAGAATCCCAGAAGTAATTAATATTTTGCCTGACATGGAGTTTTCTAAATGTCAAATCCTACGATTTTTCTAAGATTAAAATGGCATTTTTTTTTTTTTTTTTTTTTGGCTAGGGCCTTCATTATATATTTAATATATTTTCAGGTCTTTGGACTTTCATACATGACATTGAATAAAAAAATTGCAACTGGCACTCTTGCAATATGAGTAGCTTATCTGTTGAGGGAATTGAAAGGAATGAGGTCTCTGCTTTGACTTTAAAATGGAATTCAGTGGCCCTGGAGTTCATTATGCTTCGTTGTTTCTTGCTTATGATCAGGGATAACTTTTTTCCTTTTTATTATTTTTTCTTAACTTTCACCACTATTCAAGTAAACCTAGTTACTAAGTACTGAATGCTTTCCAGGTTCTCCTAAAAGAAGACCAAGACTCCCATGTTATCGAAGGCCTGGAGCCCGGCACTGAATATGAAGTTTCGCTCTTGGCCATACTGGATGATGGGAGCGAGAGTGAGGTGGTGACTGCTGTGGGGACCACACGTAAGTGTCGGTCTGGCTGAGGGGACTTCACTAGGGGCAACCATCCATTCTGATACCTTTCCTCCCACCTGGTTGCTTGCTCATCCACCTTATTTCTGCCTACAGAGGCTTCAATTTCTCTATGTCCCCCAGGGTTCTTCATGTGCCCTCACCCTTAATGACACCTCATGTGAAGCATGTGAAAATCGTAGGCTATCACCGTAAAGGCAGAGACCATATCTGTCTTGTTCACCATTATATCCCCAGCACCTAGCATAGTACTTGTTGTATTTTAACTGTGCGATAAATACTTGTTGAATGGACAGATGGATGGGTAAAATAATTTATAAGTGAATAAATGAGTGAACAAATAAGCTGAGGGCAAGCATGTCCAAGAGCTTTTGGAATTTCCCAAGTCAATATTGGTTCCAAGAATCTTGTATAAAATTCACTTGCTGATTCATTCATCCCTTCATTTTTTAAATATGAGGTATTAACCACATATTAAATTTTCTTTGATGAGGTTCCCTGGAATCAGATTCTGAAAGAGAAAATTGCATCCAGAAGGTTAATTGAAGACTGTAGTTGGGAGATACATCTGTAAGGAAGTAAGGATAGCAAGATGAGGCATAGGGAGAAGCTAAAACTGAGCCTTTGGCTAATTCCATGAGGAGTTCTGGACTTGGGATGACCCTCCGCAGTTGTCCCCAACTGAGTCAATGGGACTGAGCCTTTGTATCCCCACATCTCCAGCCACTGGAGGCATCCCCCAACAGAGTCTGTGACCTCAGGCGGAGGCAGTTCCCAGAGCTCTGAGGCATTGGCAGCCAATATTCCAGAAGCTGGTGATGAGTGTGTTGACCCTGAAGAGGGGCTCTGGGTGGAGAGCCATACAACTGCTCCAATGTGCTGATTGCCCACGGCGAATACATGAGACAGAGGATACGCATATGCTCTTCCTTGGTGGTCTCGTTTGGCAGCCCTTTCCCAGCGTGATCTACAGCACTGTTTATTTTCCTTTAATTACCATGGTTATGCCCCATTTCACAGTAACTGGGAGGTTTCACAGAGTTATATGTGTAAGTCAAATGTTCATATGAAGGCTGGTATCTGTGATTAGAAACGTTCACTTCTTTGGGTTTCAATTTCCTTATCAGTAGAATAGGTATCACATCTGCTTTATTTACAGCTCGTTTCTTCTTTCTTGCAACCAGAGTCAAGTTGGTTGGGAGAAGCAAGTGAGATAATATAGGGGAAATTTTTTTTTTTGCAAACTATAAAATGCTCTATGCAAATGTGCAGTTACGATCATTACAGAATTTTAAAGTCATGAATATTTTTTTAGTTGACAGCTTTTGGACCGAAGCATCTACAACCGTAGCCCCCACCAGACCTGTGACATCAGGTAAGAACAAATAGAATTTGTCCCCATTTCCCCATAAGAAAAGTTTGATTTAAACAGAAGTTATGTTATCCCAGTTTTGTTTATTTTACACTATTATTCAGGAATGGGGCCTTCCAATTCAAATGTTACTCCTCTTAGAACCTTTCAACTTCTTCTTAGCCCTAAATGCCAATGAGTCTTTGGACCTCACTATGACATCTCTACCTATTCCATCTTTGTTTTGGGTTCCTATTTAGTCTTTCAGAGGATGTTCACATAACACACTCCAGGAGTCTGTCCCTTCTCTTGATCGCAGTGACTTCTATTGCTGTCTGTTGAGAATTACTCACATCATGGTGTCCTTGCATTTCTGTGGGTAACTGAGACCTGGCTGGTCAATGGGCTTCCCTCCTCATCTGCTTTCTCATTCAATTTAACTTCCTCCCCTCACCCACATTATGATATACCTTCCAGCTAGCTGTCAAAGTCAAGTGGGTGAAACACAAGTTTGATTATACCATTTTTTTTCCTACCTAAAATCCTTCAGTGGCTGTTCATTATCCATTCATTCATTGAATGATTCATTCATTCTCTAGGTAATTTTTATCAAGCCCATCTTTAGCCCAGCATCCCAAATCTCTTTATCATAACACCCAAGATCCTTCTGCTTTTCTTCTTGGATTCAACCATATTTTTCAAGCTCTCCCATTTCCTCCTGCCATCTAGAACTCCTAGCTAGCCCTGAAGGTGAGACATTGCCTCCCATTCCCATTGCCTGGTACGCTCCTCCACTTTGGCCTGCTAAATGTCACTTTCCTGCCTCTTCTGAGACTTTTACTATTTTTGTCAAGTTTTCATCCCTGTACATCTCAAAGGCCTAACACGGTTTGACATAAAGGAAACACTCAGGGAATGTTTGCTGAATGAATGGATGAATGAAGAGTAAGAGTCACTGGAGATGGACAGAGGGGAAAAGGAAGTCATATGGGATAAACGACGGAACAGCATCTCAGTAGAGGACAAGACATGTGTCAGAAAGCATGGGTGAAGGAGTTTGGATAGATATCAGAGAAAGGATAATATTCATGTGGGCTGAATGGGTAGAGGCAGCCATGATGAGAGATGCGTGCTTTGAGTGATAAGTGTTGAAATGGAAATGAGGGAACAGGTGAATAGGATATATGTCGGATACTGGATCGCACACTGAAGTGGACCACATCTGGGCCCTCATTTTTGCTTCTCCAGCAGAAGACTGGTGGGAGGTGTTCATGGGCACGCTCCCCTGGAGGCTTCCCTTGTCCAAGGGCTTCTCCTCAGTTCCCCTTACTGATATATGTTTATATACATACATATATACAAACATATGCATGCAGGACCGATAGCTTTGAGGGGTCCATGGTCCACCTTAGAAGTACCTCTCAAACCCATTTCTATCTGCTACCGGAAGACATGATGCTCAATCACCACCTCCCTCCCCCGCCCCCGCCCCACTATTAACCACTGCAGCTGAATTATTCTTCATATGGCTCTACATTAGAGAGATACATTAGTGATATTTGTCACCATGTCCACACACAGTCTCTAGAGCTTATTTCAGAATATGACGGGTTAAAACTTCTTTAATCCTTGGTTGTGCTTATTCCAGTTTTCCGAACAGGAATCAGAAACCTGGTTGTAGATGACGAAACCACTTCTAGCCTGCGGGTAAAATGGGACATTTCAGACAGCAGCCTGCAGCACTTCAGGGTGACCTACCTGAGTGCTCAAGGGGACCATGCGGAAGAAGTGATAGGAACGGTCTGTATACATACAACTGCCTAGAAACCACGCAGTTCCCCAACTAACACACCTAACCAGGCTGTCCCCGGAGATCCGTACAAGCTTCACGGCTCATTTCTTGGCGACTCTACCATCTCCAGAAACTAATGTTTTCTCTTCATCCAAACTTAACTCCTAGTTTCTTGATGACCTTTCTGGCTCCAACACTTGCTCCACATACAACTTACTTCAGATTGAGAAAGTTTCTGAACTTTGTCTCCCATGCTGCTTCCGCTGCCTTGACAATTCAATAGAGCGCCCAGGTTGGGTTATGCGTACCCTGTCTCTGTGCGTATATACAGCTGACCCTTGAACAACACAGGTTTGAATTGCGCAGGTCCGCTTGTACATGGCTTTTTTTCGATAAACACAATACGGTCCTGTGTATGTATTTTCTCTTCCTTGCGATTTTCTTGATAACATTTTTTTCTAGCTGACTTTATAGTAAGGATACACTGTGTAATACATACAACATACAAAAATATGTGTTAATCAGCTGTTTACACAAATCAGTAAGGCTTCTGGTCAACAGAAGGCTATTGGTAGTTAAGTTTTAGGGGAGTCAAAAGTTATACACGGATTTTGGACTGCGCAGGGGCTCACCAGCCCTAACACCTGTGTCGTTCAAGGATCAACCACACATATAAACTTCTGACATAGAAACGTTTAATATATACACATATACTAAACTTCTTTGCCCTTGGTAATATGATTAAAAGTTTCTCTGCAAAGCAAGCATGAAAGGTTGTCTTTATATAATTGAAATGTTCCTAATAAGATAGCACCCATTAATACATGGTTATGTTTTTCCCTGACATCAACTCATTTTCAGCAGTTCTATAGTCATTTCTAACTTCTTCTTTTTTTTTCTAACTTATTCTTAAATATGACTGTTTCCTTAAAGGGTTTTGGTATGATATGCTGAGTTTTCTTTTTTTCATCTAATTTGTTTTTCTATATTAGAAACCTGGGTACACTTTGAGTCATGGCCTTCCCATGTTTTCTTAACTTACACCATATCATTCTTTTTATTCAAGAACCCGAGCATTGTTTCCTAGATGAGCTTCCCATCAGACCAGATAACTCCAGTTCGCATCTAAAGGAAATTTTTCTTTTTAGTCATGGACTATGCCTTATTTAACCTCATTACTTGTGTTTCTTGCCCCCTGCTGCATTGTTTGGAGACATTCTAGGAAAAACATCTCCAAATTCATTATTGCTTGAGAATAGCATTATTATCCTTTGTTCCTCCCCCTTATGTATAAAGCCTTTGATGGAAAATTATTTTTATTTATGTGCTTACATAAGCAATTATTTAAGCCCAAAGTTGTCTCAGGAAAGTACTTAATTTCAGGCTGATAGAAGACTTGTTACAGAGCACACTTATATCCTTGGGAATAGTCACATCCACGGTGAATAACCAGAAGGTCTATGAAATTGGTCTGGGAGTACTTTTGGAAAGTTAATGGACACTTAAACAAAATAAATTGAGTTATAAATTCACTCAGATCATACATTTAAATGCTCCATGATTGAAAAATTCAAAATAAAATTGTACTGAGCAATGGTAACCAGGAACATAATTTGGATGTTTAATTTTCCCTGTTATTGTCCCATATTTTCATTTAGTTCCTAAAAATGAGACCCATAAAAACTTGCCAGAGAGTAAGAGTTTTGTTTTTTTATTTCTTGTTTCTACTCTTTCCAAGAAACATATTAAGCTTCTGGCTTAATTATTCTTGCTAATTTGGAAAGACTAACAATTTAATCTCATGCATGCACTTGTAAGCCCTGCAAGGTAAAATAATAATAATATTTACTTTGGGTTGTTTCTAGATAATATTCCCTTTGCTAATTTCTTTCATTTCATATTGTTTATTTTGAAACACTCGGGCACCTACGTAAAGGAAAAAAAAGATCAAAGGTTTGAAGTACACATGTGCCCCAGTTAAGCAAAACCTTCATAAAAATGAAAAATATTGATAAATTTGGTGGTGATTATTTACTGTGCAGAAGTGTTTTTGCTAAACTGAAGAAAATACTGTAGAATTCTTTAAATATCAAGCTCTTCAACCGAATTCCATTTCAACTGGATTTGCGCACATTTAATTTACAGTCATCTTTTCAGGGGACCCAACTGAAGATTAATTGAGAATTTATACCTCAGTGTTTAGGAAAGGTTACTTCTACATAAGCGTATTATTATTGTTAGAGACAGAAAGTGGGTGCATCTAGATTTAGATTATAAAACAAAATAAGGCAGGCAGTTGCAGATCTGTACCAAAGTCCAAAGGCCTTGAACTCCCAACACCAAATGAATTTCTTTAAGTACTAATGCATGACAGAGAAAAGCAGAGAGCTAAAGCACATTATAAAAGTGAGAATGGAGTTGTGTCCAGATAAGAGAAATGCCTCTTACCATCCTACCACATTTTCCTTAACTATAAAAGCTGATTAGATTTGCTTGAGGAAATGATCAAGTGAGAGCATGGTATATGTCTGTAACGTTAGTAAACCAAAGGAAAACTTCAGTATATGGAAAACAAGGAGAATTCAGTTTCCTTTTTCAATTGAGTAAGTGAAGTATCCATATATTTTCTAAACCTAATCAAATCTGCCAAATATTTCCAATAAAAAGCTTCTGAACTTGGACAAAGCAAAGCTACTTGACCAGCAATGACTTTGCCTTGAATTTGTTGTCAGGGTGTGGAGGTCTCACATTTCTTTATTTGTGAAAGGCTGATTAGGATTTCAGACTTTTCTAGAACCTGGATGTCAACATCCGTAACCACGACCTGAATTTTGATTTGCAAGAAATGTTCCAGAACATGTAGACCCAGTGTGTGGCTCTGTCTCCTACAAGATAAATTTGGATATTAAGCTTTCGGAAATATTCATAGTGATTTGACATTGCTGCAACATCCAAGGACATGATCATTTTTTTCAGGAATTTTCTTTTATTGTATTTTATAAAAATATTAGTCTTTGATAGTTGGGAATTAAAATGGAAGCACCAGTGCCACCCAGCCACAGACAGCATTTGACTCACCGTCTAGACACAGTTTTATAAGACAGGAACACAATGGGATGCAGGGAACCCTGTTTCTCCTGATGGGATCCAGGCTGCTCCGAACAGCTTTGGGCAATAATGGAGCCAGACATGAGGTTCCATTTCTAAAAGAAAATTTAAAACGTGAAAGTTCACTGGTTAGATTTGCATCTCATTTAACCATAATGCAACTTTTATAGAATTGTTTTATAAACACAACTGCCATCTGCTGTGATCTACAGCATCTGTTTTTAGTAAGAGCCCATCTTTACCCTGCTCTGTGCCAACAAGCAGAGGCCAAGCAGAAGGAACTTTGCATTCCCCAAGAGGAGATTTACGTTTTGTTCTTGGAAATGAATATCATTAGGGCAAAAAGGTTCAAGCCGTGTAGCCCCGTGGAGTAGGGTGTAGTAGTTAAAGCAAGGCTCAGGCTAGATATCCAGGATTTCAAGATGGCTTCTTTACTCAAAAGCTGTGTGGGCCTCAGTTTCCCCCATATGTAAAATTAATGAAAGATTACTCCTTACCTCAAAGGGTTGTGATGAAGAGTAAGTGAATTGCTATATTAAAATTCTTAGGGTAGCACCTGGTGCATAATAATTGCTGGGTAAAGGATGACTTATTTTATTTTATTTTATTTTTTATTTTTATTTTTTTTCCCAAATGCTTTTATTTTTTCAGTGTTACAAGAATTTTTAATCCCATCAGCTACTTCCTAGCGAACTCAGTGATTTCTCCAAAACAGCTCTACTGCTTTTTAGAATGCCACAGTCTCAGTGTGATTGGTTCCAAGCTCATGCATTTCTCAGTTTGAGAGATGACCTGATTTCAGGAGTATCAACATGGGTGGTTTGCGAAACAAGCAGCTTGGACCGAATGCCCAGGCTCTGTGCTTCAGAAGAATTCTATTTAAAAGAAGTGCCCTAAAGGAAGCTACACTGATGGGATGATGCAAGTCAGGGCAACCCCTGTTCTCCCTTTGCCTGTCCTTAATGCTGGGCTTATCTAACTCAGAGCTCTTTAAAAACAAAAACAAAAACCAAAAAAAAGCAAAAACTCTCTCTAGGGTCCACATCAATAGACCCCTGTAGGATATTTCAATGTCCCTTTCATCCAAGGAGTAAAATCATACTAATTAATTATAAAGTCACCTAATTCAAACTTCCTTTTTAACAGCATATCTTAGAAAAATGCTTTTAGAGCTTAACAATATCTTAGCAACAGCTGCTTCTGGGTTCAACTCGAGGCTTCCTAGGGCTTAGTCCATGATTTATAGGTCTCTTCCCTCGTCCAGAAGTAGACAGCACAGCCCTTTTCCTGCTGGCATTTTACCCAGGCCTGGAATCGGAAAGCGTCTCCAGCTGTCCCAATCTTGTGACTCCTTTAAACACGTGTGGTCAGTTCTTAGATCTTACTTAGCATTTTTCCAGCCATGATTAAGTTCCCCGAACGGCCCTGAGGTGTGCCAGCGTCTGACTGCCGAAGCAGAGGCAGAAAGTCTTGTGGTTTTAACATTGAGAACATGTGGCTTTTCTGGTCCATATGCTCCCTGGGACGTATCTGAACGTGCACCACGGAGCCACGTGGCGTGTCACACCGACCCTTGTGCGGTGTGGACCTCACCCCTACCTTTCAGTTTTTGCAGCCTAGGGATGGTGACTTCAGATTGAGGAAGACATCTCCTTTCAGAAATAAAAAAGCTGCCTCAGTTTTCAGTCTCACTGGTAACTATGTTTTGCTCTGGAAAACGCAGATTCAATGTGTGTTTCTGCTGTTCTTGGCTAGCTTCTGTTATTTTCTAAAGTGCTGGGATTCGACTGTGTCTGAGAGAGTAAAGAAGGGAAGGCTGAGTTTTCAAGAGGATACTGAAGCAGAATAAAAATGATAAGCAGGCTGGGTTATAGAATGAGTCCTCCTACACTACAAACACCTGCTTTCCAAAGGGGTGATGATTCTCACTTCTGGGTACCTTACAGATGCTGAAAAGATGCTATGAGAAGGGGGCGCCTGGGTGGCTCAGTGGGTTAAAGCCTCTGCCTTCGGCTCAGGTCATGATCTTAGGGTCCTGGGATCGAGCCCCACATCGGGCTGTCTGCTCACCAGGGAGCCTGCTTCCCCCTCTCTCGCCACCTGCCTCTCTCCCTACTTGTGATCTCTCTCTCTGTCAAAAATAAATAATCTTTAAGAAAAAAAAAAAGATGCTGTGAGAAGACTATTCCTCAGAGCCTAACTGCTTCAAATTTAGACCTGTTTTCGAGGTTATAAGCTGAGGGCTGCTGTGAGGGCAGTTCCAGAGAGAAATGCTTTTGCACGGATGCCTATTTTTCTCATTGCTGTTCAAGCACGTTGTCTTGCTTCTGATTATTTCCAAGTCCCCGTAGTGCTCAATTAGTAGACCAACAGGAGCAAAGGTCTGAACTAAGACCTGAGTCCTTTGCTTTTCTCTTCAGGTTATGGTGCCTGGAAGCCAGAACAACCTCCTGCTGAAAGCTCTGCTTCCCAATACCGAGTACAAAGTCACGGTGACTCCCATCTACGATGATGGAGAAGGTGTCAGCGTCTCTGCCCCGGGAAAAACCTGTGAGTGAAGCCTTCTCCCTGTGCCTACTAGCTGCCCATCCCCCACAGTGTGCCCTGGAAACGGCGGTGTGGTGTAGGGAAAAGAGCAAAAGAGATTGGGAGGCTGAAAAATCTGACTCCTCTGTCCACCCAGGCAAGCCTATGAATTTGGGCAAGGTGAGCCAGCTGCTCTGAGCTTCAGTTTTCTCGTGTGTAAAAGCTACGACTTAACAAACTACGCCTTCCTCCTCCAACACCAAATTCAACACAAGACCTGTTGATTCTCCAAGATGTGTCCTGCGGGCCAGTTCTCTTGTCTTCATCTGATCGCTCCGCCCTGATCTACGCCTCATTCTCTGTCACTAAAATGTGCACTTCTGCTCTTGGATCCTTCACTCTCCTCCCTGCAGCCGGAGAACTTCTCAAAATACAAATTATCTCACGTCAGACCTCTGTGTCAAGCTTCCCAGTGGCCTCCCATGGTACTGAGGATAAAACCCAACATCCTTCCCGGGGCCCTACAAGGTACCCTAAGACCTGGACCCTGCCAATTCCCTCAATCTCACCCTCTAATGAGCGCCCCAGCCATAGTCCCTTTTCTGCTCTTCCCTGGACATTTCAAGCTTGTTCCTGCCTTAGGGCCGATGCACTAGCTTTTCCTCCCATACAGAATATCCTTCCCCAGATATTTGCATTTGGGACTTTTTCTCATTTTGGCTCCAGCTCAAAATCACCTCCTCAGACTTTTCTGACCACTCCCTGCAGAGTAGCTTCCACTCTCTAAGCCCTCAACCCGTTTTGTTGTTGTTGTTTTGTCATGTTTTGGCACTAATGACAGCCTGATGTTTTCTTATTTACTCATGTATCTGTCCATCGTCTGGCTCCCTTCCTGAGAGAGCAACATCACAGGAGGCCAGGACCTCATCCCTACTGTTTGTCTTTTCATGCAAAGCTCCTACAGTGCTGGGTGGCACAGAGGAGGCATCACTCAGGGTTTGTTTTGGGGTGAATTGGCCGTGACAGTCAAGCGAGGAGCGTGCTCCAAGGAGCACACGTTGAATAAAGGCACTACAAAGTCTTAGCTGTCTTCATTGCCATGTGGTTGCCTGTACTTGCATGAACTACCCCAGAACCCAGGAATCATTTATTCCAATGCATGATTTTATAGGTCAGGAAATTAGGCCAGGCTTGCTGGAAATTCTGCTCCACATGGTATATATAGATTAAGGTCACCTGGTGACTAGGTCGGTCTGGAGCATCCAACACAACTTTATGTACATATCTGGCAAGTTGGTGGGGACACTTGGAAGGCTGGGCTCAGCTGAGCCTCTCTCTCTCTCCATGTAGTCTCCGAGCCTCACCATCTGCTATTTCCAGGAGAGTCATGGTTCTTCCGTGATGACTCAGGACTCTGAGAGCAAGAGTTCCAAGAGGTGGAAAGTGGAAACTGTCATGACAGTTAAGGCCTATGTTTGGCCCTGGTATAGGGTAGCTTCTGCTGTAGTCTATTGGGCGAGGTGTTCATAGAACCCACCCAAATTTGAAGGAAGGGGGTTTAAAATTCCTGCACCCATCTTTAATCCACCATAGTTACCAAATAGTTATGTGTGACTAGGTGCAGAGGGGTGGCAAGGCCTGAATTCTGTACTTGGGCACTGAAGTGTGGATTTTTCAAGTAAGTGCACGAGTCATTAAAATTCTGTAGCTGCTGGTTTCAAATAAGCATAGTGAATTCTGCAGATCTGAGTCGGCTTTGGATTATTTTCAACACTGTTATATTCCATAAACTTACCATAAACCCTGCCACTGTGGAGAGGGGAAGGAAAGGGAGGGAAGGGAGGCAAAGGGGCTCCATCTAACTGCTGCTCACCTGGGCTCAAAGACCTACTTTTAACTGTCCTATATTAAAGATTAGCATAATAGGTAAAAGACTTCCACGATGAGCAAATATATGAACTCACACAAATAAAAACCACATAAAGACTTTTACTATAAAACTATGACTTAAGTCTTATTGCAGAAATACCGCCACATGTAATAATGTCTATATAGTAAAATTATTTCAAGGTGATAGTGGATGATCTTCCTATTTTAAGCAGTAATCTACACAGCTACACTCCATCCAGTCTCCACCCTCCACTCATCCACACTCCAATATGGCACATGGTGGACTGTGAGGTGGACCACCACAGTAACAAAAAGGATGATGATAGTATCCATCAGCGTGTACAGTGGTTTACAAAGGCTCTCCACATAAATGGCTTAATGTTTTGATAAAAAATTGGTAAATGCTAACATATAGTTTCAAACAATGTAAGCAATATGAAGATGAAAGCAACAAAAAAAGATCACCAGAATCTTCCCTCCTCACATTACCATCATTACCAGGGGGTGAGCACCGTTGATATTGCTGTACAAACATACTTTTAGAGTGGAACACAGTGGTGTATAGAGAGAAATGTTTAATAAACACTATTCAATTCAGTTTTACTCAAACTGAAGAAAAGGAATGAGAATGACTTTGAATGAACTACTGATCTTCACATAACAGTGTTTCACCACAAGAACTTATTTTCTATATATTTAATTTTTAGAACGACCACAGACTCTCAAAATCTCACTGTGTATTTTAATACACAGTAATTGTAATTTAATTACAAGTTTTGCTTGTAAATATTTTTAACATCATGGGAAGCTAGCTTAGATTTTGTTAACAGTGTTGTTTGTAAAGATAGAAACCACACTAAACCACTGTTTTTCCTTTTCTCTGCTCAGTGCCACCCTCTGGTCCCCAAAACTTGCGGGTCTCAGATGAATGGTACAACAGGTTGCGCATTACATGGGATCCCCCATCTTCCCCCGTAAAGGGCTATAGGATTGTCTACAAGCCTGTTAGTGGTAAGTAATGCTTCGTAAAAAAATATTGTTACCATGATTAGGCATCTGAAATAATTTTCAAGATAAGTCATTTTTGTTTTGATTTTCTGTCTATCTTTGCTTTTATCTTTAGTTTTGAGAAGTGGGAAGGGCCTTACCATTTTTGAAAAAAAATTTTTTTTCTTTGTGTGGTCAGTGTTAGGGTAGATAGTATCAGAAAAATGAAGTTACGACGCCACCTAGAAAATGACTGGGCATGTTTATGAGCACAATACATACTTGTTATGCACCTAACCTAGGTGCACCCTAGACAAGGAACCAGCCGAAGGATGCCTTGGCTAGGTGGGAGTAGGGAGCTTCTATGGCTCAGTGGATATGTAAGCCCTAAACATTCAGAATCTCTATTTTCTAATTCCTCTTCTACCCCTTCTTGGATTAGTAGGAAAAAGTTGGCTTACTTCTTGGATTAGTAGGAAAAAGTTGGCTTACTTCTTGGATTAGCAGGAAAAAGTTGGCTTACTTCTTGGATTAGTAGGAAAAAGTTGACTTACTTCTTGGATTAGTAGGAAAAAGTTGACTTACTTCTCGGATTAGTAGGAAAAAGTTGACTTATTTCTTGGATTAGTAGGGAAAAGTTGGAAAAGTAGGGAAAAGTCTTAGTCTCTTCATTTTGGAAACTGTGTTGGAAACTGTATAAAATTAGGAAACTGTATCAAATTCATCAGAGTCCTAACATTGTGGTTGTAAAAGGCTTTTCTATCAGCCTCTTAGCCACCTTGACGAGGGGACCTTACCTGACACATCTTTCCATCCTGAAAGCAGGAGAATGGTGCAGACAGGGGCCATTGTGACCTTGGTCCATATGTCTGGAGAGACAAGACGCCTCTTACACTATCAACTCCTGGCATTTGGCACTTCTGTGAAGTTTAAACAGGAAACTAAAAATAGATATTAGGGAGGTCTTGTCCATTTTCTGGACTTGGGCTTTCAACTCTGATTATTCATAAGAAAGGGGTTCTCTAATTATGTTTACTGATTTGGCAAGAAAATTTAAAGAGTATTCTTTGGACCATTAAAAGACTCTTTCTGCCCTCAAAGAGCACATGAGGCTCCATGCGTCATCTCTTGCCTCTGGGACACTTTTCACCTTTTTCTATTAAGTCCTATAGTGTCTCTTTTGTCTATTGTGCCTATTGTGTGTCTATTGTGCATTAACAATATGGCGCATGGTGGACTGTGAGGTGGACCAGCTTCTCTCAGTAAGCACTAGGGAAAGAACTGTATTTGAGAAAAAGGACTAGATCCCTAAAAAGAGACCCATCATGTGTGTTAGTCTCAGAACCAGACGGGGCTAGGTTCAAATCCCACCTCTGCTATTTGTCTTCTATGTAATCCTGGGCAACTGACACACAGTCAAACCAGGACAATTCCTGTGACGAGTATCTCCATTTCTCCATATTCCAGTGTAACTGAAATCACTCTTTCTCCCTTAGTCGCTGGCCCGACCCTGGAAACTTTCGTGGGAGCTGACATTAATACCATTCTTATCACAAACCTCCTCAGCGGAATGGACTACAATGTGAAAATATTTGCCTCGCAGGCCTCGGGCTTCAGTGACGCTCTGACAGGCGTGGTGAAAACACGTAAGTCTGATGTCCCACGGCCTCAGCCCCTGCATGTGGTTTTGCTCTTTGTTTTCACTGTAACTCAACCCTTGCTTCAACTTGGCAGTTGGTTTTTATTTTCCTCAGCGTTGCCCTTTCTGGATGGTGTTTTGTGGAAAGAAAGGTGTGCTCCTCACTCAGGGCTGTAGTTCAGTGTCCTGGTTGGCAGGCCGAATGTCAGAACCTGGCATTCAAATATACTTGATGGTGGCGGATAGGATTTCCTTCTGGAAAGTCTCTCTTGGCATTTTTCACATTAGGTGAAATTTTCCAACCAGTCTGTAGCCTGACATGGCCAACGCCAGTCAAAGTTGGGCCAGAGGGGGTGAGAGTCGGGGGGTGGGGGGAGGTTTGCCTTTTCTCAGAGTCTTTGCCCCTCTCCCCATGTGAACACACACATACACACATGCACACATGTGTACATACACACACACACACACACACACGCCACCCACAAAAGATAATAAAAGGACTTTCTTCTGTACCTTTGAAGGGTTTTCATGCTGTCTGCACTCACCATCTGGGACTTCCCATTGGCATATACCACATCCAGACACCCATGGTATAAGGCAATGTTTTCCAAACTCCAGCACGTATGTTCCATATTCCTCGTGTTTGTTATCCTTCCACACCATCTGTTTAATATATTGCTTTAAATCGACTTACATTTTTTTACTTTAAATATTTTTCAAAACCCACATAAGTATCCTAAACAGAAGACCAGTATTTTTAATACACATTAAAGATAATAAACAAATAATGGAAATAAACACGCAGTGTCTGTGTGCTCATTAAAATCATGCAGAGTGCTCGCAGCTGTGCGTGTGCCCCACAGGGAGAGTCAAGAGTAGAAGCCTTCAGTCTGCCACTTATTAGCTGTCACCTTGAGCAAATGACTTAACTTCTCTGAGGTCAAGTTCTCTCAACTCTAAAATGAAGATAACAGACTGATTAGTTGAGGCCTGCAGAAGTAATGGGTAAAATGTCTGCCCTACGGCAAGCACTAGTCAATAACCATTATTATTATCATAATGATCGTGCTTTATACCCTTGGCCCATAAGTCACTCTCATCCCTCGTCAAATAATTTTTATTGGCCTCTCTTCTCCCAACTCTCTCCTATCTCTTTCTATCCTCATTTCTCTGCTTCTCTTCTTCTTCTGTTCCATCTCTCTTCTCTCCTTCAATAAATACATTGGGTATTCCAAATATATCTTAAAAAGAGTATTGAATTGTTTTATATTCTATTCGTAAGGTAAAAATTAGATGGGCTTCTTGTTTGTTTTCTCTCTTTCTCCCAATGTTCTGCGATGAATAGGAATCTATGTATTTGTTTTCTATAATTTTTAATGTGTTAATCTTTCATTTTTACATTTTCAAAAACGTGTTCTTCTCCTTCAATCATGTTTTGAAAGCCAGTCCTTATGAAACTGCTCCTGTTTGAGTCAGGCTTCCCTTTTATCAATTTTCTTGTCCCTTTTATTTAAGCCAAAGCCATCCTTCAGTGGATGATAAGTGCACATGCTGTTTAATTTTTTTGTTATGAAAGTATTATATATTAATTGTGGAATATTTAGAAAACATAAATAAATAAAGAGGGAAGATTAAAGATCACTCCGAATCTCACCACCCATCACATCTGGTCTTTTCTCTGTGAACAAATAATTTCCTTTTTTGTTTACAAATATCAAACAGACCATATTATCCCTAATGTTTTGCAACTGCTCTTTGCAGGACTAAACTAGTTATCTTTTGTGCCCTAATTTACTGAGTTGATGGATTTCTCACCCCTGGCTATGGGAATTCTGATTCTTTGAATTAGAATTTTATCGTGTTAATGTTCACTTCAGACTCGGGGACATTTGTGGCATTGTCTGGAGTGTGACATAGGTATGCTTCTATTTCATTCCAGTGTTCCTGGGTGTGACCAGTCTTCAAGCGGACCAGATTCAGATGACCAGCTTATGTGCTCGGTGGCAGGTGCATCGCCATGCCACTGCCTATAGGGTGGTCATAGAGTCACTGCAGGGTAAGTGTCTGGCCCTCATGTACTCAGTTCTGTGCAAATGTCAGCGGACAACATGTAGGTAACATTAGACCAAGGCCCTCTTCTTGAGGAGACAGCATTACATTATGGATGCGGGATAGGGAGTCAGAACGACTAGTGAAGCCAATTTTTTGCAATCTCTAAATGATCATTTTCTCATCTGTTTAATGGGTATATCCACCCTGATCTTGCGGCATTCTGTAAGGCTCAAGCTGAGATAAATCCACATGAGACACTTGCAACGGTGCTTTGCACACATTAAGCTCCAGAGAAATGTTAGCTGTTAGGGCACCTGAGTGGCTCAGTGGGTTAAGCCTTTGGCTTAGGTCATGATCTCAAGGTCCGGGGATCAAGCCTCACATCAGGCTCTCTGCTCAGCAGGAAGCCTGCTTCTCCCTCTCCCACTCCCCCTGCTTGTGTCCCTCTCTCTCTGTCTAATAAATAAATAAAAATCTTTAAAAAAATGTTAGCTGCTATTGGTAGTAGCAGACAAACCTCCAGGACTAATACACAGTAGGATTATACAGTGCTATTATTTTGGTATTTACTCCATGGGGATCTCAATTTACCTTTAATGTTTTTCTTATCGACTCTTTTTATTTGTGGGGATAGTTGGTGGACAACAAATTCTTTCAAGAGATGGTTTAATATATCTCTGCCATCATGGGCAGGTTTTTCAGCATTACCATTCTCAAGTACATCTACAATTTGGGACTTAGTTTCAAAGTTGAAACACTAAAAGTATCTGCTTGTTTCAATTAAAAGTTTCAAGAACAACAAGAGGCTGATTCCCAAAAAATGAGTGTCTAGGGACTGTTAATCCTGTTTTCACATTATCAGCTTGGATAATATTCAGAAGATGAGATCAAATAATGAAAATTACTTTGATCTGATTTGTATTATCGAGAGAAAAGATATGTCTGGTTATTTGGGGGAGAATCTAGGAGACACTGGAGAATCCCAAGTGATTCTTCTAATCTTTCAAAGTCAATAATAAAATTGGTAAAAAAAAAAAAAAAAAAATTTCTTTCTGGACAAATGATCATGGTTTGCTCATTTAAGCAATCAGAAGGAGCTGGGCGCCTGGGTGGCTCAGTCATTAAGCATCTGCCTTCAGCTCAGGTCATGATCCCAGGGTCCTGGGATTGAGCTCCACATTGGGCTCCCTGCTCAGCAGGAAGCCTGCTTCTCCCACTACCATTCCCTCTGCTTGTGTTCCCTCTCTCGCTGTGTTTCTCTCTGTCAAATAAATAAAATATTAAAAAAAAAAAAGAAATCAGAAGGAGCTAATTTTGGGGGTCTGAATGGGATTGGGCTTAGTAGCCCGTATCTTGGGTTTAACTACATCCAAAGTACAGAAATCTCACTTTTGGTCCAATCTAGAGAGTGGAAAGCACAGATTAGTAGATCGGTGAGGGCATTTGGAAATATGAAGAGAACGTGAGAAGAGAACATAAGCAACATGAGAAGAGACTTCTGGCAACCCCAGCCAGGACAGTGTCTCAATAGACGTGCTAAGCCACTAATTCCTTGATTCCCTGTGTGTGATCCTATAAGGATCCCTTTAGCATGGCATGACTAAACATATGGGAGTGGCTTTTTTCTGGAATAAACAGTAAGGAAAAGTCAGGGCGAGTCATATGGATTTTGTGGTTGTATTTAATATGATTTTTGAGATGTTTAAGAAAAAGCACGTGAAAACCATGTAATTGTTTGAGAAAGAAGTATAAAATCTTGAGTTATGTTTCATATATCTTTATAAAACCAGTTAATTCACATTTTCATACAGAAGGGTTGACATTTCATGGTATTTGTTGAGCTTTTAAAAATATACTAAGGATAAAGATCACACTCCCAAACTACCCCACGATTTTTTTAAACTTTTATATCATTTAAGAAGTTGAGATGAAGGGACCTACGTTCCTATGGATATTCATTGTCTTTCATAAAAATTACATAGACTGACAAAAAGATATATCAAAACTGCCTTTATCAATGGAATCAGTGAGCTACATAAGTCTTTTTTAAATTAAATGTCTTTTTTATTTTATCTTATTTTATTTTTTCAGTGTTCCAAGATTCATTAAATGTCTTTAGCATGTTTGCAAACTGGCGCTGGGATTTTTATCAGAGGATATGATGGATGTGTCTGATAATGTTGATCTGGTAGTCTAAAACCTCAAAAAGCTTTTTCTGAAGCCAAGACCTTTGTTAGCAAAAAATAGAATATGAGTCCACATTTCCTACTTATCTTCAAGTGAAGTTAACTTATACTCTCTCATTGTTATTTCTAGGCTGCCAAAAAGCTCTTCAACTGAGCCTTGATAGCCCCAATTAAACAAGAGTGAACAAAGTATTGCTCAATTGATTTTTCATCAACATTTACAGTTGGGAGATTTATGAGCCCAATTAGCTTACATCTCATTCACCCACTGTCTAACTGAGTAATATTAATTAAGGGACAGCAACAGTTTCTAATTCACAGCCTCGAAGAGGGGGATGTTGGGGGTGGGAATAGCAGTAGGGAGTAGGTTTAAATATTTTAACATATAGTTTAGATCAAGGAATAGTCTCCCTACTCTAGAGTAGGGAAGAACTGGTTGCATTATTTTTCCTCTTTTTTAACATTTTGAGCTCCTTTACCAATTTCTCCTACAATACTCTCCACCCCCACCTCTTGCCTCTGGCAACCAGGAATCTGTTCTCCTATCTATGAGCTTGATTTTAGGTTGAGTTCCTTTATTTTACAAAGAAATGCAACCATTAGCCTGATTGATGCCTTTGAAGGACTTCTGGTTGGATGCAGATATTTCCATAGAGATGAGTTTCAGAATCCCCTTTGTTTTAACTTTGTAATATCTCCCACTGGCTTCATATGCTTCAATTTTAGTCCTTTCACCTCCCATTAGAGAGAAATGGGATCTAATTCTTCCACGCGATAGAGAAAAGCTTTATCCCAAAATGACCTATTTTTGAATGCTTTGAAATGCAAATTCCTACTGTTGGACAGGTAATTTTTTCCATTTATTTCTCTCTCTTTTTTTAAATAGTAGTCCGCATGATCTGGTCATGTGAGTTTGTATTCTGAGATGAAGTCAGTGGAGAGGCCCCTGTTTTAACCATAATTGCTGGTCAACTTCTCTGGGCCCCAGTTTGTCTAAAATTACTTTTCTGAGGGCTTTTATCTGAGGTAACACCTACAAATTTCCAAGGTTTTTGTGAATAAAGTAGTCAGGCTGTATCTTTCAGGTTTATTTATAAATGGTAGAAATGCAATAAAAGGGAGTTAAACAAAGGGTCAATTAATTGACTAATACGCTGGGAAGTTTGGAAGTGTCTAGCACCAGGCACATCTGGATCTAAGTGTTCAAACAATGCCATCAGGACTAAGTCTTGCTCTCTTCTGCTCTGTGCCTGTGCTCAGCCAGATTCTCTGAGTTGGCCCCAGTCAGACCCAGAATGACACCCTCCCAGTTACAGCTTAACCCGTCTGGGTGAAAAGAGAGCTTCTCTTTCTCAATAATTCCAACGAAAGTCCAGGAACTGAGTCATATGGGCTTGGCTTGGGTCACATGCCCCTAAATCTGTCACTGAGTTCAAGGGCATGAAATAAACTGACTGGTCAGACTTGGTTGCCTCCCATCCCTGTATCTGGAAGAGAGGAGGGTTGTTTGTTATTCAGTTCTTCTCAAATCATAAAGACCAAGAGTGGGGAAGAAGAGATTCAAAGAGAGAGGGAATAGATGCAAAACAGGCAAAAACAACAGATGTCCTCTACTCATATAAATATTATGACTTTCTTTATAGCCAAGAAAAAAAAAAGGAAGAAAGAGAGATTACCAGAAGGATGAGGTCCTTCCAGGAGAGACTGAGATAAATCTGTGTTTGAGTCACTCATCCACTTGCCAAATTAAATTGTAGGCTTTGGGTTAATGGCAGGACAGACCAAAGTCAGCGACTTTTGGTTGGTCTTGGGTGGCTTAGAACCCCATGAGAGCCTCCGTTGGTTCCGTGGATGCTCTGGGAGTCTGTCTCTCTCTCCAGCTCTTTTTGAGTTGACTTGACACCCAGTGTTGGATATGGCGTTTCACTTTCAGCTCACTTATTTAAATTCTACCTGGTCCCAAATACTTTATTCCCTTCCTAATCTCCATAACATGGTGAATTTCTTTCTAGACTGCTGAAGGAAGGTTTCAGAGCATGCTCAACTTGTCTTTTGTCTTTGGGGTTTGAAATGCCAGTTTTGTGGTGTCACTGACAAGCAGAATGGCAGCAGAGTGGAGGACCTACCTTACCAGACACCAGATCCAAAGCAAGAGACCATATGAAACAAAACATATTCTCAAGATTAAACTCTTTGAAGCAGTGACATTATGATTGTGGGTCAGGGTATTTGAGAGACCTGGGGACTGGAAGCATTTATATCACAAAATTCCAGCGGAGTATTCTGGATCCTGGTTATTCTTTGCTTATGGATCTCAGAAACTACTCATGGGACATTTTGGTGAGTCAAGCTGGTGGCATCATTATCAGCAGAATAACAACTCAGACGATGTATTTAGCCTTGCTTCCTATGAATGAAGGCACAAAGACAGAATTTCTTCCCCTTTTCCAAAAAAATAAATTGACTCCCTGCTTTGGGCACAAGGGGTTGAGGAAATTAGTCATCATTTGATCAGTCTAAATGTTTTCCTTTAAGGCAAAGCCATTAGACTTAGGTCACACATGCCAAAAGCAACATGGATACATCCCCATTCATGTAACCCCTCTTTGTTATTATTGGGAATTAAAGCAATATTGTTTCCCAATAATTTTACAGTGCTTGTTCCAGTTTTCCAGTGTTTTGAATTTTTTTGTTGTTTTAGCAGTAAAATCCATTTATATTCTATTGTTGAGGGTCTATAAAGTGTATGAGTATCTGCGAGAAATAGAGATGACAGAAAAGCACTTTCTGGAATAGATTCCTGGAGAGTTTCTGGAAGCTTTTATGGAGATGGATTAATATCCATGCCATAGGGTGTTTGTTTTACAGGTGACTCACAAAAGCTTGCAAGAGGCTCCAAAGTTGTGAGTAAAGCTTGTGAAGAAGGAGTTATTGTGGGGTCTTGAACCTGGGAACCACAGATTGAACTTGAACATGAGCAAAGCAGAGTGCAGGGTTTATAAGCATTTTCTTACTGTCAAATTCCTGTCACAGCAAGATGTAATGTCACAAATACCTGAACTATTTTTTTATTTCATCATTTGGTAATATATATGATAAGAAAATTTTTTAGGTAGACCTTAATTCTTTCTGAACAAATATATTACTTAAGGGTACATTATAAAGTTCACTTTTGAAACTCTTCTGTAGTCTCAATTGTAAAAATTTTAAAAAATTTCAAATTCCATTTAGCAAGTGGTTTTAATTTATTTACATTTTTAAGAAACTTATTTATATTTTTTAAAAGAGGATTTTGTCCATAGACAAATTTTAAATGATACATGTCATGTTTGTTCTGATATATGTGTGTTGTAACAGATGTATGTTTAGTTGCAACATCTATTAAAATGTAGATTGAAATTTAATAGGTGTTATACATTCAGAATAGAAAAATTACTACTTGACATTTTTTATATTTTGTACTGTTCTGTTTTTAAGCTTTCTATGTTTTGTTTATATTTTAATAAACTGCAACCAACACTTTGAAGGAGTTCTTTTTAACCATTAAATAATATATGTAATATATTCAATCAATATAGTTTTGTTTTTTTTTTAAGATTTTATTTATTTGACAGAGAGAAACACAGCGAAAGAGGGAACATAAGCAGAGGGAATGGTAGCGGGAGAAGCAGGCTTCCTGCAGAGCAAGGAGCCCGATGCGGGGCTCGATCCCAGAGATCCTGGGATCATGACCTGAGCTGAAGGCAGATGCTTAACGACTGAGCCACCCAGGCACCCCTCAATCAATATAGTTTTTAACACGGGTTTTTAAATTCCTATCAATAAAGCTTTGTAAGGCATTAAGTAGATAGATACAACCTATGGGTGAAATAAAGCCCAATCTAGAGCTTTTTAAATAATTGTTCTTTTCATGGTAGTAGTGATTCTTTCTTTTAACCAATTATCCACGTGGTAAAAAAGAAGGAAGGAAGGAAGGAAGGAAGGAAGGAAGGAAGGAAGGAAGGAAGGAAGGAAGGAAGGAAAGAAAGAAAGAAAGACTTCCAATGGAAGAAAATCCATTTGGAACCCCTCAGTAATTAAAGCTGCCCAACAAGGCATCTTTATCCCGTGGTGAGATAAAGCACTGAATTATCAGGGACCCTAAGGTGGGTGATCTCTGCCAGCTATCATATTTGCTTAATTTCATATATACTCTGCAGCTCTCAAACTGCTTTATTTAGAAAATCCATGCATGTGACTTCTACTATTTTATGATATATTAATGGAAATTAGAGCTGCATCCTCTGAGACTGTGATTTAGAGTTCTGAATACAATTTCAGTTCTGCTACTTAGCATATGGACTTGATTAGGTGACTAACTTTTCTGGCCTTCGGTTTCTTGTCTTTAGATTGGGGATAATTATACACATTATAAGGATCAAATGAGTTGATACATATAAAATCTTTAGACTAATACCTGGCACATGACAAATGCTCATTAAATATTGGCCATTATTATCGCTCTTTTTGCTGTTTCATGAAATGCACAGCACAAAACCTGGCACACAGTAAGCCCTCAGAAAATGATGAATATCCTTAATCCAAGTACACTACACTCCAGACCCAAGAGCCAGCACTAATTTCTCCAGGAAGGCAAAGCCATCTTGCTGTGAATATGGGAATGACGAAAGTAACCAACAGTTAAATTGGGTTTACTCGGTTCCTTGAGCTTCTGCCATGGTGGAGACAAGAAAGAGAAGGTCCTTTGTGGAGATGGCTATATACGGATGTCTTTTTGGTAGGACAAAAAGAACTTTGGAACCGGGAGTTGAGAAATGGTTCTACAGAATGTACTTATCAGTTATGATTTTGAAATAATAGAAAATGATTTTCAGGGGTGCCTGGTGGCTCCGTTGGTTAAGCAGCTGCCTTCAACTGAGGTCACGATCCCAGGATCCTGGGATCGAGCCCTGTATCAGACTCC
>CM053606.1:147671418-147760561 GCA_028646535.1 Procyon lotor
TGCTGGCTATCTCAGTGCCACTTTCAACTCTTGCCTGCATTTGTGGCAGTTCTGGATCCCAGGATGAAGCTTCCAAGATCCTGGAAGCACACTCTTCATCCACAGGCAGAACTGTCTAGAATTCTGTAATCCCTAACTCCATACCTATATTTTTATTTTCTTTTTAAGTAGGCTCCACACCCAGTGTGTGGTCCTCTCACCACCCGAGGATTGAGAGTCGCACGTTCTGACCAAGCCAGCCAGGTGCCCCAGCATACCTATATTCTTAGGCCACTGCCAGGAAGGGCCTCTGGTTGCATGGTAATAAGTTGTATGGGGCCAAAAGGATGTGTCTTTTGTCAATTTATAATTGGTTAGCTGTGTTCTGAAGGATCATGTTGATAAAAGAGTATTCTGATTTTTAAAAAGTAAATATGCTCACCTCCACACCTATCCACAAGATCAATTACAACATGTACACACAATTATATACACTCATAATTTTCCATTAAAGGGTTGATCTCAGGAGCCTTTTATTCTCATTTTTGAACATATGAAAATTGATTTTTCAATTATAAAAAAAAAAAAACAGTGGATGTATTAACTCTTTAGAAAAGGGTACAGACCTAAAGAAGTATAATGCATTCTGAAGTTATCTGATTAGGCCATGCATATTAAGCATTTTAGAAGCAAATCATCTATGATAACAGTTTTTAAAAATTTCACGTCTGTATGTTTTGTCTTATTATAGACACAAAAAAGCAAGAATCCACTCTGGGTGGAGGGACAACAAGGCATTGCTTCTATGGACTTCAGCCTGATTCAGAATATAAAATCAGTGTTTACACAAAGCTTCAGGAGTTCGAGGGACCCAGTGTCAGCATAATGGAAAAAACACGTAAGTCAAGTGTGTCCTCTCCTGATCCCTGTCTCCATGGACAAATAGTATTTTAGGCATCCTGTTTTGGTTTAAAACTTCATTCCATTTAGGAAAAAGTTAGCTATTGTTGCCCAGGAGTATCTGTAATACAAGTTTTCTTCCTCTTCTCTGGTCCCATAATGCACTGCATGTGGCCCACTGATGTCATCTGTATGGGTTTTTTCCATCCTCCATATGTTTCACAAAGGACTTAAGTCCATAGGATAGCAAAGGGCTTGAAACAATGACCTTTATTGTGATCTGTATCCATAAGGAACGTTTGTGGTATGCAGAGTGTGAAATGAAGTTTAAGGACCGGGTCCTGACATTCAAACAATGGCATACTACCACAGCTATGGGGTGGGAATGGAGCCAAGACGTTCCAAATGGCTGACCCTCAAGTTATTCCCTACTTAAGAGGCTCTTGCACTTTTTCCAAGTTGGCTGCAGATCTGATGTACTGAAGGGAAAGGCAAAGTATAAAATTAAAACAAAGCACTTTTTACATGTTCTAAAGACCAAGGAGAGTGTCAACTTCTTGGAATGGCTTTTAATCAAAGATTTCCGACGTAAAGGCCACTAACATGAAAATGGCTTTAATTGTAGTGAATTCTAGGGAAATTTGTGTACTTAACTCAGTATCTGGAACTTAGAGTTGAAGTCCCTGAGGATTTGTATCTGAATAGGTGGTGGGCGATGGGTTTTCTTGGTGGCCCCTCTGTCATATATCTGACATTTGGAAAGTTCTGTCTATGTATAGGTCTTTCAGCTGGTCTGGCACAGGCAGGAAGAAATCATCAGCAATGTGTGACTTCCAAAAACAGACAGTGAAAGCATAATAAATGGCATCATTCAATTTTTGTCTAATAGGAAGATTTTATTTCCTAACACTAAAATAGTCCACATTTTATACTGCATATCGTTTTGAGGGATAATCTATATATCACAAAATTCACCTATTTTAAATGTACAATTCAGTGATTTTTGGTACATTTAAAGAGTTGTATAGTCATTACCCCAGTCCAATTTTAGAACATTTCCATCAACCCAAAGAGTGCTTTCATACTCATTCACACTCCTCTGTCCCATCTTTAGTCTCAGGCTGTTTGCTTTCTTTTCTTATACATTTACCTTTTCTGGACATTTCAAAGATGCATCTGGCATCTTTCACTTAGCATATGTTTTTGAGGTTATTCATGTTGTGGAATGTGTCAATAATATGTTTCTTTTTTTTTTCTTTCTTTTTTTTTAGTATGTTTCTTTTTTATGGCTGATTAGAATTCTGTTTTCTAGATAGAAAGGATCATATCATTTTGAATTTACTAGGGGCCTGGTAATGCACAAGATTTTAAGTCAAACAGACCTGGTTGGGACCCTTTCTAACACTGTGGCCTTGGGCAGTTCACATCTCTGTCCTGCTTTTTGCTCAGCAGTAGAAATTAACTACTCACTCTCTTATCCCCTGTGGTACTGGCAAAGATCCAAAAGAACCCGTCGAGGAACTTTTCTCCCTGTATCTTACTGAACAAGTATTCGATATCACCATTGCTATCTTCTTAGAAGTCACAAACTGATGGCCATGGGTTAGATAGCACCGTAAAATAGGTTTTCTCTGAGCCCTACATTTTTTTTCCCCAGGCTTTAAAAAAATCTGTTGAAAGTTTGAAAGATTTGACAACCCAGGACACACATATTATGGTGCCAATCTGCTGAGACCAGCTGCTGTCTCTTCTACACAGTATATGTGCTCTCAAGTTTGCTCCTTGTTAATGTTAAGGCTAATTCTTTGCTCATTTTCATTACTTGCCTGACCTTTAAAAATATTTGAGTTTGTGATCTCTGGTCTACTTCAACGTCCCCTTACCTGAACTCCACAAGTGTTAACTACCAACCCAGGGTTAATTTGGATTGCTCTGTTTGATGTGTTTCCCTTATGTTGGAGATATCTGTCTTCTCATAGCTTCTATCCACTGGCTCTCATCTAGTCTTCTGAATCAATGTAGATCAAGACTGCTCCCTCTTCTATGGGACAGCCCCTCACATTTTGACAATAGGGACCATCTATATGCCACATAGAGGATATAAACATATGTCACCAGTTCGCTGTGGTTCTTCCTACCCAAAAGAGTCTTTGGTCAGAAGTTCTGGCCAAGCATATTGGTCTGTCTGCTGTTGTGTCTCATTGATTTGGTTCTTAGGACTTAGAATTTAAGATATGTTTTAATTTCCCACAATAAAGAATATGGACAGTTATAAAGATGACCCACTTCTTCCACAGATTTTAAAATTAATACATCTGGCTTTAGAAGCATTTTATGGTGCTTTCAAGAAAGTTTTACAGTCCTAGTTTTGGTATTAAGATTTCTCACTTTTTGTTTTACTTTTGGCACTTTTTAGCTTCAAAAATTGCCTTTAAAAGATAAAAGTGATAGATACTCATAATACTGGAACAGGAGGTAAAAAGTACTTTGTTGACTTCCCTTTTTCCCCATTCTTCCTTCCCACAAGTGCTCATTTGTAACAGCTTGGTCTTCAAGAAATTCTCCCTAATATAGCCATCCATCCAATCTATATCTATATATATTGAGATATATTGATATATATCAAATACATATATATCTGATAGATTTTTTTGTGTTTCATAAATAGGATCATAGCATGATATTCTGTGACTTACTTCATTTCACATACTAATGAATCTCAAACATTTTTCCATATCGGTAATATACATTTTCCTCATTTTTTAAAATGTTGAATTATTTTACTCAGATAATTGTATGTTATTGCCTCTTAGAATTGGAAGAGGCCTTAAAATTAAAATTCTTAACTTTCAGCCTTCCTGCCAGTGGAGGAATTCCCCTTTATAACATTCCTGACCGAGTAATCAGTCTGCCTGAACTCGGATCTTAGATCTTTCCAGCTATTTGGCGCTCACCTGTTTAATAGTGAATGGCTGTAATTAGTTGAGAGTTTTCCCTCATATTAATCCAAGAAATAAAAAGGGTTTTCTCAGTTTTTCTTAAATTCATAGTGCCAAATAAGAACAAGAAAAGATTATAGTAACGTTTAGGGTGTTTACTTAATGATGCCCTAATTTCCTTGCTCTTTGCCACATGAACTGCTCTCAAAGCCACAGCTCCCATTTACCTATCCATTGTTCCTTTAGCCAGTCACACTTTGCATATTACATGAACTTCTCATCCCTCATCAACCAGGTTGAACCGATCTGGATGGTGCCCTCCCAGTGTCTTTCCATTTAGTCCTCAGAACTGAAAGTTTTCCAGATAGAGTCCGAGCAGAAGAGAGAGCAAATTAGATTCCACTAGGGACCACATCCTGGGGATGCAGGGTGAGAAGGGGGGAAAGTGCTATTGAACAAGGATTGATGGTCAGTCCTTAGTTAGGCAGAATAGAAACGAAGTTTATTGTATGTGTGAAAGCAGCCAGAGACTAATCTGAAATGAGTTGGCAAGTCTTGCCTTAAATCAGCATTAGAACCACTTTGTAGTTGACAGTTTGATTGCATTGACTCCTGCTGGGTAAACTGAATTGTGGCAAAATGGCATTTCAAGCTTTCAGTCTGAATTTTAGGGGATAGATGGAGCCAGTTTTCACAGGCTGTGGCTGATTTATAGTGGTCACTAACTTCCTTAAATTCTCCAAGAAGACAATGGTCAAAATCATTGACTTGCCTGAAGAATTATTACTCCATGACCTCCCTCTCTTCACCACAGAAGTGATGGCTAATCCATGTTCCTTTTCCCTCTACAGAGTCACCTCCTACTCAGCCACCTACTTTTCCTCCCACCATTCCACCAGCAAAAGAAGGTAAAAGAGTAGTACGATAATGCTGTGATTTTAGGTTCAGGTTTCTATTGGTTTTGTTTATTAAACAAGAGTTAAAAAGTAGAAAAGGGTACAAGGAAGAAAATCTGGAACACAATTTCATATCCCAGAGGTAATTTCTTCATGCATTTCGATGTATTTTTTCCTCTGATTTATTACAAAAATTTTCATTTTGAGTATATTTTCACATAGATTTTGCTCTCATTTCAAAGTTGAAATCTAATCTTGATTTCATTTTTCCTTGGTAACAGAGGACCAGATTTTCTCAAGTAAGCTTGTAATTAGCAGATCTTGTGATCCCTTTCAGCTCTAAATTCAAACCATAAATTTGTAAAATTTTATAAATCTCAGAACTTAGAAGAACAACCTTACTAGATCCTTATTGTCCCTGGAGTATTACCTCACCTGGAGATGGTTTAGTCAGTATTATAAATAGCTTTAAGGGAATGAAGTTGCACTTAATTAAATAAAAATCAAGTGCAATTTTTTTCCTAAGGAAAAGAAAAAGGCATATTATCTCATAGAATACTTGTGTGCAACTGGTCTAAGATTAAAAGATTCAGGTTATTGAAGAGTAAATTGTTTGTTCTGAGGGTTGCTGGAGGGTAGGGGGGTAGGGATAGGGTCGCTGGGTTATGGACACTGGGGAGGGTATGTGCTATGGTGAGTGCTGTGAAATGTGTAAGCCTGATGATTCACAAACCTGTACCCCTGGGGCAAATAATACATTATATGTTAATAAGTATATAAGTATATATATATATATATATATATATATATATATATATATATATATATATGTATGTGTATGTGTATATATATATATATGTTTAAAAAAAGGAGTAAATTGTTTGTTTCATCATAAAACAGTCAACCACAATGATCCACACCAATAAGGGGAAGACAGGCATAGATAATCTGAAACAGCACAGGATACCAACAAAGGACTACTGAAAAATTCTTTTGGTGGAGTGGCCTTTTGTTGGTTTATTTTCTGCTTGTTATGTTGGTATCAGTAATAACTACTGATAGTAGTCTCCCCGGGCTAGCATTAATGTACACTTATTGACAAGTACCAATGGATGGCAGAAAGGCGTAGACAGAATTTTAGAGCAGGGCTGGAATTTTGCTTGTGGCCTTAGCCCAAAGGCATATCAAGTTACAGATTAATCTGCTTCCATTATGTCCTGTGCCTTCCTTCTGAATTTGAATCTCTTTGAAGTCACTGACTCAATAAGCAGGGGATAGGATACCTAGATTAATAGCTTGGACTTTCTTTTAATAAGTGAGTACTAGAGAGTATATTTGTTACTACTTCTGTCTCTAAATCACTTTAGTTCCTCATTTTTCTATACTTTCATTTTCTATTTTGGGGGACTGAGATTGGTGGATCTTTTTCCCTCTCTAATTCCGCATGTTTGATAAAAGCTTCTCAATCATGAAGTCAAGCTTCTCCTTGACTACAGGAAAGAAATGATTGTCAGGAAGTATAATGAGCAAGACCTTGGGATGTGACTTATACCTCTCCTTTGGGAAAGAGTTGTAGTTACCAGAAAGAAATCATCATATGCTTTCTTGGTTGTAGTAACTACTGTGTTATCCTCTTATCTCTAATTCAAATTTCATTCCTGTTCCCAAGTATGCAGAGCTGCCAAGGCAGACCTGGTGTTTATGGTGGATGGATCCTGGAGTATTGGAGATGAAAATTTCAATAAGATCATTAACTTTCTGTATAGCACTGTTGGAGCTCTAAACAAGATTGGTGCAGATGGAACTCAAGTAAGGCTAACTGAACAATCTTTAATTCATTCTGTGCATTAAAAAATTATCCAAAGCTACTGTTATGGCTACTTGTCAGTTGATATGGGTAATATGTCAGTGATCAGTTCTGACCCTAAATGGGAGGATAAGACAAGTGCGGGTTTGGAAGCAGCTGACTGATACCTGAGAGAGTTTGAGAAGATGCTGATCCTTAAAAACTATTGAGTTCAGCAAACTAAGAAAGGTGAGAATGGCCACATCAGTAGATGTTTCTTCTAGAGTAGCTCCTTTAAGGATACGCCCAATATTTTCCCTGCCCTCAAGGACATTAAAATCTTTAAAGAGAAAGGTTATGGCCATAAATTCCTGTAAATCAAATAGCACATAGAGTATAAATCTAATTTATCTATTCAGTCAAATAAATATTTATTGAGGATTTATTCTGAATAAGTATAGAGTACTGTCATAATGTTTATGACAATGTCCCCGGTTTCAGAGTGCTCAGAATCTTAAAGGCAAGGAGAGGATGAGAATGAGAGACAGATGTAAAATAGAATACAAATAAATTCACAAGGTAGGGATGCAAGCTATGAAAACAGTGTTGTGGTTTTTAAATTCACTGAAGGTTATTTTAAATTGTATGTGGGGGTTATTTTAAATTCTGTGGTCAGCAAAGCCTCTTTGGGAAGGTAGCCTTTGAACTGAGATGTGAACGATGTGGAGAATGCTGAGAGGAGAATTTCCAAAAAGGGAAGATGGTAAGTGCAAAGAACCCAAGATGAAAATGAGTTTTGAGGCTTCAGATGCTAAAACCCGTGGCTAGGACGTAGTGGATGACCATGGCAGGGGAGAAGGATAGGAAAGGAGCTGGAAGAAAAAGAGAAAGCCAGACCATCTTGACCCTCATGAACCACTGAAGGAGTTGATGTTATAAATGCAGTGGAAAGCCACTAGAAAGTTTTGGGTTTTTTTTTTTTAAGATTTATTTATTTACTTGGGAGAGAATGCATGCACACAAGTAGGGAGAAGGGCAGAAGGAGAGACTCTCAAGTAGACTCCCGCCTGAGCACAGAGCGCATGCAAGGCTCCATCCCACAACCCTGAGATCACAACCTGAGCGGAAACCAAGAGTCATACGCTCAACCGACTGAGCCACCCAGGTGCCCCTGCCACTAGGAAGTATTGAGGAGAGATGATCTGATTTTCTTTTTTACAAAGGTCATTCTGACTGCTTTGTGGAGCATGAAGAGTAACATGGGTAAGAGTGGACACAGAGAGACCATAGTCCAGCACAGAGATGAGTTGGAGACCTGGGCGTGGGTGGTAGCAAGGAGATGCATGGGTAGGAACAGATACGGAATATATCATGGAGGAATGTCTGAGAAAATCTGGATATGAGGGAAACCGTAAGAGAAAAATAGAGAAGGTGCTGAGGCATTTCGGAGAGGGAGGAATTTGTTTTTGACGGAGGGGTCAGCTGTGTGGTTCCCTAGAGATGGTGACATCTGCAGCAGTGGCCCTTGAAAGCTGGTAGCAGCCGAAGGCTCACACACAGTCAAAGAAAGCACTTTGAAGATGCTGTATTTATTCCCTCCCATGATCGTTCCGAAAACCAAACCAAAAAAAAAAAAGAAAAAAACCCAATAAATTAAAGATGGCCCCCAAATTCCACTGGAAGAAAGGAAACTATAGGAAATGAAGCCAGGAAGGTTTGTATTGTAGTGGTTAAAAACATAGATTTTGGGGGCACCTGGGAGGCTCAACAGTTGGGTGTCCGACTCTTGATTTCAGCTGAGGTCATGATCTCAGGGTCTTGAGGTTGGAGCCCCACACGGGCTCTGTGCTTAGCAGGGAGTCTGCTTGAGACTCTCGTCCTCCCTCTACTCCTCCCCTCACTCGTTCTCTAAATAGATAGATAGATAGATAGATAGATAGATAGATAAAATCTTAAAAAAAAAAAGAAAAAGAACATGGATTTAGAATTAGGATTTACCCGGCTTCAACTGTGGGTTCTGCCAGGGGCCACTCTCCGGGATTTTGTGCAAGGCACGTGACTCTGAGCGCCTCCTTCTTATGTGTAAAACAGTGAAACAGTAGTAATTACTTCATAGGTTTGTTTCGTGAGGACATCCTTGTAAAGAATCCACCTCCGACTCTCTGACCTTTGTCAAATTACAAAAAAAAAGGGCTGCTTTTTTTTCCATCTGTCAAACGAGATAGCAAAAGGCCTACATACTTGCGAAAGAGATTGTTATGGGACAGAGAAAATTTTTAAAATAACTTGCTTCCTGAAAAATACTTGGAGAACAAAAGATGCTGTTTAATGTGTGGTCAGATTTGCTCCGCAACCTATGTGAAATTTTAAGCCAAGGAAATTGTGGTTTGGGTTAAAAAAAGAAATTAAAATTGTAGGTCTAATCATGCCATTGTGTGTGCTCTCTGGAGGAAGTCTCTGTATATGTGAAAACAAATACATTGTATCTCCTCAGGTTGCAATGGTTCAGTTCACTGATGACCCCAGAACAGAATTTAAACTAAATGCCTACAATACCAAAGAGACCCTTCTAGACGCAATTAAACATATTTCATACAAAGGAGGAAATACAAAAACAGGTGAGAACAACAACAATGTAACTCAGCAAAGACCCGAAGTAATCCCTCATTAGTAATTACTGAAATGACTTTTTTGGAGGCATAAGAATATAGATTTTTTTGAAAAGATTTTTCACCATTCTAAAAACTTGCGTCTTCCTTTTCCCCGTGAAACAAAGGAAGGAATGAAATTGAGCAGTTGCCTTCCTTCGTTTCAGGAAAAGCGATCAAGCATGTCCGAGACAGTTTGTTCACTGCAGAATCAGGAACCAGAAGAGGCATCCCAAAGGTCATCGTGGTTATTACTGATGGAAGGTCACAAGATGATGTGAACAAAATCTCTGGGGAGATGCAATCAAATGGTAAGGTTCACACAGATGCAATCAAATGGTAAGTTTCACACAGATGCAATCAAATGGTGAGCCACGGATAGTAATGTTACCATTGTTTTCTGAATACAAATTTATAGGGCACATCAGAATGACTTAAGTGTTTCTAAGTTTTTCTTAATGGTTAATATAAATTTTTTCAATATTAACTAGACAATGTGATTTTTTTTTTAAAGTTCCAAGATACAAATCTAATATTTTGCTGTATGTTCCCTAATACTTTTGTTACATACAGGACGCCCTGTTTAAGAAATTGTACCCCTTGGGGCACTTGAGTGACTCAGTCATTAGGTGTCTGCCTTTGACTCAGGTCATGATACCAGGGTTCTGGGATGGAGCCCCGCATCGGGCTCCCCACTCGGCCAGAAGCCTGCTTCTCCCTCTCCCACTCCCTCTGCTTGTGATCCCTGACTCACTGTGTCTTTTTCTGTCAAATAAATAAAATCTTTAAAAAAAAAAGAAAAGAAAAGAAACTGTACTATGAGAAGCACCATTATGAAGGGCCAGGGAGGGAAGCAGATCACAGAAACTGCTCAGCCCCTCCTCTG
This sequence comes from Procyon lotor, assembly GCA_028646535.1. NCBI lineage: Eukaryota > Metazoa > Chordata > Mammalia > Carnivora > Procyonidae > Procyon > Procyon lotor. Next base: position 147,681,453 of record CM053606.1, read on the forward strand.
TAAAATGGAGGTTCTCATAGGATTATCACAAAGGTTATTAGGATAGGATTATATCACAAAGGTTACATTTTTTAAGACATGCCTGGCAAACAGTAGTTTAACATTTATTTGCCAGCCATGGAACCGTGACCCACCTCAGCCTGCTAGCTTGTTAATATCTCAGGTTTTACATGTAAAAAAAAAAAAAAAACCCGAGATAAAATTTCTGTCTCAACTACATTTCATCCCATAAACCTCAAAATAATTAAGTATACAGCATAAAGATGTTCCTCCAATAACACCTATTTCGGAAAAAAAAAAAAAATAACACCTGTTTCGTCTTAAGCACTGCTTGGTGCCTTGGCCGCCTTGAGTTTTGTTTCAAATGGAAAATGCCTTAGGGGATGATGGAATAATTATCATGTAGGGCACGTGCCCATGCAGAATTCTGATGGACTGTAAAAAATGAATTCTCCACCGCCACCAGGTCTCCTTCATAAACACATGTTAAACACCGGGACGAGTCTTCCATTGCATTATTTTGTATTTTGCACCATTTAAAATAATCAGCGCTCTCTTCCCCTCCTGCCACAGGCTACAGCATCTTCGCGGTGGGAGTGGCCGATGCAGACTACTCAGAGCTTGTTAGCATCGGCAGCAAGCCCAGTTCTCGGCACGTCTTCTTTGTGGATGACTTTGACGCCTTTAAGAAAATCGAAGATGAGTTGATTACTTTTGTCTGCGAAACCGCATCAGCAAGTTAGTTCTTTGGAATTTGTACTTAACTTGTGTTGCTTCATGGCTGAAATAGTTTATACCAGTTAAATAATGAGTCCCATCTTGATCTGAGAAAAGAATAATATGGACTCGCAGGGCTGTTTATTGCACAGACATTAAGTTTTGTGGTTTTGAACATTTGGAAATAAACCTCCGCTCTCCGCTATTTAGGGTTTTCGGTGGATGAAAACTTTCCCTCGTGAGAGGAGAGTCGAAGTCTAAAAGCAACTCTGCCTCGACAGCTGTAGCAAATGGTTTTTAAAACCTAGTTAAGACTGCTGATCGGGGTAATACATTAGAATGCGACTTCTCCCACCGCGTGCTCTCAAGAGACCACTGTAGATTTTCGTAGATCTAGGAGAGGAGAAAGAAGCTCTCTCCTCTCGGGGGTTGTAGGCCAAGGGAGAGCATTTCAATCTTTAGGAATCTGTCCAAACAGAAAACCATAGCCACATATGGTTTGGATTCCCTTCACAATTGGACTTCCGCAAAGATTATGTTAGCATCCTGTTCTCAGGACGGGGAAAGAATATGTTTGGAAAATATCTAAATTAGGGTTTTATATTTTTTGTTTTGTTTCCTAGCCTGCCCGCTGGTGTATAAGGATGGCATTGATCTTGCAGGTATGCATTATCACGATTTTTCCAAATGCATTTGGGAAAGACAAAACAGGTCCGGATTTTTTTTTTTTTTCCATCTTTCAAAGACTAATTTTGAAATTTAAAATCCTAAAATGCCTGTCTTATCTCTCTCTCCCTCTCTCTCTCTCTTTTTTAGGATTTAAGATGATGGAAATGTTTGGTTTGGTTGAAAAGGATTTTTCATCTGTGGAAGGGGTTTCCATGGAGCCCGGTACCTTCAATGTGTATCCCTGTTACCGAATTCATAAAGATGCCCTGGTTTCCCAGCCAACCAAGTATGTTTCCCTTGCAAGATAGTGAAGCCAGTCCTTTGTTATTGTATCTCAAAGCGAAAATGATGTCAACTTGAAATATGCTATCATCGTTCCCAGTAGGATTTTCCATGATAAGAGCGAATGATTAGATGTCTTTGTTTAAAAACATCAGACTCGCACATAATGCCGGTTGAACTTTACTTTCTGTTAGTGTGAGAAACTATATGCAGATAGTTGATCTTTACCCAGCACTACCATATCCTAGACATTGTTCCTTAAGTCACTCAGAGCTCCAAACGGCTCTGTGCATTAGATTCACTTATTCTCTCGGTTCTAGAAATAACGAAACCGAAGCACAAAGTAGTTAAATGACTGGAGTGAGGTCATGTGGTTTATTTAGTGAGAATTCTGGCATTTCCATCTGGTAGTCAGGCCCCAGAGCCCACACCCTGAGTCTTGTCATGCTAGTGCCATTAATTCGGCTCATTTTTAATTTTTGAGAAGTCACAACAGCAACCCCATTGTAGCGGAAGAGTATTGGATGTATGTACCAACCACATTATCTAATTGCTATATAGTTCGTAATGCACATAGGATTCCTGGACCCGTTTACAACAAATTCCTGGTTCAAGGGGGGATCATCTTTCAAGATGTTCTCTGCTATTTTACATTCCAACATGAAACATTTTCAGTGTCCAGATGCTGATGTGTGCACCTGTGCACGGACCAGTGGGAGAGACCGTATTAGAGTATTAAATTCATCTATCCAATGTATAAGCAAGTTGCTTTGCTTGCTTTTTTTTAAGCAAAATTATTGCTTAATATTTTTTAAAAATATTATTTATTAAATTCTAACCTATTATAGTACTATCCAAATTATTTTATTGTGGTTCATTTGAGAAGATAACATTTGAAATAAGTAGATCTCTATTAATAATGTAAAACATTTGTTGTTATAGGTATAGCTTCATTTTCTAGAAAATTGTTAAAAATGTCTTTGACCTGTAGAATATGTGTGCTTTTAGATAAAGCCAACATCTTGTGTTGGCTTTCAACAGGTTTTCTTTTTCCACAGTCTAGGGATGAATATTAAAACAGATATTTGAAACCCTCCCCCATGGGGTCCTAGCCAAAAATGAGAATTGCCAAAGGGAAAATCCTGTCTACCCTACTGAAATGGCTCATCCAGTAAACAGTGGTGTCCACCTTGCAAAATCCATTCACTGGCTCTCAGCCCTCATCTCGCTCCACCTGTCACCAGCATTTGACAGTTGCTCACTTTCTCCTCTTGGATTCACTTTCCTCACTGGGCTTCTGGGACACACAGTTTTTGAGCTTCTGCCTATATTACCGGCTGTTCATTTTCAATGCTCCCTCGTCTTCTTGCTTCCACTTCTTTGTGCTGGAGGGATTAGGCCTGGATCTTTGACATTCTTGTCTTCCTTGTCCAAACCTACTCCCTGGTGATCTTTTGAGTAGTGTTTATCATTGTCTATGCTAGAATTTAAGTGCTTCTACAAATATGCCAATGATTCCTAAATGTGTATCCAATCCAGACCCATTTCCCCATATCTAGACTATTATATCTAATTGTGTACTAGACATTTTGCTTGGATATCTAAATAGGCATTTCAAACTTTGCATGTTCAAGATCATGCTGACCTTCACAACCAGCTCATGTATGACCTTCTCCATCTTACTGACAACTACATCTAACTAGTTTCCCAGGCAAAGAATTTGCCTCTTTCTCTCATGTCCCACATCTACTCTACCAAGGAAAACTGTTGTCCGTACTCTCTCGCCATCTCCACTGCTTTCACCCACTATGGGATGCTGTCATCTCTCTCCAAGCTCATTGCCCTAGGCTTCTTTTTTTTTTTTTTTAGGCTTCTAATTGGTCTTCCTGCTCAGGCCCTTGCCTTACCCAGAGTCTATTCTCCAAGTAGCAGTCACAGTGATTCTTTTAAAATGTAAATGATGGCACTCCAAAATCTGACAATGATTCCCCATTCCTCTTGCATTGAAAGTCAAACTCATGAATGGCCCATAGGCTCTACGTTATCTGGGCACCTATTACCTCTTTGACTTCACCTCTTGTCTCCTTCAGTCCATTCTCCAGACGTACCAGGCACACTCCACTTTTGTGTCTTGGTACTAGCTAGATGTCTTTGTCTCTTCTGAGGTTTCCTTCAAATGTAACCTTCTCAATAAACCTTTGCTCAAATGTAACCTTCTCAATGAGCCTTCTAAGTGAAGCCAGCAGGGATGGCTTCAATTAACACTGCAAAATAATACATTCTAGCATTCCTAATCCCCATTAAACTGCTCTATTTTTCTTGGGTTTTTTTTAATGGCATGTTTACATTCTAATACACTGTATAATTCATCCTGCTAGAATTTAAGTGCTATTATAAGGATAGGGGCATTGTTGGTTTTATTCATTGATGTCTCTTAAGTGCCTATTACAATGTCCATCACATGGTAGGCACACAATAAATATTTGAATATTTATTGTGAATGAACTAATATATAAACAAAATGAATGAAATATTTTTTATCTATGCAAATCAAACTTTCATTTTCAAAGTCATGCTAAATTCCCATATTCCCAAATTTATCCACTTAATAAGTATTATGTGGCTTCTATGTATATAAAGGACTATATTTGTTGCTTTGGGGGAAAATTTAAAAGTATATAAGTGATCCACTTAAATATTAGAGAGAGAAAGGGTTCCTCAGAGGCTGGGTTCCTCAGAGGCAGATTCAGAGGTGGAAATGTGTGTTTGAGGAAGCTGATGTGGGTGTGCTATCATGGAAGGGAACAGAAGGAGGTGAGATGAGACAAAGGAGAAAAGTCAAGCCGTGTAACAAATCACTGAAAAATCTCAGGTGGCCCACATACAGGAGCTCTGAAAAATGGAGCTGCCTCCATTGGAATGAGAGGCTCTGGTCTTGATATGCCCTCAAAGACCAGTCCTTGAAAAAGGTGCCATAAAATAAGTTGGCATGACCTTGGGAGAGCCCTTCCTTATGCGGAGCAGTGTCTGATGAGAGTTGGTATTTGAGAACTGTCTACAGACATCACTCCCAGCAGCAGGAGTAATATATTCTTAACTCTTGAAAGTAGATTTAGATGGCACATCTGAGCACAAAGCATGGACAGGAATGGAACGAACTGCAATATATTTCTATAGTAGAAAGTGACAGTGTCTTGAGGTTTATAGAAAGACTTTAGATAAACATTATTTATAATACCAAAACTTTTGAAATAACTTGAATATTTGAGAAGTGACTGATTAGACAAATTATGGAATAGCCAGACAAGAAGAGATTGGGCAGACATTAAATATCATACTTTTAAAAAAATACTTAAGGAAATATGAACTGTGTAGTAAATGGTGCTAAGAAAAGAAAAGGGGCAAAAAAAAAAAAGAAAAAGAAAAGAAAAGGGGCAATATTAGATAAATTGGAGAAATACAGATTCTTTAAAAACTGGAGGGTAATGTAGCACATCAAAACAGTGGTCATCTCTCGATGGGATTAATAGTCCTGTTATTTTTTTTTTTCTGTTTTTTCAAATCTTTATAATTAAAGTGTATTTGCTTTTATAATCATATTCATGACTTTTTGAAAGAGATGCAATGAAATGTTATTTTCTTTCCATTTTTTAGATATTTGCATCCAGAAGGATTGCCTTCTGACTACACAGTGAGTTTTCTATTCCGGATTCTTCCTGACACTCCAGAGGAGCCATTTGCTCTTTGGGAGATTTTAAATAAAAATTCTGACCCATTGGTTGGAGTCATTTTAGATAGTAAGTATATTCATTTATATGTTTGCACACACATGTATGAGTAATGTATATGGCATGTCATCTTGCCTGTTTTGTGTACACGAGACCCTTGAACAGCATGGGTTTGAAATGCATGAGTCTACTTCTACAAGGATTGTTGTTGTTGTTTTTGTTGAAAAACGTGGTTATTAGTAGTTCAGATTTTGAGAGTCAGAAGTTGTATGTAGATTTTCAATACTTGGGGTGTTGGTGCCCTTAACCCCCGCATTGTTCAAGGGTCAACTATATATTGTAGAGTAACTAACTTATCTTAAGCCATGAGTCTATACTAGCAATAAATTATATAACAGTTGTTTCATTCATCCATCCACTCATTCTTTCAGCACATAATCATTGAGTTTCTACTATGTGCCACCACTAGGCTCCAGGAATCAGTTGTGGGCAAGGCAGAAAGACACGATTACTGGCATAGTAAAGATTGCAGGAAGAGCAAAGTTGATGGTGGGAGGAGTCAAGAGGGTCACTGGGAGAGGAACCGGAATCATGTTTTACACATGGATATGCTAAGTATAAGATTTTTCTTTTAGGTTCCTTGACCCAATTCCAGTGTGTGTGTTGGGGGGTGGAAGGAGGGCAGAGAGTTTTACACATAACACCAGGAAGTTCTCAGATACCCATTGGATGCTACGAATTCAACTCAATTCTAATACTACCTACTCAGAGACAGCATCAGATCCCATAGGTTAAGGGGTCAATACCATAAGACTGTGCTCACCCACCCCACCTTCGGACTTCTGTTGCAAGCCAGGCTGTTACTTGTGTTTCTGATTGACTAGTTATAAATCTGAGGCTCAAAAAAAAAAAAAAAATCAGTCATCAGTCAGAGGTTTCTACAAGCTCTTCCTTGGGCTCCATTAATTTGTTAGAATGGCTTACAAAACTTAGAGAAACATTTTGTTTACTAGATTACTGCTTTATTACAAAAGGATGTAACTCAGGAGCAGCCAGCTGGAAAAGATGCATAAGGCAAGGTATATGTGAAGAAGTACAGAGGGCCCATCCCTCTCCAGGCAAACCACCCTCCCTAATCTCCATGTATTCAGCAACCCAAAAGCTCTCTGAACACCATCTTTGGTTTGTTTATTGAGGCTTCATTAAATAGGCATGATTCATTAAATAATTGGCCACTGGCAACTGAACTCAATGTCTTGCTACTCTCCACTCCCTAAAAGTTGGGGAAGGAAGTAGGATTGAAAGTTTCAACCCTCTAATCACGGGGTTGGTTCCCTTGGCAACCAGTCCTCCACACTTAGGTTGCCTAAGGGATTTCTAAAAGTTACCTTATTAACATAACAAAAAACATCTTTATAGCTCTTATCACAGAAAATTCCAAGTGTTTTCAGAGCTGTGAGTCAGGAACCAGGGACCAAGACCAAAGATGTATTTTTCATATATATTCGAATGACCAAATATATATTTCTTATAAATTGCAATATCACAATATCTGTTTCATATCCCAGAAAAAAATGCCAGATTTGCAGCAGCATATTTGGGGAAGAATTCTGGGATGGGGATATAAATTTGCAAGTTGTATATGTATGATATGTAAGCCATGATACTGTGTGAGATCATCTAGAGATTGAGTCTAGAAAGAGAAGATTCTGAAGACTGAGACATTCAGTCTTCCGTTGTTTGGAGGTTGGAAAGATGAGGGGAACCAGTAGAGGAAGCTTCTCCATTGCATGCTCTTGGATATCACTCATGATGATCATTTCAGAGGATCGTCAAGTTTTCAGTTAATGTCACTGAGTTTTCTAAATACCTTTTTTGTTTAGGATTCCAATCAAGCTAGGAACCAAAATGCAGTGGCTATTGTTAAGTGCTAACTCAACATAAATACATTTTGAATGTATTTTGAATGTATTTAAGCTTCTCTCTGACTAGTATTTGTAAAAGGACTTTTCAGTATGTGGAAATGAATCAACAACTAAATATGATATTGTGAAAGCATTTTGCATTCGTACTGAAACTAAGGGAAAGCTGTAGATTAAAAGGGTATAAATAATTAACTCAATATTTACATGGGTCTTGAAAACAAAGAAAATGATTAAGACTAGTTTATTCCCGGGGCATTTGGGTGTCTCAGTGGGTTAAGTGTCCAACTCTTGGTTTTGACTGAGGTCATGATCTCAGGGTCCTGGGGTGGAGCCCCACATCAGGCTCCATGCTCAGCAAGGAGTCTGCTTCTCTGTCTCTCCCTCTACCCCTCCCCCCACTCACACTATCACACTCTCACATGCACGCTCTCTCTCTCTAAAATAAATAAATAAAATCTTTAAAAAAAGGATTAGCTTATTCTCTTTGAAATCACAGTGAATAATTAAATCGTAACCTAGGAATTAATTAGTGAAAAATATTCCTTTTTTTCTTTTTTGTAATTCTTGTCCTAAAGATTAGGAAGATTTAGTTTGTTTGTGGATTTAGTTTGTTTATAATAAAAGTCATATTGGGATATCACTTTGAGGGTGGTATAAGTTGCATGTCCTGGTTGCTCCAGGGGTTAATAAAGCAAAGGATTTGGTTTCTAGGTCTTAAGATATGATCAACTTTTTTCTCCTTTTTTGTTCTGCTTCTCTACTCCCAGCTTTAGACAGCCATCTCCCGGGAGGGTGTTGGGGAGAAGAGTATAAGCAAGGAAGTACAAAGGAAGAATATGTGTAGTGGTCCTTACTTCACTACATGGTTAAGTCAGTTAATTGGTCAACCGACAGCCTGGGGCAACCCAAGGACTATAGATCCTTTCCTTACTTAATCATCACTTTGTTCTAAACACAGTCTTAAAACAAAGGATGCATTATTCTGTCTTAAATTGACTTTTATAAAAATTATTTACCCATATACCACTTTCTAAACTTTTTTTATTTTTCTTTGATTAGATGGTGGTAAAACCTTAACATATTTCAACTATGACTACAGTGGAGATTTTCAAACGGTTACTTTTGAAGGACCCGAAATTAGGAAAATTTTCCATGGTAGCTTTCACAAGGTGAGTAATGCCTTATATACATATATTCCTTATTCTGTTTGCTATGTGCAAAGCAACAGAAGTATACATTATTTATTCTATTTGCTATGGGCCAAGCAACAGAGAAGTGTAAAATAAATCTCATAGAGCTTTGGATTTCATATTTCAATTGGAGTAAGAATTGTCTGTGGGCTTCTTCTAAATTGTAGTTCTAAGATGCGACCACAAAGTGTGCATTTTTACCAGGTATCCCAAGAGATGTTGATGGAAGTGGTCCAGGTTTACACTTTGAGGAAAAGTGTCGTAGGGGATACTGCATTACTTGGAGGACCATTGTTAATTTGCTACCTTATATGTAATGTGGAAAGGATTGCTGGTCTACCCAGTCACCGGTGCAGATGAAAGCACAAGAAGCCAAATCATGTTAGTTTGTAGAAGACGGTTTCTGCTGATATATTTATATGTATATAGACAGCCGATCACTACCATTATAAAAGTTATTCGGAGGAATTTTGTAAAACCTTACTGTAGTTTTTATTTCTACCTGGTATTTGTGATAGAACTTTGTTCCTTATGACTTCATATCTCTGAAACCATTAGTTTTGGTGATCACTAGAGTAGCCATACTTCCTTCCAACATGTACTGTTTCCTTTGTGTTTAGCAAATGATCCCACTGATCTCTGGGCTGTTCAGGAAAGTAGGCTGCTAAGGCTACAGGTAGAACAGAGCATTTATAGGCAGCGCTGCAAAAACCTTGCCTCTTGACCTTCCTTTCTGCGTGTTGAGTGAAGGAAGGGATGTTGCAGGGCAGTCTTCATCTTGGCTGATGTCTCCTGACATAGAACATGGTCAAGTTCATTTAATTTACATATGGTTGCTACTCTCCGGGGTTTTGAATACCCTATCTGCATAAGAACATCTGTATACCAAGATCCTCAATCTTTTTTGCACAAGAAAAATTGCATACAAAAATTTTATTGTTGTTGTTTATTAGGACTGGACAACCGGAAGTATAATATCTTAAAACCATGAGATGCAGTCAGAGATTTACTCGTTTATGGTTCAAAATATTCCCATTAGCATCTGTTTGTGGAGATACTGTCATTTACTCACCAAGTTCCTCTTGTCTTAAAACAATTCTGTCTTGGTTAAGCAGAGTCTATTGCAAAGTCGTCAAGAAAAATTATAACAGAGATGTGTGATTTCCTAAGTGTAAAAAACACATTGCCGTCATAACATAAACTTGTAATTCTCATTCCGAAGAATCAATTTTGAGTCTTAGGTGAATGTTAAACTTTATTCACCTTAGTGGAAGACCCTAAAGACCTGAAAAGTAAGAGTCATTAAGAACCTTTAAATTTATAAAAACCTTCCAGTGTTTTGTTTTTTGTTTTTGGTTTTTTTTAAAGATTTTATTTATTTGACAGAGAGAAACACAGCGAGAGAGGGAACACAAACAGAGAGGGAATGGTGGTGGGAGAAGCAGGCTTCCTGCCGAGCAGGGAGCCTGATGCGGGGCTCGATCCCAGGACTCTGGGATCATGACCTGGGCCGAAGGCAGACGCTTAACGACTGAGCCACCCAGGCGCCCCAAAACCTTCCAGTGTTTTAAAGTAATTTTTAAAAAACCTTCCTCTACTCTTTTCAGTATTGTTAATAAAGCCAAACAGCCAAACAACCAAAAATAAAAGGTTTATCATGTAGTAAACTACTCCATTAATAGATCTACTAATTGAAAATCTTGATTACAATTCAATATATAGAGATCAAATTTGATTTACTACTTTTCAATTGACTTTAATTTCTATACTTTGGATGTGAAGTGTGGCCCCAGTGTCTTTCAAAAAGTTGGTAATTATATAAACAGATCCTGAAATGCAATTAAAGAAGCAAAATATTTTTGAAAATGTTTCAATGTCTCCTGTTGTACAGCAAAAGTTGTTTTTTAAAAAAAAACTTGAATGGTCTCTCCACAAGTTAGTTGTTCTTAATGCATGAATATTACATATGAGGTTGTCTAGCACCCAGCATGAAAATTTCTGTAATTTGTCATAACGAAAAGTATTCCAAGTTTCAGAAACACGCAAGAGTCAAATTAGATCCTTCTAAATGATCATAAGATAGATGTTAGTAGGAAGGAAGTAATGAGGGATTTACTCCAACAGTGTTTTTCCAGTTGAATAATGGTTTAACTCCTCTTTACAGGAAAAAGAATTCTCAGGAGCCTCTACTGTTGACTTAAATTATTTTTTATCATGATTTAACATAAATAAAGCATTAGATAAAAATTGATATACATCCTTATGCTTTCAGTTCCTATGCAACTATGAAACAAAAATAAAAATTGAATAAAACCAATAAAGTTAATGGGGCACTTGGGTGGCTCAGTTGGTTAAGTGTGTGACTCTTGGTTTCAGTTCAAGTCATGATCTCAGGGTCCTGAGATCCAGCCCCACGGCAGGCTCTCCACTCAGCAGGGAGTCTGCTACGCCACTCTCTCTCCCTCTACCCCTCCTCCTGCTCATGCACTCTCTCTCTAAAATAAATAACTCTTAAAAAAAATAAGGTTAAAAGTAACACTACTTTAACGTGAAAGATGGTGTTTCACTGATACTCGAGCTCTGCTCACTTAAAATACAGTCCTAGCTGCTATAACTTCCGTAACTGTTGCCTAGTACTTTTTTTCTTTGAGTTAGCATACCTTCCATCATATAGCTATTCGTAACTTTTTGGCTTTCACTTTCTGTGAAATTGGTATTTGCCTATTAATTCCACTCTTAAAGGAGGCTTCCATAAAAAAGAAATACTCCTGAGGCAAACACCATCATAAATCGAAACATATTTATTAGCACTGAAATTTCATGGCAGAACTTGCTTACAATGTGGTTCATTTAGAATATACTTACCTTTGACTCTTACCTCCATGATAATGCACACTTTTACAAATCCTCACAAAGAATATGTAGACTCCTGAATATATTATCTTAGACATGCAGATTCTAGAAATTTCACTTGGAGAAAACTATACCACATGTTAACCCAAAGAGCTTTATTTCTTTTGGTCCTGGAGTCACCAAAAGGCATTCTTCCTTCCCTTTCAGATTCTAGATTTTCTCTTTTCATTTTAAATTAAGCAAATATTATCTAAATGTGGCTTGCCAAAAACTGGTAGCTAACTTTTGCTGGTAAATCAATTAGCATTTTTTTAATTTTAATTTGTTTGTGTTCATCTTTTCTTTTTTAAGATTTTTATTTATTTATTTGACAGAGAGGAGAGAGATCACAAGTAGGCAGAGAGGCAGACAGACAGAGAGAGGGAAGCAGGCTCCCCGCTGAGCAGAGAGCCTAATGTGGGGCTCCATCCCAGGATTCTGAGATCATGACCTGAGCCAAAGGCAGAGGCTTTAACCCACTGAGCCACCCAAGCACCCTTGTTTCTGTTCATCTTAACGTGCATTCAGGAGAGGCATAAGCAGTGCGCTAATCCCATCATTTCAGGATGTTGCTGCTTTAGATGAAGGCTAGATTGTGAACCCTTTCAAAGTAATTTTAAAGAAAGTATTAATTAAATAAAAATAGATGTACTACCTGAATCATGGTGGTGGTAAACGTAGAACCTCTCTTCTAGCAAAATGCATAGTGATAGAACTTCTCTTGCCTGCTTTTAGGGATGAGTTTTAAGTTTGATTGATATTTCTGCCTACTTCCTACCTCCTAAAGCATCTTCACTTTTATCCAGATACACATCGTTGTCAGCAAGACTTTGGTCCAAGTGGTTATTGACTGCAAGCATGTGGCTGAGAAGGCAATTAATGCCTCAGCTAATATCACGTCGGATGGTGTTGAAGTCCTGGGGAGAATGGTCAGATCAAGGGGACCAAATGGAAACTCTGCACCAGTAAGTGGATAAACAGGTGGAGCTGTGTTGTTATTATAGACAAAAAGAGTTTTCCAGGGGAAAAATTTGGTAAAAGAATGAATGGATAGATAGATGGGTGGATGACTGGGTGATGGCTGGCTGGCTGGCTGGCTGGATGGATGGATGGATGGCTGGATGGCTCCATGGATGGATGGATGGATGGCTGGCTGGATGGATGGATGCTTGGATAAATGAATAAATAACAGCCTCTTTAAGTGAAATAAAATATACATTCAAAGTTCTTTGCAGTATACTTCTGTTATACTATAATAAGAATGCTCTGGAATTAGACTAGTTTGTTTTCTAAAGGCATTTAAAAATGCAGATAGTAAAATAATTATCAAATGGTTTATGGCACAAAAGGTTTGTTAACGAGAATCAAAACTGTAAGTCAGAACTCTAAGCAAATATAAATTCATGCAAAATATGTGACTATTATACAGAGTATACACAGGAAATTTATGTAAGTTTCTCATGTGGGTTAGATTTGGGCATTTTTAAACTAGGTTTTTGTTATTGCTAATGTGAAGTTAACCCTTTAATCATAACTTATTTAAGTAACAAATCATTCTAAGATAATATATTTTTCATCATATAACATAGAATTTAAGACAAGAAGACTTGTAATTGGCAAAGGAATCACATTCTTTTCTCTCATTACACACACCAAAAAAGAGTAGTGTACACAAGCTTTTGTTTTAAGACCATGTGTTCACAGCTAATTAGCAATATTCTCTAATTTGAGTCATTCCATAATTAGAACCAATTAGCCTGGAGGGCATTTTATTCTTGTAAACAATTCCAACCATTTTAATGAACATTTCTATGTAACAGAATCATCAGGTTAATTACGAGTCCCTGTTACTGTCTTGTGCTTTCACTGTTACTGTCTTGTGCTTTCACTGTTACTGTCTTGTGCTTTCTAGATCTGTAGCACTGGCCAGCTCTGTGGAACTGGAGAAGGCCTGGGTGGTTCCAAGTCTTCTTAAGCTGGAGATCACTTTGTACAAATGAAATCTTCTAGTATGTCAACTAAATAAATAAGATTAAAACAGACCCATGCTAATTGAATGGGAGAGAGGACATGGAGTAGCAGGTTACCCCACCCTCCAAAGGTCCCTAAGGGAGCTTCAAGGAACACAGTTCTAATTCCACTATTCTAGTGTGACCCATTCACTTTATATACTCGCGAACAGTCCCAGAGTGGTAAAGTGAATTACTTTGGGATATTTCACTATTTAGTGGCATTTTTGTTTTTGGTAACAATACAAGGAAATCCTTAAGTACATAGGGTAGCATTAATACTTTCAGACCTTGATACATATGTGCTAAATAGATTAACACTTCGCTTTGATGTAGCTTTTGTTTCTACTTACCCTTGGAGAACCATGGATTAGATGTTCAGAAAGAGAGAATATAAAAGCTATGGAAGGCTGTCTTATTTTCAGTTATAGTGAGGGACTTTTAAGAAGGTTTACATTATACACTTTCAAGAGGATGATGCCAAAAGCGAAGAAGGAAGCCCCTTTTACTGCCAAAGTCAAAGCTTTGAAGGCCAAGAAAATGGTGCTGAGGGCGCCTGGGTGGCTCAGTGGGTTAAATCCTCTGCCTTTGGCCCAGGTCATGATCTCAGGGTCCTGGGATCAAGCCCCACATTGGGCTCTCTGCTCAGCAGAGAGCCTGATTCCCTCTCTCTCTCTGCCTGCTTGTGATCTCTCTCTGTCAAAATAAATAAATAAAATCTTTAAAAAAAAAAAAGAAAGAAAGAAAATGGTGCTGAAAGGCGTCTGCACACACACACAAGCATACACACAAAAGAGCCACATGTCACCTATCTTCTAAGGGCCCAAAGTACTGCATTTCTGCAGGTAGCCCAAATATCCTCGGAAGGGTGCCACTGGTAGAAACAAGCTTGACCATTACTCCATCATCAAGTTCACTCTGACCACCAAATCAGCCATAAGGAAAATGGAAGACAGCACACTCATCTTCATTGTACTACATGGCCAACAAGTACTAGATCAAGCGGGCTGTGAAGAAGCTCTGTGACATTGTTGTGGCCAAGGTCAGCACCTTGATCTAGCCCAGTGGAGAGAAGAAGGCATATGTTTGACTGGCTCCTGACTATGATGCTTTGAATGTTGCCAACAAAATTGGGATCACTACACTGAACCCAGCAGCTAAATCTAAATATAAATTTTTTCATCATACACAAAAAAGAATGTTTGCATTATTATATCAAGGAGTTGTCAACTCTTAGTGTTTTATATTTCATGCTGATTCATAAACACACCATCTTCTGCTCTACAGAAGAGACTTTTATGATAGCACACTCCAGAATTTATAAGTCTCCATAATTAGCAAACTAGGGATTATCTTGTAGGGATAAATGGACATATATAGATGGAGGCTTCAATGAATACAATCCAATCTAAGAAAGAGAAACAATTCTAGGTGCTTGAGATTCTGGGCCTAAATCACTTAGTATAATTGTAATTTTTTTTATTTTAGAAATTACGTATAAAATCCCTGACCCTTAGTAGCATTTGATGAAGAGCAGCTGTTACTGAAGGATGTCAATATTACCTTCCCCATCAGACCTTTTTTAAACCTCTAATGCTTAACACTTGATTATTTGTAACCATCTATTATTTTCTTGTTCTTCTGCATATCTGCATTTCGCCTCTCTAACCAGAGTATAAATCCCTGAAACTAGAAATCAGGTCACGGTCTTCTTTTACAACTACCTCCTTCTACCCCACATCACAGTATCTAATAAATTCAGATGAATAGGCCAAGTTCTCAAGAAACATTTGATAGAAATTAAATAGAATGTCATCTATTTGAATTTTATTATGTCTTTTCTTAAAATATTGTTTTGTATGTATTGTAGTCCATATGGGGTATTGATAATA
The DNA here is from genome assembly GCA_028646535.1 of Procyon lotor. Taxonomy (NCBI): domain Eukaryota; kingdom Metazoa; phylum Chordata; class Mammalia; order Carnivora; family Procyonidae; genus Procyon; species Procyon lotor. Next base: position 147,696,757 of record CM053606.1, read on the forward strand.
GACAAGTTATATATATATTATCTTCACCTAATTATAATTTGTATTTTTAAATTATAGTTTTATAATTGCAACTATATCAATTATATTTTGAAGTATACTTTATATAATAATGATACTCCAAATATATGACCAATTAAATATCGTGGAATTTATTTCTGAAAGCAAAAGCGCCTGTAGGCTATAAGTCTACCGGTAATAAATCCTTACTTTGGGACATGAAAGAAAAGCAATTAAACAGAGCACTCTCTGTGGTAACTTTCAGCCAGTAGGAGACAAAGGGGAATTTATAGAAGTCAATAATTAAAGAGTTCTTTGTAAGGCTACTAAGAAAAAAATTGTGGCTTTTGTTAGAATCTAGAAGTCTACAAAGGATTGCTAAATAGATTTTCAGTCTGCCTACTTATTGAAGAATTTGATTACGTTGAAATGGATAATATTAGATTAGATCTCAAGAATGTGATTGGAAACTCAGTTGCTCTTTTGGGTTATTAATTGTTTGAGTGCAAAGCAAGAGAGAAGCTTCAGTCTTCAGTTTTCAATTTAGAAGTCACAAACTGGTAACATAATCTTGATTTATGTCTGTACCCCAATACCGAGCAAAAGGGAACACGTAATGTGAAAGTTTTGGATTATTCCAAGAGGAGTAATTATCATATAAGAGAGATGAGTAGTTTATAGGTCAACATTCCCTGAAAATTCATCAGTGGTTCAAAAAATGCCAGATGATGGAAAAACTCTAAATATTCAATCCGTAAAGAAAACAGATTTTTTAAATTTAATTTTATTTTTTCCGTGTTCCAAGATTCATTGTTCATGCACCACACCCAGTGCTCCATGCAATACGTGCCCTCCTCAATACCCACCACCAGGCTAACCCAACCTCCCCCACCCCCCCTCCAAAACCCTGAGTTTGTTTCTCAAAGTTCACCATCTCTCATGATTTGTCTCCCTCTCCAATTCCCCCTAAACAGATTTTTTTTAAACAAAAGTTGAGTGAAAGAGAGATTAATGGATTTGGGGATACAGTAACTACTATATCTAAATCGCTCACATTTGTAATAAAAACAGCTTGTGTTCGGTAATTTAATTAAACTCTTCACTTTATAGACAGTGAAGGGTCCCTACTGGGACTGAGCTGATAAGGGCTTAATTTAGCCATCAAAACATACACAGGAAGAAACTTAACAACTGTGCTTCTCCATTCTGTTCTCTCTCCTAAGAAGTTTCTTCTACCTTTTTTGATACCTGACAAAATTATAATGCTGCCAGAGACGATCCTAGAAATATTTTGAGCTTCTGGCATGTGATCATGTTCTTAGCATCTTTCTTCCCCCTTTTCAAATCTAACAATTTTGTGATTATCCAATTGATTTTTGTTTGGTCCCCTGCTATGTAAATAAAGACAGTTACAAGTTATGTTATAGAGTTTTTAAAAATATAATTTACTGAGTTAAAGCTATGTAGGAATCAAGAGTAGACTCATCAATGATGCTGTAGAAACAAGTGTTTTTAAACTACAAGAAAATTATCATGTTTTCCTATGAATTATGTATTTTAATCCTTAAAATGATAATAGTAGCTAATATTTGTTTATTTATCTCATTTAATCTTCTGATAATCACAGAAAAAGATACTTGTATTATCCTCACTTTATAGATTCAGAAACTGAGACCAGAAGAAGCCAGAGAGTGATCCCTTTTCAAAAAGTGAGGAAAATAAGACATGAGATTGTATTAGACTTGTACAAGGAAACCTGCCTACCATGCTAAGCTCTCTTCTACCCAGTCAGGCTGATCATTAGAGAACTTAAAGCAGAGGAGGGAATTTGGTTCGTGCCTATGCTCTGTCTGTTCACTGACATGTTCAGAGACTCACCATTATTTCAGTTCTGACCTTAAAAGCAATCAAAAATGGTCCCCACAAAGTATGACTACACCTAAACATTTTAATGGCTACCAATGGGTACAATAGCTGTTAATTTTCCTCTCCTCATTGAATTAGTGCCATTATGGTTTCCCTTAAGTTTAGTGAATTGATTGAGAGCAAATACAAGCACCATGTTCACTAGCTGGGAAGGGGTAGGTGCTTAATAAATCTTAGCTTTGAGGTTTAGTCAGTAAAAATTAAACAGCAAAGTAAAGCAGAAGGTAGCCAACATCCTCAGTGCTCTTTCTCCAATATTCCTGCAAAATGTAAATCTCTCTAAATATTTGTATGATTTTCGGTATAGCTTGACTTCAAATTATAAGCTTAGTTATGCTAAGCTGGAGATAAATTCGAGGGTAAAATGTGGTAATGAGTGGAAAGTTGAGCCAGGCTACATTTTTATTCCCATTCACAGATCACAGTGACTCGACTGATGAGAAATATTTTAATCTTATTTTCGTGCTAACATTTGACCCCACATGACTTGCCTTTTGTGTTACACCCAGACCAAAATGTCCAATAGTGAAAAACGAGCCTTTGTAATTGGCTAAGCATTCCCTTGGAAGGTATTAGAAAAGGTGAAAGTGGGGGCTTACGCATCCCCTTTTCTCTTGCCCTCTTTTTCACACATCTATTTTTTATAAAGTTCAGTTAGTTAGGAAGGAAAGAAATTACAAAAAGTAGAAGGGGCTGACTCTTGTTCATTTTGAAACACATCATCTTGCATTTTCAGGCACTCAAATATAAAATCTTTTTAAATGTCTGTACTGTTTCCTACATAATAGCTCTACAAATATGTATGTTGTTGCTTTTGGAATAAAAGTCAGAGGGTTTTTTTTAATCAATCCTCAGAAATGTGCCTTGGAAAGAAATCCCTAAATAAAGGCTGAGGAATCTAAGCTATTACGAATGCAAAACAATTATGAATAAATTTGTTGTACTCACACACAGACACAAAAGGCTGCTGACTTCATCAAACTTGAAAAAGAAAAGACAGCCCACAAGCATTCCTCAAATGATAGTATTGGCTTCATTCAGCACTTAGTGGGCTATTCAACCCCTTGAATAAGTAAAAGGAACTCATAAGGATCCCAATAACTCAATGGGACAGAAGTTTAGCCAAAGGTGTGCATGTGGTCATGATAGGGTTACAGGTGATTAGGTGGTGAATGCTTATTTGAAAAACTTCAAGAAAGGCTAGTCCCTACTGGGGCTAATGAAAGTCCTTTCCTTTACATACATCTTTCCATTCAATAAAATGCTTTTACACTGAGGGCTTTATTCAGAAATGGGGAATTTCTTAATGGATGAATGACTTAGATTGAACCGAATCTATCTAATACTGTCATAATGGGCCCCATTTAATAAATGCCCCCAGACAAATGGCATTGTAAAGTTTGTTAGGCTGGGGTATCTGCATATTGAACATGAAACCAAAGGTCCTTTCACTACAAAATGAACCACAAGAAAATGAAATGTGCTGTTCAAATCCCAACCAGAACTCCTCTACTTTCAACATGGGCTTACATTTCTTAGGCTCTTCCTTCCTAGGTCCCAATCTGCAGAATGGGGTTGGCATTAGTTATACCTCATAGCAGTGATCTAAAGATGATGTGATACAGGCAAAGTCCTTAAGCTAGTGCCTGGCACATAGTAGTTTTCCAATAAATGTCCACTGCTATCGTTGTCAGTATTTGCTTAGATTTTTCTCAAACTATTAAACAGATAAGATTATTGTGGAAACAAATGATTGTTGTATTTCTGCCCTTGGCACACGTAACTTTGATTTAGATTCTGTGCTTCTGATCTTTGTATTATATTCTTCTGCACGTTAAAGAATTCAATGATGAAAGGGCTGTACATGCTCCATTAAAATAATACTTAGGCGTGCCTGGGTGGCTCAGTTGGTTAAGCAGCCAACTCTTAATGTGGCTCAGGTCGTCATCTCAGGGTTGTGAGATTGAGCTCTGCATTAGGCTCTACATTCAGTGCAGAGTTTGCTTGTCCCTCTCCCTTTGCTCTTCCCCCCCAAATAAATAAATAAACAATAAAATCTTTAAATAATAACATTTATTATTTAAAATAACTATAGTCTAGGCACTGTTATACATATCTCTTTACATTGACTCATTTTACTGTTATAGCTCTTACTATAACACTAATGAATAGTTATTATAAAGAGTTAGTTACTATTATTATACTAATTTTACAGAGGAAGAAAACTTGGTTTGACTTGGTTTGTGAGTGAAGGATTTGAGGCTTACACCCAGGCAGTCTAGCTCCATAGGCTCCTAACCCCTATGGTCCTTGAAATACCTTTGTTGCTATTGATCATAAAAATCAGCATTCCTTAAAAATATTTTAATTTGAAAAACCTATTTGTTCTCGGTCCAAAAACCTTCAAAACTGAATTTTTAAATGATCATTATTTTGTTGTATAGTTGCCCTCCACAGATTCCAATATCCTACCCTTTGGGAATTTTTTTTTTAATCTGGAGAAAAAAGAGCAGTGAGCCATGTACCTATTTCTTCAAACAACTCAATATTTGACTAAAGAAAAAAGCCAACAACAACAACAAAAAAACCTGTGATGTCTTGATTCTTGGATCTACTTTCAAAATTTAAACTTTACTTTATTAATCTTGCAAAACTCACTTGGGAAAGGATATTTGCAGCAAAGCACAGTTCTTCCATATTACAAGAGAAAGTCTGATTTTATTCTCTTTACAGTCATTTAGAGCAGGCTCTTCTGTGCTGCTACCTGCATTATGAGTAACTATCTTGTAGTACTTTCTACTCGGACATTCTCATTTTCATCCACGGGACCCCTGCCAGGGAGGAGTTGTATTTCTTGGGGGAAAATAAGGCACCCAGGGAGTTTCTAGCACTTGCTGCAAATATCACTCGCTAAAGGAAGTTTGTAGATATAAAATGAAAAGATTTCATCCTTCTCCCAGCTCTGTAATTGGTGACATGTGTAATACTTGAAAATCATATCAGAGAAATATAATATTAGAAATCGTTGGGTCATGAAGCTAATGTTAGCTCTTAATAATATTACAATGACGTTTCTGTATATTTCAAAATGTATATTGAGTTTTGCCAACATACATGAGTAGAACAGGATGAATATTGATGGCATGATCAATGGCTTAAATAAAAATACACTCAGCACAGAGTCTCACAATACTATTTGTGAATTTGTCACAACACTAACAGTGTTGTCAACACCACTCATGTGCCTACCTCTCATTCCCGGTAAGATGTCTGAGGGCGGGATTTTGGTTTTGGACCTTGTCATATTCTAAAGGTTGATGTAGTATCTGGCTTGCGTTATACACTAAAGAAAAATTTGTTGAATGTATGCATCAACGATTGAAGTCAGAATTAATTTGACAAGCCTTCATGAATCCCTATTACCCCCCACATATGATGGGGACACCAAGAGTGGTTCTCTGTCCCTTGAAGAGCTCACAGTCTAAGGAAAGGCTAGTATAATAATTACACTGTATGGTGGGAGATGTGCTGGAAAACAGATACATGGAATGATGTGGTAGCAGAGGCATTGGTCATGACCCTGAGAGCAGAACGGGGTGAGTTTCAACAGAGAGGCTAAGCTCCTTTAAGCAGAGGTGAAAGGGGAAGTTGGAGGCTGGATGGACTAACTATAGAGTAACTATCTATAGACAAAACGTTAAATCACTGTGTGTCTGAGGAATAAAAATAATTCGATAATGTTAGAATGACTTTATCTACTGTAAAGTTATGTTACAAATGTATCAGTGTTCTATTATGTGATACAGGATATGAAATCATAATTATAGATGGAATGTGTCTATTTTTTATTGAATGACAATTTTTGTTTTAAATTGCAGTTCCAGTTACAGATGTTTGATATTATCTGTTCCACATCATGGGCCAATAGAGACAAATGCTGTGAACTTCCAGGCCTGGTAAGGATTCTTATTTTATTTGTAAGTCTGTTCTTTATTGAGATGTTCTAAAGTTGTATTTAATTTTCTCTGAAAATTAAATGCTATTTCGTAAAATTCATAACAAGCTAATTCATCGTGATGGTAATGAAAATCAGAAGATGTTAAGAAGGAGGTACGTCTGACTTCAGCAGGATACATTGATGTGCGTGGCAGGAACCGAACACCCCCCAGGGGATGCCATCCACACAGGGTCCAGAGGTTCTCAAACTTCCTGGTTCAGGAAACCTGTGGTGTTGCAATAATTTTTTTCATGGTACCCCCAAGCCAAAAGAAATCCTGAACAATTCCTTATATGAATCCATTAGGTCCAAAAATCTTAAGTGTTTATGCTCTAAGAACTCAGTAGCTATGAAAATAAGACACATGAATTGAAAGAAGAGAACAATATTATTTTATTCTCATATAACCACAATTATTCACTAATGGGATGGATGAGCCTATGGGGGAGTACCCAATTTTTCATACCTTGGAATGTGATTGGACATCGCCACCTCACTTCTTTTTCCACATTGACTTTTTCCCATGGTACTTGCTTTCCATCATAGAAACTGCCAGAACCCCAGATTTGTAAGTATATGACATCATCAAAAAATATTTTGATATCTAATATTAAGATTGTGAGCTACCTTGAGCTAGTTGTTCATACGAAGTCCAGTGGGTGCCCAATATTGCTCTTTCTCTTAAGGTTTTAAAATGTTCGTGGTGTTCCTGGAAGTTTGCTGAGGTGTCCCAGGGCATCTTGGCACACAGTTCTGAAATCATAGTCATAATCTGTATAACCTATGTGATGTAACTAGAAAACCAAACTTTTTATCATTATTAATACCAAATATAATTTGTGGGAGGGTAACCTGTATACATAAAAACAGATTCATATGTTAGCATTCTTAGGGACAGTGAGCTGAAATGGATGACCCTGTTATGGTTGGGGAGTAGTCATGTCTTAATAAGTAAACTTGGAGAATGGGCATGGAGCAGTCTAATAAAGTCTAAGAGATTGGCCTTGACCTTACACCAGATCACATAATCTATTGCAGGCATTCAATTCATGGTGACTCTGTTTGAGAAGGAAATACAGTTGGCCCTTGAACAATGTCAGAGTTAGGGGCACCAGGCCCCTCCCACTCAGTCAAAAATCCGTGTGTGACTTTTGACCCCCCCCCCCAAACTTACCTACCATTGACCGGAAGCCTTACTGATAACATAAACAGTTGATAGTTGATTAACACCTATTTGCATGTTATAAGCATTATATACAATATTCTTACAGTAAAGAAGGCTAGAGAAAAGATTTATTAAGAAAATCATAAGAAAGAGACAATACATTTATAGTACTGTACTGCATTTATTGGGGAAAAAAAGTCTGCATGTAAGCGGACCGGTGCAGATCAAACCCATGTTGTGCAAGAGTTAACTGTAACTTACTCTTTCTTCATCAAAATTAATTTCCAAGTACTCTCTGATGAAGAATTAAATCAGAGACTCTGTGATGTTATGCTCAAGCCCAGATGGATTGGAATTTGGAAGCAGAAACATTCAGAAGCCCACACTGTATCTAGCGAAATGCGATCACCACTTTTCCTAGGAAGGACCCAGGCCTGATGAGAGCTTTTCTTGTTATGTCTATCACTGAGGATAGGCCCATTCCACGGCAGGAAGACATGGATTGAGATAAGAGTTGCAGCGATGGCAAATCCATATGGAGCCTCCGGTCACGGGAGGCCTGATACCAACCTTATTCGGAGGCTCTTTCAGGATACTTAAATGTGTATTCCACTCCCGCTGCCCAGATATCAGGCCAGAGGTGCTAGCAGGGGGGTTTCCTACAAAGAGCTGGAAGCTTTGATTATTGTCCAACAGAGAGAAAACACTATATCCAGTATACATAGGCCCTCTGCTCAACATTTTCTGGGTTTCCGTTGTGCACATTTCGGAGACAGAGATTATTTTCCACCTGATCATTTAATTATCATCCTGGCTCTATTCAGTTCCAGCTTTACTTTCCCCTGGAGTCTTAAGAAGTGAAGCGTATTTTCTCCCTGTCCAGTGGGACCAGCGAACTCTATGAATTTCTGAAGTTTCTTACCCTGCGCAGACTCCTTTTGGGCCGGTACTTCAAATGGGCTGGCTGGTCACAACTTGTGTGATCGCTCTTAGCAGGTGCTCTGTCTTCATACCCCAGTAGCATATCCAGAGACGTCCAGCCTCATGTTCGTAATCTATCTTGTAATGTTATGTCACCACAAAATTGGACAAGCGAAGAGTAATGAGCTCCTACCCCACAGCTTTAGGTGGCCGCTGTGGTGTTTCCTTATGATCGACCACAGAATGTGAGTCATAAGGAAAGTTGACTTGACAATGGGTTGAACCACTGTTTTTATTTTGTTTTATGTGTTTCAGATGCAGTTGACTATTCCAACATGGTTTTTTTTTAATCCTTTGAAATAGAAATAAGAAAGTTTTCAAGACCTTTATTTAGTTCACAGAGTGCTCCTACTCAAACTGAATGAAATCGTCATCAGAATCTCTTTTACACCCACTTCTGCCTTTCTTTCTTCACCTACATCCCCGAGCTCATTTTATCAACATCCTTTGGTAATGATGATTATCAGTGACTCACCAGATTCTCATTCACTTTTCTTTAAGGAAAATATTTTATGGGCAGGAGAGAATATTCTTTGTCTTTCCACACCAATGTTCACTTGAAAGGTTTTTCTTTTTTAAGTGTCTTAAATCAAAGTGTCTCTTTGAGCCCATAAAGCCATTTGTATAGATTATCTTATTAATCATTGTGCTTTTTTTTTTTTTTTGTCTCTCTTCAGAGGGATGAGGAGATCTGCCCAGAGCTACCACATTCCTGCTCCTGTTCTGAAGTCAATACGGGGACTCTGGGACCAGCAGGCCCACCAGTAAGTCTTTCCTCATTCAGACTTAAATGTTCTTTACTAATATTCATAGCTATCACTTGTTGTGTGTCTAATATGTGCTTGCCACTGTGCTAAACACATACTTAATCCCATGAGCAGACCAAAGCACAGAGATGTCAAGAAACTTGCCTAAAGTGGGGTGCCTGGGCGGCTCGGTGGTTAACTGTCTGCCTTCGGCTCAGGTCATGATCTCAGGATCCTGGGATCTAAGCCCCACATCAGGCCCCTTGCTCAGCAGGGAGCCTGCTTCTCCCTCTCCATCTGCACTCCCCCCCTCAACTTTTGCTCTCTGGCTCTCTCTCTCTGTCAAATAAATAAATAAATAAATAAAATATTAAAAAAGAGAGAGAGAGAGAGAGGAAGAAACTTGCCTAAAGAACACAGCTTCTCTCCAAATCCAGGTCTCTATGTGATGCTTTTTAACCTCTATACCATACTGTCTTTCAAACTGTTACTTATTTCAAAATCTTCCCTTTAAACTCCTGTGGTTTATGTTCAGTGTGAATGTTTCAAATGTTGGCCCTCTACTTGCACCTATAAGACTTGGGTACCCTCCCTTTGCCTATTATGTGTTAAAATTGATACGCAAAGAAGGATTTTGAATTCACCAGGAAAAATACTCTATCTGAACATGAAAGTTCTCCTATGATGATGGAAACTTCCTGCAAACTAGAGAGAAAGGGAGATTGGCCGGTGGGAGGTGAGGGAGAAGAAGGAGTAAGGAGGGAGAGAGAGAAAGAAAATATTTTTGTAAAATATAAAATGTATATAATTGCACTACCTGTCTCTTTGAATTTACCATGATGGATCTTTCCATTTAATGTGGACCTGCTAACCTGGGGGTATGGGTGTTTTTAAGATAAGATAGTTGGTCTGTGGTTGGGAAATGGCAAATGGATCAAGGCAGAAAGACAGAGAAAACAGGGAGAAGAAGTACGAGCAAATAAAGAAATCCAGACCTTGCAGGAGAAATATTCTGATGTCCCACCAGTCCTTACACGCCGGCTTGCGGGAGACAGGCAGGCCCGCCCACATGTGTGCGTAGATCACGCAGGCATCGTGAAGGTTCGATCCAGGTCGGCTCCCACACCAGACTTTTCCTTCATCTGTGTACATTTCCTGAACTGAACAAAAAGAAAGAGAACCTGCTGAATGTGTCTGAAATATATCCCAGCAGCCTCTCCTTTGCCTTTGGCACGTAGAACTATCTTTCAAGGGCAGATATAGAACCCAACTCCTTTTTTTTTTGAACAGAAGACTCTTTACCCCAAAGAAGCCAATGTGGAGTCATGGTAAAAGCATTAAATTTAAGTCATAAGACCAGACAAGTCTCTGAACCACTGTGAATCTCCATTTCTCCTCATATATAAACTAACACCCCACCTCTCTGACTTTCTGAGGAATACACAAGATAATATATAATAGATATCTCTCTATATATATATATGTACATATATATGTATTCTGTGCGTTATGAAATGTCAGTCAAATGTAAGGGTTTGTCTTTAGTTTAATCTTGGAATTGGAAACACAGATTTGTTTTCAACTGGGTATAACTTGATTTTTTTTTTTTTAACTCGAAAGCATGTCTTTGAGGGGCACCTGGGTGGCACAGTTGATTAAGCACCTAACTCTTGGTCTCAGCTCATCTCATGATCTCAGAGTTATGAGATCAAGCCCTGTGTGGTCCCTTCTCTCTCAAATAAATAAATATATCTTCTAAACATATGAACTTTATAAAAGGTAATGCACATTATTGCATTATATAAACTAGAGTTTATTCCCATGGCTGTGGAGTGGTTCCCTACTACACTATTATTACAGTGGGCATCCTTTGTATGTCTCTTCCGACATAAGTTGAGTGCTCTTACAGTAACTCGAGGATCAGATTTGTTGGAGAATAAGGAGGGTGTATCTTCAGCTTCATGAAGAAACCACTAATTGTCTTTCCAGATGGTTGTCCAAGTATCCTCTCCCACAAACTCTAGAAAAGGTCTGGTTTCCCTGCATCTCACCAGCACAGTGGTATTGCCAGATACAAGACCTTTCATTTATCTGATGGGTATAAAACCCTGTGGTTGTTGTTTTATTTTATTTGTTTATTTATTTTTCTTAAGAGAGAGAGAGAGAGAATGAGTGGAGAGGGGCAGAGGGAGAAGGAGAATCTTAAGCAGACTCCATGCCCAGCACAGGGCCCAATTTGGGGCTTGATTTCAAGACCCTGAGATCATGACCCCAGCTGAAATCAAGAATCAACCAACTGAGCCACCCAGGCGCCCCTGTGGTTATTTTAAATAAGACTTTCCCTTTGTGCTAGTAGGATGGAGCAATTTTTCATTTGTCTCTGAGTCATTTAGATTCCTTTCTGCATAAATACCTGTTTATAAACTTTTCTGGGATTTTGTTGTGTAGAGATTTTTTGCTTGTTAGTTTCTAAGTGGTTTTATGTATTCTAGACACAAATCCTTTATTAATGACATGGTTTGCTCATATAATTTCCTGGTCTGTGGCTTGCTTGTTGTTGTTCATAGAACTTTTTATTGTCTAGAAATTTTAATGCCAGTGTAGTTAAATTTAATATTTCTGTGAGCTATCACTTTTTATGTTTTGCTTTATTCCTTCTTTTTAGCCATGGTTCACTTAGAAGTGTCTTAAGTTTCCAATCATATGTGCAATTTTAATTTTTTTCTTGTATTAATTTTATTGCACTTTTTTATGGAAGAAAGTCTGCATAGTATCAATTTTTGGACATTTATTGATTCTTTGGCATTTGCTTTGTGGCCTTTTGTCAAGTTTTACAGCTGTTCTGCGTATGCTTTAGGAGAGTGTGTGTTTTCTAATTGTGGAGTTTAGAATTCTGAACATAAATATCCAGTAAATCAAACTGTAAATTGTGTTGTTAGAATTTTCTTTATCTGCATTAATTCTTTATCTTTCAGTTGCTAAGGTAGATGTTTAAAATCTTCTACTTCAGGGGCACCTGGGTGGCTCAGTCGTTAAGCATCTGCCTTCGGCTCAGGTCATGATCCCAGGGTCTTGGGATCGAGCCCCACATCGGGCTCTCTGCTCAGCAGGAGGCCTGCTTCTCCCACTACCATTCCCTCTGCTTGTGTTCCCTCTCTCTCTGTGTCTCTCTCTGTCAAATAAATAAAATCTTTAAAATAAATAAATAAATAAATAAAATCTTCTACTTCAATTTCAATCTATCAAATGTTTGTAATTCTGCATTGTGTATCCTGAGATTGTGTTACTGTGTATAAAAAATTGAGAACCATCATCTTGCTAGTGACTTGCAATATCAACATTTCTCTTTTGGATTATTTTCCTGGTATATGTATATATTTTTTATTTGAATTCAATTAGCCAACATAGAGTACGTCATTATTTTCAGAGGTAGAGTTCAATAACTCATCAGCTACATGTAACACCCAGTGCTCATCACATCACGTGCCCTCCTCAATGCCCATTTTCTTCATCCTTTTAGTTTTCAGCCTTTCTGTTGTCTTTATGTTTGAGATGTGTTCTGTTTAAATAGTAAATGGCTAAATTTTGTTTTCAGTCTGGTTTTGCAATTTTTTTTTGAGTTTAGTCCATTCATCTATTGTTTGTGATAATTGACCTCTTTGGGCTAATATTCCTATATCTATCACCTTAGTTTTTGCTTTCTATTTGTCCTACATGATATATATGTGGGCTTCTTGGTTGGTTGAGGTTTTATCTACTAATTTACACTTTTTGGCTTTTTGTTGTTATGATTTTCTTCTCCTCACCACTCATTTGGAAATTATACTGTCTGTAGCTGATCTTGTAGTAGTCAACCAAGAGATTTTAACAAACATATTTAGCTTGACAAAGTCTAAAAAGAATCAAGATTTTCACCCTTATTTCTTTTTTATTTATTTTATTTTTTTAAGGTTTTATTTATTTATTTCACAAAGAGAGGGAGATCACAAGTAGGCAGAGAGGCAGGCCGAAAGAGAGGAGGAAGCAGGCTCCCTGCTGAGCAGAGAGCCCAGGGCTCAGTCCCAGGAACCTGAGATCATGACCTGAGCTGAAGGCAGAGGCTTTAACCCACTTAGCCACCCAGGCACCCTTCACCCTTATTTCAACAGCTATGGTATTCTTGGAATTTTTTTCTCTTCGAGCATCCTTTTTATAATTTATTCACTGTTGCGATTTGGTATTTTAGTACATTTTTTAACATCACAAACTAAACATTTTATTAGTACTTGTCATAAATTACTATGTGTTAAGACTTGCCTCCATACTTGCTATTTCTTTGCTCACAATATCTTCTGGTATCATTTTTATTTCTCCTGGAATACACCTTTTGGATGTTCCTCCCTCCCTTCCTCCCTTCCCTTCCCCTCCCTTCCCTTCCCTTCCCTTCACTTCCTTCCCTCCCTTCCTCCCTCCCTCCCTCCCTTCCTTCCTTCCTTCTTTCCTTCCTTCCTTCCTTTCCTTCTTCCTTCCCTCACCCCCTTTTCTTTCTTTCTTTCTTTCTTTCTTTCTTTCTTTCTTTCTTTCTTTCTTTCTTTCTTTCTTTCTTTCTTTCTTTCTTTCTTCCTTCCTTCCTTCCTTCCTTCCTTCCTTCCTTCCTTCCTTCCTTCCTTCCTTTCTTCAAGAACTCAAGTAAGCAGGGGAGGGGCAGAGAGAGAGGGAGAGAATCTCAAGCAGACTCCACACTGAGTGCAGAGCCCTCCTTGGGGCTCAATCTCACGACCCTGAAATCATGACCTCGAAGCCTAAACCAAGACTCAGACACTTAACCAACGTGCCACCCAGGTGCCCTGTGAGGTTCCTTTAAAGGGAGACTATTGATAGAAAATTTTCAATTTTTGTTCATCACAGAATACTTTTTTTCCCATATTATCAAAAGATAGTTTTGATGGTGGTTACATAGATTTTTGATGTACCCCCGGCATTCGTTGCCACTGCTTCTTTGTCATAATAGAATTCCCTGAGTTTTAGCTAAGCACATGGCCCTTCAGCTAGGGACCTGACTTCTTAGCATCTGTAAATAGGTATCACCTTATGACCAAGATCTGGCCACTGAGAGAAAAGGGATATGCAATCAACCTAGATGTTGTTCTTAAGTGAAAACAAGATAAGTCCTTATCCATTCTTGCCTCTCACAACATACTGCTCTGGGAATGTGTGGTAATGGTAAGCAGTGCCCAAGAACTCAGCAGAGAATGTAAGAGAACAATAAGTCTCCTGTCTTGCTTAAGAATCTTAAATATTGGCCTTAATTAAAGCAGTGAGACAACTTTCCAAACTAATAAACAGGAAGATCTTGTTTTCAAGATCCCTTTGTCTTCAGGGATCTGAAGTTTCTCCACAGTATGCCTTGGTGTGGGGTTTTGACATAGACGATCTGCCACTTTAGAAAACTTAGAACTTCATGAGTTTGAATGGCAATGTTTCTCGTTAAATTTGGAGTTTTCTTAGTCACTATCTCTTCAAACATTGCCTCTTTCCTATCATCTCTATTATGTTTTTCTGAAACTCAACTGATACACTTTTTTACTCTCATGTCTCTTAACTTTTTTTACTTCTGTTTGTATCTCCAGCCCTCTTCAGGTATAATTTCTTCAAATTTAGTTTGTAGTGTATTCTTTATTTAGCTATGATTAATATGCTATTTAACCTATCCATTGTATTTCTGATTTTGATGACTATATTTAGCACAGAAGTTATATTTGGTTCCTTTTCAGAACTTCTAGGCATTTCTATACTTTCTTCTTTTGTAATACTTCAAAACTATTTTTTCTTTCAGTATTTTAAACACAGTTTATTTTTTATGTGATCATTTCAATATCTGCATTGTATGTGGTTCTGAGTCTGCCATTTTTTTTCTGTTGATGTTACTCATACTATCTTGTTTCCACATGTATTGTGTGATTTTGGGGGGTATATATTTGAGCTTGTATTACTTGAAATTTTATCTCAGGGGATAGTTTGATCCAGTTTGGGGCTATATTCTTCCAACAAATATCTATGCCTGCTTCTGCTAGCTAAGCTCGTGGGTACATAACCAACTGAAATTCACCTTAGATGTTTGACTTTAGAGTTTTGTTTGCTCCTGACAGGTGGTATGAATTCTGATCCCTAGATTGAGAATCAGCTTCTGGGTAATATTTCTTAGCAAAGACATTTCCTACTCCTCCCATAGCTACATTGGAAGCAACATCTTGGTCATCTACCTGCTATTTTTTATTGTTCCCCCCCCCAACTGATTCACAGTAAAACCTTTCAAGTTCCTCAGCTTTAAAGAACATTTCATTTTCTGCCCTGACCCTACCTAGTTCACATTTCCTTGCTTTGTGTAGGTTATAAAATACAGACTTTGCAGCAATCCTGAACCATTTTCCCCATCTTCTCCCAGGGCAGTCTCTGTGCACATGCTTGCTTCTCTGGTTTTTGTTTCTTCTTCGTTTCTGGTATTTATGCATTCAGTTCTTAATTATAATAATGTTTATTTTATTTCAAACAACATTAATAAGCTTTTTTAGCTGGAGGGTTTTCAAGTTTTTTCATCTGCAATTCTGCTGGAACAGGTTGTAAAATATTTACACATGACCTAAGAGTCAGACTTTGTAATGAGAAAAAAGCAGCCGAGAAGTGAAAGAGAAGGGTTGAGCTCTGACTTGGAGAGAAAGCTATAAAATAGGGGAAAAGCTATTGAAAGTTTCAAATATTTAAAGTATAATAAAATATTCAAGGAATACTATCCCAAACAATATGCAGTAAACCCTGGTTAATGATTTAACCTAGTTGTGATTATTTTCTCATTTAAGAATTTATATGTGGGTGTTTTGTGCCAATAAAGCTACAAAAGAACTGTAGGAAGGCACAGGTGAATGAACATATTCCCTTTGCCTAGAATAACCCTTTCTTATTAAAAGGATGGAAGTTAACATACACAAAAATATATTGAATTCTTGTCAATGTTGCTCAATGTTGAAGGTTAAGGATAAGGTGTAAAACAAGTTACAAATATAAAAGGTTCCAGGCTTTTAGACATAGTGCCTCTGGCATGAATAGTTGTGAGCCAAATTGTCAATTTGAACAAAACCTGCAGTTAAACACCAATCATTAAAGACGCTCCGGAAAACGTAAAGTTTGTGCCAGAATGTTATATTAATTGGGAAATATTGTACTTGCTGCAAGGAACAGAAAATTTGACTGGCACAATATTGTAAACCATTGGGACATTTAGGTATTTATTGTTTGCTCAACAAAAGATTTCGAGGTTGATGGTCCCCCAAGCTTATCCTAGCTTCCCAATGTCCTTTCTATAGGCTTGTGGCCTCTTGATCACATTGGCCCAAAGTGGTTAATGTGCCCATTCCTGTTTGCAAAGGAGGTGGGGCAAGCAAATCTGTCTTTTTCAACCTTTTGTAGTAGGAGAAATAAAACAGAGAAGGGAGTCAGGAAAGACTGTTTGGTAGCCAACCAACAGTGTCTGCCACTCTGGGGAAAAATATTTGCATCCTACATAGCAGTGAAAGGTGTGGTATCCAAATATTTGGGGAATTTCTACACATTAAAGAGAAGAAGACACGCAACACATTAGAAAACTGAGTAAGGTATAGAAATTGAGATGAAATACAAATGGGCAAATGTTATGAAAAGATGCCCATTAGAGTAGTGTTAAGGGAAATGAAAATTAAAATAAGAGTAAAATATTATTTTTAACAATTGGTTTGGCAAAAGTGTAGTTTGACAACATTGTGGGGAAGGAAAAATAATTTTCCCTCCACCCTTCTGGGTTCTTGGCTAAGACACCTCTTTAATAAAAAGATAGATTAACAGAAGAAGAACAATCAGGAGTTTAATAACAGGCCTACCTCCTGTATACATGGGAGATACCCGGGAAAACTGAGTAACTCCCCAAAGTGGCTGAAGCCATCACTTTAAATATCATCTTCAGCTAAAGACAAAAAAAAGTGTTGGGGATGGGGAGTCTATTTGGGGAGGTTTACAGGAAAGGCGCAGCAAATAAGGATAAGACTGTTATGCAGTCCTCAGTCTCTGCCTTCTTCGTAAGTAAGTTTCTAGAGATTCAGAATCCTCCCTTTCTTCCTGGTACAGAGAGGGAGATACTTTTACAAATGGAGACATCCCTCATAAATGTAAATGTCTCTTATAAAATTTTACTCGGTTTTTGGTTTTCAGGGCTTCTCCTTTGTCTGCAGTTTCTTAAATAATCAGACTGAAATAATCCTTATGCCATAGGGGCACACTGTGAGGTGACAGATTCTGCTCCCCTTCAAGACCCAGTGGTGACTAAGGTTTAGAAAAGCAGGAACCCTCTTAAACTCTTGGTAGACAAGTAAATTGGCACATCTCTCTTGGAGTTTGACAATATATCTGCCTACCCACCAACTTTCATTTATAATTCTACTTGTTGGTATCCTAAATATTAACATTTGTACTTAAATATTAAAGTTTATACTTCAGGACTGTGTAAAGATGTTAACTACAGAAGTGTTTAAACACACAAAAAAAGGGGCACCTGGATGGCCCAGTCGGTTAAGTGTTTGCCTTCGGCTCAGGTCATGACCCCAGGGTCCTGGGATCGAGCCCCCCATCAGGATTCCTGCTCAGGGGGGAGTCTGCTTCTCCTTCTCCCTCTGCACCTCCTCCTGTTTGTGCTCTCTCTCTCAAATAAAGGAATAAAAATCTTTAAAAAAAAATAAATAGAAAAATATTCAAACCCTACATTTCCAGTCATGAAGAATGGTTAAACAAACAATTGTGTAATCCAAGGTTCAGAAAACTATGCAACTCATTCAGAATAAGTTAAATCATATGTCATGGAAAAGAATCTCTAAAATATATTAAGTTAAAAAACTTAGAAGTATGTAAAAAGTGTGATGTCATATATGTAATTTATAATTCATCATATAACAGCACAATAATACTGCAGGTAATATTTTCTATAGGTACATATATGCATAAAATGCAGTTTTATAATTGAATTTTAAAAGTCTGGAGAAGGGGCACCCGGGTGGCTCAGTGAGTTAAATGTCTTCCTTCGGCTCAGGTCATGATCTCAGGGTCCTGGGATTGAGTCCCACATAGGGCTTTCTGCTCAGTGGGAGAGTCTCTGCTTTCTCCCTTTGACCTTCCCCCTGCTTGTGCTCTCTCTCACTATCTCTCAAATAAATCTTAAAAAAAAATAAAAGTGTACCAAGGGGTACCAGGGGGCAAATTATACACTATATGTTAATTAAAAAAAAAGTCTAGAAGATAAGCAACCAGATATTATTGAGGAAGGGAATGAATTTAAGTGGTTAAAACAAGCTGGAAGAAACCTTCAAGGTCACCTGATACAGTCTTTTCCCAAGTGATGCAAGTGTTTTGCTGATAGTACACAAAATGCTTTTCAGGAGTCCCGTACATAGCAGGAAAGAAATTGGAAACATACTGAGAAAGCTATTCCATTTTCTTTCTTTCTTTTTTTTTTTTTAAGATTTTATTAATTTATTTATTTGACAGAGAGAGAGAGAGGCAGCGAGAAAGGGAACACAAGCAGGGAAAGGGAGAAGCAGACTTCCCACTGAGCAGGGTGCCTGATGCGAGGCTCCATCCCAGGACCCTGGGATCATGACCTGAGCCAAAGACAGATGCTTAATGACCGAGCCACCCAGGTGCCCCAAGCTATTCCATTTTCAATGAGCTTTTAATCCTTTTGCTCAAGTGAAAGAGATATTCTCAGTCTGGTGCACACTAATACTCATCTTTTTAACAAAGAACAAACCCATGGCTCACAGACTTCAACAGAAACAAAATCTAGCTGAATTTAATAACATCATAGTATATTTTTAAGTTTATTTTCTATTTTTAATAAGTAATACATTTTTCAAGTAACTATAGTGCCAAAGTATTTGGTTTTAAGTTTAGATTTAAGTGAAATTGTGTTAGTTGAAAAATATTCAGTGTATACACATATGCACATATATACAAAGAATATGTTTGCAAGAATACATATACACATACATATATGTGTATTATGTACATACATATATATCTAGATAAAGAATGATATTAAGTAATTGTGCAGGTGGCGCATTAATAAGGCAAAAATATTACAGAAAATGCAAATAGCTAAAGTTTCAGAAACACTGATTAGCCTCTTATGGTGCAAATAAAATTGAATTGTTACTATTTTTATATTCTTTTTATAATTTAAAAGAATAATCTCAAAGTTGTGGTATAAGACACACAATTTTAGATTAACAGTGTATTTTATTTGCATCCATTAATAGTAGTAATCTTACACACTAAATTTCAAAATTCTGTAGCTTTTTTTAATTTGAAAGGATTTGGCATAGAAAGCTTTCCCAAACTATGAAATCATCACAGGAAGAGGTGAGTCTAGGTGGCAGATTTCCAGTGAAGCATTGTAATGAACATATACCATTACACAATGAGTTGGCCTTCATTCAAAATAAGAATTACATAATCTATATTATTGAAGAAAATGGATGAAACATGCTGTTTAAGACTTGTCTTTGTGCTAATACTTAACATCTGTTTCCCAGGGTGGTCCAGGACTCCGAGGACCAAAGGGCCAACGAGGTGAACAGGGTCCAAAGGTAATGTTCTTTCTATGCCTCTGTATCTCTGTCTTTCTCATAACTAGCAATAATATAATTTTGGAGTTCAGTACTGTTTACCCTTTGCAATCTAGAACCCCTTATGTTTTTGTGGAAAGTTGTGTCTAAGCCTTTTCCCTTATTCTTATAGACTTCTGTTTTTTCATAAAAATATGTAAGAACTCAGTGCAAGAAATGTTGGTTTCCAGGTCAAAAATAGAATGCCAGTGTTCTGAGTGGTTTCGTTTCCAAGGTAGCGTTCTTTCTCTACCTACAACAAAGTAGGAGGAAACTGAATCACGACTAGGCAGCACTCCCTCCCAAGTAATTTCTCAAGTTTTAGAGTCCTACTCCCTCCCCATTATGTATAATCAAACACACAGCTTTGTTTTCCTTTCACACTGCCCAGGGCCACCATGTGTGCTGGTGTGGGCCATGTGCTGCACAAAGGCACCAGCTGAGATGGCCAAGCCTTGCCAAGCCATGTCCAGGCACACGTTTTCCTACTTTGCACAAAGGCGCCGTAAGGGATGGGCAGAAGCCCAGCCACTAATTGAACTCAGGCCTCACCATCTTCTATCTGGCTTTTGGCAGATCTTCTAACTGGTCTCCCCGGCTCCAGTGATTTTGATTTTCTGATGGATTCTTCACATCTGCCCCCAGATTTATTTCTTTAAAGTTATGCTGGGTCATATCATATTTTTAAATCTGCAGCCATATGCGATTGCCTTGAGAATACAATTCACCTTCCTTGCTGTGGCATTCAAGGCCCTCTGTAATGTGACTCCCTGTTTCATTTGTACCTGTTGCCCCACATGATCTCCTCTCCACCCACCTTGCAGTCTTGACTTCCTGCTTCAGTATAGTCACTCACTCAGTTTGCATGGTATCTTTTCATGGGGAAGAGAACACTGCAAAAATTTTTACTATAAAACTGGAAACAAGAGAAGCAAGGGAGAGGCTAACATGGGAGGGAGGGGAGAGAAGTAAATGAAAAAAGACTGAAGATAATGAGGGACTAGCCAAGCCAAACCTCAAATCATGAGATATCTCCTTTCTTGTTTGTTTAATTTTCTGAGATTGTGACACATATCTTAGGCAAAGACTTGATGCTTCTTACCTGGCTCTCTCTCTCTTCTGGTCCTACAAGGAAGGCCAGTGATTTGAAAGCCTCTTCTCAGACAGCAGTACGCTGGGTCTTCCTCAGCTCCCCCTCAGGGCAGTGCCAGGAGCTCCTGTAGATTCTGGCTTCCTCCTCCCACTGGGATCCCAGCAGGATCCCATTGTTTTTCCAACACTCTCACTGGATGATGATTCTGGTCATGAAGACTTTTTAGGAGTTCAGAGATGTTTGATGATCCCAACACTGACCCCTTATCTCTGATAATCCATTTCCACAGGACCACTACTGAAGTGGTTGCTTTTCCATGATGATTTTGATGAATCACAGATAATTCCACAGATTCCAATAATTCCACAGATTCCATTATGTGGAATCACAGATACCACATAATAGTATGAAGTGGTTTTAGGAGAATATCTTGTTAGACAAAGGATCCTCATGTGTCCACCAACACCATAGTGTAGAAACAGATGAAGTATACCTTTCATATGGAAAGCGCCATGCTGTATTTTCCACTTTGTGGGTCCATATTTTAATTGTAGCAAACAGGTAATAAGAATTATCTTAAGTATCTTAAAGCAGGCCTGCTGCTGGGTTCTCCTAGTCATTTTTGTCTCATACTGTATAGAACAAAGTGAGACCATGTGGGGTGCCTGGGTGGCTCAGTGGGTTTAGCCTCTGCCTTCGGCTCAGGTCATGATCTCAGGGTCCTGGGATCAAGCCCTGCATCGGGCTCTCTGCTCAGCAGGGATCCTGCTTCCCCCTCTCTCTGCTTGCCTCTCTGCCTACTTGTGATCTCTCTCTGTCTCAAATAAAGAAATAAAATCTTTTAAAAAAATAAAAAACAAAATAAAATGAGATCACATGCTTTCTGCCCTTCGCTCCATTCTCTATTCCTTGATAATATTTAATTAATATATGATTTAATGATTGTAAGCATTAACTGATATATGTCAATTACTAGTTTGTCTCTTCCATCATATTTGTTATATCTAACTACCCCTATCTCCCCTCCTCTTACACTATGTCTCTTATAAGAATAGTTTTCATTTGTTTTCTGCATCCTTACTTCCAAGTTTTCTCTTTTTTTGGTACATAAATGTTCATAGCGCCTTTATTCACAATAGCAAAAAAAAAGGAAATGATTCAGATGTTCATTAAAAGCTGAAAAAACAATTTTCTGTATAGCCATGCAATGGAGTACGCTCAGCAATCAAAAGGGACATATTATGGAAACATGCAACAAAACGTATGACCCTCAACACCACTCTTGACACATGAAGGAGCCATGAACCAATGAAGTTCATAGTATGTAATTCCATTTATATATAACCAGAATCATACTGAACCTGCATATGGCTTCTATTCCTATAAAAATCCTGTAAAAATGCTCTTATTAAGGTCACCGATTACCTCCTTGTTATCAAATCCACAGGCTATGGTTTAATTTCTATCTTACTTGAGATCTCTCCAGCATTTGATATGGTTGGACACCTTTCTATTAGTAATTCCCACCCCTCCCCCTCCTTTGGCCTTTCCTACATGCTCAGGCTTCTCTTTCTCCCCTTTCTACCCACTTCTCATCTCATCTTTATCAGTTTCTTCTGTTACTCTCTCAACAGTCTCTTTAAGAACCTCACCCACAAACACATCTCTGGCTACTCCAAAATCCTTCCCAGCTCAGACACCTCTCGATCCCTAGACAGTTGAACATGTCTATATGGTTATCCCTGTGAACCTGAAACTTAACCGACTACACTCATTATCTGTCCCCACTTTTTCTTTTGTGTTGCTTGTCCCAAGTAATGGGTTTGTCAGCCTCACATCTAACATAATATCCGGGTGTTGGAAATCATAACTTATACTAGTTTTCACTGGAGTCCCAGAATGAGAGAAGGGCAAGAAGAAGAGGTTGAGGATGTACTTTTTCTGGAACTAAGATTAAAGAGGTGATAGAGCTTTAGCTAAACCACAAGGTCTAAACTGTGGAGATAAGAGTTGCTAATGGAACAGGAGTGCCTGATTCTGAGAAGAAAGGAAATCAGGTAACACGGCGCCGAGGGCAGGTCATTAGGCAGACACAAAAGAGGTACAGAGGGATGGTGGGATCAAAGAGGAGGAAGCCAATAGGGCTGGTGCAAAGTCTTCAATAATGCAGGAGTGCCCCCAAGATGGGTGGCTGACAGGGATGGAGGCGGAGAGAATATAGTTCAGCTGGATGGTATGAACCTGCATGCCACAGACCAGGAGGGTGGTCTTGAAGCACTTCTATCTTTTGGATTTGTTGTGGAGTGTGGGGGGTCTAGTTACGCACATAGTTGGCATAGCCTTCCTATTTACGGAAGAAAAAAAGTTGCAGCAACCGCTATGTGTTTACTCTTTTGGTTCACTGATGACATCTTGTCTGGGTGGTGCACCATCTGAGGCATGTTGTCTTGCTGTTCTATCAGCATTTTGTGTCTTAGGAACATTTCTGTAAGGAAATAAATTCTAAGTGCTCTAAGCAGAAATATCATTTGAGTAGCGAGAATCTAACTTACCTCTGGAATGATTTTCTTCTCTTGTGTTCCAGGGACCAGAGGGCCCTCGAGGTGACATAGGCCCTCCAGGACCCCAGGGTCCCCCTGGACCCCAAGGACCAAGTGGTCTGTCCATTCAAGGAATGCCTGTGAGTAGTGTGTAAACATTTGGGTGGATTTTATTGGGATCACTTTTTCATGAGTTCCAAAGAGTGAGCTTTTGTCTTCTTTGCCCTTTTTAATGAGCCTCAGTCCCTTCTAACTCTTAAAAATCAGAATTGAGAAATGGAAGTATTAGCTGAGAGATCATGAGTTCATTCATGAGCCAATTTTTTGTTAAATGATGAGGGTTTTTACAAATAGATACATCCACACAGAATAGGTATATCTATCAGCAATTTGCCTAAGGAGAGAAATGGGACTATGACAATTATTTTCCTTTTTCTTGTTGGATCAAGTCGTTAACAGATGTAATAAAATCTAGAAAGTAACGAATTTAAGTTGTTCATTTTGTATTTGTAGTAATCATGGATATAGATTCATGGAAGCCATTTGTTTATGATTTTTTCTCAATGGGCATCAAAGCACAGTGCACTTAGTTGGAGTTTTAGATTGTAGACAGTGTATTTTATATAGCCAACTCTGTTTGTAAAAGCTGTTTGTACCACAGAAAACAAATTTAATGCCACTTACTGATTTTCATTAATCTTCCTCTAGAGATCAAGATTTCAAGAATAAAACCAACATCTATTAACTAAAATTAAAATTTGAAACAAACAAACCTTTCAAGCACAATTTTAGTTGTCTTTCTGGGCCTATGATTCTATCTCCCTCACTGAGAAATTGTCTGTTCCAGGGTTATTTTCACAGTTTCGAAAGCATTAGCATTCCAGTGACTCAATTGGTACTACTACTAATAAGCCTTTGGTAAGGTGTTGCTACCTGCCAGGTTCTGTGTTTGCTTTTCCGTTAGTGTATCTTTCTAGCCAAAACAAAAGCAGAACTCTAGATAGAGGTGAACTTTAAAAATCTAAACTATCAATAGTATGGAACTGTTCAGTCTCTCCTCCACAGACGTACAGTATGGGCTCAGCCATATCAGACTGTGTGTTCTGTGTGTAAACTCTTCTGCCGCATAAACATTCAGCTCCGTAGGCATGCTTACACACGGGGGGTAGCGTATGTGAGAAGCAAAACATGCTGTGTTTGGATGTTAGCATGAAAGCAAGTTAATGTTGACAACGTTACAACAGTCAGTGGAGAGAAAGAAGGGACCAAGAATTTACCCTACGTGAACATAACTCCGAATGCTTTTGGCTATTCAGGGAATGCCAGGTGCAAAAGGAGAAAAAGGAGAGACTGGTCTTCCTGGCCCACAGGTATGAGTTTTACTTATTAGTCTGCTAAAAAAAAAAAATGGTCTTAGGTTGGGGCGCCTGGGTGGCTCAGTCAGTTAAGTGTCTGAGTCTTGATTTCTGCTCAGGTCATTGATCTCAAGGTTGTGGGATCAAGCCCCACATCAGGCTCCGTATGGAGCCTGCTGAAGATTGTCTCCTTCTCCCTCTGCTCCCCACCCCCAAGTGCTCTTAGCTCTAGAACCTTACCAAAGTGGGAGTATAGGGGTAGGGGGAAGGCTGTGGCTTCTAAAGTCAGCTATGATTTTAGAGTAAGTGGTTTCTGTATTAAAAGGCTGTTAGCATGTATTCATTCACCTCAGTCGCCTCTGTGAGTAACACTGATGCTTCCGAGGGTGAGCTTGGTTGGGGACATTCCTTTCCTACAAATCATTCCTGGATTCTGAATTCACCTTTATGCTATTAAGTTGTTTGGAGCCCTTGATCTATTTCAGGGAAGGTGGGTGGAAAGGCAATTGATTTCTGATTTCCATGACTCTGACTTTTTTGTTCCTTGCTCTACCTAGGGTGTCCCGGGAGGCATTGGTTCACCAGGACGCGATGGCTCTCCAGGCCAGAGGGTAAGGACCTGCCCAAGGTTGTTAGCACATCGGATTCCTTACCGAGACATTCTTTGTTTCTGATAGTTTTCTATGCAAGAAAGTCAAACTAGGTGGTTTTTTTCCTTGTCTTTCCTCCTGTCTGTCTACATTCTGCCTATCCTATTTCCCCTCACTGACATCTTTGACATCCATTAGTTTCATCAAAACCTGAGAACTTTTATCACACCATCTCAAATTAGCAACACCTCTTTCTGAATGTTCCCATAACCAGAATGCAATCTGCACTGAATTGTGTGCATTGGTTTAAAAGATTTTCCATTTTTTTCAATTTTCTAGGCACAAATCTAAAGGCAGTCAAGGATCATAGGAGTTGAAATTTAAGTATTATGAGTATGTGCAGTGTTCTTCATTTATTTGATATATGTCAATTATCTAGTTTTTTTTAACCTACCCACATGGACAGCAATGAGGATAGGAAAGCCATTGCAAGCCAAGAACAGAATCTGCAAAGGCATGGAGATGAAGAGAAGATGGGCCATTTCCAGTACTGCAGAGTTCAGTGTGGCTGGGGAGTAGAGTGCAGTGTGTGCATGTGTGTGTGCGTATCTGTGTACACACATGTGCACACACTTAGAGTTGGAAAGACTGTCAAGAAATGAAGCTGGAGAGATAAACACAAATTCAAGTAAATCTTTTTTTTTTTTTCCCTTAAACTGTCACCTATTTAGGGCATGGGTGACTCTACAGTTTCCCTCAAGACAAAATTATATCGAGTCGCAACCATTTAGGTCCAATTCAATGAAGGACAGCACATTTGGCATGCACCGGTTATTTTTGGTACAGCTTACCCATGGGATAGCAAATGATTTGCTGGAAGACTCATTTGTCTACTCAAACGAGACCTGCCTTTAGCTCAGGGTGGCTATATGGCTCAAAATAAGGAGATTGTTTTTTCTATAGAAGTGTAGGTGTGGGGCCTTAAATTCCTTCCATGTTCTTTTTTTTTTTCACCAAACTTTCCTTTGCTTAAAATCTGTTTAGTCTTTGCCCATTAAATGGAACTACTCAGTCTGTAAATCATGTCCACACAACTGTATGTAAAGGAGGCATTCTCTAAAAGTTAGATTTATGTAGGTTTCTTGTATATGTGGAAGGAGTGTTTAGAAGTATTTATATATTTTGGCAAAGGGCTTAGGCTAGGATCCTGTTCGGTTACACCCTTAGATTCCTTCATGATGCCCAAAGCTCTAGAAATAGCAATTCTAAAGATTTGGTTCGATGAATTTACTTGATTTATCTATGCGTGGAGATGAGTCTTAACAAAGAACTCTCAAATCAAACACACTGCATTGGTGTTTGGATCACTTGGTTTTAGAGTACTTTCTTTAAAAAAATTTTTTTTCCTTTTAAAACCAATGTACCAACACAGACTTTTTATAATTATTTTGCTATTCCTTCAAACATGTTTTCTTTTAGAGAATGAAGAGTCTTAGAGCTGTAATAAAATGATGAGATATCTGTATGTGGATTTTATTGTCCTTTCTCCCTCAGTTTGGAGGCAAAAAGCTTTTCAGAATGTTGAAGTGGACTTACTTTTTGAAACTGGTTTTCAGAAGATACTCGTTCTCTGCTACAATGTTTAAAAAGTGTTGTGCAAATTTTGTGACAGTTGTTTTAGAAAAGGACAATAGTATTTCATTGTAGAACTTCAATGGGTGCCGTTTACACAAAGTAAAATATAATGGCGCCCCCTAGAACTGTATAACATGGTAGCCCTGCTTGGGGGAGAAGCTGCGTAGATCTTATTTGGTAAGATATTAGTTGAGCACTTATCTTAATTTAGCACGTACTATGTGCCATGTGCTGGGCTCAGCCTGGAGAGAGTTATCCAGTGCTCCCTCCAGAGCGGAAGGATCCGGACAAGGAGAGACTTTCAATAGTGAAAGGAGGCAATTCCTAGACTTGTAGGACGTGGAAGGAAGTGGTGATGTCAGGAACATGACTCTCCACCTGGGCCAGGAAAACAAATGGGTCTTCCTCAGAGACAGCAGAGAAGGAAGGAAAAGTGGATGAAAACAGAGTGATATAGGTGGCTCTGATCTACTTAGTCAAATATGAGGGGGCTTAAGGAAAGTAAAGTTCTAAAATAATGAGTGACTGGGCAGGATTGTAAAGCAGGAAGTCCCAAGCCAAGTTTTATGGGGCTCATAGCAGATCCGGGACACGGAACACCTTGATGGAGGGGCAGGTCTTTCTGGGACAGCAGGTCTCTGTGGTTCGGCAGTGGGAGACCGGTGTCGCTGAGAGTCCTAGGGATAAAACTTCATGATTATGCCTCCTCTGTCTTAGCCATCTTAAAAGGCAAAGAAAAAAAATAGAAGAAATAATAACAACCAAAGTATAGAACAGACATGGGATGATGAGACTTCCTGCTGAAATGCCTGAAAAGCCACTTGCAGAAAACTGTCCAGGTAGGCTTGACTGCCCAGGGCATGGGGAAGGCAGAACTATGTTGTCCTTTTGTCTCACTACGCACTGAGATCACTTCCTATAGCCGCACCTTCATTGCCCTTGATCCTGAGTGAGGAAAGCCCACTGTAGCCAGAGAAGGGAGCAGTTGGAATAAGGTTGTTGTCCAACCAGTGCTTCCTGGTCCTCGGACTCTCTCCGAGGTGAGAGTGGGAGGCGGGCTGTAAAAGGCAGGTTACTCCTTCCTGCTCATTCATCATTCTTTTTATTCTCTGTCTTCTCTCCTTGACAAGTAAGAACTCCCAGCCCATAGGTAGCACCCTCACCTTGACTGTCGGCTTAGGGAAAGGGTAGCACTTCTTTCCTGGAGTCAGCGTCAATGTTACCCCCTTAATGTGGCCTGGAAAGAGGGAGAGCTTAGCAAAAATAAAAAGAAGATTAAACATCTCCTCTTTAAACAGGGAACATGTTTTCTAATGTTTCTGGCTTATTCTGGCTCTTCCCATGGGGAATCTTGGACTCTTAGAGGCAACTCATACTCAGCGCTGGGCCTGGGGCCATTAGCACGTCCAGCAAAAGTTGGACTTCTTCACTGAACAAGTCTTGGCTTCTTGCTGGCAAGGACAGAACACGGTGCAGGGCCACGTTTTAAAAGGCAACAAAGGGAAGAGAGGAGGTCTCAAATGTTCATGCTGCAAACAAGAAACGATCCCCATGTGATGGGATAGAGGGCGTAGCTGAGGTTATGGTGGCGATCATTTTGCAATGATCGCAGGCTTAGGCTAAGATCCTGTTCGGTTACACCCTTAGATGTATCAAATCATCACATAGGTACCTTAAACTTACACAGGGTCGTATGTCAATTATGTCTCAGTAAAGCTGAGAAGAGATTGTATATTCAAAAAATAAAAAGTTTAGGAAGGTAACTGTGTATAGGAAGCTACAGCTCAAGTCGAGATTCAACAGTTGAATGCAGTACCCTTCATTCCCAGCCATTCTGGCCAACACATTTGTGGCGCCTCCCTCTTGTTCACTGTGTCTTGCCACCTCCTTCTCGTTCCCCTCTCTCCTTTCCTTGGTGTGTGTGACCCTAGGGCCTTCCTGTGATCTTCGAGCTCCTCTGATGAAGGGTGGGTCTCAGC
This sequence comes from Procyon lotor, assembly GCA_028646535.1. Lineage (NCBI taxonomy): Eukaryota > Metazoa > Chordata > Mammalia > Carnivora > Procyonidae > Procyon > Procyon lotor. The sequence goes on from CM053606.1 coordinate 147,725,422, forward strand.
CTCCGCCCTAGATGTCAGGGAGGTCCTTAGAGAAACTAGGAAGAACAGGCAACACGTGGATGATAAATAGAAGAAGAGAGAGAAGGAACTGAAAAGGGAGGAAAACAGAAAATGCGACCTCTTTTCCAGTTCTGAGGTTTGCTTGCATCCAAGACCACGAGCTTTCTGTCAAGCGCTCCAAATAGAAACTGTAAAAATTATTTTTATTTTCCAATTCTTAATATGGTTCTGTAAAAAAGGCAGAGCGACCAGAAATAATGACAAGGAGATGGAGGTCTTATGGCACCTGAAAGATAGTAATTCCTCCATTGTCCAAATATAGAGGTTATTCGTTTCTAAATTCCAAATGAACTGAATTTGGAACGCTTCCTTTGCCCCAGGTTACTGTTCCGTGCATTTTCATGCCATAACCACAGGCTTCCTTTCTCAGCTGCAAAAGATGAAATAGTAAAAAAAAAAAAAAAATCTTCTGCATATGAATTTTGCTGAACTTGCGAGGTTATGAAAAGCAGGATGGGCCAATGGTGAATATGATAGATTTGGGCCGTTAGCCAGTCCTGAGTTTGAACCCTTACCATAATGACATTGGACCAATTACTTACTATTTCCAAGCCTCAATTTACTCATTTGTGAAATAGAAAAAATATTTGACTCCATAGAGTTACTGTGGGAATAAAGTCATATGAAGAATTTCTTTATAAAAATTTAATTTTAGTTTATCTTAGTATTCACTATTTTCAGTGTGAAGCCAATAAGTTAGGACAGTATAATATTTTATAATGCCTGTGCTTGACGTATTAAGATGCCTTAGAAGATTTTAAAGAACTATTAAAAAAAGAGCCTGAAGAAAAGCAAGGGGTTTGTTGCTGTTGTTTAACTTTCTTGGATTCCACGTTGAAAGGACACTTGGAACATGCTTCCTTTTGATGTGGGTTCGATGTATACAAAGGCTGTTTTTGTGATGAATGTCTCATTTCACCAAAGTGAGTTGGACTTAAAAGATCCTTGAGAAATAGAACTTGAGTCAGTTATCTGGATTTAATTCTTGTCCTAGATGTTGAGCAGTGATGAGAGATTGATCTAAGGAATATTTTGTTAAATTCGAGGATTCAAGATAATATCCCTCTTGAGTATCTTCCTCATTCAGAAGAAGAAATATAAAAAGCCATCACAAAGCTAGTGGAGAGGATGATTTGATTTTCTTTCTTATGAGTCTAGATGGGTTTTTATAAATCAACCAGAGCGATGATAGTATATGCCATTGGAACTTTGCAGCTTATTTGAGTAAAAATGGCAGGAATCATTGTTACTAATTATTGACTAAGTGCAAGTGCTTTACGATGTGATATTCTATAATCCTCAGAATAACCACGAAAGTCAGCCATTGTTACTCTATTGTACTGACAAAGAATCTGGAGCATTAAAAAAAAAAAAAAGGAAGCACAATGCCATTCAGCTAGCAAATGTTGGAGGCATGATTGGGGTCCATCTCTCTGGCTCCAACACTGAGCTCTTTCTTTCCACAAAATTCTGTTTCCTAAAGGTAACTGAGAGATTTTGTTCACATAGGAAAGTCTTCCATTCAAGATATTTAATAAACAGGATGGAAGGTATCTTGCCTAGAATTTGGGAGCTGGAAGAAGCCAGTTTGGGCTACTTTCTTGGTGAAGTAGAAGTTGATGGTTCGCACAGAGGAATAGGTTTCGATTACTTTTCATGCTTATTTGGATGGGGTGACACATCAGGGCACATTTGAGAACGGTTACTTAGGGAATTGGTTATATGTTATAACCGGTTTGCGGACACTCCTGTTGGAGCCTAGGGTGCCGATGATATCTGCCTTGCACTCTGGTTCTCCGCCATCCCTCAGGGTCCGGCCAGATGCTTTATATTTGCAAACCAGCAGTTCCTCCACGTAAGGGATCAGAGTGTTTCAAGTTTTGCTTTGTTTTTAAGCACACCAGTTCCTAGGCTTGGACCTCAGAGAATCAGATACTCAAGGGCCTGGGTGTGACTTTGGAATTTATCGTTTTGAAAAGCTTAATGCTTCTTATTTTTTTTTTGCCCAAATACTTTTATTTTTGTTTTCAATGTTACAAGATTCATTGTTCATGTATCACATCCAGTGCTCCATGCAATACGTGCCCTCCTCAATACCCACCACCAGGCTCGCCCAACCCGCACCCCCTCCCCTCTAGAACCCTCAGTCTGTTGCTCAGAGTCCACAGTCTCTGATAATCAGGTAGGTGTTAGAATCACTGGATAGTGTGGTGGTGAGGCCTATTGTATGACTAAGTAATTCCTTGTACAGAATTTTGCTACTGCTTCAATTTACCTGAGTCATCACTTCAGGTTATTAAAAATACATTTGTCTTTCTCTCTCTCTCTCTCTCTCTCTCTATATATATATATATATTTAAATTATATATGTAGATATGTACACGTGTTTATATATACATTTTTATGCACACACAGATACTGTGTGTGTGTGTGTCTGAAAATTCCCCAGGGTGACTCAACATGGTACCCCACATAAGGACTGATCTTGGGTATGGAGGCGGGGCCAGTATTTACAGAGTCTGTGGCTTTTTGGTGCTTGGCCTCTTAATCTGGTGGTTGCGCATAATCCTCTGCTGCAAGTAGTAGTCTTATTTCTTATGGCTGACTGCCTTGGTGAGATGCCACTGGTGCTCACAGCAGTCCAGACCCACATTACAGGGTGGAAATCATCCAGCAGGAGTTTCTTCAAGTGTTTCTCTAACCCTCACTGCTTGGGTTTGGTCCCTGCAAACAAACTCATGGGATGCCAGCTATTTAGAGAGCACACTCTACCTGGGAGTGTAGCGTAAGTCTAAGTCAGAGGACATTAACAATTGGCTCGTTCCAGTCTCTGAGTCTTAATATCTGTGACTCACCCTTCCAGGCTTCAGAAAAGGCATGGGTGGTGTGTCTCATGATTGAGTCACAAGTTCTGAGCGCTATGTGATAGTGGCATAAACATAAATATTCTTGCTTCTGACTTGAATTTTAATTACAACTGTCTTTGTGAGCATATCGGTTTCAGCCTTTATTTTTTTTATTATTTTTTTTTAATTTTAATTTTTTTTTTTTTCGGTTTCAGCCTTTAAATGCCAGAGACACAGAACTTAGAAACTACAAACTGTTTAAGACCCTACTGAAATGACCACCACCTCTCAATACCTATATACTCCAGATTCAGGGCAAGGGAAACCACAAAATGGACATTAATGAATAGTTAATTAAATGTCTGTAAAACAGTATACTTTGCCAGTTTCAGCCATAGGTAAATTTAGTATTCATTCAAATATCAGCAATTTTGAAAGCAAGAGTTAGGGGCTGATTTCCTTTTGCTGATAAATCACAGCCAACCATAACTTAGTAACTTGCTCATAGCCACCTCTTTTCAAAAATAAATTATAAAAATCCTTTCAAGTTTTCAGAGCAAAACTTATTTTTAATGTGGGTTGTGGGTGCATATTAATATGTTGAGGTGGAAATCTCAGAAAAAGAAAAATGTCTGGAGTTACTCATGTTATAAAACATGCTTTTGTGGGAGACGGACTTCAAGCCCTTGAAAAATAGATTTCTCAGCTTAAGTGAATGTCTACATTATGCTTATCACTTAACATTCTATTCCCTACTATTCATTCTCATTGCGTACTTGATATTTCCACTTTTCCTGAAGGCACTTAATCCAAAAACACATGTCTTCTCTGATTAGCTAGCGTATATGAAATAGAAAATTTATAGATAAAGAAGGAAACACATTTTGAGCTGATATGGGTTGAAGATTATTCATCCAGTCAGCTTTGATCAAGATTAAGCTGAATCACAAAGCTAGACTTTGCCATTTATTTTGCCTTGTAACATGGAGACATTTTGCAGTTTTTCTTTTCACCAAGTTTATTGCTTTTATATAAAAAAACTGCTGCCCTCACTCCTCACCCTGAGATGAAGAGGTGAGAAGGGGGACCTGAGCCCTGGCTAAGCATCGCCCGGCTTGCACGATGGGCTAAAACATGGCGCCACAGTGGCCCATGAGCAGGGAGACTCATGCGGTAGCCCAGCCATCCCAGGTCCCTTGATTTAAACATGTGTCCAGTGAGGCCCTCTCTCCCTTCCCATGCCGGGATGAGCTGTTCTTCCTGCGTGTTTCCACGGAACTCTCTCGTCCATCCTCATAACACGGTCATTTTCTCTCAATCATTGGCTTTGCTCAAAACTGTAAACTCCTTGGAAAGACTGTCTCATTCATCAGCAGATCCAGATCCTATCAGAACGCATAGCACCAGAGTAGCTTTGCAAATACTTTCTTTTTTTTTAAGTGCACCTTTACTTTTGTTTTTGTTTATTTATTTTTTTAATTAACATATAATGTATTATTTTGCTTCAGGGGTACATGTCTGTGAATCATCAGTCTTACACAATTCATAGCACTCACCATAGCATATACCCTCCTCAATATCCATAACCCAGCCACCCTATCCCTACCCTCCTACCCCCCAGTAACCCTCAGTTTGTTTTCTGAGATTAAGAGTCTCTTATGGTTTGTCTCCCTCCCTGATCCCATTTTGTTTCAATTTTTTCCCTCCCCATCCCCCACAACTCGCCACCCTGCCTCTCAAATTCCTCTTATCAGAGAGATCATATGATAATTGTCTTTCTATGGCTTACTTATTTCGCTTAGCGTAATACCCTCTAGTTCCATCCACATCGTTGCAAATGGCAAGATTTCGTTTCTCTTGGTGGCTGCATAGTATTCCATTGTGTATATATACCACATCTTCTCTCTCCATTCATCTGTTAAATGTGACAAGTGTGTGGCTTACAACTAAAACTCTTTCAAAGGTAAACTTACTCATGTGATTAAAAGTTAAAATGTAAAACTATTTACATGATGAAAAATGTGAAATTTTTATTTTCTAGGGTTAGGAAGAAACTTTGGAAAAATGGGTTTGATAATGTTTCTAAAATGATATTCAGTGATATCTGAATGATAACATCCTTTTAGTGATAATAATGTGGAACAAGTACATTTTAATTTGCGATCAGGGAAATGGGTAACTCACAGTAATCTTAAGCATGTGTTTCCTTTTTTTTATTTAAATTCAATTAGCCAACCCACAGTATGTCATTAGTTTCAGATGTAGTGTTCAATAATTTATCAGTTGCATAACACCCAGTGCTCATCACACCATGTGCCCTCCTTAATGACCATCATGCAGATGCCCCATCCCTCCACTCGCCTCCCTTCCAGCAACCTAATACCTTTATTCTTGAGCCGTTGTGTCTAAAAATTGTCAATTGTTCACGACAATCCATGAAAGAAAATGCTAGAGTAAAATGCACTGTTGTGAACACTGTTGCGCCCCCATGAGATCCCGCTTTCCTGACAGGTGTATCACGAAGCAGCTATGGATGCTGACTGCTAACGATCCAGAATTGGCCCTTCCACAGAGAATTCCCCTTGGAAATGCCACCTTGGCTCCAGTCCATGACTGTTAGAGGTGAATAAAACCTGACCACAGGTCAACTCTGGGTTGTAACTCACACTGCAGCTCTCCCCATGGGATGAGCTGATGGTCAATTTCAGCGAAAGCCAATTCTCATCCCTCCAGGGGCTCTCTCCTGCCTCCTTCACTAGCTGGCTGGTTTCTCCCAAGAACAGTCCCTCCATAAATCAAAGGCATGGCATCCAGGTCTGCTTCTAGGAAACTATCCCTAAGACATTCACTGAAATGAAATTTCAGCTCCTGATGGTACAGGGCTCCTGATGCCTTTCCCCTGTGCTTGTGGAGGGCTTGGGAATAAGGACAGATGACATGGCACTTCGTCCCTGCCCTGTCTATTTCCAGACTAGTTATATCACAGACCAGTGCTTATTGAGTCAACATGATAATCAGAGCCTCAGACCCTTCTTCCAGGAGCCTCAATGTTGTTCAAATTAAATATTTTGTTAGTACCTATTTTGTGCCAGCAATGTGTTAGGAAAATATTAGGAATGGAACAAGGAATAAATAGTTTCTGCCCTCTCAGCTTCTGGTAGGTAGAAGAACACGAAGTGAACAAACCTCTTGTCTAGGATTCTCTTTTGATCACACTAAAGCGCTAGCCCCTCTGCCAAATTTAGCTCCTGTTACGTGAGAACGTGAGAGTATTTCTCTGCCTTCCCTTCCAGGTGAGTTAGACGTGAGGCATAGAAATCAGGTGAATGCTGAAGGGTTCACAAGAACATCCTTTGGCGCCCCCTGGAGGAGAACCGCGAGATTTCACCGCTTTATCATCTGTGTGATGATTGGGAGGGGGATAGATGTGTTCTCCCCTGCAGGTCTTCCCTGCAGTAATGCACTGTTCTTTTAAGAAAATAGGCCATGTCTTGCCTCCCTCTGTGAACCAAATAGCCCAGGTGTTTTGGGGCAGGCCTTGTGCTGATCACTGAGTGTGTCGTGGGGGGTAGGGAGGTCATATATGGGTGTATCTGTGTGCTGGGAGTTTTAGGGCAGGAAGCCAAAAAATGTCCTTTTTAAAACATCTTAAATTATTGACCATGTACCCAGAATCCATTTTTTCTTATGTGAACTTTATTGAGGAAATAATAGATTTTTAAATTCCTTTTTAAGAAATGTTTTTAATCACCCTTCTTTTTTTAAATGGTAAGGTCCCCTAACCTCTTTTGGCCCCAACTTTCCTCCCTTATAACATGAAGGGATTGAACTGGAGGAGTTCGCAAGTCCTGTTAATCTCTCACATGTTCTGATTTTTAATGGCCTCTTCTCAAACATGCTATATTTAAACAAAATGCAAAATAATTTCTTTCAGACTATGTCAGCATTAATTTTCGCTGTTTAGTTAGCAAACTCAAAAAAAGGTGCGTGTGTCTGTGTGTGTGTGTGTGTGTGTGTGTGTGTGTGTGTGTGTGTATAACTTAATCTGTATCAGGGTCTATTATTGCAGTCTTCTTTTTTAGGTAAGCTCTAAGCCCAACGTGGGGCTTGAACTCATGACCCTAAGATCAAGCGTCTCATACTCTCCTGAGTGAGCCAGCTAGACACCCCCTGACTTAATATTTTTGACTGAATATCTGAAATGAAAAAAACAGAGGTGCTAGTAGTAAACAAAACAAAACAAAACAACTAGGTTGTATATTAGTATAGGATAATTGCTATAACAATCCTAAAATCTCAGTGGTTTAATGCAGTGAAATAAAGTCTATTGCTGGTTCAATAGATGCTGACAAAAGGATAGAGAGAGGAGTGGGGAGGTCTAGTCTCTACTCTATATGGTCCTTGAGGAGCTCAGGGTCTCTCCATCTTGGGAGACTTTAATCTTCAACACATGGGCTCTGATGTTGCTACAAAAGGGGAAAAGAAAGTGAAGGATTACCCATAGGAAATTTTCATAAGCCAGGACTAGAACTGGCCCCTTTCCATTGGCCAGAATTCAGCCCTGTGGCTCCAACATAATTGCTGGACAAGAGGCTGGGAACTTTGCCTCACACTGTGCCCGGGCAGAAAAGGAAAATCACAAATATTGGTGAGATCTGGAATCATCACCCTTTTCCCCTTTTCTGGTTTTCAGACTTGCCAGTACTGGAGTTTGAGAGCATGCATGAGAGGACTCTGCTGCCCAGTGCTGTTTCTACCCACTTATCCCAGCCCCTCTGTGTCCCCTTTTCATTCCTCTCTCCCTGTTCACACGCCATTTCCTTTCTTCCAACCTCATCTTTACTCTTTTATGTCACACCTTGAGGTACGGAGAGATAATGTGAATTATCTGAGATAATGAGATAATGTGGACGGGGAGCCGTAAGGAGATGATTTTCACGGACAAGACAAGAGGGAAAAACAGCTCACTGGAAGAGTGACAGGAATTTCAGAAAGGCAGCAAGTGAACAAAAGGGTTGGTTTGACTTGGTTGCATTGCTTTGAGATGGAAATAGATTATTCCAGAAAGAGACAAATCTCAAGATAAAAAGTTCACTGCTCCGTGGAGCAGATGATGTTTTGATCTGTATTTTATTAGCCTATTATAAAATTCAGATTGAAGAACCTCTTTCATCTGTTTAGCTACTTGCAAAGACCAGCATCCACAATTAAGAACTATAACCATTTAAGAGTAACTCGTTCTGGCCCTTATATTTTTCACATACAACTAACACACACATATACCCACATTCAGTAATGTAGGAAGATATTTTTAGAAAGAACATAATTTGCTTTCTGCCTTAAACTCTTCCAGCATGGCATGGGAAGCCAACATCTACTCATTTGTAAGCCGGCAATGACACCCATCGAACAAGCTTGCCTAGAGTCAAAACTGTATCGTTGCAACAGGAAATCTGCCCCACAGTCTCCTGCAGGCTCTTCCTGAAGAGTTGCAGTTTCAGACCTTATAGTAATTTGTAATGTAGGTTTCTTTGATAGGCAGTCCTTGCCCCAAACTCTCGCTGACTCCAGGTCATGGAAGACCCTAGCTCATCTTTTTGTCTTTTTGTCTAATTAATTACCAAGACTTCATCTGCTTTTTCATTTGTTATGCTTGGTTTAATTAAAAAAAAAACAACAACACTTTCTGGAAACAAGTTCCTGTTTAGTTTGTAAGTGGCATGTCTCAGACCTAAAATTCTTACACTGGACAATTTCATAGAGCCAACAGACACAAAAGTCTTGCCAGGAACAATTCTCATGAAGGGTTTAAATGCAGTGAGTCCTCAGAAGTCCAGAGCAAGCAACAGAACTTGCCCTCCCCCCCAAATATTAAATGGGATTAGGCACATTTATTCTGAAAACCATATAAAGCAACTGCATATAGTTGACACATTGTATTTCTTTTCTCCAGGGCTTTCCTGGAAAGGATGGGTCCTCTGGCCCTCCAGGACCACCAGGGCCAATTGTAAGTATTTCCACAAACTACTAGGATTTAGTGCATTTCATTTCTTTTGAGAAATTTTCTTTTGCTCAACTTTTCACCTGAGCAGCCATCTTTGCTCTAGGGTAACAACTCACTCTTTGGTGCAGCGCTCTCCCTACGGTATCCATGTGGCTTGATCATCCTATCAGGGCCACTCTGTCCATATGATCTCCTGGGTTGATCTAGCTTTTATTGAACTTGGGTAAGGCTTGAGTTTGAAAGAACTGCACTTGACTGATAATAGGACTTCTAAAAAAATATCTCCCTTGCTTATTTGGTAATTGGGAACAGGAATGAGCCATGGATCCTGAAGTCTTCGTGTTGAGAGGGAGGGAAGTTATCACTGTGTGTGTTTGTTACTCCATCTTGAGAGCTGCCTGTCTTCGATGAGAATGCGTGAGTCCTCACCTTTGCTCCATTTTCTTGTCTCTCTATTTAGGGCATTCCCGGAGCCCCTGGAGTCCCAGGGATCACAGGAAGCATGGGACCTCAAGGTGCCCTAGGGCCACCTGTGAGTATTACAGCAGTAGCCAGTCACCTTTGGCTTGTTTATGTGTTTAAATTTACCAGCCTCTCTGGTGGACAAAAATGTTTATTCCTTACTAGACTCTGTGGCATCCATAAAGGAAACCAGAGCATCTCCTGGGGGAAAGACTGAGATCAGACTCTGCATGGATCATGGCTAGAGACAGATGGCCCCAATAGGGAATAATCAGCTATTCTTCTGTTTATATATATATTTTCATTGTTCGCTGTTCTGTATTTGTCTAGGTAAATTCAATGGCATCTTTACAGGGATTGGGTATAATTAGCTATGTGTTAATTAGGCCTGTCTCCTGGTTAAAAAAAATACAAAGTTGAGAAATTCAAGGATGAGTAAGAATGGGAATAGATTTTTCTTTCTGAGTTCTACGACAAAGACAGGATTTCCCACCAAACACACTCTCACATGAAATCCAGCGAATGGAACTAATTACCTCCCATTTCTGTGCTTCTCATCTCTTTGGGTGTTCAAGTGTGACCAGTGGGCGGGGTCGAGATGGGGGAGAAAGAAATGAGCACATCTGGGACGGTTTTCTCATCTGTAAGTTGAGGGGAGGCCACTAAATGGCCTCCGAAGCCACACCTGTTGTCATGTGTGACTTTCAAGTTGCTTCTTCTAGGTGTAGGGATTAGTCAGCATTCTGACATTAACTGTGATATACTGAGCCTGCATCCCTACACTAACTGGAGACGTGTAAATGTATGTATGGCTACAAACAGGTGAAGAATTTGCGGAAGAATGAAATTTGAAGCAGGAGGGTAGGAGAGGTTAATGAGTGAAATTTCTATGGTTGCATAGCACATTCCTGCAATCTCGGGGACTCAAAACTACACAAATGTATTAACTTACAGTTGTGCAGATCAGAAGTCTGACACGGTCTCTTCTCATCTTCTCAAATGCCAAGGTGTTGGCATTTCCTTTCTGGAGCTTCTAGGAGAGAATCTATTTCCTTGTCTTCTCTAGCATCCAAAGACTTCCCACATTCCTTGGCTCGTGGCCGACTTCCATCTTCAAAGCCAGTGGTGTTTCATCTCTCTGACCATTCCTCCATAATCCCATTTCCCTCTGAATACAGTCCAAAAAGGTTCTTTGGTTTAAAGACTATATGATTGTATCTGAGCCACTGGATAATCCTCGATAGTGTCCCTAGATAACCTCGAGATGCTTGCCTAAGTCACATTTGCAAAGTCCCTTCTGCCACATAAAGTGATATATTCATAGGTTCTGGGGATGAAGGCATGGACACTCTGGGGAGGGGGACACTTTTTCGGCCTACCACAGCAAACAAAACATAACAGAAACATTGGTTCTCATTTGGAAAGACACCTCTCTGTCTCTCGCCACCCAGAAAGCCATATTACTTTTTCTCAAAACTCATGTCAATGAGATTTCATCCTCAGGGTTCTTTCCCAAGATAGGAACATAAAAAAATGTCTCCAGATTTTAGCCAGCATCCTTATTTGCACACCCAAATGATTCTTCTCCTCAGCAGTCACTTTACAAAATGGTATACTCATTCCAAATACAATGTCCTCACTCAAAACACTTTTATATCTCCTCTTTTTAAATCCAGCTGGTACTGAGTCACAGAGAAAGATTTTATTGCTTTATCTTTACATCTTTACACTTTTTAATCAATCAATTAATTAATTAATTAAATTTATTTATTTATTTGACACAGAGAGCAAGAGACAGCAAGAGAGGGAACACAAGCAGGGGGAGTGGGAGAGGGAGAAGAAGGCTTCCTGCTGAGCAGGGAGCCCAACACAGGGTTCCATCCCAGAACCCTGGGATCATGACTTGAGCTGAAGGCAGATGCTTAACAACAGAGCCACCCAGGCGCCCCCCACACCTCTTTTTTTTAAATCCACAATGACATTACTGAGAATGGTCATGCACATGGAGATATACTCTACACTCACACATGTAATCACACGCAAGCACGCATGCGTGCACGCACGCACACACACACACACACACACACACACACTCAGTCCTGTCCGTACAAACTTTCTTTCCCTGCAAACTTCTCCATGCATTTGGCTTGAGGCTATTTCTCACCGGAAAGGAGATTTGAAAACCTCATCTCTGCTTCCAGGCTTCAGTCCACTTCCCAGAATGTGCTCCTGGGAGCATGAGTTCTGGAATATTTCAACAAGGCTCGGAGAGCAAGGGGTGCTGGTTAGAGCCATGTCAGAGACCGTGTGTACAAAACCTGTTTCTCAGGAAGCCACGAGAGATTTAGGCCATCAAAAGCTTGGAGGCCTCCTGAAGTGAAATGAGAAAAAATGAAAGCTGCTTTCATTTGATGAGGCAATGAGCTAATATGTGGGTGCACGAGCCGCTCTTTTCATTTCTGGGTCTTGTGGACCCTCCTAGAACTCGTGTCCCTTACCCTGAGCTTTGTTTATCCTAATCCGTGAACCTAATCCTGTGTTGATCCTAATCCATGAGCAATGGAGCAGGAAAGAAGAGCTGGGTGGGAGAGGTCCTCGGGGGAAGAAATTGGGGTGCACAAAGGGTGGAGAATACATTAGGTAAGTAAAACCCCACCCTGCTCAGCCACCTGGCTGATTGTAGCTTTCAAATAGACTCTAAATATGGGGCACGCCAAAACGCCCATAAACTTTGTCCCAGAAATAAAGCACTTGTTCATAATATTATCTTCAATTATTGTAAATCAACGGAAAAGGGCCCTGGCTGGTGGCACGAAGGGCCTCGTGCCGCTGGCAGCTTTAGCAGAGACAGAAGCCGTGTAGTGTAAAGGCACTGGGTGGGGTTGCCCCAGTCGTGGGCTCTGGGTCTGCTCTCCAAAGTCAGTTGTTCTCCAAGCCGTCCAGCCCAGACTTTCCCGAGTGCTTTGGGACGTGAGCAGCCGGACGCCTGCTGGCCGCCAGTCTGGCGTGACCAGTAAAGCAGGCTCGGCGTCCTGGCGCTAAGGCCCTGATTGATTTCCCATGGATGTCTGTCTAGGAAGGCAGGAGGGAATGAGACCAAGAAAGACAGACAGCCCCACTGAAAATAGCAACGCGTTTCCTAGGGCAGTGCCAGGACCTTGTGCTTTCCTGCACTCTGCCGTCAGCCACTGACTGCCCGGGCTGGAACGTGCATTTGTGGCTGCTGCATTCGTAATTCCTACCTGAGGTTTCAGACTGGGCTGAGTTGCAGGGTCTCCCCTCCAGCGCGTTAGATGGTGATGAAGCTCGTGTAAGAAGCGGCCATGCGTTTAGCTTGAAATCGACCCGAGTAGATGGTCCACTCCAGCATTTAAAGAGCACTGCATTGGAAGTCAGGATGCTCTAGTTCTAGAGGTGGCCCTGCCGTGACCTTACCCAGGTGTACCAGCCACATCACTTAAGCAATTTATCTAGGCTCTCAGGATGTTGGTTTTCCCATTCATTCATTTAAAAATACATACTGGGTAGACACAGTATGGACCAGATATATGGGGGAGAGGGGTTCCCGGGGGTATGAAAGTTGGTCAAGATATTTTTCCACATCCATGGAAAATCTAGAGAGAATGTTTTTTCTATACGTAGGTATAATAAAAGGCAGAATGTGAGAAAAGTGTTAAGGGAAAGACAATGAAGTTGCTATGAAAGCCCATTGAGAGACAGAGAGAGATAGACAGAGAGATAGGGAGGGAGATATGCCCTGAGCTAAAAGGATGGAGAGAATAGCACCTAAATGAGGCAGCCTTGGACTTGGAGCTTGAAATGTGGGTGTGACTTCTTCCACAAAGACAGGAAGAGGGCATTGATGGGGATTGTGGTAAGACATAAAGCAAACACAAGGCACCCCATCTTTTATATGTTTTAGTATTTTTCAACTCTTTCTCTCATTTCATGGCCACTGCCACAGTTTTATTCGGACCCCTCTTCTTTCCTCACAGAGATTATCGCAGGGAGCCCTAACTGGCCCCCTTGCCTCTGCTCTGGCCCTGGTCTTGTCCATTCCCCAGGTGCTGAGTGATCCTTCTAGTGCATCTTTGATGTGTCATTCCCTGGCTTGAATCTCCTCACTGGATCCCTGTTGCCAGAGGATGGGTCCCACATATTCAGCCAGGTATACATGGCCCTTCATGACGGTCCCATCTTTGACCCTCCAACTGACCTCCGCCATCCCTTTGTTTGGAGTTGAGTCACCTAAAATTATGTAGAGCTCCCCCAACGCATGCCATACCATTTCACACTTGTTTAGCCTTCAGGACATCCTACCCTTTGTCTGAGCTGTTTTCTCCTCCTTTCTCCACGTGGTGAGTTTCTGGCTAGTATCTCTTTAAAGCTGGGCACTTCCTGTGTGAGGCCTCCCTCACCTCCTCAGCCTGAGAGCACGTCTAGCCCTCCACTGAACCGATCCCTTCCTCAAGGGCAGAATGTCATCGTACTCATGTACTTACATGATTTTGTTCTTAGATTCCAGCTACATTTCGTAGAGGCCTCTTAATAGGTCTTTGTTAAAAGAAAGAAAGAATGAATTAATGTTTGCTTTCTGGTTAGGCTGATGTGCAGGGGAGTATTAGAAGATTATTCTTAGAAGATTATCTCTCCATGGTCTAACTGGGAGACCTTTATAGCTGAGCTAGGATGTTTTGATTTGTGTTAACGGGCATCTTTAATATGTGGGACTTGGACCTTGATGAGATCATTCCTCTTCCCTCAGCATTGAAATTCTGTAACTTAATGAATGTAGCTACTGTAGTTTATTTTCTTTACATTTCAAGGGTTCCTAAAATTATAGGAAAATGTGCCATTTTTCTTGCCCACATCTACAAGGAATATGTGTTTTCCCTCAAAGCATACTTTGGTGGAGTTATGGACCTACCTTGCTCAGGAATTTTTATTTTGTTTTTGTTTTACTTTGTAAAAATCAAAGGAAAGATGTCAGAGATGTTGGAATAAAAAATAACTTCTTGCTGTACAGATAGTCTATTAAATGGATCTTTCACTGATACTGTCTAGCTGTGTCCTGTAGCTACTTAAAAACCAGCATTGTGAAGCTGAGTTTAAGGAATTTCAGGTTGGATTAAACACATCCATCCCTATGTATCAGAAGGGGTTCATGCTGTGTGCTTTTCCTTATCACTTGGGTTCATCCTCTAACCTCTTTTTCTAAGTTTTAAACATTCCAAGGAAGCCAATTTAATAAATGGTAGCTAAAAATGGAGATGTCAATAGTGTATTGATTCAAAAATAAAAATATTTGAGACCAGTTGTTTTTAAGAAATGACTCAGTTTAACACCTAGCAGAACACCTAGTTCTGCTAGGGTTAGGTGGGCGGGACTTCCGGTTGCTTTTTTATTATTGTTTAGCTAGGAAGCAGAGTTGAAGATAGTGGCTGGCGGAATTGTTGAATAGTGTTCTCGTTCACTTTGCTAAAAGCACATTTTGTTGGGGGAAACCACGGGCTCTGGAGCCTAGATGTTGGGGTTCTAGTCCCAGAGTTTCCATTTCCTCACTGTGTGATCATGGATGAGTTATTTAACCTCTTGGCGAATCATTTTTCTTATGTGTAAAGTGGAAATAACCTCTCCTAGGGTGGTTAGAAAGAATGAATTAGCTTATTTTATAGGAGTTCTTACAAGGATTAAATAAGTTAATCTGATAAGACTGTGATAGAGTTAAATGGGTTAATACACTGAGAACAATGCTTGGAACATGGTAAAAAAGCAACTTCAGTGTTAAACTGCTAGTATTTAGCAATAGTTTCTGAATATATTAAAATTGTAGAAGATTTTCTTATTTTTCTTTGCTGATTTTTGGGTTTTGCTTCACATCTAATGCTTGAAAATCTGGTTCCACTGAAGATTTATTTCATGGTAACACAAGTAGCTCTTTTCTCCAATTAGACCTACAAGGGGACCTTATTGCATCTCTAGGGATTTGGCCACTTGTAGAGCCTAAGACATAAGGAGGACGACACCAGTATATCTATATCTCAAAAGAATTGTGAGGGAAGGATGCCTTCTAAATCTTACTTTTGCAAAAAGTTTTTGTAAGGGAAATTGGATACTTTTTTTTTTTTAAAGATTTTTTTATTTATTTGACAGAGAGAAACACAGCGAGAGAGGGAACACAAGCAGAGGGAATGGTAGTGGGAGAAGCAGGCTTCCTGCCAAGCAGAGAGCCTGATGTGGGGCTCGATCCCAGGACCCTGGGATCATGACCCGGGCCGAAGGCAGATGCTTCACAACTGAGCCGCCCACGTGCCCCGAAATTGGATACTTTTTAACAGAATCAACTCTTTTTCTAATCGTCTAGAATGCCCGGGAATGTCTCAAATATAATTTTTTTCAGTCAAGACAGTTAAAATGAAGCTGCCATCCAAACTTGCAGTAAAATTCAGCCATTCATTCATTCGGTTAACATATCATTGAGCACCTGCTCTGGCCCAAGCACAGTCCTAGGAATTGGGGAGACGCGAGATTGTGAGCCAGACATAGACTGGCTATGGAATGTTCATGCTGTGATTAGTTATAGAGAGGATATCCTTCTTTGTAGAGTTGGAGAGTCTTCCCTGGCAAGTCTAGCTTTGTAGTTTTCAAAATTCTGTTGCACATGCTACCTCATTCCAAATAATGATGACTTTATGGGATGCTAACACATTATCCTTGTAAGGAACCCCAGAGACCATTTAACTTAATGGCCTGATCTTAGAAAGAAGCTCAGAGTTTAAGTGGCTTACAGATCCTGTCTCATCTATTTTTTCCCCAAAATATTAGTATGAAAAATTTCAAACAAAATTCAAAGGATTTAGAACGAACACCTACATACTCAGCACTAAGATTCCACTGCTATGTGTGAGTGTGTGTATATTTTTCAATAACGTTCTCTTGAACTTTGTTGATTATTGATCTCATTTGTAATCTTGAAAAATTATCTTATGGTACACTGAAGGGTGGATTTATTCTTCTAGTTGAAGTCAGTTAATATTTTTCTTCTCACTTTATTAACACAACAAAAGGAAGCTGAAGGTCAGAGAAAGTAGACAAAAGTCCTAGATTTATAAGGACTATTTCAATTTAATATTGGACTTAGTTGAATGAGTAAATCTTTTTTCTTAGGATTTTATTTTTTTATTTGACAGAGAGAGATCACCAGAAGGCAGAGAGGCAGGCAGAGAGAGAGGGGGAAGCAGGCTCCCTGCTGAGCAGAGAGCCCGGTGCAGGGATCGATCCCAGCACCCTGAGATCATGACCTGAGCCAAAGGCAGAGGCTTAACCCACCGAGCCACCCAGGTGCTCCTTGAGTAAATCTTTTATGCGGGAAGCAGGCTATGTAATTTTAGAAATATAAAGTAATATAAGTTATGGTTTACCATTTTAGAGATCTTACTATCTATACAGAGAGAAGAGAAATCCACAAGTTGACTTGTAGCTAAGTACGTTGGAGAAAAAAAAAATGCAGTGTCGGAGGGTATGTGCTGTTAAGTGCTGTGAAATGTGTAAGCCCGAAGATTCACAGACATGTACCCTGGGGCAAATAATACATTATATGTTAATAAAAATTAATTTAAAAAATGAAAAAAAATGCAGTGTCCTCTAACTGATAATTGGACTAATTACTGTATTAGAATATTCCTACTGTTGAAACTTAATTCAGAAGGTTTATGTCTAAAAATAATGTTTTTCTCACATTTCAAATGTTTTCATACACGGAGTAGGTCAGGTCTATGGGTAGATCATCAGGTCTGTGGGAGTGTGAAAGTGTCCTTTTGAGGAGTAGAAGATAGGGAGGTTGGAGCTCAGTCACAACAGACTTTGAGTTGAAGAACCAACTTTGTCACTTGGGTGTCTAAGAATCGCCACCGATTCTGAACAGGGGAAGAGCTGCCGTCACTCAGTAGTCACTGAGCTTTCTAAGTTGTGGGCTGCTGGTATCTGAGGGAGGACTCGTGGTTATGTGGGGAATGGGGAGAGGCTGCAATGCCAGAAAGTGTGTGTGTGTGTGTGTGTGTGTGTGTTGAATAGACACACAAGATGCAAGGAAAAGACAGAACCAGCGGTGAGCTCCAGCTGCTTGCACCTGCCTGTCTTCCTTTCTCAACTCAGTCTTCACTGACAGCACACGGGCAGCTGGAAATCAACCACGGAAGAGAGGTTTACACCTCCAGTAGCAGCAAACTCTGCAAGTCAGGGCATCTTATTTTTCCAGAAAGCCAATTTATCTGCACACCAATGGTGTGAAACCTGAATTTTGAATTTGGGTGACTGTTAATTGGATAGAAATTCTGGAGAAGATACTTGGTTGGGGGCCTGTTGAGTTTGTTGTAACAACAGGGAACCGTCTGACAATGTGGGTAAATTCCATCTGTAAAGGCTATTTGCTATCCTTCCGGTAGAGGCTGTAAAAATGTTATTCAGTGGCTCTGTTAACATTGCTTCAGAGTAGAAGCAAAAAGATGAAATGCTCTGAAGACACGTGCTTTGCTTACTAGTGTGATTTCATTATAGAAACACTTGAAATCTCCATTATTTTTTCAGTAAATTTTTTTTACAGTAGTAATACAGTTATATACTAGTCAAAGAGTAGCTAAGCCACGAAACAGAATAATAATTCAGCTGAGAATTTGCATTAATACAAGTTCCTGTTATCAGGGAGAACTGTGTGCTGTGACACGGACAGAGAGCAGAGTTACGGGATTCCACAAATCTCATCTCTTACCTGAACCCTTAGGATGGAAGATCATTTACTTCCTTCGAGAGATATTCTTTTAAAAATGGAAACAATTTAGCTATTCAGCAGAGGCTTGTAAAATAAATCATGAAGCATCAGTAGAGAACAATTGATGGAGTGGTGTTTAGGGTGGAAAGGTATGAATGACCTATTTGGTGAAATGACGTCACAAAGCAGTATCGCTGCACGATCTCAATTTTGTGTGAAAAAATCCTGTGTCTACGTATTAAAAGGCCAGGGGAGTAAAAGGTTGAAAAGAGCTCCTTCTGTTTGCTGTTGGCTTATTCCTGGTGTGTATCAATTTTTTGCTGCAGAACCGTGAGAGTCAGGAAAAAAATCTTAGTAAAGTAAGAAAAGATCACTTTCATTATGGCCCGCTGAAGGCAGTGTTACAAGTAACTTGACAATTTTAATTTTTTACAGGGTATCCCTGGAGCCAAGGGAGAGCGAGGAGAAAGAGTGAGTATCCTCTAGCTGTGTTTACCAGGCGTAGCCGGCTGCACACCTTTCGTTGCATAAGCCTGAGACAGGATGGCCATTTACTATCGTGACTGTTACCATTGTGACTGTTCAGCGCTCTTACTCCATTCCCTCTTACTCCATTCCCTCTTTCCCCCTCCCCTCAACCCACTGGACTGTGCGCACGTTGTCAGGTGGAAAAACACCCCATGGGCTAGAAGTCAGGAGAGCTGGTTTCTAGTTGCCTCTTTGCTACATTCAGCTAGATGACCTCAGAACCTTTTCTTGAAGGATAAGATGGACAGAATCAAACTCTACTAGCTCCAAAGTGGATTGGATGACAAAACTATATAATGGACGTAAAAAGGCTTCAGAAAATTCAAAGCTCTCTACAAATGCCAAGTAGTAGAATGGGGCTTGCATTTTCCGTGATGGGCCGACATTGGCAGCTGATGGCAGATGCACAGTCAAGGCGGTTGGGGAACTTAAATCAGTTTATTTTCGGGACTTTCTCTTTCTTTTGAGAAATTGTGCAGCAACTCCTATAATTGTGCTGTTGCCTGTGGTAGAAGCAACCTAGACTTTGGGCTCATCCCATCACCTCTGTGACCCCTCCGGCAACGTGTTTAACTGTTCATCTATGAAATGGGCTTAACGTCTTTCCTTGGAGTTGTTGGTGCTATGAAATAAGCCACTGCCTGAGAAAGTGTTAGATTTTATAAGCTCCAAAGAGCTCTTCATGAGATATTCAACATTTTTGGGTTTGCATCAAAACTATGGAATTTTTTTAGAATCTGGCATCAGAAAGACTTGATTTGTCATTTAAAGAAGGTTCCCAGGAACCTTGTGCCACGAGCGTCCAATCGCTTCCTCCTCGCCTGCAACGTGGGGGCCAGTCCTTTCTGCTGTGGGAGCCGACGAGGGGGAGCAGTGGGTGGAGTCAGAGTTGCATCCCGGAGGTCGGCCGTTGGGGCGGGGCTTGCGGCCGGGACTCAGAGGGTGCTGTCTTCTCACGCAGGGGGACCTGCAGTCTCAAGCCATGGTCCGAGCGGTGGCACGGCAGGTGTGCGAACAGCTCATCCAGAGTAAGTGCATTATGGTGTCTGATGTCGTTCTCTGTCCCTTGTCCAAACCGGATCTGCTTGTCCAGAAGTTAGTGACTCTGGAAATCACAGAGAACACTTTGTCTCGGTTCACATAGGTAAGCTTTACACATGGTCATGACTAACCCAGGTAAGAAAAGGCCAGCACAGATTACCCTGGAGTCCTGAATCCTTGTCCCAGAGACTCACTTTCTCTGTGGCGTCTGTCCAAGAGCTTTCCTTTGGCCCATGTAGATGTAAGTCAGCTGCCCCGACCAGGTCTTTTAGTCTTTCCTTGTCTTCAAATGGATAGATTTTTTTTTTTTTCTCGAGTACTCAGCCCTTGAAAGTTGTCAGACTGAAGAATCAGAAACTGCTTTCAAAAAGATGATTCACGGTATTGATTACTGTCAACTCACCTGCTTTTTTTTTTTTAATCCATTTGGTTAGCCCAAGGTCCTTTGCTTCATTCTTTTTTTTTTTTTTTTAATTCAGTTAGCCAATACATAGTACATCATTAGTTTCAGATGTAGTGCCCCATGTCTTCATTTTAAACTTGAACTTACCAGCAGCACAGTATTTCAAGTACTGGTTGGTGTTCATTCACTTGCATACCTACCCACGTTGTGTTTTCCCCAGGCCCATGGACATATTGTCTCAGTAATCTAACTAGTCAACTAGTAATTACAAGTGTGGGCCCTTTGCCAATGATTTGCTCAATTCCGGAAACATCTAGGGCCAGATGGAGATGAAATAGTCACGCCAGCCATCCCTGGTCTAGCTCTGCGGTCGAGCCTTGTACTCTAGTACCACACCACTCCACCTTCATTACCTGAGTGGCTGTCTTAGCTTTGGAAGGTTACATCTTTTTAACCTAGGAATGTCTGGGGGTCCCATTAATGTCCAAGAAGGCGTAATGGCTGGTTTCTAAATCCCATCTGTACTAGATAAACCCAGAACTCATCTCTGGGAAGGCATCGAGTGAAGGTGCACATCAACTTGGGAGAGTTTTTATCAAGACATAAATTGTGCAAGCCATGTACAAAGCTGTCCTCTTCCCACATAACAGTCATGCTCCCTGTATTTTAACTTTATTTCATTTATATTTACATTGCCCAAATTCAGTGTGTATATCTGAGAGAATTGACCAGTTTTAAATAAAACTTTCGAGTTTGATGCCAAAACAAGATCTTTAAAAACACAACAAATTATAAAAGCTAACTTGAACGTCATAAAAACCAGACTGAACTTTGAAAATGTCCAAAGCGAACCTGTGCCTTGGATTATTTTATAGGTTTCTCATTTCAAGTATACAGTGTAAATGAGCAGGAAATATTTTTAACAAAGCCTAGGGGTTAAATCCAGATGGGACTGACAGGCCACGGTATGTGGGAGATTTCACAATAGTTGCTGTCATATTCCACTGTAGAATAAAAATCTTATATAAATATATGATCATATAAGACATGCCCTAAAAATTTGAGAGTTCAAAATTGCAGTTTTTACCCTCCTCGGGAGTTCTCAGATTCTTGTGAATGACTTCGAGGAAATGGAAGCCAGCAGGGAGTGATGCAAGGAAGCTGAACGAAGCCTATAGAATAGGGAGGCCCTGTCTGTGGACGCAGTTGGGAGAGAAGAAATAGAAAAGATTGCACACAACTTTATGAGGAAGACCCAACCTGCCCAGGGGCTATTGCTGGCATCTCAGTCCCCTTCCCACGTGCTACTTCAGTCAGGTTCCTCCGGGTTCCTTATTCCATTGCTTAGATTTCTCCTCAGAACTCGATTCACCAGTTAGCATATAGTTCCTCACATGCTCAGTTATCTGGTTCTTAGTCCAGAGCCAATCAGAAGATTTACTTTAGGAAAGGTGAAGTGGGAAACTGTGTGAGACCAAAGCGATGACAGCTAGAGAAGTGATGGGGAGGTGAGGGGGGGATTGGAGGGGTTCTTGTCAAGGGAAGAACCTAGAAAAGCAGATGTGGAAATGTCGACCCCACTCGGGACAATCGTGGACATGCCTACAGATGGCCCCCAAGTCATCAGTTGCGGTCGTGGTCCTAGGCTTAAGAAGGCATTGAATATATTTTAGAAATAATCCCTCTAAAAATGGCTACTCTTCTTTTTTTAGATTTGAAGGTTTGAAAGGGGATAGGTTTTCATCTAGAAAATTCACTCATGTGGGAAAATCTTATCTCCTGATATTGCCGGAAAACTGAGGCATTATGGTATCAAGCACTTTACCAATGTATACTTCTGATTGTTAAAACATGTTCTTCCAGGCATAACTGAGTTAAGGGATTATAGGAGAGAGAGCCAGATTTTTTTAAAAAGTAAAGCTGGTGGGAGTATCTGCAGCTGGGACCCAAGTAAAGGTTCCTGCAAAAAGGCTTGGCAATGAAGAGTCGAATTGAAACAAAACACTTGTCTGGGGATTTGTGAGCAGGAGGGTGGAGCAGGCTTTGTGGGCTGGAAAAAAGACAAATAAGTTGGGGGGGGCGTGTTGCTAGAGAAAAGGGGCAGCTGGGTGAGGGTCTAGGGGTCAGATCAATGTTGGGGTCGAAGACCAGATTTATGACTTCTGCCCATGCTGTTTACTGAGACGCTGATGTGAGCTGTGGCATTCCAGACACTTGAGATGCGCCCTGAAAGCAGTCCAGTTGTTCATATCATCCAAAGTAAAATGTCATCATTTTTAAGTTGGAAACGGACATATTTCAGAGGCGTGTGCTTTTCCTCTTGTGGTTGTCTAACAGAATGGTTCGGAGCCTTGACAGATAATACCTCTGGTCTTCCCTTGCTGTGTGCGACAGTTCACTGAAGGATGTCTCTGCACTTTGTGTCTCAGGTCACATGGCCAGGTACACGGCCATCCTCAACCAGATTCCCAGCCAGTCCGCATCAGTCCGCACCATCCAAGGGCCTCCTGGAGAACCCGGCAGACCGGGGTCACCTGGAACCCCCGGTGAACAAGGACCCCCAGGGACCCCAGGTTTCCCAGGAAATGCAGGCGTGCCAGGGACCCCGGGAGAACGAGGTAAGCTGAGTCACCTCTCTCATTGGAACGCCGCTGAGGTGTGTACAGTGAAGCGCGCTGTAAACAGTGGTGCTTATACGATGATGACGTCCAGAATAATGAATGTTCGTTAATGCCACCCATCCATTCTCCAGCTTATTTATTTATCCCCAAGATTGAGTAAGTAGAGTAATCTACAAAGTATTTCATCAAGAGCCATAGCTACATATGCAAAAGGAGGATCAAGACCCCCAGCTCACCTCTCAGAGGCTTTTGAGTGAAATGAGAGAAAAGTGCCCCCTCTAGACGGAGGAATTAAGAACAGGTGCCCCTTCCAGATGGAAGAATTAGAAAACGATGCCCTCCTCTGGACAGATGTGGCATCACGCATATGTCATGGTAAGCCACGAGCTCACTTCCGAGGTCCGATGTTTTTTTTTGTGCAGTGCCCAGAGTGGGCAACATTTGGTGGCAGCCTTCAGGTGAGTCATGGGTCATACCGAAATATGATTTACATATGCCTATGTAGACCATGCCAGCTATAAACTTCAAATGAAAATGCTGTTTGTGGTTCATCTTCCTAAAATACTTTATGTCTTGTATATAATATAAAATAAATATTTTATTTAATGGTTTCATGGGCCAATGTTTTGTCTTTCCTACCAAAGTTTCTTGCAAATAGATATCCTACTTAGCCTTTTCCGTTTTCCCCTACAGATCTTAGCAGCGTTGTATGGTACAATAATAAGACTTTGACTGAATTGCACTTAGTTCTGTAATTGACCAAGAGCTCCCACTCCAGAATCAGATTAAAGAGATGTGGGAAATTGGGGTTACATATGAACCACAAAGAAAGTGATGGGAAATAAGACAACAGACTACAAGTATTTTCTAAGACACCATTTTCTAGAATGCAGATCTGGGGAAAAGCTAACTCTTACCTATTTGCCATGTGAATCCTGTTACTTTTGTGAGCTGGGTGGGATATGTTCCTTTTCTCGCACTTGGAGATGTGACATAGGATTCCAAAGCTAGTACTTCACATTCGTTCTCGGTCCGTGCCAACAGACTGCACGCATTCCTGCCTCTGTGCTTTCTTAGGCCTTGTTCCCTGCTTTGGAAATATCCTTTGCTCTCCCTGTCTCAGGTGTGTTCTTACTCTCAGTGCAAGACTCCGCTGCACTTCTGTTTCAGGAGTGACATTTTTGTCAATTGCCCCAGACCGCACAGTGGCTCCACCCCCAGGACCCCTGAGCACTGATGGTCTTTCCCACCCATTTTAGCACTCATCAGGGGTAGGTGAATAGCTCCACAGCCAAGAGCAGGGGCAGCTCTGAGCCACATTGCACATAATAGGTCCTCCTTCAGTACCTGTTGCTTTCATGGCAACCCAGTCCTGATTTCCCTTTCTGAAGGCTTTTCCCATGCCAGGACACAAAATGAGCAGATGGAAAGAAGGGCGTGGTTCCCTCCCAGCACACAGAAGACCTGGCCGCCAGGCATCCTTTGACGGTGTCAGTGATGGATCACCTGTGACAGAGTGGGGGGTGCGGGGGGGGGGGGGTGCACAGAGCCCGCCCGCGTCTGAGTCACTCTCAGCGAGTCACAAGTTGTGTTTGTTCTTTTTGGAAGTCCTCTTCTTGTTCTTGCCAGACTGAGTCTTTCCTGCTCCACAAGAGGACCTGAAGGCTTAGAACAGAGGAAATTCTTCCAGGAATTCTCAAACAGTGACCCAGACAGCCTTTGAAATAGGAATTTCCATGATAGAATTTTCTGACCTCCATATATCGATATACATGTGTTTCTAAAGACTAGAGTAGACAAAGTAGAATCATGTCCTGCAAATACATGGAGGATGACAGAGCGACAGAAAGTGAGACATGCCCTTCAAGCATGAGGGAAAGTGATTTTTAGATGATCACCAGTGGATGGTAATGGTTTTGAGTTTAAGGTCAGGGTTTCTAGGTCAAGGCCCAAGGGACTTTTGTTCCTAGCAAAGAATTTCAACCCTGTTGCAGTTGGGATTTGTTGCTGCAGGGAAGGCAATGATTTCTTGTTTGTTTGTTTGGTCTCGTGGTCCAAATACCCAGAAAGTACTGAGAGAGAGAAATAGCTACTTTTTCATTAAATCAAAACAATAGAATTTTAAAACTGAAGACACTTCAACTGTCTTTTCTCCTCACCCTCATTTTGTGTAAAGGAGAGCATATGAAGATACTTGAGTCCAGAGAGTTTTGAAATCAGCCAACATCAGGACTAGAAATAAAAACCAGAGATCATGGGGTTGTTGTTGTTATATAAAATATGATTATCACACTGCTCTATATAACTTTGAAAGGACACCGTATTGTAGTAAGTAAAAATAAGTATTATTACTCAGGACTCTATTTACACAAATGCTAAACTACAAAAGCAAGGCAAAAAGAAATATGGTGTTGAGTACCCTGGCCCAGCATTTAAGTGAACCTTACTTTTTTCTTCCTATGTGTCTCACATAAGTCTCCCTGAAAGAAATTCACCACTCCGTTGTCTTGGCTAATTTTTCATTAGAAGTGCTCCATCTGATTTCCCTACTATAATTTTTCAAAAATTTTTAAATGTAAGCTCTCTGCCCCATGGGGCTTGAAGTCACAATCCTGAGGTCAAGGTTTGTAGGCTCCACTGACTGAACCAGCCAGGCATCCCTAATTTTTCATAAGTTTTTTGAAAAATACATACATAGGATATACGGTAAGAAATATATTTTGCATCGCGATGCAGTATATTATGCATGCAAACTTGTAAAACTGAGGCAAAAAACAATGCTAGTGATCCTTACTAGGGTTTCCTGTTTGCCTCTGTTAAAAAGGCGGAGGGGCAACCTTTTATTTTATGACCTCAGTTCAAAACACAGTTGATTAATTCAATCATTATTACTGAACTAGACAAAGAATATGTGTTTTTGGAAAACAGAAAAGGAATTACAAATACTTCCCCCATATCAGCAATGTGAGGTAGAGACTGTTCTTGACTTTCCTTACCACCCAGCAGAAGACTGTATTTTGCCTCCATCTGATTAGCTACCTCCTTCTCATTAACCCTTTGTCTCCTTTAACTTAAACACAGTATTTTTCGTAAGTTTCTAGGGAAGAGTCTTTTAGCTATGTTCTCACATGGATCACAATATATAGAGAATCCTTAGAATTTAAGGCTTTGAAAGACTCCTGCAGCTTATGTTGTTCATCTAAGGCTTGAACTCCAACTTGGACTTGTCTGATTATTACCACCCAGGAGTACAGAGGTTCCATCTGCATAGCATAAACAAGAGGTCATGCAGCCCAATTTCTTACTTGCTTTTTTTTTTTAATATTTTATTTATTTATTTGACAGAGAGAGAGATCACAAGTAGGCAGAGAGGCAGGCAGAGAGAGGGGGGGAAGCAGGCTCTCTTTCCCCGAGCAGAGAGCCCGATGCGGGGCTCGATCCCAGGACCCTGAGATCATGACCTGAGCAGAAGGTAGAAGCTTTAACTGAGCCACCCAGGGGCCCCTCACCTGCTTTTTCTTCTTGTTACTTACACCACATGGCTCACGTGTACCAAAGACAAGCTCTTCTTCCATGGGCTACAGTTTTGTTGCCTGTCCCCATTAAATGCTACATTGTCTTCAGGTGAATGGCTCTATATCCTGGCTTTCAAAGTTCACAAAAGCCGTAACATTCCTCTTTTGTATCCTGACCTGAAACAACTGAGTCCTGACTTTTCTGACCTGAACTCACTCTCCAACCACAGCCTTGTGTGATTCTAACCAGACCCCAGAAGACAACTCTGTTTCTAATTCTGATCGCTGTGTAATCATTCCTAGATGACTAATCTCCTATTTTCATATTCCATTTATTGAAATGTTCATATTCCACATTGGTATCTTGAACCATATATTATTAACCCAGTCAAAAATAAGTTCGTTGGTTTATAGTTGGCCAAATGGAGTTTCTTTATTTACTTGATCCTGATTTCAGTCTTTCTGCAACTCCTTCAGTTTCCATCATTCTCCAAAAAATATTGGATCACAGGAGCCATCCAACTGAAGATTTTCATAATCAGATTATACATCCATAATTTACTGGAATTTATATCTGATTTATTTTGTACAATAAATCAGTAAATGTTTATTGAATGCAGGGGTCTTGGGTTGACAGGGCATGAGATAATACTGTTTATTTATGACTTTCACTTATTAGGCACTAAATGTATCTGCCAATATTGTGTCCAGTCCTATATACACACTCTCTCATTTGTATAAAATAGAAGACATGTTTTGGATAAGGAAGGAATGAGGAACATTACTGAATGTGCAAGTTGGGAGAGTGAATGTGATGTGAGTTGTGTAGAAAGTAAATGCTGTCAGAATTTAGAAGGAGATATCACTGTGGCCTTTGAGAAGAGGTGCCAGCATTTATTAATCGACCAGTGTTGTTAAGCTACTATTAGTTGCTAAGCACATTATTAATGCTCATAAAACTCTTTTGAAATCAGCATCAGCTCCATTTTTTATTATTTTAATTTTTTAAAATATTTTTTTATTTATCAGAGAGAGAGAGTACAAGTAGAGGGAGTAGGAGAGGGAGAAGCAGGCTCCCCACTGAACAGGGAGCCTGATGCGGGACTTGATCCCAGGACCCTGGGATCATGACCTGAGCTGAAGGCAGACACTTAACCCACTGAGCCACCCAGGAATCCCTAGTTCCATTTTTTTAAAAAAAGATTTTGCTTGCTTGTTTGTTTGTTTATTTGAGAAAGAGAGCATGTGTGAGCATAGGTGGAGAGGCAGAGGGAGAGAGAATCTCAAGCAGATGCCCCACTGAGTGTAGAGCCTGGTATGGGACTCCATCCTAGGACCCCAAGATCATGATCTGAGCAGAAACCAAGAGTCAGATGCTCAACTGACAGAGTCACCCAGGGGACTCCAGCTCCATTTTTTAAGTGAGGAAACTGAAGCTCAGTTAGTCTTGTCCAAGGTCACCCCACTGGACCATAGGAGACCAGAATTCATGTCCACATGTGTGTGATTCCAGAATATCTGTGCTTGCTCTACTCTGTCCTGTTGCCACCTCGGAATTCATGGCGTAGTGGGGGACTTGCATGGGAGAGGCCACAACCCTGCAGGGTCTGGTGGACCCCCATTTCCTTATGGTTCCTACTAACCACAATTCATGGCTCAGTTCACACAAACAAGTCAACAGCTGAACTGATGAGAATGTCACAGTGGGCCATCGTTGTACTATTTGCAAGCTCTCTGCACACCGTGTTCTGTTTTTGGAGAGGCTTGGGACATCCTTGACCTGGCAAATGACCAACTTTGAGGTGATTGGTTGGATAAATATGAATGTGATAAAAATATTTTCCATGATTATACATTTTGGCACTTGAAAATTTTTCTAGAATTTTAGCATGTGCCCAGGCTATGGAACAGTCCAAGTAGGGGAACTACTTGGAGGGAAGCTGGCCATGGATCCAGCTACTTGGGGTCCACCTGTGGAATTCTACTTCTATTATAACATCTAACCATAAGGGAAATAGAGGAGAAACCTGGAACAAGGCAATTCCATCTTGTTATACTTGTGATATTTTAAAAGAGAAACTGATTTCACATCACTGTTCTTGATGCTGCTTACTTGAGTAGCAAGACGGGATGTCATTTGGGGCATCAATCTTATATAAGTCAGATCTGAACTTGGCCACTTACTTGCTGTATAATCTTGGCTGCTTAACCATACAACTTAATCTTTCTGAATCTTCATTCATTCACCTAACCAGCACTTACTGAGCATCTACTACACGTCAGGCATGGTACTGGGTGTTAATGACGTGGTGGTAAATAGGACATACATTTCCTACCTTTCCTGTACCTGGCATGGACACAGATATTAAATACACTAGCAAAAACTACATGAATAGTTTCCTTTAGTGATATTAGTTGTAAGTGCTATGAAAAAAAATCCATGATGTCATACAAATATGGAAGAGGGGGCTCTGACTTACACTGGCAAGTCAGTGATGTTTTAGCTGAGACTTGAAAGTTTAGGAGTTTGGCATATCAATAAGAGAGTCAGAGGAGAACGTTCTAGGCAGAGACAGCAATAACGTGTACCAAGGTCCTGAGGTGAGAAAGGGCTTCAAACTCTAAAGCCATGATTCTCAACAGTAGTCAACATATTGTCTCCTTTTGAACAAATAATTTACATCTTTTACTGTTCTAAAATGAAATTCACAGATAATACATATAACCTGCCTTCACACATAATTAAAAAAAAACTAGACTGCCATCTAGTGTAATGTAAAGAGATAAAACTAAAGTAATTTCTAGTTCAATTGTTTATTCCAATATGCACATTCTCAACATAACTACACTGGAAACATAATGAAGAAGTCAAAATGTATTTATATTAAGTAATTACTGAGAATGCAATAGCTACAAGTTCAGGCTGATATAGCTGAGCATTATCAATGACAGGTCTTTCTGCATTTGTGTTTATTGTGTTCACAGTGAAAATCATAAGAGCAAATACATCATCAGCATTATGCAAATAACTGTAAATTATCTTCTATTTTTTCAGACACATGTTCCTTGATTAACAGATCTCTTGGTTTCCATTATATTTCTTTTTCCTACTGGGGCTCTCTCCAGAGAAGCCTTATACTACTATCTCTTCCCACCCATCAACAGTGGCGATGTCTTTACCCATGCTAGTGCCTGGAAAAAGTTCAGTGGAAATGACTGGGGGCTATCATTCCAAGGATTTTCCCCATTGGAATGCATTGCTTTCTACAAATGCCATTGGTACTTTATACCTACTCTCTGTGATCAAATATTTGGGATGCAGCATTAGCACTAAGGCTTAAAAAAAAAATAACAGTGTTGAAATGTCATCTTTAATCACAAGAAAATTTCATGTTTTTGTTTAAGAGCTTGATGCAAGGACAGTTTCCCCACTCTGTTTGTTGCCCGGATTAAATTTTTATTGTTCTCTGAGGATATAATCCCTAAATGACTTTATGAAGTTGCAAAATTATTCCCCTTGAGCTTTCCCTAACACAGAAGGCCAAATTTCTAAGGAGTGAATGTAAAGAAAGGTAAGATTTAAGGATCAATTCTGTCAGTCCTAAGGTTCTGTGGTTAATTTGAAGAAGATGGACTTTGTTCCAGAAAATGAGAAAGGAGGGATGTGAGAAGGATGAGAAGATGCAACAAAACTGGGGTGCCTGGGTGGCTCAGTGGGTTAAAGCCTCTGCCTTCGGCTCAGGTCATGAGATTGAGCCCCACGTCGGGCTCTTTGCTCAGCAGGGAGCCTGCTTCCCATTCTCTCTCTCTGCCTGCCTCTCTGCCTACTTGTGATCTCTCTCTGTGTCAAATAAATAAATAAAATCTTTAAAAAAAAAAGATGCAACACAACCAAGCCCCCCCTGCCAAATCCCAACCCCACCAAAGCAAACACAGGTAGAAAAGGAATCAGCCACACTCTGGCTGCCGGAAGTCAGTGATAACCCCCTTCAGAGACACAGAAATGGCAGTCAGAGCCGAGAAGCACTGTGTACACCCGAAAGCTAACTCAGTCCCTAAGGCTCATGCACCTTACCTGGGAATCAAAAAGCCTGATAAGGCTGGGTCTCAAGTCAGTTTGAAGCTGGGAGAGAGAAGTTGAATTCTTGCATTTGGTATTTCTCTGGTTGAAAAGAGCTGTTGGCACCGAAGATACATTTGGCTGAAAACTTTGGTCACGAATGCAGAATAAAAGCAAAGCAGTTGCCAGACAGGAATGCCTCGATGCTAAGCATCTGTGGAACTTCTTAATGTCCCTTTTATCCTGGTTTATTCCTGGAAAAATTATCTTTATGCGACAGATCAACTTAATTAAAGATAGAGGGTTGGCAGGGACTTGTGAGACTTAAATATTTGCAAGTCTTCCCTGTGATGTATTATCTTTGATACTGGATCGCACGAGGCATAGTCTTTTCATTGCTGTTAAAAATCTGCTGACGAGTATGTTTCTTTCCTCATCCCCTGCGTCTCATCTCCTGAGAGATGAACTCCAGAGAAACAAAGGTAGCTTTCTCTTTTCTCACCCAGTAGCTATATGGTAAAGTCCAATTTGAGTGTACATTGGAACAAGATTTTCTCTATGAGTTTGATATATTATTTTTCTTAATGTAGAGTAACCCAAACGCATTGAAAAGGAATGCTTTTCCTTTTTCTTTGTTGTATCATCTTTTATTTTGTAAGGGTTTTTTTCCCCCCTCTGTTACAAACTCACTCTTTACATTCAACATGGCTGCAAAGAGAAGCTCTGTGTGTTAATGATTTATTACTATATAACGAGTTACCCTACGACTTAGCAACTTAAAACAACAGAACATATATGATCATGGTTTTTCTGGGTCAGGGACTCAGGAGTGGTCGAGCTGGGTGCTTCTGACTCAGGGTCTTCCACAAAGTTGATTCAAGATGTCAGCAAGGACTACAGTCCACTTGGCCTTTTTTTTGCCGTGAAAGCTAATATAATTGTTTCTGTAGCTTAAAATATTTTAAACCCGTAATCGGAGTGTCTGTGGAGTAGATCTGATCAGATTCTTGCATTGGATTTCAGTCCCTGTCTGGGGTAAAGGGTATCCTGCTAGAAATACCACTCAAGGTTAATGCCGCCTCAGCAAGGTATCTGTGTATGGTCCTGGTTCCTATTTTCCGCCTCACTTCAAGTATGTACTTTGTGCTCTAGCCAAACTTAACTGCTCTGTGCTCTCAGTATTAGTCAGCTTTCACTGCGTAACAAACCACAAACATCTCAGTAGGATACAACGATAAATATTGCTTCTTTTCACCACATATCTGTGGGAAACAGGGACAGTTCTGCTCTGCTGGGGCCCTGGCTGGAAGGGCTAATAGTTTCCTAGAGTATGTAATCCTCTCAGCGGTGGCAGAAACAAAACAGGGCAATACAACCCCCTCCCCATTCCTATTTCAAGCCTCTGTGCCTGTTATTGCCTCTAGCGTCCCATTGGTCAAAGCAGGTCACATGGCCATGGCCACGCCCATCTCCAAGAGGTTAGGAAGTACATGGGACCCAAAGCAAGAGAATGTGTTGAGTCTATTGCAGAGCGATGAGGAAGCGAGACCACTCATTCTGTTTACCACATTCTTCATACCTGTCTTTTCCTTTCCTAATGCCCTCATGCTGATTCCCGTTGTGCCCTGTTCTTGTACCGATTCATGGGTTTTCACCTGCTCTTCCCACTCCCTAGAATCCTTTCTTCCTCTGACTCATTCATACTCAGCTCATCCCGAGAGTCCCTGCTGCCAGACCACTCGGTTCTCCCCGGGGTTTGTTTGGCCCATGTGTTGGTCGTTGCTACCCTGATCCACTCCAGCTAAACAAGACTGATTTAGACTGAGTAAACTCTCCCCAAGCACATGCGTTGACCACAGCAGTTTCTAATTATACTGTCGTTGTTGGTGTCCTTGTTTGGCTTCCCACTGGGCTGTGAGTCCCTTGAATGGGGCTGTGCCTTTCATCTCTACATCCCACCACCTCCGCCCCACCAAGAAGCCTGAACAAGAGCTGGGTACATCACTAGTGTGCAAAACGGATCATTTAGCGCCCAGGTAGAATATGCTTTCTTGAATTGCCTTTTAACGATTTCAGGTCTGTTAATCCTGTCTCACCAGTAAGGCCAGAGACCAAACTTAATGTGGATTTTCCTTTTATTTTTCATAATACCTGAAGTGCAATAGTCATTTTGTGAATCATGAGTGATTTATGGTGTTGATTACTAGTTGGCTAGTTTTTTGGCTGCCATTTGTCCTTCACTCTAGAGCCATGAAAAAAAAACCAGAAGTCCATGTGGCTATAGGACATCAATCCTAAGACATCCTGTTAATAGCTAGTTACTGCCAACTTGACAATGTCAATGTTTTCTTCAAGTCATTATTGTGTAAATTTAGCCAGGAAAACAGGGTAAGATTTTCAACTAGGCAAGATTTTTCAACTGGGTAGGAAATATATATAGAATAGCAAGCACATTGGACATTTCAGTGCCCACATTTTAGTGTGTCTAATTTAGATGTCTGTGATCAAAAGATCAAGGGACCGCCTGCTTATAATACCTATGTTTGTGTGTGTGTGTGTGTGTGTGTGTGTTTGCTCTATCTATATGCAAATATTGATAGAGGCAGACAGAGGGGCAGAGACAGAGAAACAATTTGTTTTAAATATAGGAATGTACTTAGCCATTTTCTAAATTTCTGGCCTTGAACATAAACAAGTAAAATGGAAACAGAACAGGTACTAATTTAGATGATAAAACTAAGGCTGTTATATATTAGCTATGGTAAACCATTTTCAGTGAATTTTTTAAAACATGGATTTTAAAGCAATAAGTACCATAAGTATACCAAAATGCATTTGTATGGCTGAGGGGAAAACGTATGTAGAAAAGATACATTCATTAACTTTTTAAATTTTCATTGGTTCTACGTTTAACTAGCTATAAGATGTATTTATCTTAATAGTGGATTCTTCACGCTTATGAAGGGCTGCTGGTCATAATGCATTTGTTTTAAACTCCGCAGACACTGGCCTCATTCCAAGGCCCTGACACAGCTCTCTTCTTTTCCAAGAGTTGAGAGCATCATACTGCTTCTCATTTCCACAAGGAATGAAAACTAGCCCAAGCTCTAATTTAAATATCATCAACTGGTTGAATATTCATGCCGAACCTGGAATGTTCATTTTGAAGCCATAGAAATTGGCTCATTTTTCTGTTAACTTTGAATTATTAATAATTTTCCTAAAAGCCCAAGCTGGAAATAATATAATGGCATTAAAGGAAGATCAGTCAGAACTTGGGAGCTGAAACTGGTCGATGGGCGTTTGGTCTGATACTCTTGTTATGTGCCCGTAAGGTCATAGTATCAGTTTGCAAAACCGTGCGGCCAAAAATCCAGGATTCCTGCTGCCAAACATAATCCCTGTTGGTTTTTGCCATGCACCTGCAGGTGGGACCAGCCTGCAGACTACTCAGGGTTGGAGCAAACTGATGGGATTGCTCCTCTTCCTCCTCTCCTCTTCCTTTTCCCTCTGCAGCCTGAAAGCTGCCCCTTTCACCTCCCTCCTCCCACCTTCCCCTCTCTCGCTGCCCAGACATCAGTGTGTCTAATTTAGATGTGTGTGATCGAAAGACCAAAGGACCTCCTGCCACTATTACCATGTCTCTAACTGACGGAAAAACCTAAAGTGCAAAATACCCTGTTGTCTTGATCTTGACCTGCTAGTGGTCCCTTTGACCACCGGACAGCCCTACTTAATGCTTCGGCATGTTTTCCTTCAGCTTTGCTGTGGGACGAGCTCAGTGTTCATTGGTGGAGTTGAGCTCTGTGGGATTTTTCAGTTCGCTTTACTAATTGTATTGCTTTATAGCACCCAGCAGGGGCAGAGCTGTGTTTTAAGGGGCCTGAGGCTTCGGCACTTCAGAGTTCCTCTTTGAGAAAAAGAGGGTGAAGTTACAAACCAAAAATTAGGTAGATGGTATTGGAGGGGTTCTGCATGCACAAGGGGCAAGGGCCGTATCCAGACTTCTTCGTGTGTCATGACCTGATCTAGACTGGCTTCTTATTCTACCACCTATTCTACCCGACCTGCTGCAGCCCAAGTCCTGCCAAACTGCTCGGAGTCCCCCAGACACACTCAGTTTTCTTTCATCTTCAGGCCTCTGTACACACACTTGCGTCCTTCTTCGCGTGTCCAATGCCTGCTCTCCAAGACTTGGCTTCAAGGGTCAGCTCTGTTGGAAAGCCTCCTGTGATTCCCCATGGATGCCTCGAGTCTGTGCTTTCATATTTGGTTGTAGCTCTTCTCACTGCATGATAGCTCTCCATTTGTCCCTTTCCCTACTACAAGGTGACCCCCCTATCGGCAGGAAGGGTGCTTTTGGCTCTGATACTCAGAGCCTGATACTGAGACCGGGGCAGGCAGTTCACTTTCAGTCTGTCCTTCTCCCTCCTTTAGCTGTGCATCACTGCCTTTCCGGGCTCCCTTCCCCTACTGCTCCTGGGAAGGTTCAGCCAATGGAAGGCTTTAAAGAGGATTAAAGGATTCGAGGGCACTTGGGTAGCTCAGGCATTAAGCTCAGGTCATGATGCCAGGGTCCTGGGATCGAGCTCCACATCGCGTTCCTTGTTCAGCAGGAAGCCTGCTTCTCCCTCTCCCACTTGCCTTCCTTGTGTTCCCTCTCTCGCTGTGTCTCTCTCTGTCAAATAAATAAATAAAATCTTAAAAAAATAAATAAAAGGAGGATTAGAGGGTTTGAACAGGAGAGAAATCAGGATATTTCTCGCCTCACCCAACCCCTGGCTCCCCTGCAATTCCGGTTGTGAGAACAATCCTTACATGGCTCCTGCTTCC
>CM053606.1:147761061-147787269 GCA_028646535.1 Procyon lotor
CCGGAAATCTCTCCCTCTGCTTCTAGATCCTACCAGAAGTTTCTACGCTCTGGGCTCCAGTCCACCATTTCTTCCCATTGCCCCTATACTTCTAAAGAGGAAAGTGACTTCCTGCTCTTGGTAGAATGCCTCTACCAAGGCAAAAATGCCCCGTCATTTTTAATTGGCTTCTCAGTCCTCCATCACCCATGTAAACAGGTCCCTGGATTAAATCCTCTTGGCCTGAATAATGTAGAGTGCTTTATCTTTCCCTGACTGAGTCCGGAATTACACTGTCAAAGTGGATGGGCAGTTATTTTATTAAAAAGGCAATAAGCAGAGAAACTCTTGGCAATGCTTTGCAAAGTTTGTTTACATTGAAAACAATCACGTATTTTCCAATCCCTGTGCCCTTCGCCGAGACCTTAGCTGAAACATGGAGTCCCACATGCTGGTACTAATGCTACAGGCCAAACATGTAGAAATAACAGACTCTGGAAATTGCATGAAGTATTTAGTGAATTGCGTCCAATTAATCTGCCACCTTGTGACTAGGTACCTGTCTAGTACTTTGCTTCCAGTAGACGTTCGAATATATTTTGAATGGAAAGCAGACGGTGCTTGCCATTCATTGTCAGCATTTCCTAGGTAACAGACAGTATAACAACATAGTCGAAGCTCTGTCTCACTGTTTCTGTGACTTTTTGGTACAGTGACAATGAAAGCATTGCCCAGCCTTTGCATATCTGCCTGGGCATAAATCCTGGGAGTTGCTCAAAATGTCTGGGCTCAAGAGACTAACTCTGCTCCATGGGGCAGCGAGAGATCCCAGGGTGGAGGGCTTGGTGTGGTCAGAGGGCAGAAAAACGTGTAAAATGTCTCTATTCAGAGACCAACAGGCCAAAGAAAATAGGAAATGGACAACCGAGTGCAAGATCCTGGACATGTAGTCAGCGTGAGCCAGAGAGGGCCACTAAACGTCAACCCTGAGTCTTGCTCAGAGCAAAGGGCAAGAATGCCAACTATAGGAAGTAAGCTGAGGAAATGTGATAACCACAGGGCTGATCGCTGAGCAAGGAGCCAGGGCAGATGTGCGGACTGACTTGGCCGGCAGCTCAGGAAGCCTCGACTGCAAGGAACAAGACAAGAAGTGCCGCCGGCCCACTTGGGCTGGAAAGGCCGGGAGGGCAGTGGTTCAGAGTTTGGGCTTCGGCACCAACCTGCCTGCGTTCAGATCTTGGCTCTTTTACTTCCTCGGTAAGGGCAGGTATCACAGCCTCCTTTGGGGTTAATAGTGGTCCCTGCCCTCTTGGTTTTCGTGAAGCCAAAATAAGCTCATGCATACCAAGCCTCTAGCGTTCAGAATCTACCGAGGTCGTGTATAGGCTTAGCTGATAAACTCACTGGCCACATTCTTGGTTTGTCAAAGTCTGCAATGGAACTTAGTATTTCATTCATCTGCTTGACGCGTATTTCTCTTGTGCCTTAGTATATGCCTGGAACTGGGAATATAACGAAGAACTAAAATGAACAGGTCTCTGCTTTGTAGACCAGAAAATATTGGAGGTTCATTGTTAGGTTTGTGGTAAGGGTTAGAATCAGGGGCCCTGAAATGGTTTCTAAGGAGACTCTTATAAAAAGAATGACTATGACAAAGGTACCTCTCTGATGGGGGATATTGATGAAGCAGGTCTAGAGGTAGAAGGTACACGGGAAATCTCTCAATATTGCTGTGAACCTAAAGTCCCTCGCAAAATAAAATAGATTTATTAAAATATTTTTAAAAGAAAGAACTGATGAATGGATGGATAATAATCTCTGGTTATCCTAGATATTTTTGGTAACTCAAAAAAAAAAACTAAAGATATTTTCATCTTAATCTAAAATCATATTTTTGGAAAGTTAGAGCTTCATTTATATCGGCTATGCTTAGTTTTTAGAAATGGCAGAAACTTAATTGTAATCAATTATATTCATCTCTAAGAAATGCTAGCAGCCAAAACTGCCACACGAGGAACTTGTTAGAAAAAGCAGTGTTCCCACAAGGCAGGCATGTGAAAGTAAAAAGCAAAGCTCCAGGGCAAGGAATTTTGTTTGTTAATCCTTCAAAGGTCAGGCTTGCATTTAACAGTCAGGTGCATGTTGGTGTAAACACGCAGTCATTCAGTTGGGCTTCTAGAACTTACTGGGGCCACCTACTATGTGTGAGGTTTGGCTTGGATCCGACACTAACAGTAAAGACATGATCCCTGCTTGTAGTCTTAGGCTAGGTGAAAATGAGGACAAGTAATGCAGTGGGGTAGGTGCCAGAGGAGGCATGGACAATATGGAATCAGAGAATTCGTTCATTCATTCATGCATGCATGCATTCATTCATTCAGTATCTGTAAGTTTCATGTTATGTGGAAGACACCTAGCTGTGTCAGGGATACAGCCATGATTCAGATCAATAATCCTGTGCACTCAGGAGTCTCAGTGCCTTTGTGGAGAGGATGTTGGCACTTGGCTCTGGGGACTCCATCTCAACATTGAAGGGCTGTACCTTCAGCCCTCACAAAGAGATTGATGAGGGAAGGGATCTCCCTTATGGGAGATGACAGCATTTTGTCTGTGAAGGACTATGCCCAGATCCACTGCCTGCTGACATCTCACAGATGGGCTGACATTTTAGGGCATTTGATTTCTTTCCTTTTAATCATGGCTTACAGGCTTATCAAAAATATATGCAGATCTATTTTTAGACAGCTGAGGTCTCTACGCTTAGCCTTTCATTTCAGTCCTCATCTTAGGTCCTTAATTATTGATTTTTAACATGATTTTTTCATTCCAAGAAAAAGATTTACAACCAAACTCAGTCGCTACGGACACAAAAGTTCCTTGGGTCTCAGAACCTAAGAGAGTACATGGGCAGTATTCTGCCCAGGAAAATTTATTTATTCCTCTATTAGCCTACCTTTAGCTGGAACAGATCTTCATTTCAAGGATAATTAAATCTAAAAAAATAATCTGTTAATGTAATTATATCCTTAGAATATTTTCGAGACATTTTGAGGGGCTAGAATATTTTTGTGAGACTCTTCCTCTCTTACCTTGATTTGTGGTACAGGTATTATCAAATGCCACTCGTTTTTCTCTACATAACTAGAAAATTGAAACAACCAGAATCCCTACTGCCCAATCTTCCCCACCTTTTGCTCTCTCAATGAAAAGGCAACGATTTTGACTTATCAACAATGATAAGTCAAGAAACTCTTACAAGAGAGTTATTCCTAAGAATACTTTCCTGCATGTCCTCTTCAGACTCATCGACGGCATCTCCTACTTTGGAGAATCATCCAGAAGCCACATTGTTAATGTTGATCCTTGAGTACCGTTAAGGTCATGGGAGGCCTCTGAGTCACCCCAGGCTTAATCATGAGCAGCCTGCCATTAGTCATCTGTGTATTTCTTGTGTTCTAATTCTTTAAAAATTAGTGATTCCCTGTGGGGAAAGTGATTCTCATTCAAACAGAAGAAGAGGCTAAGTATGGTGGAGTACATTTGCAACTGAGAGAACACCTACCAGCTGAAAACCACTGTTCCAATTAGCCACTTAACTGAGAGCTAAACTGGTAGCCAATTGGGTAACAGCCAGTAGATGTGCCCAGGGTGCTTTTCTGTCCCAACAACTTGAGGAGCAATTGAGTATTACCTGTTGATTAGTCTGAGTATGTTGTGTGCCTTTTAAACTCAGATGAAATTGTATTTTTTAATCTTGAGAAATTACTGTCTTCCTTCCGGGTTCCTAAGACAAGAGTCAGACCCGAAACAGGATGTCATCACAGGTCACGTGCTCAGCGCCCTGCTCTCTCCCTAAAGTGCTGGTCTCTTGTGAGCTCAGAAAATTCCACTGAGGCCACATGCAAGAGGCGTGGGCCTTGGGGAGGCCTAGCAGGGGATGGAGAAGCACTGACGACCGCTACCAAAGAAGGAGGACTTTTTTAAAGGGATCGGACAGACCTTGACCCCAAAAGGTGGACCCAAGGAACACAGCAGACACCAGAGTTCATATCAACGGGCATTCATTCTATGTGCCATGTAGAAGAAAGTGCCAGTTGCTCACCGATCTTTTCCCCGAGCAAAACTACACGAATGCCTTTCTTTGTGGAAGTTATAAACGAAGACGTGAAAAGCATCCCTGTTTTGTTGTGTCTCTTCGTTTGTCTGTCGTGAATACACACCGCCCTTAGGAAAAGGGAAAAGTTACTTGTAATATTAAACATTTTAAGTTGCTGGCATGCCGGCCCCCTCTCACATGGGTTATTGTCATTTATTTATGTTTCCTACCAGGCTCTGCCAATTCACACATAATTTCTTTGTGAGTCTAATCACATACAGATGCAATGCCCCGTTCCGCTACTTCAAAGCATTGTTGTACATGAAAAACAGGCACCAGAGACCTTCTGTGTTGTGAGCCTGGGTAACCCGGGCCCCCCTGCCCTCCGCGCCCCACTGCCTGCTGCCCCCAGCTGATGCACCTCTCTCTGGGATGGGTGGGCCTCAGTAGACTGAGCTCCCATCTGTCCGGCAGTCATGATGAGAGCTATTTGGATGATGAGGATGTTTCTTTGGGGATTTTGTTTTGTTTTGTTTTTCGCCCATGAAAATGTATAGTTTGTTAATAGCGCTGTAAATTATTTGGAAGACGGCGTCTGCTCAGTGGAAAAGAAGCATGAATAGGTTTAGATTTTTATGGGACTGAATCAGCCAAATCAAACACAGGCTTTCCCGAAGCTTCCAAGTTTTTAATGGAAACTCACGCTCTTCAGAACTTCGCTGCCTAATTATAATTCATGCCTTTTGCAGATACATTACAGGGTGGACCAAAAGGAAAATGTTAGCCACGTTCACTTGTGATTTCTATTGTGTGTCTGTGGAGCGCCAACTGCATACGTCGAGCGGCCTGGTGCGTGTAAAGACACGGGCTGGATCCTGGCAGGCTGGGCCCCTTCAGTAGGAAGGTGGATAGACTTACAGTCCTGCAAATACGAACAACGTGTTGTGTTCGGCTACAGATCTAGCTTTCTCCACGTGGTTGTACATGATTCACAGTGTCAGAATTTAATTTAAAAGTCCCCTGGGAACCTTAACTCCAAACCAACTCATATCATTATCTATATCAGAGAGGTCTTTTTGAAAGATTTTGCCTAGATTTTTTTTTTTTTTCCAAACAGGTCTAACTGGCACCAAGGGAGAAAAAGGAAATCCAGGCATCGGAACCCAAGGTCCAAGAGGCCCCCCAGGACCAGCAGGTAAATCTTCCTACCTAGTAGGAAACTGCAAGATGGAAATCCTAATGTTTTATATTTATTTGACATCACCAGGGAAGAAAATGGCCTTGTTACATCCCGTATCTGACGGAAATGGCTTTCTTTCTCACCCTTTTTATTTGAAGGCCAGTTCGTTTAGTGACGATCCAGTACAGAAGCCTCAAAGGCTTCTAGCACATTCTGGGATCCTATTGGCTTCATGAGATAGGCCGTGCTAGGCTATGCTATAGTAACAAATCAATCCCAAACACTTAGCAGATTGACACAATAAGGGTTTGTTTTATACTCCCCTGAAATTTGATGTGGGTCAAGTGGCTTTTCCCCCACATTGGAACAACAGACTTCCAGGGGAAAGATAAAGGAGGCCTATCAGCCTTCCCCTTCCTAAAGGGACAATGACCTGCGTCACAGTGACGCCTATTTCACTGGCTGGGACTAGCCGCACGGTCTCCATTGAACCACATGGGAAGCTTCGAATACAGAGGAACACGTGGGCGTTTGATTTTGATAAACACTCAGAGTTTCTGCCACCATGGCCGTCTTACTGGATGAGTTTCGTGTCGGTTTTGAGTCTTGTGTGTATTACTATGTGCTTTTACAATGATCTCTAGATTATCATCCTCGTTATTAGAATGGTAAGTTTGCAGTCCTGTTGGACATTTATAATCTGGTTTTAGCCACATTGAATCAAATGATTTAAATTTTTTTTTTCTTTCCAACCTGATAGCAATTTTGGAAAGTGCCTTTCCTAGGAGGGATTCCTAATGGGAAAGATTCGCTTTGAGCATAAGTGCTCCTCTCAGTAGAGGTTGTGTGAGAGGCAGAGCTAGTATCACGTGTTCCATGGAAAGGATGGTTGGGGAGCACAGACTAAATGGGACTGAACCTACTTAGAGCTGCAACACTTTTCAAATATAAGGCAACACTTATTCCTCATTTTCATTCTCATTTTTAGTTGAAGAATGCCTTTTCAAACACTATTAGATTCTAGGCCTAAAAGCAGACATGAGAAAAACACCCAGCCTGATAGACTTCCTGAAATCACAAAAATTTTAATCTCCCTCCTATTTTTACTCAATCTAAGTTCTCCATTGATGTGAGGTAGCCCAAAGAAATTTTAGATTGGTATTTTAGGTCTGATTTCAGACTTCGCCTTTTTCTCCTGCGGGATAATTTCTTTCACACTCAGGCCAATGTATTTCAATTACCTGAGGCCATAAGGCAGTACAGATTACGAGACTGACATTGAGTGTGTTTGTGTGTGCATTTGTGCATGCATACTCATGTGTGTGTGCTTATCCAGCAAATCCAATTGAGGAATAAAAACTCAATGTGCAGAGAGAGGCATCTTATCCTAATCTTATCCTTCACACATTAAGATGTGTGAAGTGGATTCTCTTAAGAGTTAGTTTCCTTCTTGGTAGTCTCAAACTCATTCTGTGATGGCCAAAGACCAACTGTTTTCTTTGTGGGTGCTTCTTAGGACCTTCAGGGGAGAGTCGACCAGGAAGCCCTGGGCCCCCTGGCTCTCCTGGACCCAGGGGTCCACCTGGTCACCTGGGGGTGCCTGGACCACAAGGTCCTTCTGGCCAGCCTGGATACTGTGACCCTTCTTCGTGTTCTGCCTACGGGGTAGGAGGTAAGTACCAGCTCCTCGTGGGCTTTGGGCAATGCTTCGCTATGATTAGAACTATAATGACCAGGGTGCAGTGAGCAGTAGACCAATTATGGGAGGGAACTTGAATGCTTTATTACCTTAAATTCTCCAGAGACCTCTTCCGTAAAGTGCAAGTTACTACTGAGGCGACCCCTTCAAAAACCTTAAGAGGAAAATGAAAATAACAACACAATTAAATCTTCCTTGTTTACAAATGGCAGTCCACACTAACTTTGCCTCCAACCTCATATTTGGTCATTGGAGGACATGTTCGAACTTTCTGTGGGGGCTCCAATTCTGTGTTACTGCAGTGGTGTGGTCATATTTCACTCTTGCTTTGGAAAAGCCTCAAACTTGGGACTTCCCCCTAATGCGGAGGGCCCCTAGATTCTTTTGGGTGACATTCTGCCCACCACATACCCACCATTTTTGGTAACCAAAGCTAGTCTTGAGAAGAAACAAGAGTGACCATGGCTGTCCCTGCCTCGTTACTAACTGCCTGGCCTGAGATTATGAAAGATAATGCTTTCTAAAAACATCTGTAGCCTGCATGTTGGTGAGTTGTGCAATGGGACATTTTCTGACATAGTCATTCTTGGAAGCATCAAGAGAGATGTTCAGAGACCACTTTGGGGCCATAAACTTCTTAGTCAAAGAATTAAGTGTCCTGCTGTAGGAGAAATTTAACCTTATTTTGCAAAGGAACTGGTCAGAGTTTTGCTGATGTGTTTTTCTCTGTTCATCTCTTCCCTCCCTGTTCTCTCAAATCTCCCTGTCCCTTATTAAGATCTGATCCCTTACAATGATTACCAGCACTGAGGTGGAGCTTCTCCACTCTGATTCCATTGGCCTGGGCAATTGGCTACGGATCCAGAACTGTCCTGTTGACCACCCCCCTCACCCCAACCCCTGCCCCTAACCATGGGCACTCCGCTTCCCTGCCTCACCTGCTTCCCTACTCGCCCACTGTCACGTCTCTTGCCTTCCCTGCTCCCGATACATACACTGATGATACTGGAACTTTGCCAAATCACAAGTGTCCATCGTAATAGGAACTGACGGCTCCGTATCAGCCTGGATGTCGGTTTAAGACTGTGTACCAAGAATTTATCCCCAGCTTTTCTGTGTGAAGGCTCAGTAATGGCTGTTTAAATGTGCCTTCTCCTCTTTCCTGTCCCCACGCAAGACTGACAGGCACGTTTCTCCCCGACCACCCTCCTCTCCGTCCTCCTCTGATGCCCTCCCTTCCCGACGGTCCCCCTGGTGATGGGTGTCTAACACGAGATCGGTTTTAAAAATTTATTTTTCTGTTATAATTCTGCTGAGATTCAGGGTTCCTTTTGTAAATAAAACACATACTATATTTAAGTAGTTGGCTGTGATTCTAGTTTTCTAACCATTTCTGGAACAGGTCTGTCCCTTTGCTAACCCTCTGAAACCTTGCGGGGAAGGCATGAGCAGCGTGGTGGGTAAAGGGAGCTACTGCTTTCCCCCCCCAGCAGGCTTTCTCTCTTGTTTATTGACCAACTCTGTGTCTCTGATGGACCCATGTGAGGGGAGAATACCAATTTATGGTTCCTGGGTCCTATCAAGTCCCCACCTCACTCTTCCTCTCTAGCTCCCCATCCTGATCAACCGGAATTCACTCCTGTCCAAGACGAGCTAGAAGCCATGGAACTGTGGGGCTCGGGCATCTGATCACCCCAGGACAAATTTGAAGACCTACCGCAAGGACTCTTAGAGAAACTTATTCAAGAAGAATGTCGTTATGTGGTTTGTATGCTACTTTTCGGGGGCTTGTTTCACCAGCCTAAATCTCCTCCTTGGACATTGTTAATATTGGTATTATTAGCAAAAAAAATTATATTTTAAAAAATCCCCTTCCTCTATGACACCACAGGATTTATTTCTCCTTGTTATTTTAATGGCGTGCCAGATTATTTGTTTTTCCAGAGAAGAGAGCTCAAAGGAAAATTGGCAAAAAAAAAAAAAAATTGAACTCTGGAATCTTTTCTGTGTTAGCTGATCTCAATTCCTAAAATGCATCAAGACAGCTAATGATTGTATTCAAAGGAAATGGGGCCCTAGCAGAATAAGAATTTAAAGAGATTCAAAGATTATGCCATTTATCCCTATCTCCTATGGTCTTGCTGAAAAGAAAAAGGGATATTTTTGGAGAAACTACCTCTTGATTAACGGATCTGCCCAGCTCTGAGATCACTTGGTACCTCGTTTCACTGGTGTCTAATAATATGTATCAGAATACAGCCTTTCTGAGTTTGGTGATTTTAAAAATAGATTTAGTTTTTTTCAGTGGTTTGACATGTAAAGTAGTGACTTTCCACCAGTTCTGATGCAAAGAGATCCAATGTTGATCAACGACCTATCCAGCAGTATTCCAAGGCTTGCCCTCTTTATCTACGTGGATTACTTTGTACATGCAGAAAAGTTTTTTGCAAACCCATTTCCATTCTCTTTAATAA
The DNA here is from genome assembly GCA_028646535.1 of Procyon lotor. NCBI lineage: Eukaryota > Metazoa > Chordata > Mammalia > Carnivora > Procyonidae > Procyon > Procyon lotor. The sequence continues at coordinate 147,770,490 of CM053606.1, forward strand.
GCAAATAAAAATTTAAAACAACATATGTGGATTCTTTTCACTGCATTAATGTCACCTTAAACTTCTATAGTCTTAGCTGAGTAGCTGAGTTTTATTTTATTTTTTTTAAGTTTTTTTTTTTTTAATTTATTCATTTGAGAGATACAGAGAGAGAGCACAAACACGGGGAGAGACAGGGAGGGAGAGGGAGAAGCAGACCCCCGCTGAGCTGGGGGCCCGACATGAGGCTGGATCCCAGGATCTGGAGATCATGACCTGAGCCACTTGACCATATGATCCACCCAGGCACCCCAGTCTTAGCTGAGTTTTAACTAGAAAAACAACTTGGCTTCCTTTAGACAGGCATTCAGATTTTCATTCATTCATTCTGAATGTAGTAAAAATCTTAACAGAAGAAGCAGTTGATTTGAGCCTAAGAGACTGGTAGAATATTTTCTTAAGGTTTTATTTTATTTATTTGGGAGAGAGAGAGAGAAAGAGAGAAGGAGCAGGGGGAGGGGTAAAGGGAGAGAGAAAAGCAGACTTCCCACTGAGCAGGGAGCCCAAAGTGGGGCTTGATCCCAGGACCCTGGGATCATGACCGGAGCCAAAGGCAGCTTAACCAACTAAGCCACCCAGGCACCCCAAAACCTGTAAAATTTTATCATTCATTTATAACCCACAAGAAAATGCAAGACCTGTGCTAAATAAATGTTCTCCGATAATTTACCAACAGTTGACTGAAGAGCCATCTTTTTTTCTAGTATTAAGAAGAGTCTGAAAAACTCTAGAAAGGAAGAAAGGAAATGAGATTGAACCCAACAGACTCTAACACCTGAACTATAATATTTCCTTTGCTCACAAAGGAGGAAAAATCTGGATATTTGAGAAAGATTTTGGCTCTCTTTTTTGCTGTTGAAAATAGGATGGAGGAGAGTCATAAACTTAGGGTATGTTCCTTTTCCTGGAGCATCTCCTTAGTAACAGATAATTTTAAAGAGTAGAAATGGGGTCATTTATAACCAGAAATTGGATTCTTCCTAGATCAGTAAGGTCTTCTGACCTTCTTTAGTTTCCTTCACTAAACAGATCTGATTTAAGACCTTTCCAGCTGAAGGATTCAAACAATAAGGTCTACTTATGTGCCTTTGGGGATCCAGGCAAAGAGTTTTTTGGTGCCTTTGCAGGAAATGAAAGAAGACCATGAGCAGATAACCAACAGCTGTTCCCTTTTAGTTATGGCAAATCATTCCACATGTAGAAGAAGGACTGATGAGAAAGAAAGCTTGCACAAGGTTGATCAGGATGACTCGAGCCAGAATCACTTAAGAGAACTCCTCTGTAAATGACCAGGGTATGTCATCAGTCACCGCATATCTTTGTGTCAGATTTCTTAGTCTTTTAACAGGTGAGTAGAGAGAATATTCTGTGTGTTTGGCTCTTGGAAACGCATAGTCTAATATCACGCCACTAAGAGGACTCTCAAAGTCTATAATAAATGGCGAAGTATAAACCACCAGAGGTTCTAATCCATTCATATCATTCTTGAGTTGTGCAGATACACTTGGCTTTGATTTTACTTGATGGTCTAAATCTGTTTATTTTAGCTAGAGGAAAGTTCCATTAGTTTGGAATGTGTCATCCCCTGGACCCAGTATTTCAGATTTCTGTTGAGTGAAATGTTCAAAATAAAAGGTGTAACTCAGCTTCAGGACTTTTGTGGTTACAATAAATTGCCTTGTGAAAAGCTGGTTTTGAATTGCATTTTTATTGACTTACCTATCTTGGCAGGAATATACTTTACATCTTAATTTATAGTTTATCCCATTTCTGAAAGTAAGAAAGCATCATCTCATATAAAAGAAAACATTACTTTTCAGAATTCTCATCACTTCTGTTAGAAACTCTCATGCCTTGAGAAATAGTCCTTTTTGGGGTAGTATCTTGTATTCAGGAAAACCTCAACCGTTCCTCTTTCCTCTTTCTTTCCTACTTCCTCTGCCCCTCTCCATCCTCTCATAACTACTCTTGCTGTGTACTAGGAACTGTTTTTGTTCTTAGGATAAAAACACAAATAAGAGAAATGTGGGCTTGCCCTCATGGAGCGTCCTTTCTAGTGCTAGAGAAAGATGGGAAATGAGTGAATGAAGAAGCAAAATGAATCTCAGATTGTGTCAGTAGTATGAAAGTCGCAGGAAAAGTTCTGAGAAAGGAATCTGAAGACTATATAAAGCCACATCTGCTTCCATCTGGGTGAACAGAGACAACCTCTGTGGGGGGCTGATGTTTAAGTTGAGACACGAAGATAGGAAAAGGCACGGGAGCAGAATCCAAGCCCAGATCTTGTCAAATACAAAGGCCCCTTGCCAGGAAGGTGCTTTCACATTCAAGGAGCTAAAAGGGTAGTGTGGCAGGAGAGTGAACAAGAGAAGGCTGGACATCAAAGTAATGTAGGCAACAGGCCAGTTAGTGATTTAGGTTTTGAGGCCATCGCTAACTTAAAACATACATCTGATCACGTCACTCCTCCTGCTGAAACTCATCAATGGTTTCTCATGGAACTTCAGATCTCAAACACTAACTGGCACACTGCCTACCTTGCCTTGGTCTCCAGCCTTATCTTGTCTCCCCAGAAGCAGTTTGGAACAATGAGCCAGGACATGGAGGACAGTTTCCTTTCTCTCTTGTGTAACCAAGAAATAGATGCATATTGTGTTAAGCTCTTGAGCCATTAGGAACTGGAAGAGTCATGTTACTGAACTTCACTTCTGAAGCTGCAGAAGTTACTCTGGGCTGGACCTATTCCAAGGGCTTTGAAGTCAAACCAGTGAGGTTGGGTTCTACTCTGCTGCGGTAACAACAATTTCTTCAATACTTCCTTAACAACATGTATCTCCGTGATTGCCATGAGAAGAGAAGAGAGGCCATGGAGAATCATCTCCCCCAAGTTCCTCCAGAAGTGACACATGTGACTTCCACTCGCATTTTATTGGTCTATGTAAATCGCATGAGCTCAGTGAACTTCCATCGGGGTGAAGTATAATTTTCCTTCATGCTAGGAAGCAGACAAGAACCAGAAATATTGGTGAGAAGCAATAAAAGCTACTCCTTAGGTTTTGATTCATTTGATCATCACTGCAACCAAAGAGCTAGTTCAGTCATCTTGGTGAATGTCCTGCTGAAGAGACAGCAGCACAGAAAAGTTAAGTTATCTGCCTGAGAACACACAGCTAGGAAATCAGAGGTAGATTTGACTCAAAGTAACATTCTGACTCAAAATATCCACTCTTAATCTCTAGGCTACTCTGCCTCACATATTGGTAATTCTTACATTTTAATGACAAAAAGGGATGGAGAGAGAGCTTATTCAAGCACAGATTCTTGGACCCTGAAGAATCCCCAAAGACTGTGCTTCAGTAGTCTGGGTTAGAAACTCTGCATTTTTTGTCTCACCAAGCACCTCAGTGAACCACAGTTTGAGAAACACTATTTTGACATCATTCTGGTTGCACAGTGGAGAATGGGTGGTTGGAGGAGATGGCCGTAGGTGAGGCAACATGAGTAACACCATTGTCATGGTCAGGTGAAAGCTTGTGGAGGACTGAACCAAGGTGTTGGAATTGACAGGACTTGTTAGAAATGGAGATGAGGGGAGGAACATGGGGAGAATAACCCAGATGTCTGGCGTAGGTGACTGGGAGATGGAGACACGTCTATCCCTCCGAGAATCAGATTTGGGGCACGGAGGTGGAAGAGTTCAGTTTAGCAGAGAAACTGAGAGCAAAGGGCTGAGTAGCTGATTTGGAGCTTTAGAGAGTAACCTGGGTCAGAGACATATACTTCAGAATCTTGTGCATTTAGGTAGCATTTAAAGACAGCAGGAATGAGCGAGAGCTCCTGGAGAATTTTCCACATCCTTCTCTCCCTCCCTGATTTTTGTTTACACAGGTTCTTCAACCTGTTTCTTTCCTATTCTATTTTGAAATGTATCTTTCAGCCACGTAGTCTTCAAACTACAGCCACAATGAACGAGTTGCAAAACCCCTGATGCATGTTCTGTCTTGTTTCTCTTTGACTCTTTGCCTTTTATCCCCCCCACTTGGAAAGCCCTTTTCTGCCCCACCTCAGTTTAAATGATGTACTTGTGTTTATACTCAACCTCCCAAACTCACCCAAGTTCCTCTTCCTATATGATACCTTCCCTGAAACCCACCATGATCATCTGGACCACCTGGACAACCACGACACCACAGTCCCCTTTTCCAGTTAGTTCTTTAGCCTCTGTGCCCCTATATTATCTACGTGCATTCTTTGGGAGTTCTCCAACTGCCCACATTGTGCTTAGCAGTTGACAGCTGCTCAGTAAATGTAGAATCATCTCATCCTGGCACCGTTTCATTTATAACCCTCCTGCAGTAAGAAGAGTTTTCTCTATTTGTTAGCCATAACATTTGGGAGACAGGACTAATGCCTAGGAACAAAAGATCAGCTTCTATAGGGACTTGCAAATTGAGATCTAGTAAGTATTTCAGAATCTGAGGAAGAGGTATCTAAGTCACGTCTTCCTGTAAATCTAGTCATTCGTGGGCTCATGCGCTCATCCATCTCTCTGCACGCAAGCATGCATCCCTGCATCAGATGAGTAATTAGTATCTGCCGTGGGTTCAGCCGTGGATTGGGGTGATGGATAAGAAAAGATGAATACAGAGTCATAGGAGCTTCCTCCCTTCCTGCAGCAATTGGAGGCAAGTAAGGTCAATAGTATCAGATTGTGGAAGATCTATCCCAGGCTAATATGTTCGGATTTCTGCCTGACAGCAGTAGGAAACCAGTGGGCGCCTAAGTGAATGAGCCGTCTGGCTGTGCTTATTATTTGGAAGCAAACTTTCGATACAGTGTGCGTGACAGACTGGTGTCAGGGAAGATCAAGGAAGGAAAAAGACATTTCATGAAGACCTCCCATTTGCTAGCTTCTGTTCTAGATACCTTATATTGGGTTGATTTGCACAAACTACACTAAGTATTCCCTTCTTACAAAGGATCAAACGCGTAAGTAACACGTCCCATGTTACTACGCACATACATAGAAAAGTCGAAGAAAGGATTCTAATTCGGGTTGCCACCATAGCGCATGGGCCCTTCCCTGTGTATCCCGCGCTCTTTGTTGCTGTAGATCAGATGGCGAGAGCCTGCCCCACAGCCCTGCAATGGGGAATAGGAGGAGGGGCTAGCTTTGAGAATGATGAGCAAGTCTGATGAGCAGAACTCGATGATTGATGGGATAAGCGGGGTCACTGGCAGAAGTTAAGAATGGCTTCAAGATCTCAAGCTCGGGAGATGGCATGAATGGTAATATCACTAAGTGAGATAGAAACTTGAGGAAAAAGAGAATAGCTTCAGCATGGCACGTTGGCTTTTGAGGTTTTTCTTTTTCCAGAGTAAGTACATATGAGCAGACAACAGGGATTTAGGAAGGACAAAACAGGGCGGGAAGATTTGGGATGACTAATTTAAAGTTCAACAGCCGGGCAGGACTTAATCTCTTTGGGCTGTCCCCCACAGAAGGGCTGTTCAGATGCAGGGTGGAGGTTTCCAAGGTGTGAACCCAAATATTTAGTTTACAAAAATCATAATGTCTTATTCTGATTTGATGTGGCCTTGGAAACACTGACGTAAAAGGTTCATTTGTGTTAGACAAGCTCAGAGTTCAGAGAATTCCTTTGCTACAAAGTCCTGATTCTTCTCGACTCTAGAATTACTCTGTCACTAAGAAAAATTAACTACAGGAATCAACTTGCAATAATTTTACATTATGTATCAGACTGAGAAACCTGATTATACATGTGGCTGACACAAGATATTCAACTGTATTGTTTTTTTTTCAACTGTATTGTTGAATGAAAAAAGCAAATTGCTGAATAGTATGTGTGTTATTTATCTGTTATTCTGCTCATCTATCCACAATGGAAGATTGGGGTGAATAAATCCAGACACTCAGCCATAGTTATCTCCTGTGTACAGGATTGTGGGGAACTTTCTTCTTTTTTATTAAAGATTTTTATTTATTTATTTGACAGAGAGAGAGATCACGTGTAGGGAGAGGGGCAGACAGAGAGAGAGGAGGAAGCAGGCTCCCTGCTGAGCAGGGCTCCATCCCAGGACCCTGAGATCATGACCTGAGCCGAAGGCAGAGGCTCAACCCACTGAGCCACCCAGGCACCCTGGAAACTTTGTTCTTTAAGTAAAGTATTAATTTCACTGAAATGCTGATTTTTTGACATTTCTGTATTGCTTGAAAACACTGTGCAACAAACACACGCTCTCGGAAGCTGAATACAGAAAAATCACAAAAGATTTTAAAATAAAATTCGGCTTATAAAAACTTCAGCTTCTTAATATCCTCATCATAACTAATGACGGAATAAATGAAAAATGAGTCATTTTAGATTATTTAGAAAGATTGTAGGCAACGATAATTTTAAAAGCAGAATTAAAGGAGCAGGAGGCTAAATGCATTACCAGGAGTGGTGGAATGATTTGCTTGTTTTGGTAGCATTTGTAAATGCATAAACGTTGGTAATGATTTATTTTTTTCTCTGTATCTTGCTAAGTAATAAAAAACATCTGCCGGCATGACTTGTCATCTTTTGTTATTTGTTTGTTTCTTTGTTTAATTGCATTTTATCTCACTGATTAGAGAAGATCCATGACCCATGTGGTGAAATTCAGCTTCATTAACTTAAGCTGAAAGAAGTTTTATAATGAAATCCAGAGAAGTAAACATACCTTTTTTTTTTCAGATCTAAAATGAATGTTATATGGTAACAAAGCAAAACTAACTGAGCCCGACAGCAAAGAGAAGTATAATTAGTGAAGACATTTATCTCCATTTTTCATTCTCCTGCCATCTGGCCCAAATCAGTGAATCCTGATGACATTGTGTCCCTGTTATGCACTAAAAACCATGTCACAATATCATTAACCAGCTCAGCTTTCACTGCAAGGAATTATTTTTATTTGAATGTGTTATTGACTAGATGTGTTGAAGTCAGTTACTAGAAAGGTCACATGTTTTCCCTTTACCTGACCTTTCTCACGTTCTGCTCGCATAATACCTGTGAACCGGCAAGTTTGGAGGCCAATAGGATTAGATTCCACAAACGGAGTTCTTTCTTTGCACATTCCAGCTGTCCGATTTGGACACCCCAAGTAGAGGGCTGGCTAACTAAATCTCCGACGCCCGCTGGCTGCCTGCTCATGTCCTTGGAGTGCAGCCGATGGGTTCTACTCCATTGTCAAGTGTGAGCACGTTGTATCACACCAGGACAGAGCCACAGCTCCCGTGACTGAGAGCAACGGGAAAACCAGGAAGAAAATAGATAGGACTCAAAAGCTAGTTGTGCAGGGAGCATAACCTTCTGTCCACATTCTCCAGCTTTGGGGAGGTTAACTTTTCTTCTCCTGAAATATCTACCGTTCTGTAGCTGGGTGTTTTCTAAAGGAATCAGATGGGGTACCTGGGTGGCTCAGTGGGTTAAAGCCTCTGCCTTCTGCTCAGGTGATGATCTCGGGGTCCTGGGATCGAGCCCCGCATCGGGCTCTCTGCTCAGTGGGGAGCCTGCTTCCCCCTCTCTCTCTGCCTGCCTCTCTGCCTACTTGTGATCTCTCTCTCTCTCTCTGTCAAATAAATAAATAATCTTTAAAAAAATAAATAAAGGCATTGGAAATATACCTGCATGGCTAAAGATAGTGTTCAAAGATGAGGAGTGATCAAAGGGGCCGTGAACCCAGCAGCCCGGCCGTGTGGAAATAGCTGGCTTCTGCCATCATATTTCTAGACAGCGGTTACCAGGAAGACCGTGGCTCGGACACCATTTTTGAATCTTGACATTTACTTGGTTTTTGAATTTTTATTCATATCAAAGCAGGGCCTGACTACAGCAAAGGCAGGTGTGTTTGGAAGCAGTCACCTGCTTTGCCACTTGTTAGGGAATATATTAGCTTGGACCTCTTGTCCATACATTCTTTCCTTAACTGATTAACTGATTGGAGTCGAGATTTCTTACCTTCCTGACTCCAGTATCACCAGACACATCTAGTGTACCGATTATTTCCTATTGGCTTCTGTGTTAGAGGCTGGTTAGCTTCTGCCAGAACTGTAGTCTGTTCTTCTTGGGCATGAGGTAGATTTTTATTGCCCAGACCCCCTCAGTGTGGCTATATAACATGTCCTCCACCAATGAAATATATGTGCGATTTCTGAGTCAAGGGAGTTAAGATGTATGTGTGTGTGTGTGTCTTGTCTACTTGCTTTTTTTTCCCATTTGCTACCTGGATGCAGAGGACTCCAAGATCTTTTAGGAGGCTGGAGTCATAAGATGGAAGGTGTTTGGGTTCCAGAATGACTCTGCAAAAGGCCGGTGACTGATTAGGAACATCTGCATTACATTGTTACATGACCAAGAAATAAACTTTTATAGAGTAACAACAGCCCAGAAATATGTGTGTGTGTTACATCAGCTAGCCTTACCATAGCTAATATAGCTGCCATTACTCATGCAACAAATATTTATTATAGGCTATGGGTCTATTATGTGCCAGACACTCTTTTAGGGGATACCATGAGCCACACACTGTGTTAGGTGCCGGGATACACAAAAGAAAAGGCACACTCTCTGCCTTCGATAAGCTCAACTCATCAATGGAGCAATAAGCAATTATAATACAGTAAGACAGTGGTTATGCTGGATGTATTACATGGGACAGAGATAGCAAGGGAGAAGAAATATTTAAGAGTGCCTGGAAAGAACAGATGTATGAGCATTGGTGGAAATAGGATTGGTAGAAGGTAACTGGCATAGAGGCCTGAGGACATGCTTGTTTGGCAATTACAGATGGTTAAGAAGGACTGAAATGCAAAGTCCTATGACCGATGGAGATGGAGATGAGAAGGGAGAGGTGGGCTTACAAAAATCTGACAGGGTCTTATAGGCCTTACTAAGGTGTGTGGCTTTTTGGCCAGGTGATGGGGAATCACCTGGGTGTGATATGAAGAAACCTCTATGTTAGAAGTATCTCTTTGGCTTCAATGTGAGGATGGATTTTGTATGTGCTGGCTTGGGTTCTTTTGGAAGAAACAAGGATTTCAGGGCAGGTAGTTTATTTGGGAGGTGATCTAAAGAAATAGCAATGAAGAGCAGGGCAAATTAGAGAGGGAATAAGGGAAAGCCAATATAAAGATATATAATCAGGGTCAACTGTTGTAGGCTGCGGGGATTCTGTTCCTTCACGTCCTTTGAGAAGTGAGAGACTACTTTCTAGAACTTTCTCTAGAGGATGAGAGGCTGAAGCCTTCCTCCTCTGACTCCGTGTCCCACTGGTTGAGTCTTGGTTTTGAGAGTATTAACTTCTAACTTCAGGGACTGTCTTTGCATGACAGTACTATGAGATGGAAAGCAGAAGTTTCTAGCATATGCATGAGATAGGATGCTGCCAGCAGGGCTGAGTCTGAATCACAGAACTATCCACCATAACTCTGGCTAAGCCAGAGGTGAGCAGAGGGGATATGTATATGAGGGTGGAAATCTGAGTCAGGGAGACAAGTTAGGAACCACTGCGATTTGCCCAAGTTACATAATAACTTTAACTATGGGAATGTTAAACTACGTTTTAACTATGGCAATGTGTTTATGGCACAACAACGATATCTCCCTGGCATATTTCAAGCACGCGGAATACATCAGCAAGATTGACACACAAAAATCGCTCTCTCACTTGAGCTTGTATTCTAGTGGGAATGACAGAAAATGAATAATACACCTCATAAGAGAGTAAATGACACACACACACATTGGAAGAATGTGTTATGGAAAAGTGAAGGTAAGAGGATTGAAGGAGCTAAGGGTGAGAAGGAAGAGGGTTATCGTTTTAAATAAGGTGGTCAGAGTAGGCTTTATGAATAGTGACATTTGAACAAAGACCTGAAGGACAGAGAGGAGTAAGCCACTGGGATATACCTGGAGGAAGAGACTTCCCAGCCGTGGGAACGGCGAGCGCGTAGTGGCCCTTGGTCGGAAGATGCCTGAGGTATTCCAGAAGCAGCGAGGAAGTTAGCATGACCAAGCAGAAGCAGCAGAAGAAAAATTGCAGGAGATTAGATGGAAGTGGCCAGATTACATATTGGCCCGTGGGCCGTGGTGTGAATGTTGACTCTAACTCTGAGATAAATGCAAAGTGTGGAGGTCATTTGAAATCTTTAGGAAGCAATTCTGGTAGAATGGCAAGGGTAAAACCTTGAGAGAATTGAAGGGAAAAAGAGGGGCTAAAAAAACGGAGATAGCAAGTGTATCCCACTCTTTGGACGAGTTTTGGTGCAAAAAGGAGCAAAGAAATGGAGTATGTGGTGCAAAAAGCAAGGTCAAGAAAAACATATATAATTTTTTACTTTCTTAAGAAGACTCGAGTTTGTTCCTTTTCCTCCTTATTTCACCATCCTGGCATCCTAGTGAGGGAAGCCGCAGGTGAGCCCTCAGAGGTTTGGTTAGAGGGTAAAAGTGGATCACCTCTTTCTTTCCCATTCTATTCAATCTGTCAAAAATCCTGCTGGCTCTGGCTTAAAAACCACAGAATCCGACCTCTTCTTCCCTTTACACTTTGGGTAAATTGTATATAAAATATAAATATATAAAATATCCACTTCCCCGCCTACTTCCTCTATCTCCAAGGTAGCAAAATACCTCCCAATCCCTTGACTTCACCTTTGAAGACATCAGCCAGCATGAGACACAAGCATGACACGCTCTGGATGTCCCCACACGTCACACAAGCAAAGGTCTGACCTTTGCTTACATGGGTAGGCTTGCCTTCTTGTGTTTCTGCCTTTCACCACGAGAATGTGCCTCGTGCCTTGGGGAGCCACTGGCCCAAGGACGGCCCGAGATGTGTGCAACAGACCCGGCCCCAAACTGTGGCTGAACTCCGGCCGACTTGCACATGTGTGAGAGGAGAAAAAACCAGATGATAGCTTTGGAGTGGCGTTCTGCAAGAGGGCTGTGGCGATAGCCGAGCGATCTCATACTTCCCACCTACGAATATACCTTGTACATAACCTCTCTCTAGGTAACGTATTCTGTCTGCTGTCCGCATCCCTTCACTAGAGTGTAGAGTCCAGTGTGAAAATGACGCCAATTCCAGAATGTGCTTTTTCTTGAACACCTCAAGTAATGAACTCCATTCTCTGTGGACACTGATCGGGTCCTGTAGATTCAACTCAGTTCTGACACTATTGACCTGGAGACAGATCCTACAGACTAAAGGCTCAGTCCCCGCTCCATACCAATAACAGATCCAGGCTGTCACCTGTGCCTCCTGACTGGCTATAAATCAGAGGTTCCCATGCCTCCCTCCTTGGGTTTGATTACTTTGCTAAAGTGGCTCATAGAACTCAGGCAGCCCATTGACTCTCAAGATCACCAGCTTATTATAAAGGGTATTAAAGGATATGAATCAACAGCTAGATGAAGTGACACATAGGGTGAGGTCCTGAACACAAGAGCTTCTGTCCCTGTGGGGTTTGGGGCCCGGCATGTTGATGTGGTGGATGCATTTTGGTTCACCAACCAGGAAGCTCTCAGAACCCTGACTTTTGGGGGTTTACGGAGACTTTATCACAGAGGCATGACTGATGAACTCGCTGGCCATTGGTGATTTACTCAACCTCCAGTCCCTGTCTCTTCCCTGGAGGTCAGGGTAGGACTGACAGCTCTAGTCCTCTACCCATGTGGCTGGTTCTCCTGGTAAGCAGGATCCTTAGGTGCAATCCCAAAGTTATCTCATTAATATAATATAAAAAAATACATCTTTACCACTCTCATCAATTAGGAAATTCCAAGAGTTTTAGCTCTGTGCCAGAAACAGGATGAAGATCAAATATACATTTCTTGTTATAAATCACAATAGCACACCATGAGAGCAGGAAACTTATTCCCACTTCTATTTCAAGCATCTAGAATAGTTTCCGGAACATAAATATTGGTTGAATGACTGAATGAAATACAGTAGCTGATCCTTTTGTTAATCTAGACTGGAGAGCCGGCTCATTAATCACCATTTCCAGAATTTAGACTTCGGGGTCCAATTTTCTGAAGGATACACATACTCACGTTTCCCCATGATTTATTGCCTCTACATACACACAGCGCTGCTAACGGTGCATAATAATGAAATAACTGGCCATATTTTTCCTCACAGGTTGTAAAAATATTTTATTTGGATTTTGTGAACTTGCCAAGAAGTCAAAGACAGTTGCTTATATTAGACTCACAATTTTCTCTAAATACTAAGACCCTTTTTAATTCTGTGATTGCGAAAGAAGATGTCGGACGGCATCATTTCAGAGTGGTGACTCTGAGCCATTTAATGTAAGCTGACAAGCTGGAGCCAGGAAGCTGCAACCCGGACAGCACAGGGGTCGCACTCGAAACAGTAGGGTCTTCTAGCGGCCTCTGTTTATTAACTTTGGACTTGAGAAGGGAGGGCAGTAAAACCAAAGTTAAGCCTTGAAATAAAGATCTGTTTGAAATCAAAGGGTTTCTCGTGGACCAAATGGCGCGGATACAAGCACGTGTCTCCTTCTGAGGTCCTGTTTGTGCTGTCTTCGTGTGGAAAATGTATCCGAAACCTTCTTGGCGGCCAGCCCACTAGAAGTTGGGGCGTGGGCAGGGCACCCCCATCTGTTTTACCAGTAGCTGGTCTCAGATTTCCATTCTTCTAAGGTGAAGCCCCGAGAGGTCACCATGCTGCAAAACTATTCAACTCTCTTATTTCAGATTTTTGGGCCGAGAGAGAAATTCCATTTCTCTGTAAGGGCCTGTATTTAAGTTGAAATGTAGCCTTCTTGTCTGTCTTGGAAAGAGCATACCTTCTTCAGGAGGGTTCTATCCAATTCAAACTCAGCATTGTGGAGCTTGGCAGCAGAACCCCTTCTGGGGCTCCGAGGCTTTGCAGATTCAGACCTTGCTACCTGTTCCGCAAAGTTTTCAGCCAGGAGGGATGTGTACAGTTGATGTTGTTCTTGGCTACATGTGGTACTAAGCCCCTTCTCCAGGAGAAGGTCAGAAAACAAAAGCAGCAGAGAGGAAAAAAAGATGGGGCACAAACATAGTGACAGTGTCTGGATGTAGCTAGCAGGGAATTCGCCACGGAGGAGGAAGGAACTATGGTAGGAAACCGATCACGCAGTTTGCATGCGTTTTTTTTTTTTTTTAATCCTCCTTCATCTAAATTAAACCTTACAAGTAAAACAAAATTCTGCTTTGCGACTCCTTTTAAAGATGGCAGCATCACTTCATGACCACAACCGTCGTGGGCAGGGCACTGGCCTGGGATGTCCACACCAAGGGACATGATCAGTCCCACCGGTCCTAGTTCTTTGCATTCACTTCGTAAATTTGGAGTAGGAATTAGGACAGGGAAGAAAGGGATTGCGTTCTGGGCACCGATGCCTTTAAAAAGGCCTGCCGTGGAGCTGGGCTTTATGTTGGCCCACCTGCGAGAGGCTGATGGAATCCTGGAGATGAGGGCGGGCCGTGGTGAGAGCACTACCGCGCCCATAGGGGAGGCCTTCCCGGGAGGTGCTCCCGACTCGGGCTCAGACTCGACAAGGGGATGGCACCGGACTTGAGCACAGTATCTCCCACGTGGCCACCTCCGCTGGGGTTGGGGAAGTGTGACCGCTTAGAACCCTGAGACAGTCGGCCTGACAGAAGGAGGTGCCAAACCAGCGATTACTGTGAGTACCGCCGTCTGCCCTATTACATGGCATACGCGTTCCTAAAAAAAATAATCCCTGGAGGGGCGGAGTTTTGTGCTCCAAAAAGAACAGGGCTTAACGGAAAAAGGGAGCTGGGGCAGGAAGCTCAGACTTTGTACTGCCTGATACAAGAAAACCACCGTAATTAAACATAGTTCCTAATAACCAGTGTAGTAAATAACAGGGTGTTGTTTTGACAAGATATGAAGTTTGCTTAGTGGAGGCGTTGATAGCGAGGTGTTGTGGCTTTTGAACTATGGAAAATAAGTAAAAGGAACATTCAAGGTTTTCCAATGAAATGGATACCAGAGGTAGATGGAGGTGTCTTGCCCTGGTTTTCGTTCCTTTGCATTAGCTTCAAACAGAGATCCACCTTTTATTGTTTTGTTAGTTTCCGCCTCTCATAAAGAAGCTGTTTGTGTGGCCCCACATGAGATGAGATGACACAAAGTGCTCTTGTGCTGCATCAGATTTGGGGTTATCTTTGACGACAGCAAATGAGTGCTTTTCAGTTTTCAGTTCCCCTGGAAAACAGGTGATTCTTGGGAAGTTAAGATTATGCTCTTCTTTTGTTTTCAGTGTTATCTCCTACGTTCATCGGTGTGCTTGTTTAAGGCTGACTGCCTACTGCAATAGCACAATCTTGGTTCGGAGCTTTGCGATCCTCAAGGCTTTTCCTTTGCCACTTATGATCAGGATGCCTCCTTGTGTTTTACTGAGAAAATACAGTAGGCAGTGCACGTGGGGAAAACTGGGACAGGTGTTTCGTATTATTCTATCACAGGTCATTATGCACAGCTGGATGGTGTTTTTCACCTTTACCTGGTGTTGGCTAATAGTGCAGAACTGTATATGAACCAATACAATTTTGGTTTTAGTGATTTGATTCTGTATTTATCTGCACCAATTTACACATTACACATAGCCATTTTATCTGTCATCTATCTTACCTATCAGCTTTCTTTTCCTTCCCATAGGACTCTTGAAATAATTATGGTTTCCTTCTTTTTCTGTAAGAACTCTTATTTTTTAAAGTTCTTTTGTTTCTTCTATTCATTTCAGTCGTGACTTCAATAGGAGCCATGATTCCAGTGGTCTGGCTTGTCCTCCTCCCTGAGGTTACTGGGTCCCCTACAGCAAGCTGATTTCTTTCTGGCTACGTGTGGCTGTGCTCTCTTCGGACATGCACAGGTCAGGCTGTTAAAAACTCTTGAGCAATGACAAAAGGGCAGGCAGTGGAAGGTCTAATGGAGTCTGCTTCCGAAGGCCATTTGCAGAGTGCAAAAGCCTCCCTGCTCTGCTTCTCCCCACATGCAGAATGGAGTTAGCACCTAATAGTAAGGAGGAGCTGCTCAGTCCACCAACATAGCCTTTGTTTAGTTCTAGATGGTTCTATAGGGTCAGGCGGCCCTTCCCCCACCAAAGGGGCTCTCCGGAGCAAGTGAGAGTGAGGTTAATGGTGATCGGTGTCCCATCTTCTTACTGAACGTGATGATGACTGGGCTCAATGTTACCGCAGAGCAGGTTGCTAGGCTCACCTCTTCAAACCCTGCAGTTTTTTGTTAGAAACCAGGGCTCTCTTCAGTGAGCCTTTCTCAACCAAGAAACACGTACCAGACATTGTTTTAGGTGTTCAGGTTATACTAGACTAATTTCCTCTCTATTAAAGCTACTGTGTCACGAGCTGGAGGCTTATTTCATATTGACTCACACCTACAGTTCCCACATCACGGAGGGGGGCTGCTTTTTTGGTCCAACAGTTTAGAATAGAACTGCCACTTCCCCGCAAACGGGAGCTGCTGACCTGTACCAGGTTGTGCTTGCTTTACTACAGGCTTTGTGAGACAGAGACACACACACGCATGGTCTCAGCTAGCAGGGGCTAAGTCCGTGGGCTTTTGAACCAGACTGCCTGGACTCAACTCCTGATGACCACTCAGGAGTTCACTTCTGTGACCTTCGCCAATCACCTAACTTGTTGCTACTTGAGCATCTCTGGTTTTAAATGGGGAGGATTACATTGTGTACATTATAGGGTTGCCGTATGGGTTAAATGAATTTATATAAAGCTGTTGTGTTTGGACGTTGGCAGATGCTTACTAGCAATCCTTCCTCTTTTAGTTACTGTTTTCCCCTGCACATACATCACAGCTCGTACATAGTTCATACTGCATCTCTGACACCCAAGTGTACTGATTTAAAAGTCACTCTAAAGCTCCTTTCCACTCTGCAATAGACTGTTTGCTCTTTGGTGGGGCAAGAGGTGCTGGGGGAAGAAACGTGTGATTTCTATTTTCCCAACACCTAGCGCTGTGCCTGGCAAATATGTGTCTGCTGAATGAATGGGAAAGGTGGTCTGAAATTCATTCCTTGACTGGCCAGGACAAGGGAAGAAAAAACCAAAAACAAACTCCTACAAAAATGCCCAAATACAATGGTTCGGCATCTTAATTCCTAAAGAAGAGAGTCTGCTAGGGATATTTATCTCAGCAGTCCGATCTAAGCGCCCAGCCCAGAAGTGGATAGGAGCCAGAGGAGAAGATAGGGAGACCTCGTGCAGGGGTCTGCATGCGGAACCACAGGCAGGGCAGAGACACTGCCGGGGAGCAGACAGGCAGTAGTTTATTTTGGTGTCACGGGGACCAGCAGGCTATACGGGAACAAGATGCCTGCGCTTTGTAAATACCTCGGCGCAAACCTTACCTTTCTGAGCTGGAAGGATGATTGCGCCGTGAGACGTTAGATACAATAATCACTGAAAAGAAACATGAAGGTGGGGTTTGTTTCCCCGGGGTGCGGGGCAGAACTCGAGGGAATACGCTCGGTCGGGCACTTGTCGGCCACCTTACCCGCACTGCTACCTAGCGTGTTGTGTGCTTTTCTTAGATGAAAAATTGAACAGTTACAGAAGTAAGCAGTGTTATTCTTATCATCACTTACAACAAATCAAATTGGACTATATAACAAAATAATTCTTTTTTTTTTTTTTTT
>CM053606.1:147787369-147803147 GCA_028646535.1 Procyon lotor
AAATAATGTATTTTATTGCAGTATCCTACTGAAGGAGTATCACCTCCAGAGCTTTCTCCAAAAGTTCCCAGCGCCCATGGCAAGGTCTTTGTCAAAATGCGGCGGCTGTCCCAGGCTGTCCCACTCTGCCTATAGTTTGGGAGAGACTCTTCAGGAAGAAGCTTCAGTCACCGCATGGCTCTTTCTTGCAGTTTTCATTCTCCTAGAGTCGATAATCTTCAGGTCTGAAAGACAAAATCAACATGTCTTTCTTTGTGAATCACTTTCTCCTGCCTGATGAAGGAAGATTATTTTTCAACTTAAAATGAAAGTGAACTGTTCATTGAGAAATTATCTACAAATATTACATTTTTGGTGAAAAACACCAAAGTCAAATCATCATGAAGCAACAATTCCCAAGCTCTTTTGAGAGTATAAATATAGGGGGGCCTTGTACATGAAGGTAGTAATTTAAAAACTTGAATTCAATTTCTGTTCTGTTTTTAAATATATACTTTTTAAAAGACCTTTTTTTTTTTTTTAAAGATTTTATTTATTTATTTGACAGAGAGTGAGAAAGATCACAAGTAGGCAGAGAGGCAGGCAGAGGGAGAGGAGGAGGCAGGCTCCCCGCTGAGCAGAAAGCCCAATGTGGGGCTCGATCCCAGGACTCTGAGATCATGACCTGAGCTGAAGGCAAAGGCTTTAACCCACTGAGCCACCCAGGCACCCCTAAAAGACCTTTTCACAGAAAGGACCGCTATGGTCATTAAAAATTCATATAAGCATATGGATTTACCTAATCAAGACAATTTTTGAGTGAGTAATTGCCCTATTTATTTTATCATGCAAAATTTATTTTCATTATGATACATACACAAATATATAAACACAAGACCTTTGATATTTTAATTATATACATATAACTGGTCTTTTCCTCATTTATGCACTTACAGGACCAATCATAATTGAAAGTTACTTCCAGCAGTAAATTAAAACAAAAAACACCTTTTTAAGGGAAATGTTCAATCATAACAATGGAGAAAATGGAGAATAGGAAATTACAAGATGCAAAAAATGTCAAGGTGTCCTTTTATCTTTTCCATAGGTGTATTTGTAGGTGTTGAGCTCACACGGGATTTTCAGAAGGAAGTTTATCAGTAAACTAAATAGATGTTTTTGAAACAGCTGTAAAAATATTCGATAGTTTGAGTTTCTTTTAAAAGTAGATGAACTCTGTTTGCCCCGAAATAACTTACTTATCTAGTCCCTCTCTACACTCACAACATGTTTTCTTCAACAGAATACTCACAAGATACCAGAGAGCTCAGCAATGAAGACCGACAGTCTAGGGGCTGAGTAAACAAACTACATTACAGTTTAAAGTTAGTATTTAACCCTGAGGAACACAGGCTCTGATCTGGGAAAGCAGCCAAATATGCTTCACCGTATCAGCCATTCTATAACAACTAGAGGAGAAACTGCAGAATTTTGTCACTATTTCTGAAATCTCTTTCCAAATATAAGAGCTGCATCCAAAGTCTGGGAAAGGGCAGTGCGGTCCGAGGGCGAACGTGGCTCCAGACTGCATCCTTTTAATCTCTGGCTTGTGACCCAATTCAGTGGAAGCAGTTCCCCGTCAAGAGACATGAGCACATTTCAAGAAACCACTTCTTCTGTGGAGCTGGTTCATGTAATTATGACTAAAGGGTGGTGATGATGCCGTCAGAGAGGAATCTTCTAAGCTAAGGTTCTAACAAGAACTCCACTCAATAAAACTAAATGTGCTTAGTCACAGTCTTGTTGTTTCCACACCCAAGTTTAATTTATTAAGTAATAATGAGATGACAAAAAGCACCTTGTAGTGGGATTTATAAGTAAAATTGGAAATGTGTGTGAAGGGTGTAATCTGTGATATAAGATATGTAGTAGGTAGTGACCTGAAAGCTACAGGGGGCTAATAAGATCGCAATCTGTTTCAAGATTTTCTGGTGGGCAGTGACGAGGGTAAAGAGGAGGGCTGTGTCGGGGCTGTAGCAGGGATGAGTGAGAAAAAAGGACAGGTTCAGGATTTAAGAGGCAGAAAAGAACGCCGTTGGTGGGGAGAGGGTGGGAAGGAACAGGGAAGAGGGAAGGGGCCAGGGAGAGGGAGGAAGAAGGAACTATTAGAAAATGAGGATTCAGGGATGGATCTGGATTCTTCCCTTCAGCTTGAAGACCTCTGTGAATGACAACATTGCTGATCTTTTCAGGATAGGGAATACAGGCAGAGGAACAGACCAGAAGGGAAGGATCTTGGTTTTGAATATGACAAGATTTTGATATGACAGGCAGCTGGCTATTAGGGGGTGGAGTTTAGGAGAAAGGGGGCAAAGGGGAAGATATGTCAATGTCTCTACCACAGAGTCCTTCTTTTCCATTCCACTTCTGCATATCAGGTGGCCCTGCCTAAAAAATCTTCAGTAGACCTCCACTGCTTTGTCACAATTCAGACACCCTGGAAACCAATATCTAACCCTCCATGACACAGCCTCAGCTAACATTTCTGAATTATTCTTTCTACATCCCATTCCTTTACATTCTGATCCCATTACAATACTTGCTACTGCCCAGATAAAAACTTTCACATTCACACCTCTCACCTTGGGTACTTGAGCTTTTTTCTGCCTGGTAGACTGGACTAATCCTTCAAAATCCACTTCAAAAAATCACATCAGGGGCACCAGGGTGGCTCAGTGGGTTAAGGCCTCTGTCTTCGGCTCTGGTCATGATCTCGGGGTCCTGGGATCGAGCCCCACGTCAGGCTCTCTCCTCAGCAGGGAGCCTGCTTCCCCCCTCCCTCCACCTGCCTCTTTGCCTACTTGTGATCTCTCTCTCTGTCAAATAAATAAATAAAATCTTAAAAAAAAAAAAAAATCACATCAGCTGGGTAGCCCTCCACGACTTTCCTTTCTGACTTAGGGCTCCTCTGTGTAAGATTGCCAGAGACTATCATGCATGTTGCTATTACAGTGCTTCTCAAATTATACTTGCCTTTATTTATATAAATAAATGTTACTTATTTAAGATGTGCTGAATGCTTATTAGATGCCATAAAGTATACTAACTACTTCACACACATTATCTCATTTTATTCTCATAATTATATTGTGAAAAAGACACTTCTATCAATCCCTTTTTATAGTTGACAATACTGAGGCTCAGAGAAGCTGGTTGACTAGCCTAAGGATACACAGCTAAGAAGTGGATAGTAAGGACCCAGTGCAGACCTTCTGACTGCAGGTACTTGCATGCACCATTTTATTCTGACTTCTAGTAGGCTAGAAGACTTGCATGCACCATTTTATTCTGACTTCTAGTAGGCTAGAAGACTCCTAGTAGGCTACCCTTTGAAGACAGGGTCCCCATATAACTGAGTTTATGCTTCCAGCAATTAGCACTGGGCCCAGTAGGGCAGATGCCTGTAAGATATCTGTCATTACAGTACAGTCACTGCCTTGAAAATGCCACTTTGTTTTACAAACTCATCCTTTCCTTTTCTTATGGAAAGTAATCAGGATCTTTTATGGATGGTTAATTTGCTTCCAGGAGGGGAAAACAATATCGTGGCCAAGGGTACTTTAGATGTTGGCATAGCCAGAAACACCAACTCATACTGGAGGCAATTAGTGATATTACACAGCGTTCAGGAAGTATCCTCATGGGGAAAAGTTAGGTTTTTATACTAAATACGGTATTTCTCTGCACACACGCACATACACACAAAAGCAGGCACACATACAATGCATTTATACTGCTTATCTCCTTCCATTAAAAGAAATCCAAGATAAAAAGGGGGAGGGGAGGTCTATTTACCTGAGTGCTCCTCCAACTTCAGTGGGCAAACACATCGCTTGGGCTCTTATGAAAATGCACATTCAGGTTCAGATAATCTGTAGGGGGGCTCATGATTCTGTATTTCCAACAAGCTCCCACGTGCTGTAATGTTGGTCCATAGACCACAGCATGACTTAGCAAGGGTTCACGTTAGACCTCACACAGAGCTACTCATAAGACCGAGGGGATGGCTATTTGAAGATGCTGAAGATGCAAATGAAATAAATTTCTAAAACCATGCTGTGCCTTAAAGAGGGCTTACCTTACCTTCTTCCTTAGCTAGAGGTGATTCCATTTCCTAGACATACCCTTTGCAGCTCTTTACCCACGAGAGGGCTTTATTAACAGGCAGTTTTATGTTTTTCTGATATAATAATAAGTAATCTTAAATTATGATAACATATACTGAGGCTGCATACTGGAATTCTTTTGGTATCTATCATCAAAGAAAGATTACACTGTGGTCAATGTAGTTACTAGATTAAATAATTTTTAAAAGGAAGACACCTAGCATCTAGTATATTGCTTTTCATAGTATGGAGGCTTAACTGTTGTTTGAAATTTTAATGAACTTGAATGGCTTAATCTTCTATTAGAAGGATGATGAGCAAATTTATATTCTATATTTCTTTGCCTTAGTTCTTTGTCACTGTTTCAGTGCAAATAAAAAATCATGAAGTTTTAAAATAAAAGATAATCTTATGTAGGGTTAATGTTTTTGTAAATAACCGTATTCTAAAATTATCTCAGGAAATCTTTGAAGAGATATTTCAAATGCTGTTACAGAAAGCTAATCTCCACTGATTTTTATAGAAATGGTTTTCTTGACAAAAAAAAGTTACTTACCATAACCTGTTCTTTATATATGTAATACAAAGTATCCAAAATTAAATATATCAGAGTTACACTAAAGCACAGACTATTAAGGAAAATTTCTACTTTAGTTATAACTGTTAAGCAAGCTTTAAGAAAAAAGCAAAGACCAAAATAAGAATTTACCATACTTAATGAATTAAAAGTCAATTCCTCTTTCAGGGACATAAGATTCCACTCATTCATTCATTCAACCAAGATTATTGAGTGTCAGGTCCAGCTGTGGGCACTGGGAACACAGCAGCAAGCAAGATGAGGTTTTGTCTTTAGCTCGTATGGTTTCTCATAGAGGGAGATGCACCCAGACGTACGCAGTCACACATAGACACACAGATGTACACTCTGACTTCTGAGGTGAAAGCTAAGTGTTTTAAGCTTTCACATATACACTCAGGGTAATTTGGGAGATTAATGAATCTTCAAAAAATTAGCCAACATAAGAATTTCCTTAATTCATTTTCTAAATTATGCTAAAATTAGGTAGCTACTAAATGTTCTATAGCAATAATTCATTTTGCACTTAGTACTTGTCACTAGCAGAAAACTGCCTTTAAACACTATAGCTTAAAAATAAAAATCACTTTTTTGAATGAGGAAACAGAACTTAAATAAGGGCTGTCTGAGCAAGTATTCTATGGTACTTGTGATTGCTCAGAAACTTGAAAGTTAAAATCATACCACCTCTCACAAAATTCTCCATTTGCTGTAGAAAATCCTTTACCACTGACATCCCTATGCAAAATGTTGTCAGCCACTCACTAAATGAAACAGGTAAAATACTGCCACTCATTAAAATGAAATAAGTAACTCTCAGAAATTCAGAGATTCAAATTCAGGACAAAAAAATGACAGAAGCCAACACATTTTAAGTATCTTGAAAATGGGGACATTTCTATAAAAGAATTTATCTTCTGACTTCAGGAAAAATCTTTAGGGAGACTTTAGTTTTCATTGTAAAATGATAGGACAAATCCATTAGGCTCATAAAAAGCTATAAAACACATAGTTTATGCGATGGTTCAGTTAGACACTTAATATTATTTGTCCCATTAAGATAATTTATTTTCCAGAAGAAAAAAGCATTTGAATTTCAGTTGTGAATCTATAAAGTATAATGTAAGTGTAATAAATCTCAAAAATATTTTATTCTCCGTTAGGTCTTATGTCTTTTCACTCATAAATAATATTCATCAGTATAATGCTTATTCCAACAAAGTATTCCTTTTTTTTTTTTTTAAGATTTTATTTATTTATTTGACAGAGAGAGAGAGAGATCACAAGTAGGCAGAGAGGCAGGCAGAGAGAAAGGGGGAAGCAGGCTCTCCACGGAGCAGAGAGCCCGATGAGGGGCTCGATCCCAGGACCCTGAGACCATGACCTGAGCTGAAAGCAGAGGCTTTCACCCACTGAGCCACTCAGGCGCCCCTCCATCAAAGTATTTCAATAAGAATAATATTTGGACAGTGGAGTACTCTTAAGAACAATAAAAGGTCAGGTTGACTGAGTTTTAAGTCATTTCCACTGTACTGATGAAACCTTTTAGAATAAACAATCAGGAAATCTGATGACATCGCATATTCATTGACCTAAAATTCTTTGAACTAAAGATGTCAGCCGTACAGGAAATCGTGAGGCAGAATAATGGTGCCTCTATACTCATTTCTCCAGGCACTGTACCATGTACCAAATCCTGATTAGAAAAAGTTCAATAGTGCTTTAAAAAACAAAGAAAAAACTAAATTAATAGGATAATTAACAAAATTTTTAAAAATCTACTTACTGCTTTTTTTTTCAGTTAAATAGGAATTGCTGTTATATTCAATTATCACTTTTAAGTCATAAGCTCTATTGGCTTGCAATGATTCAGTTTGGTTGCTTAAGTAGAGATTGTTTTTAATTTTAACAACCAATTCTAATCTGTTCATATCCAAAAGAACAGTAAAGTTTAGAATGTCTAATTTGAGCAAAATTCAGCACTGGAAATACTGAGGTCTACAGTTTTTGCCAGTGCTGAGCTGGTTGAAATAATGGGAAAATTGGAATGTAACCCTGCTCCTAAAGTCCAGCTAATAACTTCTGTCTGTGAAGAGCAGCAAATTAAGTTAAATCTTGTAGAAAAATGCCATATGACCAGACTAGCATAAAATTATGGAAAATCTTGAAGATGTCCAGATCCCAAATCCTTATGGGTTTTGAAAAGGTAAAAATCTTTCTTTATGGTCTTTAAATAAATTAAGCCTCTGATGCGAAGCACTTTTATAAAAGAGGCATAGGTAAAAATATTGTTTTCTGGGTATTAATTTTTTTTAAAGATTTTATTTATTTTTTTGGCGGAGAGAGAGAAATTACAAGTAGGCAGAGAGGCAGGCAGAGATGGGGAAGCAGGATCCTTGCTGAGCAGAGAGCCCAATGCACGGCTCGATCCCAGGACCCTGAGATCACGACCTGAGCTTAAGGCAGAGGCTTCAACCCACTGAGCCACCCAGGCACTCCTGGGTATTAATTTAAATACGACTGAAAATCTGGAGATTTTTAGAGTTCATTTTTAGAGTTTTAGTTTTTAGAGTTTAGGTTTCATATGGGAGGGCATGTGTAAGTTTAAATCACTGCTCTCTTCCAGAGCTACAGACTAGACTACACAGGATGCTCACCACGGCCCTCTTCCAGGGCTAATGTCCCCGCGCCTGTGTTCCTTCTACAGCGCTCAAGGAATCACCCAGGGAACTCTAACCGAATCCTGCTCTCAGCAGAGACAATTCAGGGCCAATCATGACTGTCCTCGTATCTCCCCACTTCCATCCCTGCCACTCTCTTCTTCGCAGGCACACTTCCAATAGCACTCTGCACAGGGCATTAATCACCGGGCACGTGGGTTTTCATTATAAACATCTCTTCTTAAGATTTATTGATGCTGGGGGCACCTGGGTGGCTCAGTCGTTAAGCGTCTGCCTTTGGCTCAGGTCATGATCCCGGGGTCCTGGGATCCAGCCCCGCATCGGGCTCCCTGCTCGGCAGGAAGCCTGCTTCTCCCACCACCATTCCCTCTGCTTGTGTTCCCTCTCTTGCTGTGTTTCTCTGTCAAATAAATAAAATCTTTAAAAAAAAAAAAAAAAGATTTATTGATGCTGAATTTTCCATACTTTGTTTCTATACAAAGGTGAAGGTTTTGCATAAAAACAAGAATTACGGACTAAATGAGTGAGAAATATAAAAATATATTTCTTTTTTGGCATTGTTTCATCACTCTGTGGTGAAGCGAAGCAACTCAAGTTGAAATTTTCCACATACCTTATTTTTCCTAAGAAAAGCTCTCCTACAGAATTTTGTAAAACTGAAAATAAAAAAAGTTTAAAATGATCCAACTTTTATTTTTACCCTACATAATGAAAAGTTTCCATTACAGTGATAGCATTAGAGTTTCTATGATTACTGTGGTTTTGTAATGTGTTGGCAAAACTACAATGATTGTGGAAATAATTATTGACAGCATTAAAATAAGTTGACTATTTGAAAGCTACAATCCAGGCAAATGAATTGTGAAAAAAAAAACAGTGCTATTGCTTTCTATGACAAACAATTTCTCAGTGCATACCCTCCAATCATCACTTGCACATGGCAATCACATGTTTATTTTGTACCACCAAGAAACAAAATATAGGGGCAGCTGGGTGGCTCAGTGGGTTAAAGCTTCTGCCTTCAGCTCAGGTCATGAGCTCAGCGTCCCAGGATCGAACCCCGCGTCGGGCTCTCTGCTCAGTGGGAGCCTGCTTCCCCCTCTCTCTCTGCCTGCCTCTCTGCCTACTTGTAATCTCTCTCCTCTCTGTTAAATAAATAAATAAAATCTTAAAAAAAAAAAAAAAAGAAACAAAATATAATTTCATAACGTATTCTAACACAATCTATGTATGCATGAGCTATAAAAAATACTAATATACCAAGTATATCCAGTAATTTAAGTGAGGTTTATAGACAATACTTCTCATACAAGAAAATGACTCAGTGATCAAAAAAAGTCCAGTTTTCTCATAAATTATATCGGTTTCTTTCCTTTTTGTCCAACATTATTTTTAAAAATGGCTATATGACTAGCATGAGAAAATCTGCATTAACTGAAATTAGGCCTCAGAGACTTTTGTAAGTGATTTAAAATAATTTAAATGAAATCCTAAAAATGGAGCTTTAAACTAGAGTAAAACAATTTTGTCAATCACCTAATGGATTCGAGGCTTACTTTTGATTATCATCACTGTTTGTTGCTCAAAAGCTTTAGTTTCTACTAGAAAAGCTAATAAACTTACATTTGACCAATAACTAATTATAGTTGCAATTTAAAAATGTATATTTCTATACTATAAACACATTTAAAATTTTATTACTAGGAAAACAAAAACCAAAGCAAGCTATTTTTTTGTGTGTTGATTTAGGTGCAATCCAGGTGCATTTGTTTTAGTCAAGTCTCTGCAGATTCACCATCAGATCTATCTTGACTAAATTCCAATTACTACATTCCAAAGGAAGATTATATTGTTGGCTTAGCTATTTAGGGCAGAATGAGAGTATATTTTAAGCAGCCTTCTTCTCCAAAAGGAAAAAAAATAATTTTCTCATGAAAGCAATGGACTGCACTGCACAGTGTGTTGCATATTTTCATTTTTACTCTAATGTCTATAATATTTAATACTAGAACTTTATGAAATGGCAAACAACTAAAATGGCAACATTCACTAAAGGGGTCAGTAGCCACATGGGGCTAATGAAACTTAATTAAAATTACATAAAAGTTCAATTCCTTAAGTCACACTAGCCACAGTGTTAAGTACTCAATACCCACATGTGGCCAGGAGCTACTGTATTAGATAGCTCAGATAAAGAGTTTTTTTCAAATAAAGTCCAAATCTCCTCTTAAAAAAAAAAAAAGAGTTTTTTTCATCATGGAGAAAGTTCCTTTTTTTTTTTTTTTTAAGATTTTATTTATTTATTTGACAGAGAAAGAGAGATCACAAGTAGGCAGAGAGAGAAGGGGAAGCAGGCTCCCTGCTTAGCAGAGAGCCAGCTGCGGGGCTTGATCCCAGGACCCTGAGATCATGACCTGAGCTGAAGGCAGAGGCTTTAACCCACTGAGCCACCCAGGCGCCCCCATCATGGAGAAAGTTCTATTAGATAGCCCTGACCATCTAAATTATAATGTGTAAGTATATACCCCACATTATTATTATTATCTGGGGAAGTTGTATGGCTCCCTGTAAGGAAAGATCATATTTTAATAAAGCCCAAAGGAAAGTCTGGTGCCTTAATGCATATTCCTGCCAGAGAGAAATTTGGGATGAAAAGAAAGGGCAGGGAAATACATCTCCACAGTAGTAACTAAAAAATCCATCAAGTTACGCTAAGTTTCTCTAAAAGACTCCTTAAAAATAATTATAGAAAAGCCCTTCCTATTTCCGTTAATATAATAAAGGCACTAAGTCATCTTCTGATTTGTTTTAAATGAGCCAGGAATCACTTAGTATAATGAGCAGTTTATCAGTACTCTTTATTCATGATATACAATTCCAAATGCATGACCTGTTTGGTCACATGTTTGATTACACAGCACCTTTAGTATTTCTAGTTAAAAAAAATACATACTATATATCCCTTTTGGTTAGGAATATAAATTCATTTATGATGGTGTTTCTATAAAGAAAATCAGATATGACATTCTTAGACTTCCAGAACTTTATACAGCATGGTAACCTACCAAAACCCAAAGACTACTTAAAATACATTTTTTAGGATACAACTTTATAAAGCAAACTATTTGAGGACTACATATGACTTAAGTATACTTAACCAAGATGCGACAAGAGGCACTCAGGCAGAATGGTTAGGACAATGACCCAGGACCATGACCTTAGGCTTGAATCCCTAATCTACCACTTAACAATCATGTGATCTTGGTCAAATTACTTTTCTTTCTGCGCCTACATTTCCTTTTATATGAAAAAAAATGAGGATAAAAAATACAAGACATAGACATACAAACACAAAGAAACAGTGAAAGCTAACACACCAAAATTAACTGCAGTGAGATTATTTACTTCCTTAAGTTTGTCTCTTATCCATAGTTTCTACAATGAACATTTAACACTTTTTAAAATAAGATCTATTTATTCATTTTAGTGAGAGAGAGAGAGTGAGAGCAAGGGGAGGGGCAAAGAGAGAGTATCTCAAGCAGAGTCCCTGCTGAGCACAGACCCCGTTGTAGGACTAAATCTCATGACCCTGAGATCATGACCTAAGTGGAAATCAAGAGTCATACACTTAATCGACTGAGCCACCCAAGTACCTCAAACAATTAGTACTTTCTAATTATTTATTTTTTTAAAGATTTTATTTATTTATTTGAGAGAGAGAAAGACAGTATAAACAGGGTAAGGGGCAAAGGGAGAGGAAGAAGCAGACTCCCCTCTGAGCAGGGATGTGAGGATGTGAGGCTGATCCCAGGACTCTGAGATCATGACCTGAGCCCGTGGCAGATATCAAACTGACTGAGCCACCCAGGAGCCTCCATTTAATACTTTTCAGCTCCCCCAAAGTGAAAGTTTTTAATTGAATGCTTGAGTTTAAAGTCTATATTATGTGAATTCTTAGTAAATTAAAGATTCCAGGGTGGTAAATTTAAGCTAGTAAATGTTTTTCATAAATTGGAGATTAATTTCAATTTGTAAATGTCTTCAAAAGAATTGAAAAATGTTTATATCTTCTAGAAAAATGTTCTGTGTATGTGGGTTCAATTGTAAAGATAAATATAAGTTCTATGTAGTTTAAGTAGGAAAAAGCACATTGAATATGTCAGTGATGAATGACCATGTAAGTCTCTAAGAACAAGTTAAATTATTCCTTCAAAAGTATAAAACTTATCCAAGTACAGAAGTCTCATCTCTTAGATGCCAAAGCGGGGAGGGAACTGTAAAGACCGTACCATGTAAAAAAAATTGTAAAACCTTTTATTTTCAGGAACTACTGATTTATCTAAATAAATCACTACATAATCTGGATTAAAAAAATGAATTTAAATAAAAAGAATTAAAATAGACTCTTGGGTTTTAAAAAGAAGTCAAACTATTAAATAGGCATCTAAAAAGGTCAAAAGAAGGAGAAAATCACCCCACACTAAATTTAGTTGTTAGAATCAAGTCACGTCATATAATGTATAGTTCTGGTCATCGTCAAGCAATGAAAACCAGAACCTAAGGAGTGATGGAAAATGTACTTCTTTATTTTAGAGAAAAATATTTATCTTGAGGATGTATCCTGATAACTAGCTGGTATTGATATCACCAGACACTATAAAATTGTTTTTTTCAATTTTTCATATAGAGTTTGTTAATCACTCACTTATTGTCAACTGAAAATTGATAATTCAGATGATACAGTGAACAGAAACAAAAGTAATAAAGTGTTTTTAAAGCTAATCAATTTCAATGATTCTAACATAAAGAACTAGTATTAAATTGAAGCATTCTACTACTTTCATTTCTTATCTTCTAGAGATTCTTTCCTAAAGTTATTTATAAAAGCTGATACCAGGATATTTGCTTTCTTCGTTTATTCATTCAATAAATATTTGCTGAATATCTACTGAATGTGCCAGATATGTTATGCTCAGGTAAATAAGACAACATGGTGTTCCCCTATGAAATTTATTTAGAAAAAGACATTGAAAAAAAAAAAATCACAGATACTTAATTACATTAGAATAAATGCAGTAAATGAAAAGGAAAGTGTACAATGAGACCCTAAAAGGGGGCCTAACCCAGTTCATGGATTATAGGAAGGACTTCTGGAGGAAGTTACATTTAAATACTTCACCGTCTATATCCCAGACATCTGTCCAAATGTCTAGCACATTTGAGTTTATAAACTCAATAAAAGTTTGTGCACCTGAATTAAATAATAGTTTTAATGGAACTTCTCAAATGTGTGTCTCAACGCCTATGACAGTGTCTTGTACAGAAGAGGTAGCTAAAATGTATTTGTTGAAAAAATAAATTAATGAGGCAGTCCACTTCTGTGGGAAGAACACAGGCTTTGGAATCAGTTGGGTTTGAACACGGGTTATATTACAAACCAGATCACCCTTGCCTTACTCTTCAAAATAGGAACACTAGATCTATCTCACAGGCCTGTGGAGAGAATTAAATACAATGCATGTAAACTGCCTAGCACACTGTTGGGCAATTGGAAAGTATCCAACAGTCACTATAATAAATGGTCATTAGCAATTATATTATTTTGTTCATCCGCAGATTTAGTAAAGGAGAACCTTGATACAAGTCAGTGAAGTCAAAAAGATTCAAACAGAATATCCTACAGACTTCTCTATGTGGAAAGAGTCTGAAGATTATATACATACGGTAACGAGAGAGCCAAAGATTAGACTGCTGGACGTACTGACCATGCCAGGAAGGCTTATATTTTCACAGACCGATCTGGCCAAAGAGCCAATAAAGAGACAGGAATCTTCAGAGCATAGAGGGTAGCGTTTGTGGGAAAATGAGCTGCCTAGTGAAGATCCAGCAATAAGGATGTGGTTCTCTTTTCGATCTACCGTATAAATTCTGTAAATGTTCCCAAGACCCCGTTAGATGAAGTATTGATCTACGCACTGAGGATGCAGTGATGAACAAGATGCGGTCCTTGCCCCTGATGAGCTGACCGTGGTAATGACAGTTACACAGCAGATGCTGTGGCAGAAGATGGCCGGGCCCTTTAGTCTGGTCTTGATGTTTACACAAGGCTTCTTAAAGGTGGTGGTGTCTGAACTAGGGTCTAAAGAACGAGTTAGAGTTATTTCAGAGCATGGGGGAGGGACATGTTGTTTTAGGCAAAGTAAAGCAAAACAAAGACAAGGAAGAATTAAATTGTGTAAAAAGGGTGACAATCTTAAACACGCTGCTATTGTTAGACCAGTGAAGTGGTAAAAACTTAAGCTTCAGAGACAGAGAGGAGCCAGGTCACAAAGACCCTGGTAGGCCAGATAAGGAAACCTGGAAGCAATTAGATGGGAGATAGTATGTCAACACTAAGCAGCTTCCTGGACCTCAGACAGAGGAAATTGTGTAGAGGATAGCAAAAAGTGTTTGTTTTTTTGTTTTTCTATTTGGATCAAGACTATTAATTATCCAGAATTGATGACTTTTCATTAGATGATATTCTCAAGCTTAGTGAAACAATCTGGAAAATGGAGAAGCACTCTGTTTTAGGTAATAACTATTTACTTATGATTCCAACAGGCCATAATCAACCATAGTAATGTCATCCTAAACAAAATATCTGACAATTATAGGCACCTATGAACACCCTTGCATGTACACAGCAAGGTTTTAAGACTTAGAGACTTTTTGGTTCTAATACCAAAATCTAGAATTTATCTGCAGGTAGAAGATGGAAAGAGTATCCAAGGGAGTAAAAAAAAGTTCACTCTTCCCACCCTCAAGGATCTTGTCATTTGGTTAAAGAAATGGGATACTAAACCGAGCTTAAAAAAGAAGAAAAAAAAAAAAGACAGGAAAGAGAAAAGACTTACGGAGACCACAGTCTTGGGAAAGCCTCTATTTCTTCCTGTGTGTACTCATCTAGACGTTTGGGTACTTTTCGTGGTTGAGGAAGCTCTTCTACTAAATTTTTACGAATATCTTCTGGTATGTCCTAGGTTAAAAAAAATTTAGGTTTAATTTTCTTAAAATATATCCCTTAGTAATATATTAGTAATACTTAGCAAATATTAAAAAAAACAAAAGAATATTTATAGAATGAGGAAAACATAATCTTTACAAATCCATGAAAATCCCTGAAAAGTATATTAATGATAAAAGTAATTCATTATAATACTATACCTTATATTTTAATCTTGACAAACCTATTTCTCACGATAAATTAGACATCTTCAATTCTGAGGACCGCCGAGTCACTAAGTTCTTTTTTTCCTAATTAATTAATTAATTAATTTTTATGAATAAATTTATTTACTTATAAAATTTATTTAACTTATTTATTTTAATTTATTCCCAGCCTTTCAACTGCAGAAAGGCACTGCCGTGGCTGATTCTTGTAATTTTTCATCTTATTGAGTGGATGTACTGGGTCTGTGGCTTCCAGAGACACAACCTTTCAATTCATACTCCATGTTGTTGCCAGAAAAAACTTTGGAAAATGAAAACCTGTTGGATCCTTGAGTCATTTAGCCAACAAACATTAACAGAACTCCTTCTATGAACCAGAAATTGTGCTAGGTGCTCAGAATATAAAATTGTGCTAGGTGCTCAGAATATAAAAGGAAATAAAAAAGAGGAATGCCTCTGCAGGCTTATAATTTTAAAAATGTCACCACTGAGGGTGGCTCGGTTGGTTAAGTAACTGCCTTCGGCTCAGGTCATGATCCTGGAGTCCCAGGATCGAGTCCCGCATCGGGCTCCCAGCTCCACGGAGAGTCTGCTTCTCCCTCTGACCTTCTCCCCTCCTCTCATGCTCTTTCTTTCACTCTCTCAAATGAATGAATAAAATCTTTAAAAAAAAAAAAATATATATCACTTCTCAAACCAGTGTCCTCACTCCTAGGCCACCTCTGTGACTTCACCTCTTTACACACACTCATCCATGGCATCTGAATTATCAGCCTCCTTGCCTTTCACGCATCCTTCCAGCTTGAAACCCCTTTTTAACGGTATTCCTTTAATGGCTTTTTTAATGGTATTCCCTCTGCCCATAATGACTTTCCCCTGGTTGATTTTTCAAATATTCAGAAAAATGAAAGGAAAACTAAAATGCAAAAAAGTCTGAATTTGGGTAATAAAAAGTAAACTAAAGAGTAAAGCATGTATTTGAGAGCTAAAAGAATAGAAATTAAAGGAAAGGATAAAATGAAGAGCATGAGTAACCAAAAGAATTTACATTTATACTGTGCTCATGATACAGAAATAGAGAAAGGGAACTGTCCTGTGAGTCTGGATGGTAAGTCACTTTTGGAAACTCTACTGAAATAATGGTTGGGTGTCAATATGAAAGC
>CM053606.1:147803647-147831989 GCA_028646535.1 Procyon lotor
TGTGGACATTGGGGAGGGTATGTGCTATGGTAAGTGCTGTGAAATGTGTAAGCCTGACGATTCACAGACATGTACCCTGGGGCAAATAATACATTATATGTTAATAAAAAAAATTAAAAAACATAAAATCTAATATGGCAAAATTTTAATAATATTTTTAAAAAGTGAGGTGGGCTTTTTAAAATTATGGTTTGTATAGGGTGAGTCACTACCAATACATACAAAATACAACAGATACAATTGACAATGTGTTTCTTCACTGAGAAGCATTTTAAAAATATTTAACATCCCTCCCCCGATGTATTCAAATCTGTAAGTTTAATTACACAGAACTGGGGGCGCCTGGGTGGCTCAGTCGTTAAGCGTCTGCCTTCGGCCCAGGTCAGATCCCAGGGACCTGGGATCGAGCCCCACATCGGGCTCTCTGATCTGCAGGAAGCCTGCTTCTCCCGCTACCATTCCCTCTGCTTGTGTTCCCTCTCTCGCTGTGTTTCTGTCAAATAAATAAAATCTTTAAAAAAAAAAATTACACAGAACTGGAACTCTACTGAAATGGTTGGGTGTCAATATGAAAGCGATGTCTGGACATGTAAATATTAAATTGCTCTAATTTTTTACTTCCTGGAAAAGTCTACTTGGCAGTTTGATATTTACAAAAGTTTATGAATATTTCACACTCCCTTGGGGAGCCATTAAAAAAATCCCTCTATCATTCACAAAGACAATTTTAAGTTGCCAACTGCTTACACAGCAGAGGGTGTGGACCATAGAGGGTTAGTAGATGTTTGCTGAATTGAAGGAATTCTGACTGAAATGAGCTTACAAATTTTCCCCACTATAAGAGCAATTTACTGAAAGAATGGATTAAAACACTGCAAAATGAGTAATGGAAGTTGTTGATTAAAGGCATTAGCCATGAAACCAGGAAGAGGGGAAGCACCTCCTTTAATCTGTGCACCGAGAAAGTAACCCAAACATGCTAACTGAATGTGTTCACAGAGATATAAGAGATTTAATCATTCCCACTGCAAAGAGGGAATGATTAACCTAAATGGCGGGGTGGGGGGGGGGAGATAAGGAAAAGAATGAGTGGTAACCCACTAAACAGGGGGCAAGGTGATCAGTTATTACATTTTTTAATTTCTAAGGAAATTTCAAATCTATAGAAAAATTGTGAGAATACAGTGAACACTCCTCTAACCTTCACCTAAATTCACCAACTGTCAAAATAGAACATGTTTGCTTTCCTTCTTTTCACCTATATACAAACATACAAACTTTCATTTTGGCTGAACCATTTGAGAGTCATTTGTAAATATTTCACCCCTAAGTATTTCAATGTTTATCTCCTAAATATAAGGATTGTCTCCTATGTCACCACATTACAAATTCATGCTTCAGAAAATTAACACTGATGAAATACTTTCTATCTGATATATAAGTATATATTCAAATTTCCCAAACTGGTAAAATATTGTCTTATGTATCTTTTTTCAGTCTAAGATCCGGTCAAGGATCACAGGCTACATTTAGTTATTATGCTGTTACTGTGTTGTTTCACATACATAATAAGTTCTTCAGTCAGGTCTCTTTTAACACAAAGCCTTTCCCCACTCTTTGTCATTTGTGAAATTAACACTTTTGAAAAGTCCAGGCCAATTACGTGGTAGAATGCCCTTTTATTTGGATATGTAGGATTGTTTCTTCAGTAAAGTCAGGTTAAACATTTTTGACAGAATGCTACATATAATGTTGGATCTTTAGTACTTCAGTCACAGCAGGAGGCACATCATGTCAGTCTGTCCCATACTAATGATATGTTTGATCTCTTGGTTGTGTTGGTGTCCACCATGTATCTTTAACATAAAAAAGTATCTTTTCTCCTTTCAAATAGTAAGTACACTGTGACATGATGTTTTGAAATTGTGTGAATATCTTGTTCTAAAATAATCTTTTATTCGCTGACTACAGAATATGCTGATAAAATGGTGGCTTTTCTAATTCAGTATTATTTCTACATTTTTTAGATGATATTCTCTCACGAGAAGCTTCTCCTTCTCCAGAAAGGAAAAGGAAATTATTAACAAGCTAAAAATAATTTTTGGACTATCATCATGGGCTCAGATTTTTGTCTTCTACTCAACATAATCTATTATTATTACCATTCATTTTCAGGCTCAAACGGTCCCATATTTGGTCAGTGGGCACCAATTCAAAATGCCTTCCATGTTCTCTTGATATTTTTGAGCACTGCCTTACTTTCTGTTACTTATTATTTTACCAGTATGAACAATACAGAAACAATAATTACATGTATGTGTATACTCTATAATAACTTTGTTCTTTCTCTGCTCTAGACCTAGAATCAACCATTCCTCCAGTGAGAACCAGGTTCCTTTTAGTAAGGAAGAGCACTTAAAACAAGATCTGGGTACTAGTTATGTTTACTTCTATTACTGCTGTTATATAATTTTTATTGATTTATATTTTAAAAGATTTTATTAATTTATTTTTAGAGAGACAGAGCACATGAGAACATGCACAGGCAGGGGGAGGGCAGAAGGGGAGGAAGAGAATCCCAAGCAGACTCCAAGCTGAGCATGCGGCCGGAGGTGGGGCTTGATCTCACAACCCTGAGATCATAACCTGAGCTGAAATCATGAGTCAGATGCTCAACCAACTAAGCCACCCAGGTGCCCCTTGAATAATAATCTTAACATGATAGGAAAATTAAAGTAAAAAAAAAAGTTAAAGTAAAAAAAAACACCAAAAACCTTTTGGTTTTTTTTTTAAGATTTTATTTATTAGAGAGAGAGAGATCACAAATAGACAGAGAGGCACGCAGAGAGAGAGGAGGAAGCAGGCTAAAAAAAAATCCTAACATGATAAGAAAGTTAAAAAAAAGTTTAAAAAAAAAAAAAGTAAAGTTTTTGGCATTCTCCAAAAACTTTATTCTCTCTTCCTATGTGTGTGTAAACATATATATGTATATATGCATACAGAAGGTAGTGTGCTATCTGTATTTTTTCACCTTGCTTTTTTTCACCTACCAATGTATCTTGGAAAACATTATCAATTCACAAGAATATTTGGCATTCTATTTTTATAATTACATAGTTCTCAACTGAATGGATATAATATTGTTTATCCAATTACATATGAATAAACTCATTTCTATTATTTTACTATTATAAATAATGTGGAAATAATAATCTTGTGTATCTTCAGAGTAAAACAGATTGCTGGATCGAGCGTGAATTGTATTATATGCAATGTTACCTCATTCTCAGATTCCTTATGGGTTGGACCATTTTGTACTGCTAGAAGCAATCTATGAGTGTTTACTTCCCTATGGCCTGGACAAGAAAATGTGCTATAAAGCTTTTGAATATCTGACAATACATTTTTGGGGAAAGGCCCATTAATTTTATCATCTGAAATTATTTAATTTGGTGTTCAACTGAACCACCATGAATACTTAAAACATTCACATTCAAACCTGACTGCCTTATAACTAAGATTTTCTATCTATATATACACATTTTGTGTGTGTGTATGTCTTTCAGGAATTACAGACTCTAAAAAAATGGGACAGCACAATCAGAAACAAAAGTTTTAATATTGAGATTTTATGAAAGTTGTTTATCTTAGATGATGACGTAACTCCCATACTTGTTATCTCAGAGGTAAAGTGAATACTGGAAAAATCTACTCATTCATGCAAAGCAAAGGTAATATATTAACTATTTTGATAAAAGTATGAATAATTTACTCATGCATTAAGCTAACTAAAGAGAGCACACAGTGGTTCAAATAGTTGATATTAGTTGAATATATTGGTATATATATATATAGAATAGCTGGTATTCTGGAATTAGTTCTACATTATTCCTCTAGTAGGAACTATAAAGACAACAATCACTCCTATAGTAATGATAGCAACTGGCATTTACTGTGTCAGGCCTGTTCTAAGCGCTCTACAAATGTTATCTCATTTAACCCTTACCACTATCTCGTGACACAATAGGTATTCTTATTTCCATTTTGCAAATGACAAAACAGGGATAATAAGTAACCACACATGGCCATAAAGTCAGTAAATGGTGGAGCATGAATTCTAATCCAGATAGTCTGATTCCAGAGCCTGGACTCAACTATTTTATTATAGAACCTCTACTGTTTGATTACATTACACTAAAGAGAAAGGCTAAGGACTTAACATAGGTTATTAGTAATAAATAGAACTATTTCTTTCAAGTACTTTTTTTGCTGAATAAATTTTGAGTTAGGAACAAGTATTCTAAAATTAAATCAAGGAAAATAATTAGCAACCAAAACTAAATTATTAATCTATGATCATACAACGTTTGTTACTAGTCACAAAAAATGTAAATGAAATTCATGCTTTTAATAGCTGATGAAATTAGCAATGAATACTCTCAACTCAACAGGGGCCCTGGCCATGACATTCCTTGTGGCAGCATCATTACCAACGACCACTGACTTACCTCGTCTGGGAAAAGATGCAACCTCTGCATCAGAGCTCTTCTGTGAAGGTTTTTTGGCAGCATGCCATAAATAGCTAGCTTCACAATCTGAAAAACAGATATATGGAGAACTCAGTAAGAAAAATCTGACTTGGGATATAAGCCCAGGAAAACAAAGTGGGCTAAGACTCAAAAGAAATGAAAGAAATTAGGACCTAAGTAGATACGTGGCAGCAACAGCAAAGGACCTGTCATTATTTTGTGCATTACAATTTTCTTTAGGCTCTATTTGGTTTAATTTATGTTTAAGGGAAAAGGACAATAGGAAGAGACTAAAAATACTCTATGTATGTGCTGGTGTAAGCTAGAAGAAGAAATTCTCTAAACTTGTATAGGAACCTATGGCTCAAATAATCTGTCACATACTGAACAGAGCAGAACCCAGGAGGCCTTAGATCCTGTTTCCTCCAGGTAGATCAGGTTTCAAATTCATAAAGCAACACCAGACAGTTTTGAGACCGACTCTGTAAGTCATAGATCTACAACAATGGTAACAGTTAACATTCACTGAAAACTTACTATGTGTACAGTGGTCAGCTGCATCACATCTGTTGTCTTGTTTATGACGCCGAGTCTCATTTCACACATGAGAAAACAGATTTAGAGAGGTTAAAGATCCTCCCAATTTCACATAACAAGTGGTGGTGCTGGAATTCAAACCAGGCAGTGGTCTTACTCCCAGAATAGAGTAAATAGTACATAGTAGACACATAGTACATACAATTACACCTATAATGTGTTTGTCTCTGTAACTTCTCAAGAAGACAAAAAGTCCCCTTCTACCATACCCATTCCCCAGATGGCAAACTAATCTTGCTGTAATTTACTTTTCCCTTTTTAAGATTATCCTCTTTGTTGGTCTGAATGTATTTGATATATCCATTGTCAAGAGAAAGTCACACAGAGTCACCCTGTGATCCATAATCTCCTGGGGGCCTGCTGGTATATAGTCTATACAAATACACTGTGAGGTCTTCGGTAAGCTGCTGATAGGGACATTTGGAGGGCTGCATCAATTTTTACCATCTGTACACGTAATCCAAGAATATAACTTTATATTAAACCCAATAAAACTATACATGTTAGAACAGTGTTGCATGATAAGATTTCCTATTTCTTTAATTTTCCGATCAAATCAGACTACAAAACCTTACTACACACAAAAGCTAATGACATCCCATGTATATTTTCCAGTTTAGTGCTGTTAATACTTTATGTACTGGAGATTTTAATAGAGATTTCGACTGTTAAAATTAAAAGCAATTAAAAGATCAAGTTACTCAGTCATACAAGCCACAATTCAAGTGGCCAACTGCCACATGTGGCTAGTGGCTATCATGTTTAACAATGCAGACATAGAACATCATGACAGAAATTTCTATTGGACAGCACTGATCTAGATATTTGTCTTTAAAATTTTTAATTTTTAAAAGTCTTAAGCAGAAACTGACAGTGTTAAGACTACTGAGCCATCTTTTCTGGCAAAGCTAGTCATTATATCCTCTGAATATCCCAACAGCAATCTTACTGTTATGGTAGGGTTATATGGCATTTAGGTTTCATGTTCTTAAAAAAATGTAGTTGTAGTCACTTGAATTAACAAGTCTGTGTTTTAAAACTTGTCCTATTAGAAAACGCAAATGTAACAGTCAAATTAGAGAAAGCTAGAAAGTGTAGAAAGGTTTTAAGCTGACAGAGGAGAAAAAAGGCAGACATAAAAACAATATTCACCCCAAATAACAGAATACAACGTGTGCATGCCATCAAGTAATTATAGCTGTACAGACTTAAGTGTAAGTTCTAAGGAATTCAGAAAGTGAGAAAGACAGAGTAAAGCGAGGTTAATAAATATTAAAGATCTTCCACATCTGTAGACCAGGTCATGTGCCATTTGTTTCACACAAAATAACTTTATGAACCATAGGGGGAGAGGGGAAGATAAGAAAGGAACCATGTTAGAAAGAAATATAAGGACGAAGAGGTGGGGCACCTGGTTGGCTAAGTCAGAAGCACATATAACTCTTGATCTTGGGGTGGTGAGTTCAGGTCCCACATTGTGTGTAGAGATTATTTAAATAAATAAAAACTTAAAAAAAAATATAAGGTCAAAGAAACTTAATGAAACTAAAATATATTTTACAAATAATTGACCTGTATATATTTGTAATGTATACAAAAATACATTATAAATAATGACTTGTATAACTGTAAAA
This sequence comes from Procyon lotor, assembly GCA_028646535.1. Taxonomy (NCBI): domain Eukaryota; kingdom Metazoa; phylum Chordata; class Mammalia; order Carnivora; family Procyonidae; genus Procyon; species Procyon lotor. The sequence goes on from CM053606.1 coordinate 147,810,408, forward strand.
ATACTTTGAAATATTTAATAACCTACTAATAACCATTTAAATGTATTAATTAATTTATTTTTACAAATAATATTCCAGGACTGTACTCATAATCAGAAGGATGCATTATGAAACAAATTCTCTTACAAGCCCATACATCAAGTACTGATTAGCAAATTGTGTCTGCTGGCAGAGGACTTACTGTTCCAGACAAACACTTAAGTATTTGATTTGGAAGTAAAATAACTGACTTCTTCCTTAACAAGCCATTCTTTTTCAAAATGCAAAGTCAAAATTAAGATTAAAAAAAAAATGACATTGTTTAAATGAGGCAATAATTCAAATGGATTTAACTTTGAACTATTTTCTAGGCCTTCATTAAACATTCTGTAATACATTTTAATATTTGTTTATAAAACATAACTTGAAACAATTTCTACAAATGTTATCTATTGCCAAATCCTTATAAAAAAGTTGGACCTATACTGCCTCCTAGTGTAGAGTGAGTATGCCTGAATAACATGGAAATTTAAATTTTAAAAAATATTTATCAAATATTGAAATTAAAATTTGTTGTAGCACTTATGGTACATGTTATCAGCAGCCCTTATAACTTTTTAATACCAAAAGATGCAATCCATATAAACAGTCAAAATAGGGTATTTTATTTGACCTGTAATAGTCTAAAAACATGTTTTGAAACAGAATGTGAGTAATCTCTGAGCATATTTTTGTAAAACACCTACAAATGATAAGAAATAAAAATAAATAGTAAAGCATGGAACTTCCAAATGTTATGTCAGGACTTACTATAACAAAATATGTCCTTCTCCCTCATCTCCAAGAAAGTTTTAGGCAGTATTACACCAAGCAAATGATTGTATTCTGACAATAGATATCTATTTTTATTCACCATTGTAGGGAAATAAAAAAGAATATCTTCACAGCGTAACAGTTTGTTCATTTATGAATATATTTAGGTATAAAGTTAAAATAGTTCCTAATGGGGAAAATTGTTATCTATTCTATGAGTACAGTTCAAAGACTGAGTTATAAAGAATTAAGGAAGGCAAAATAAAATTGTGAAATGGCAATAGGAGACTTTGTTTTTAGTAATATCGACAGCTAATATTTAGATTAGAAACTTCTAGTACATAACTCAAATGATAAAGAAGTAAATGTTAATGAAATTAATAATACTGTTTTAAAAAATCTTTTCTAAAGCATGGAAGCAACTAGAGGACAGAAGTAGGAGAAAATAGTACAAAAGAGTCCTAAGGTTGGCATTTGCCCAGAGGGCATCAGTTTCATACAGGGCTTGCATTTCAAAGGACTACCCCTTTTTTGGTCAGGAAGTAGGATCAAAGACTTCCTCATAAACCTAGATTTTCAACAGAAGTCAATATCCAGGGTATAGAGTAGGGAAATTAAAAAATAAAAATCTTTACTGATAGGAAACATAGAACTATGAGCCTGACTGCACAAGGCCTCAAGACCCTAAATTCACCCTTTTTAAAATGGGGATCAAAACCCAGAAGTCTATAAAGTATAGCTTAAAAAAGTCTTAGGTTGGTATAGCCCCATGCACCTGTCAAAAGCTAAGCCATTTTTAAAGAAGAGGTATTTATTATTTTAGAGAAAGAGAGTGTGTGCACATGTGTGAGAGGTGGGGGGAAGGGCAGAGGGAGAGGGAGAGAGAATCTCAAGCACACTCCCACTGAAGACAAAGCCCAACCTGTGGCTCAATCTCACAACCCTTGACATCGTGACATGAACAGAAACCAAGACTCTGCTAAACAAATTTTTATGACAAAATCCACTTTGAAGATATAGGTCCTAAAGAATTCTCAGTGATGAAGTTTCAAGGTACATGAGCTTATCAAGTATCCTGAGCAGAAACAATCCTTACAGATCCACAAAGACCACAAATATCAGAATCAAATATAAACACTAAGAATTACATTTATCATGCTTAAAAAAAATAAGAAGGAACCAAAGTATGACAAAGAAACAGAAAAACTATCAAAACTAACCAGCAAACTTGAAAAAAAGATAAATACTAAATCTTCAAGAAAAAATATAGTAATTCAAATTAGGAACTCAATAAAAAGGACTGATCAGATGAGACATAAGACAAAAAGATAGAGAACTGGAACACAGACATAAATTATTGACAATGCAGCAAAGACAGGGAGATGTAAAATATGAAAGAGAGCTAATGAATCATGTACAATGAAATAAGACAACTACTGTAAAATATAATCAGATTTCCAAAGGGAAAGAACAGATAAAGAATAAAGGGATCAATATTTAAAAGACCTAAGAGCTGGCAAATTGTCAGAACTGAAGATATCAGTCCTCAAGCAAAATAAATAACAAGACTTGAATAGAAACAGGAAAACCAATGCCAAAGGAAAGAAGATAAAATACATACAAAGAAATAATTAAACTGACATGTGACTTGTCAATAGCAGTAACAGAAGCTAAATCTGTTTGAACAATAGCTTCAAAAAATTGAAAGAGAAAAACAGTTATGTTAGAATTGCATACACTGAATAAGCAAAACTAACTTTCAAGATAGAAGGCAAAAATAAAGATAGTTTCAGACAAAAATGAGTTTACTATTAAGAAAATGTTATGATAGGAATGTCAAAAGAAATATTTTGAGAAAGAAATTAATCCCAAAGGAAGGCTGTTATGTGAAAGGATTTATAAGCGAAGAGAATCATAAAAAATCAGTAACTGTGTAAAACAATAACAACAATGTTGAGTTGGAAGGGTTTTAAAAATTGTTGAATAGAGAAAGAATAGAGAAAGAATGTAATCGTGAGGGAGAGTAGGTGCTAAAATTCTTCTAGGGACCTTGATTTGATCTGGAGGAAAGTAAAGATATTGATTAATCTTGGACTTATAAATAAACTCAATCCAAAAGAAGGCAAGAAAGAGAGGGAAAAAGTAAAATCTAGTTCAATTTAAATGTAAAGTAAAATGACATCTCAGGCAAACACTATCAAAAGAAGGCTTGATACAGCTTATTAATATAAAAAAAATACACTTGGAGTTAAAAAGCATTATTGGAGATAAAAAGGGCCAGTACATATGGTAATTAATTATTAGGAATAGTATAATTCCAAACTTAAATTCATCTAACACTAAATCTTCAAAACATACAAAGCAAAAACTGATAGAACTACAGGGAGAAAGTAAATCCACAATTGAGATTGTAACCTAACTCTTTCAGGTCATCAATAAATCAAATGAACAAAAAAAAGATAAGACTTTCGACTGGAACAACATACTTTGTATATTTGATATAACGGATATATAAACATACATAGATATAAACAATGCTCTCTCCGAGATGTTTTCAGTGAACATACCATATTCTAGATAATCAGGCTGGCATCAAGTAATCAAAAAGAAAAGCAACAAAACTGGCTACATGCAAAACATAGTAAATTGTATTTAGAAAATATATAGAATTGAATAATAATATATATAATTGAATAATTGTAGAATTGAATAATTCAATAATAATTATATAGAATTGAATAATAATAATGATGATGGGTTAATACTTAGCAAAACTTGTGAGACACAGTTAAGTGCAGAATTTACAGCCTTGCATGCTAGGTACATTAGAAAAGAAGCAAGACTGGAAAAACTGTTTCTGAACCAGTTTTTCCACAGACGATAAACAATAAAAAAATACAAGAAACTTACTGCTACTGGATCCTTTTGGTGAAGTTGAGCAGCTGTTACTTGTTTAAATCCACCTGGATAGCTGTGAAAAGAAGCAAAGACATTAAAACTGGGAGTAGGCTATGATACAGTATTCTTGAAATGAATATTGTTTTATAATATGAAAACTATTTTTATTATGAAAATATTCTTCTTTTGGGAAACTATGCTGTTCGTTAGTGTCTTAAAAAAATTAAGTAGTAGGGGCGCGTGGGTGGCTCAGTGGGTTAAAGCCTCTGCCTTCGGCTCAGGTCATGATCTCAGGGTCCTGGGATCGAGCCCCGCACTGGGCTCTCGGCTCAGCAGGGAGTCCGCTTCCTCCCCTCTCTCTGCTTGCCTCTCTGCCTACTTGTGATCTCTCTTTGTCAAATAAATAAATAAAATCTTTAAAAAAGAAATTAAGTAGTAACCTATGCTATTTGAAAAGCTGTTCTTTTTAAGTGGTCAACTATCGTTATTTTATAAAAGTTCCATATCTTGGAAAATCCTTGGCATAATTATCTTTCTAAGGAATTTAAAGTTTTCTTTCATTCATTCATTCATTCACTCATTCATTATGGGGCAGTTTATCATGCTTGAATTAAGAAAGAAAAAGCAGTGAGCCAATATGCTTCCCATTTCCTGCCAGAATGTCTGTATAACCTAGGGGTCAAGTTTGGGGAAAACAGTGGTAGACCACTTTGTTTCTAAAGTCGAGTTCATACTCTGAGCAGGGAATGATCCTGTTTCCTATTAACAGTTGGTAAAAGACCACTCAGAGTTATATGCTGGCCCTAAGTAATAAAATATTTCACTGCATTCATATAAAAAAATATATGAAATGGATAAATAAGAGGTTAAAAACTATATATACATACGTACATATATACACATACATTTTTGTATATGGGATATATATATATATATATATATATGTATATATTTATTTATTTATTTATTTATTTAGGATAGTACTCGTGGTAGCTTAGTAACTTGGATGCCCCATACCCCAGTCTAGAATCTAGGTTTGCCAGTGGCTACCAGTTTTTCATTTAACTCATTTTACCTTTTTATATAAGAGTTTATTCACATAAGAAAATGATACTATCTGCTCCATCTACCTCTCAAGATTTTTATAAGAGCCAAATGAGAAAATGTTTGTGAAAGTGCTTAAGAAATTTAAAACGAAACCAAAATCCAGATGTAAGGTTTCATTATGCTGAATGGATAAATATTGCCTAAATGATTTCTGAGGAAGGGGAAAGGAAAACATAAACTCAGTTTACTCTACAAAAGAAGTTAAAAGATTACCTAAATGTGATTCCTTTCATAAGTTTCTTTGGACAAGACTTGAAAACATTTGAAAGAACCACATTTCAGGAATAAAATTTAAGAAGCAGATTTAGAAGTCTGCTGAGAAAGATGGATAATTTTCAAAGTGATACTCTTGCATTTGTTTCAAGGAATTTTAGGTTCAGAAAAAGAAATACCTGTCTAGACTTCAATTCCTGCATTCATTCTCTCCATGGAAAAAAGTACTTTATACCTTCTACGCTAAAGATCACCTTTCTGTTTTGAACACTGGGATGCCAAATTCTAAAGCATAATACCATCTACATTTTATTTCAGGAGAACATAAAAATCCAAGCAGCCGAATGACTTGAATAGTATAATAAATATTCAGTTGATTTTTACTGGTGAAAAAGTAATTACACTTCTTCCTCCAAAGATATAGCCTGAATGGAAAAGAAGAAACTGTTTTAAATGTTCGTCAAATTTTTAAAAATTCAAATTAATTCAGTAAATACTGAATGCCTATTGTGCTGAGTGCTGGGGATATACAATAAGTATACAATAAATATTATTGTATTTAATATTATAAATAATATACAATATAATATACAATAAATATAATAGTATCCCGTCCACAGGAAAAATGACTAAGTGAATTCTATTGAGGCACCTAACAGAAGGCTATATATTTCTAACTCATGCCAATACATTTTAGATGACTGAACAGTTAGATGTCAAAGTTCAAGATGCACACATACGACATCTCGCTTGACCTATAAAACCATGAGAAGTGAATGTTTATGAAATATTTAGACGAGAAAAGATTTTCTGAGACTGGAAAACACAGAAGAAATTATAAGGGGAAAAAGAGATTTAGTTATATAAAAGTTACAATAAAGCACATCATAAAGAAAATTCATAAAAAGTATACTACCTAATAGTGTTTTTTTGGTTGAGTAAATGGATATGCAAAATTAGTATTTTCTTAAATGCCAATTTTTGAAAATAGCTTTGTAAGTTAGAGCTATAGTATTTTTTTTTTTGAGGGATGGGTTTATTTATTTAAAAAAATTTTCTTTAATAATCTCTACATCCAACATGGAGCTCACACTCCTAACCCTGAGGGGAAGAGTGATATGCTCTTTCAACTGAGCAAGCCAGGTACCCCCTAGTAAGACCAACAGTATTTTTAAAGTAATATATTTCAACTGCCTATCTTCCTTGACAATGGCATTATCTTTTTTTTTTTTTTTTTGAGTATAGTTGACTCATGATATTATATTAGTTTCGGATGTACAACCTAGTGATTCGACAACTCTATGTTATGCTATGCTCCCACAAGTGTAGCTACCCTGTTACCGTACAATGCTATCACAATACCATTGACTATATTCCCATTCTGTACCTTTTATCCCCGTGATTTAGTCATTCCATAAATGGAAGCCTGTATCTCCCGTTCCCCTTCACCCATTTTGCCATCCCCTCCACTCTCATCCCATCTGGCAATCATCAATTTGTTCTTTGTATTTATAGCTCCGATTCTGCTTTTTGTTTATTCATTTGCTTTTCAGATTCCACATATAAGTGAAATCATATGGGATTTGTCTTTCTCTTACTTTTCACTTAACATTATATACTCATGTTGTTGCAAATGGCAAGACTGCATCCTTTTTTGTGGCTGAGTAACATTCCAGTGCACATGCGCACATGTACATCATTATCCATTCATCTATCAATGGACATTTGGATTCTTTTCTATCTTGCCTATTATAAATAATGCTGCAATAAACATAGGGGTACATATGCCTTTACAAATTAGTATTTTCATTTCCTTTGGATAAATACCTAGTAATGGAACTACTGAATCATATGGTAGTTCTATTTTTAATTTTTTTTTTAATAACTATTTTTCTATTTATTTGAAGCACAGTAAAAAAAAAAATTGGTACACTTTGGAAATTCAGTGGCATATTTTTAATTTTTTGAGGAACCTCCATACTGTTTTCTACAGTGGCTGCACCAGTTTGCAATCCTAATAGTGCACGAAGGTTCCTTTTCCTTCACATCCTCACCAACATTTGTTATTTATTGTCTTTTTGATTTTGGCCAGGCTGACATGTGTAAGGTAGTATCTCTTTGTGGTTTTGATTGGCATTTCCCTAATGGTTAGTGATTCTGAGCATCTTTTCATATGTCTGTTGGACAATGGTTTTATCTTACCCAGTATGTGAGGAGTACACTTTTTGTTCCCATTTATTTCCAGAAAATGCAATGTGCCTTGTGTTCATTATGACCACATGATCCCCACAGTCGCCTAGATTTAAAAAGAACAAAGAAAAAAAGATTTTATAATGAAAGCCATGACTTTAAAAAAAGTGATCTTGGTTATTTATAAGGCTTTTCAAAGTCTAAACAATACATTAAAAAATATAAAGCAAGGCATGGTGCAACACCAAAATCCTTGAACAGGATTTTGCTGTTCTGTTCCTCTTTACATAACATCTAAGTATAGAAAGAGTTGGCCAGACATTTGGAAAATCTTAACACTGGAAGGTAAAAGAGAATATAATAAAGATGCCAATAACAACAATACATATTTGAAAGGCAAGCTATTGTTATTCCTATTGTCTTTTCCCATTAATAATCACACTTTGCTAAATGTTTATATTAACATACCTTTAAATATCTAATACAAACTTTTCCTTAAAAATAGATGACAAAATGAAAACAATACGCATATAGAAGTAAAAAGGTATGTTTTACCAATAGGCAAATTGAAAACAAATGTAAAACATCACAATTGATTATTCTTCCCAAATTCAGAGAACAACAGGGTACTGTGATCTTATGCGTAACTACTAACTCACAGCTTTTTCCACCCACATTTTAACTACCTACATTTAAACTGCCACTCTCAACTATGACAATATGCATATCTGATACGACAGATGACCTGAAAATTAAAATATATGTATTAGATTAATTTTCCAGTGAAAGTACCCCTAAATTTGGCTGTTCATCTAAAAATAAGTAAAAAATCAACATAGAGTTTTCACAGAAGTCACTATACATCACAAGATCAAATAATCAGAAACATTTTTTAAATGCCTATCTTAGGGGTGCCTGGGTGGCTCAGTCGTTAAGCGTCTGCCTTTGGGTCAGGTCATGATCCAGGGTCCTGGAATTGAGGCGCACGTCCATGGGGAAGCCTGCTTCTCCCTCTCCCGCTCCCCGTTTGTGTTTCCCTCTCCCGCTGTGTCTCTCTCTGTCAAATAAATTTTTAAAAAAATCTTAAAAATAAATAAGTAAATGCCTATTTTACTAATAGGGAAACTTTTACAAAGATTCTAAAAGCTTATTTATTTAAAAAAACCTTAAAAATAAATATAAATAAATACCATATATGGAAACTAAGGATTACATTGTAAGATTCTATGCAAAGCTTTGAATATGTATGATAGCATTTTCAGAGAGAAGTACATAGTCTATGTGGAACAAGGATGAGGGAAAGAGCATGAAGCAGGTAGGTTTTCTTTATCATAGTGAAAGGGAATCTAGAAATATAAAGGAAAGACCCAGGAAGCTTGCTGTGAGTGGGTTGAAAAGATAGTTTTGAATTTGGTGAATTGCCTAAAGTTCCTAAAAGTGACCCACAGTGCGCTACTGAGGCAACTGGGCAAATGAATGAGAAAAACAAAGAGAGTGAGAAGAAATCTACATTATTTCAGAGAATGCTGAAGTGACCTTAGTTTTCAAGCAGACATATATGGTTGAAGAAGCTAAGGCCTGCTAAGATTAAGTGATCTGCCAAAGCGTTATTAACACCCTATTCTGGCTCCTTCCAGTCACACGTATGTGGAGGAAAAATGGAATCATTTACACAAAGCTGAATTTATTTTTAAAATGTTACTTGAGCTTTGAGTATGCAAAAAGTACCTTGAGCTACTCCAAACAAAGCTATTCTATTTTGTAGAGATCAAAAAGGATCTTTCAGGGGCGCCTGGGTGGCTCAGTCGTTAGGCGTCTGCCTTCAGCTCTGGTCATGATCCCAGAGTCCTGGGATCGAGCCCCGCATCGGGCTCCTTGCTCTGCAGGGAGCCTGCTTCTCCTGCTACCATTCCCTCTGCTTATGTTCCCTCTCTCGCTGTGTTTCTCGCTGTCAAATAAATAAAATCTTTAAAAAAAAAAAAAAAGGATCTTTCAAAGCACATTAGAAAGAATACCACAGAACAGATGAAAATCACATTTCTTCATCTCTAAGGTATGAACATCTAGTCTGGGAAAAGTTATTCTCCCTCAATAACTAATGCCAGATCTCTATTACATATATTCTTAGAAGCACTTCTCTGACTCTAAATAGAACTAACCAGCAATTAAATATTTGGGTTTTTTTTTTACTGTATTATATATTAAAACAAAAGCCAATATCATTAAAGGCTGAAATCCTGAATACAGTATAATCATTTGTCTAAATTTCTTGTTATATAGACAGATTTCATTTTAAAGTTTTAACTAAAAAATTATCCTTTATAAAATGCACCAAAAAAATATAAATTGGAACTCTTACTGCCTGATGAGGAGGTATTCCAAAAGAAATTAATTCCTTTCAGATTAAAAAAAATTAAGAGTTCAGTTAAGTAATTTTTAGAATACGAATTGTGAGTTTAGTTATAAAAATTCTCACCTTAGATGTGTAACCTTATTTGACTCCTTTTTATAATATTCAATGCTAACTAAATAAATGAAATAAATTAATTAAAAAATTAGGTGCCAAATAAATTCAGACAAAATCAGTCAAAGTGGAAACTCAAAAGCTTCCTGTCAGGGAACTGAAGGTCTCATGATGAGTTACACTATCGGGGTGCTTCTCAGTCCTATAGCTTGAGTTTTGGCTCATTTTCTCCCCTAAGCCAGAACTCACATTTTTTCCTCAAAACTGCCTGGGAGAAAGAGAAGTAACATGCATTCTGTATCCTCCATGTGCAAGGGCCTGAGCTAGGCACTTTCTAGCATTGTAAGTCTTACAATCATCTCAAGTGGGCTTTATTCAACTCCTCCTTCCCACTAGAAACTAAAAAAGTTTATTTTATTTTATTTTTAAAGATTTTATTTATTTGACAGAGAGAAACACAGCGAGAGAGGGAACACAAGCAGAGGGAATGGTAGTGGGAGAAGCAGGCTTCCTGCCGAGCAGGGAGCCCGATGCGGGGCTGGAACCCAGGACCCTGGGATCATGACCTGAGCCGAAGGCAGACGCTTAACGACTGAGCCACCCAGGTGCCCCCCACTAGTTAATTTTTAATGAGAGAACAGAGTCAGAGGTTGAACAACCCCGCTATGATTGCATGGTTAATTAAGTGGTGAAGTTAAGAGTCAAATACAATTCTAATGACTTCAAAGACAAATTTTATCCTCTTTACTACACCACAATGCAAAGAGGTGGCAGGGGTAACGTCATTTGGAGGCAGTGATATCAGTCACGAACTGATCATGCACACCTTTCTACTAAGTTCTGAGGACAGCTCAGAAATCCTTCTCAACATACTCTTCCTCGGTTAAAGTTATTTGTCACCTTTGTACCTCACCATGTACCACTTCTTCAGATAAGGTATTCAAGGAGACCTACAGTATAGGCTCAAATTTTCTAGTCTTATTTACCAGTTCTTTCCCACACCAAAGTACATATGAAGTAAGCCATACTACTTGCTATACTTGCTATTCCCTGAAGCATTATTCCATGATTCCTATTCAAAACACACAAACACACACACACACACACACACACACACACACACACACACACACACACAGAGGAATATATACGCAGATCCTCCAATCTTTTCTTTATTCCTTCCACTAGAAATACTGTCCTGATTTATTTCCACTTCCTAAATTTTATGCATACAATTTAAGTTCCACCTAAATATCATGTTCCAAAATAAATACCATTCCTTCCATAAGGCATTTCCTAATACCAAAGCCAACTTCCTTTGATTCCACAAAGATGCCTTAATTTCTCTTATGATACTGATTTAACTCTATCTTGTCCTATCACTTGCACAATTTTATTTTCCACCTACATTATAAGTTTCCTTCTGAAGACTCTTATAATGGGAGTTATCAGTCACAATAAGTGTTAAAAAAATTCCTGGCATTCACTTTAATGTAAATAGGGCTTGTTCTACCATGTCTGGCTCCCATTCAATTCCTTTCTTAGATTTCATGGGAGATACTCCTAGTTCTTATCTTAGAAATCAGGCCAGACTCCATATAAGGGTAGATTTGGATGAATCTATATAAGTTTTTAAGTTTGGTAGGATTCTCTTCCCAATTCTGTTTATACTCCTTTTTCATTGATTGGTTAATTAATCCACTTACTACTTACTAATGCCAGGTACTGTTCTTGATATTGGGAATATAGCAATGAATCCAACTGAAATCATGTTCATAATAAATCTTACATACTAGTGGAATGAGCTAGACAATAAACAAATAAGTAAACACACAATATGCCAGGAGCCAAAGTATTATGAATTGGTACAGGATTTTGTGTTTTAATTTCCCTGGGACTAAGGTCCAAAAGTGCAACTGATATATGGTAAACTCATGTTACCATATTCTATGGTTACCAATTTTGTAAGAAACTGATGTATTCTTTTCCAAACTGTAAAATGCAATGGCTGTACCATTTTACATTCCTACCGCCAATATGTAAGTAACCTAGTTTCTTTTTATCATCACTAGCATTTGTTATTGCCACTATTTTTTATTTTAGCTATTCTGATAGATGTACAGTGATATCTCATTGTAGTTTTAATCTGTATTTCCCTAAAGACTAATAATGTTGAATTTTTTATGTGTTTATTTGCTAACTGGTCATGTATCTTGCTCATTTTCTAATTATGTGTTTATTTCTTTTTCTTTTCTTTTTTTTTTTTTAAAGATTCTTTTTAAAGGTTTTATTTATTTGACAGAGAGAGAGAGAGAGAGAGATCACAAGGAGGCAGAGGCAGGCAGAGAGAGATGGGGAAGCAGGCTCCCCGCTGAGCAGAGAGCCTGATGCGGGGCTTGATCCCAGAACCCAGAGATCATGACCTTAGCCAAAGGCAGAAGCTTTAACCCACTGAGCCACCCAGGTGACCCTATGTGTTTATTTCTTGTGGACTGTATGGTTTGCTAATATTTTTCTTTAATCTGTAGCTTTTCGTCTCATCCCTTCACAGCACCAAATCCTTGTTAAAAGTTCTTTGGTTTAGGGGAGCCTGGGTGCCTCAGTCAGTTAAGCATCTGCCTTCAGCTCAGGTCATGATCCCAAGGTTCTGGGATTGAGCCCCGCATCGGGCTCTCTGCTCAGCAGGAAGCCTGCTTCTCCCTCTCCCAGTCCCCCTGCTTGTGTTCCTGTTCTCGCTGTCTCTCTCTGTCAAATAAGTAAAATCTTAAAAAAAAAAGAAGACTGCAAAATTAAGATGATGCAGTAATTGATATTTGAAATAAATTGACACTGAACTCAATAGTGAGAGGAAAAATGTTAGCTTAATAACTTTTAAAACAGCATCCTAAACTTTTTTTTTCCCTAATAAGTCCTTTCTTTTTTTTCTTTTTCCTTTTTTTTTTTAAAAAAAGATTATTTATTTATTTATTTATTTGACAGAGAGAGAGAGAGAGAGAGAGGCAGGCAGCAAGAGAGGGGGGACCCTGGACCCTGAGATCATGACCTGAGTCGAAGGCAGAGGCTTTAACCCACTGAGCCACCCAGGCGCCCCTCTAGTAAGTCCTTTCAAGATGTAAATTAATAATACAAGGCAGAATGCTAGATATTAGACTATATCTAATCTAATCCTTGTTAAACTGTCTGGTGTGCTAACACTCATAATGTTAAGAACTGTGTGGAACTTATTTTGTTTCATTCCATGCAGATCAGAAGTATTTTAGGATAATCTAATAATAACTAGAAAATGCTAAAGAAAAGTTTCTGCTTCTTTTATTTTTTATTTATTTATTTCTAAAAGATTTTATTAATTTGAGAGAGAGATAAAGCACAAGCAGGGAGAAGGGCAAAAGGAGGGAAAGAGGGAGAAGCAGGCTACCCCTGAGCAAGGAGCCCAATGAGGGGCTCCATCCCAGGACACTGGATTATGACCTGAGCCGAAGGCAGATGTGCTGAGCCACCCAGCTGCCCCTCTCTGCTTCTTTTAAATGCTCATACAGTCCTCCTCAATTTTTTAATCTGTGAGCAGCAAAAAGAGTGGAATCCTCATGAAGAGTACGTCATAATCCCAAAATTACCATGTGTCCTTTCCTTTCATTTATCAGTGACAAGGAAACATGCTCAAAAAGCTCTTGGGTCCCAAATTCAGAAGAGAAGCTCTAATTAGAAATAGGAGGGAATGCTTTTCCTAGTTCCACATTATTTACAGCTTGACCCAGACCACATTTTCCATAAAAAAAAAAATCTTCTAAGCGGAAGTTGGTTTTCTACTTTGACAAAGTACACTGGACCTATAAAACAAATATCTACATATCATGTTTAGATACATTACTGGCTAACTTTTATTAATCACTCAATTAATTAATTAATTTTATTGTTGGCTAACTTTTAAAATCTCTCCTGGATATATGACCATCATTTATAGTGTTATTTTTCTGGGAAACTGTATGTCAATTTTCAAAAAAACATGTTTACAGTGAGTTTGAGCACATAATACATGCTTAGTAAGTGCTTATTAAGCCAATGAATGTGAGAAATAAACTTAGAACGTGAAATGTTTGTAAGTTGAAAATTGCTTGCAATTTAAGTCTTGATTTTAGTGACATCTTGTGGATATAAAGTTTTGCTGATATGTTACGCATTAAATTGTATAATGAAACAAAAATAACTCTGTCTTTAAAATGTACATTTTTGATTTCATAGAAAAGCTATTCCCTTCTACTAGAAAAGGAGGACCGGATAAGCAGCCACAAATGCTTGTCTGGTTTTCTAGCAGAATGTTCTCATTAGGTACCTCAGGAGTACTTTTGCGATAATGAACTGCTTACAGGAAAACAGAACTTTAATTCAGTGGACCATTAAGTTCTATACTTACTACTACTAATTCTACTTTTCCCCATATTTTGTACTGTTTGTATTTCTACAAAAACCTAAGAGATCTGGTCTATCACTTTGTTAATAACATTGCTAAGGTTAAAAAAAAAAAATCAGCAGGAAAATACAGTTTAAGTAGCTAAGAATCGCTACACTAAAGTGCAATGGGTAGTTTACTACCTGAGGAAATAAGCACCTGGGTTCTGGTCCCAATTCTATTATAATATAGCAGCTAAGTGACAGTGAGAAAATCACTTTATTCTTCTGATTTTAGTTTTCTCATATATAAATGAGGCAGGAAAACAAAATATCTGAAGCCTTAAGGAATTAATTTCTATGACTTGGTAATTCGAGGACTATAGCATTCTCCTTGACAGCCAAAAAAGATTTTTAAAGAGATTTCTAATCAGTCAAGCATAAGTCTGCTGATCACTATTTTACTTTGGAAGTTCAGGTGCTCCTCATTATCCACGGATTTCACATTACGAATTTGCCTATTCTCTTAAAATTTATCTATAATCAATCTCAATACCTGCAGTGTTTCCTCAGTCATTTGCAGACACATGCACATCAGTGAAAATTCTGAGTGGCCTGATGCACTCGTTTCAACTGAGGTCAAATAACGTAATGCACTGACTGTCTCTTGTTTCGACTCTTTAACTATAAACAAGTGTCCCTTTTTGGTCCATTTAGTCTTAGCTTTTTGGCATTTTGGTGCTTCTTAAAGTGCCTTTACTTTTTAAGTATCCCTCAAGTCTGAGTGCTGTGTAGTGTTGCTAAATGCAAGAAGGTTCCAGTGTGTCTTACAAAAAAATGTGTGATAGATAAATGTTATTCAGTATATCATTGAGTTACTCTCCAATTGGCTGTGAGTTCAACAATATATATGTATGTTAAAGAAGGTATATTTAAACAGAAACACATATAAAACAAACAAGACCATGTATTGATTGACTGACAAAAAATGTTGTAACCAAAAGCTCATAGGAACCTAACTCTGTGTCGCCCCTAGAAGCAACGGTTCAATGTTGACTCTCATTCAGCATTCATGACTTTAAAGAACAGAACTACAGTGACTAATGAGAACTGACTGTGTTCGTAAAACATTTTCTTCAAAGTGTCATTCCATGAAATGTTTCTGACAAGCATCTCTGAAGAACCAGACATTGTACTAAGTGCTTGCAGAACAAAGATCACCATGACAGAATCCTTACATTCAAACTCCGTACTTAAAAGATTTCATGGGTTGTGGGCTTACTTTGAAATTTTCATTAAGTGAAGAAAAAGATTAGAGCAGCAAGTATGAGAAATGGGGGAACTTGTAAGTTCTTGCTCTTACCCAAATCAAACCATCTACATGTCTTTTCCTCCTACCTCCACAGATCCAAAATCTAACTTAGCTGAAATGCCAGAGCCCTCATTAAAAGTATTTCTTCATTCTCAAAACTGGTATTCATGAATGCATATATCCACTCAAAAAAAAATATTATATTGTCCAACTATGTGTCAAACACTGTTCTAGGCATTTTTAGCTGTGAAAATTTCAGGCAAAGTTCCTGTCCTCTTAGAACTTCGTCTAGTAAAGGTAGGTGGATAATGCACATTTATATAATATGTGTGATCAGTGAAGGCTAATATTTTTTAAAAGGAAACATAAAGTATAATAAGTGAAAGAGGGAACTGACAGAGGAACTGGGGAAGGCCTCTCTCAGGACATGAATGAGCAGAAATCTGAAAGAGGTGAAGGAGTAATGCGTAAATCTGGGAAAGCCATAAATCTGGAAAATCCCATGCAGGCAGAGAAAACAAAATGTGAAAAGGCCCTAAAGCAAAAATGTGTTGGCAGGTATATTAATGAAACAGTAGTAAGCCTTAGTGGATTACTTAAGGGAGGTAGGAAATAAACTCAGGAAGATAACAGGGACCACACCATGTAGTTCCTTGTAGGGCACTGACAGAACTTTGGCTTTTACTCTGACTCTCCTTTGGAAGATATAACTGTAACTGATCTGGGGAGAAAAGACCCTATTGGGGCAAGAGCAGAAGCAGGGAGATCAGTGAGGAGGCTTTGGACTAATCCAGAATAGAGAGTACAGTGGTTTAAAATTACAGTAGAAAAGAGAGTTAAGGAGAAGAGGCTAGATTTCAGATATATATATTTTTTCAGGTATATATATTTTTTCATGTATGTGTATACACACACTTTACAGGGAGTTGAACAAAAAAAGAGTCACAAATGAAGCAAAGACTTCTGACTAGAGAAAGAAAAAAGAATAGAGAAGATGTTAATTGAGATGGGAAAACTAGAAGTAACAGGTTGGTTTGGGAGGTAAAAATTCAGAAGTAAGATATCTCCAAGTTAAACACACATAATATGCTGGAGATGTCTACTAGACACCTAAGAAGATTTGCTGTGTAGAAATGTGGTTATATGAATCTGGAATACAGGGAAAAGGTCAAAATGAAGATATAAATTTGGGAGCTATAAGCATAATAAAAGTATTTAGAGATAGAGCTATGAAACTGAATGTGATTGCTTTAAGGAAAGTAAAGGGGTCCAAGGACCAGGTTCGAGAGCACTCCTAATTTTTAATGATAGAAGACTGGGAAATTAGAAAGTTGAAAAGAACAAAGGGAACTGGGAAGGAGGAATTAGCAAGAGAATGAATCCAAGGACAAATGAAGAATGTGTTTAAGAAGAAGTTTCTTTACATGAAAACTAGCCTGGACTCTCCAAAAGGCTAACTGGAAGAAGAAAACAAGGGAAGGATTATTCTGTATTAAAACGACTAAAGGAATAACAATTGAAGGCGATACATAAACCTTGGTTGGATCCTGGTCTAAAAAAAGTAACAGCTATAAAGAACATTCTTGGAACTACTAAAAAAATTTGAAAATGCACCAGATATTAAACTACACAATTAAGAGATGTTTATTTTATTATGTGTGATAATGGCAGTTTGGTTACATAAGGGATTATTTTTATTGTTAGAGAAGACACATGCTGAAGTATTCAGAGGGATTTATTATGACATCTGCAACTTATTTTCCAATGATTGAGTAAAAAATTGTATGTTGAATTATATGCTAAAATTTTATGTTAAAATGTTAATAACATTTTAAGTATTCTAGATGGAAGGTACAAAAATCACTGTACTATTCTTTGAGTTTTTCTGAAAATGTGAAAACTTTCACAATAAAAGTGACAAAAATGTAATGGACAAATAACTCAGTGGAAATATGGGCAAAGGACACATACAGACATTTCACAGAAGAAAAAATGATAAAAGGCCAAGAAAGAGAAAAAGATACATAGCACCATTTGCATTCAGGACAATGCAAAACCATCAAGAGAGTGTATTTCACATCTACCAGAGTAGTCAAACTTAAAAGGAATGAAAACATCAAGTGTTACTGAATATGAGGGATAATACAAACTCTGGTAGGACATCAGCATAAAAACTAGCTAGTTTCCCATATGCCTTTGAACCCAGTAGTAACTCCTGTCCTGTAGACACACCTCAGAGAAACTCTTCCTCATATGCACTGGAAAAAAGGTACAAGAATACTGACAGTAATACTGTTTGTAATGGCAAAAAAAAAATTGGAAATAACCCAAATGTTGTGTGTTTACTTCATCATGATAACTGTTGATTTTCTTTAAAAATGTTACCTATATTTAAATAGGAATTTATTTATATCTACATACTGTATATTTATAACTTCATGTTTCAAAAGTTAAAACTACAATCAACTGCAAAAAATGCTGACAGGTCAAACAAGATGAACGGTAAGAGCTGACACCTAGATCTTGCTGGGTGGTCCCTGAAGTGACAGTTTAAGTGAAGTCAATCAAAACTACATGTAATAAGCAGGAATCTTTTAGTATCAAAACAACTTTTTTCTTTTGTTTTGGAAAAAGGTTACAGAAAATCAAATCTATCAATTAAAAACAGTAAAGAGTAAACTTTTCATGTCGAGTTAGCTCTATCCATTTTTCTGGGGGAAAAGGTTTTTAGAAGAGAGGGCAAACTTATTTCTTCATTTTCAAAAACTCTCTATTCAAATGCACATAACCACGTGAAGAAACATGTGTAAGAGTGAACATCTAATTTACACTCCCAATTGGGATATCTGAGAATGAAAGGACGGATACTGATAAGTTTGCTATTGTAATGGCATGAAATGGGAGTTGTCTCAGGCAAACTGGTCTGTATGGCTTTCCTAAGAATAAATCAAATTCATTTTAGTGCCCCAGTAGGTTTTTTGCAAGAATGGAATAAGGGATCGCAGGAAAAAAAGAGGTCCTTGGAAGTAGTTCAAGCAGACTTCAAGATTCTTATTTTGGCATGAAAATTATGGTCACTAGTGACAGATCTAAAATGATACTCACTCAGTTGATGGTATATAGGTTTATGCAATCCTTGAAGTTTAATTGATGCCATAGCAGCCAGTTTGCCAGGGGGCTGCATTTTGCCATCTAAAAGATACCAAACTCGAGCAAAAGTGGCCCATTGCTAGGGAAAAAAAAAAGAGAGTGAGAAAACAAAATTCTAATTAAAATGGAAATAATCAAGTTTATTATTATATACCATCACATAGTATTCTACAGTTAATATCAATAATAGATCAATCAAAAAGATCTTTTGCTAAATAATTTTGTTTTGTTTTGTTTTCATTTCTATTTTTGGAAAAGGAGGGTCTTTTTTCAAAGAAAAAAGAAAGAAAGAAAACTTTCTACAAAGTTTAACACAGTAATTGTTTTCTGACTGCTTTTCTATCTGCAATGTGGATGATGCTTTATTTTTTATTTTATATTCTAAGATTTTATATATTTGACAGAGATACAGCAAGAGAGGGAACACAAGCAGAGGGAGTGGGAGAGGGAGAAGCAAGCTCCCCACTGAGCAGGGAGCCCAATGCGGGGCTCAGTGCCAGGACCCTGGGATCATGACCTGAGTCAAAGGCATACACTTCATGACTGAGCCACCAGGAGCCCCGAATGATGCTTTATTTAAAACATTACAAAAACATATTTTCCTTTATAGTATGGCATTTTTTTTTTTTTTTTGTATCACATGAAACAGAATCTGGAATGGTAATGAGAAACTCTTATGAAAGTAGAAACTGTTTATAAAGGTCTTCAAAAATGTTTTGAGACAAATAGCTATATTAAATTGAGAGATGACTGACCACCTGGGAACTGAAGACTATTCAGAAGTTCAGTTCCATGGGAGAATTCAGTAACAGAATATAGGTGGACAAGTATAGATGGATGATGTTGAATAAACTTAAATTTTAAATAGCTGCTTTAGACATCTTTAGGCTGCCTCAGGCATAAACCATTGTCTTTGTAGTACTCACCAGTAACTTCAAATTCTAAGAACATTCCAACCCAGAAAGATCTCAACCAGAGGTTTTCCCTATGCATATATATAAGTTGCTAAAAAATGCTGGAAAAAATACAACAAGACTAACTGGTTTTATTTTAAATTTTATTATTACAAACTTCAAATCAGCTTCTAAACTGCTCCCCATTTCTGTTTTTCTCCTCTCTCACCTTTCTAGTTTCTACCTTGTTCTCTTTGCACATCTTTTGTCAGATTTATCTCTTAAGTATTTCATATATTTTGATGCCACTGTAAATGGTATTGTATTTTTAATTTAAATTTAGTTGATTGTTGCTAGTATATAGACATACACTTCATTTTTTGCATGTTGGTCTTGTAATCTGCAGCCCTGCTAAGCTTATTTATTAGATCTAGTAGCTTTTCTTAAATTCCATCTGATTTTTTACATAGATAATCAATCATGTTCTTCGCAAATAAAGACAGCTTCTAGCCAATACCTTTTCCCTACTACTCTCAGCTTAGGGCTAAGAAAAATTCAAACAGTGGGAACCGTATAGGACAATCTTTTATCTTCAAAAAATTGCAAAGGAAAAAAATAGAAAAAAGAAACTATTAAGAGAGAGAATTAAAAAACAGGAAATTATTACTTCTGGATCCTAAACCAAAGAAACAGTAAAAACTTCATCTATTTATTTATTTATTTATTTATTTTAAGATTTTATTTATTTGACAGAGAGGGAGAGACCTAGAGCAGAGGGGAGAGAGAGGGAGAAGCAGGCTCCCTGCTGAGCGGGGAGCCCAATGCAGGGTTCAAGCCCAGGATCCTGGAATGATGACCTGAGCTGAAGGCAGACGCTTAACCGACTGAGCCACCTAGGCACCCCCAAATATTATGTATTTCTATAATATATATGAGAAAATTGGAAAATTGAACATATACTAGTCATTTGATATTAAGGAATTATAATTAACTTTTATCTTTGATAAATGATATTGGGATTATATTTTTAAAAAGAATCCTTATAGAGAAGATACTGAAATATTTACTTATGAAATAATAGGAGTCTGAGATTCACCTCAAATTCATAAGGAAGGGAAAAAAGTGAATGGTGGTACAAAGGAAGTAATACTGGCTATGAGATACCTACTTTTATATGTGATTAATATTCTCCATAATAAAGTTAAAAAACAACAACAAACCTTCCTGACCTCACTTATCCACTGCTTCATTTCTTTCCTCTCCTTTGTGGCAAAATTCTTCCAAAGAGATTGTCTTTACTTCAATTTGTCTCTCCTCATTCTCTCTTTAACCTACTCCAGTTTGGCTTTTGCCTCCCACACCCATCACCCTCACTCAACCCCCTCCAAAGTTACCAGGACCTTCATGTCACTAAATTCACTGTCCAATTCTAAGCTTTCAATATAGGTGATCATTTCCTTCTCCTGAGTATTCTTTCCTCACTTGATTTCCAGGACACCACCATCTGTCAGTTTTTTCCCCCTACTTTGCTTCTTCTCTTAGCTCTTGCCTCTGAAATCTTGAAATGTCCCAGAGTTAGTTCTTGGGCCTTCTCTCTTCTCAATACATACTTCCTCAAAGACTACACCCAGACTCATAGGTTGAAATACCATTTTCATGCTTAGGATTCTTAAATGCAGCAATTTCCATCTACAGCCTGGATCTTTAACCTGAATTCTACACTTGTACCCTGGTCTCCACTTGGCATCTGCACTACAGTGCTTTTAAATCCCCATGTAGTTTTGTAGACTAGTTTCCCCATTCCATTGCAGATCAATTATTCTGATTTAAAAACCCCAAACTTCGTTTAAAAAAATTAAAATAGTCTCATATTATCTATCAAATTGCTATGAAAGTTTTAAAATTAAATGTTTATTTCCCGTATTTGGCTCAGCCAGGAGAGGTAACAAATAGTTCAAGAAAAGAATCCCATTTGGAGCAGAACTGGGCTAAGAAGCATCTCAGACCAACATACCCAAAACTGAACTCTTCCACGTGAAACTTGTTTCAATTTCAGTCTTCCCTACCTAGTTGATGGCACACACTTCCAGTTACGGAAACAAAAAACCTTGGAGTAATCCTTGTTTCTTCTTTTGTTGTCAGCTCATTCATCCTTCAGGAAATCCTTTTGGTTCCAC
>CM053606.1:147832489-147858433 GCA_028646535.1 Procyon lotor
GATCAAGTTCTGCAGGGGAGGGACCTATGTCGAGTTCTCCCGGGCATTTGTTTCTTTCTAGGATCGGCCCAATAAGGGCTGACAAATGTCGTTATCTTCATGGAAAAATAGGGACAAATTTGTGGATGTAAAATTCCAGCGCCCAGAAGTTCTTGGCACAGTAAAAATTTAACTGAACAAATCTCTGTGCCTTAGGAATAGAATGTCTGCTTGTTGGAAATACATGCATTCAGTAGTGTTTCCGCCTCCTGTGTTCCAAATGTAGGTAATACAGAAAAGAACAAGATGGAAAAGAGTCTTACTCTCCTAGAGTTTACATCCTAATGGGAGGAGACATCCCACACATAAACTAAGCTAAAAAAAAAAAAAATGGTAAATTTAAAACAATTGTAACCGTTTGAGATTGTACTCTTTTTTGGTGTTTCTGTGTATAATCCATATTGCATTTTATTTGTTTTGACTGGGCGAGCGTTTTGAGGAGAAAATGTATGTGCTTGTATACAGAGTATTGTGACAGTTTCCCTTCTCAGCTTAAAATTATTCTTTGGGGGGATTTTTGAATTAGTTTAACTGGCTGGTATGTACAAACTGGCACCTTTCCTGCTTTCCCTGTTTGCATTTATTATATTGAAACTAGAATAGCTTGTTGTTCTTTTATGTACAAAATAATATTCTTGAGAATCTCTGATGGTGAAATTGGAATAGGCCTAGATTGCATAACTCCTGAGCCCATTGAGTTACTTTGTCTTTGCTTTTTCAGATTTAACAGCAGCAAATGTTTATCATCTCCTGAAAAGAAGCATTAGTGCTTCAATGAATCCAGAAGATAGTACTTTTCCCGGTAAGTATAACAGAAACCCCTTATTTCTCTGACACTGGAAGTAAATTTAATTAATTCGGTCACTTAAAGGTACAAGAGATATTTGTTGACTGTGCATAAGCCACTGGGTTAGGGAAGTAAGGAAGGAAATACAAAACTGAAAAAGATGGTATCCCTCTCTTGTTGCTGCTTGAATGTAATTAAGTTGTATGAAAATTATTTTAGGTTCTCAGCTTAACTTTTGTTCCCTTTATAGAATTTTCTTGCCCGTCTTTAGCTCCATTTAAAATAGGATAAGTGGCATTATAAGAAGGATTTGTGATTTTTTCCTGAGTACAAATACATTATTAATGCTCTTACATCCCTTTCTTACCATTTTTTCCCACCCTTACCTCTTACTGATTCTCTTAAAAGTACTGCATAATTGTTAAACACAGTGATCTTTTCTCCTTCTTACCTGTTTTAAATTTTTCTAAGTATTTGACTTTTCTGACAACCATTTGCTTTGTAAAAATCTTTTCCTCCTGTAGTTTCTATTGGAATTATACAAATCCATCAACTTATATTTTTGATCGTCATCTTCTTTTTTAATTCCTTTTCTTGGCCCCTGAGAGTGTCTTTCAAAGACTCAGAGAAAGAGATAACCAAAACAGGCTAAGGCCTAAAAACTGAAGGAAGCTTCTGGAGGTGCTAGGGTGCTCATTTTGATAACGTTGTAATTCTCGTGACTATACTGTCTGTTCCTTTCTGTCTTCTTTCATTAGAGAACCTCTTGTCTGTCAGGTTTAAACTGTCACCCTTGGGAAGTTATTTCTAATGTGTTTGTGCTGCCCTAGTCTGTTTGCCCAATTGCAGTACTACTCATTAATTTTTCAAGTTGGTATAATTTATGTCAGTACTACTATTACTGCAAGAAAGATTTTTCACTTGTGCCTTGAAAGTTTATGTTAAAGAGCTTTGGGAGCAGTCTGGGAATTCTCATGATAACTTTCACTTCCTGTTTGGGTGGATAGACATTTCTTATCCAGGCAGTCCTTGTTCGCCCAGTAATCTGGGACTATGCAAGTGCATGCTGAAGCCATGCAAAGCAATCCTAATATAAAATCAATAGGAAAAAAAGTCACAACTGTTCGATGACATTTTTTTGTTAAAACATTAAAAACTCTCTCACTGTTGGTTATACCTGTAGAGGAAATGAGGGGAAACTGGTAAAATTAATAGTTATTTTATAGGCTGTAATTGAAGCATTAAAAGCATTGAGAATTAAACTGTTTTTACTTTTTGTAAAAACTATCAAGAGTTTGAACAGTACTTGTTACTTTCTCATCATCCTATAACTTAGGATATAGAGTGAGCATCTCTTCTATGTTCTGGTGAGTTGCTGTACCTTTTGTATTGGCTTCCAATGTTTTATCCTTTGCACTTTTAATGTCGTGGAGTTCTTTTAATTCAAAGGCATTTGCCAGCATCATTTTTTTCTGAAATGTCTTCATTCTTTTTGTTACAATGTTTTTATCACAGCAGCTATTTCTATAATCTATTTACATTAGATTTGAATATCACTTTCGGTGTTACCACTTTTTGGGTTTTTTGCTGCGCTTTCATCTGCTTTTTTTTCCTTTTGCCCATTTCCTCTTCCTATTATCTATTTTTGTAAAAGATGGTGGATTTATCACTGCGAGAAAAGAAGGAAACACAATTATGTATTTGTCCTCTATTCATATGAACTGAATAACACATGTGCAGTGACCAGTCAACAAACTTGGAAAGTAGCAATGCAATTGGTCGCTGATCATGATATACATCTTTGATTTATGTAGTGATTTGCAATCCGAGAAGCTAGCAGTGACGTTTTACTTTATGTGATTATGGTTAATTAATAAACCTTGGTAACTGGAGTTTGAACCATGTTTTGGGAGACCAGGAGTTATTGAAACCATGGTAACTGAAATTGGCATATCTGAACCATGCAAAGAAAAAACTGCTTGTATTGAGTTTATCCTGGGAGCATTATTGCTCTCAATAATATGGCAAGTCTGAGAAACTGTAACTGCAATATGATTATAATTGAGCTAAGGCTATAGAGGTAGGCATAACTATGTGGAGCACTTTGTAAATCATGGGGTGTTTAGACTTTTTCATAATAATAATTAGCCATTAAAGGCTTTAAGGAAGGAAGAGACATGGTACCATTTGTGTTAGTGAGGTTTCTGGCTACAGCAGAGTACACAGATTTGAGAAGAGTATAGTTATGAGGGGGCTGCTGCAGAAGACCAGCTGAGAAATAAGAGAGGCAGTTAGGATAGAGGAAAATGGATAGATCTGAAGGAAATTGTAGAGGTAGAATCCACCTGGTTGAGTGTTGCACTGTGTGATTTAGGGGAAGGAAAGAGGGAGAAAGCAATCGAGTAATAATAGGTTTCTGGGTTGGCTATCGTATAGATGGTGGCATTTAGTGAATTGTCCGGTTTAGAACATGTAAACACTCTAAATGGTTGCCTGTAAGATGTCAAAGTGAAAATGTTGGTAAAAGTTGGATACATGAGCCCAGAACTCAAAAGGCTGAAGATAAAAAAGTATAGAATCAACAATACATAGATGTCAATTCAAGTCATGAGAAAGCATGGGATTGTTTATGGACCGTGAAAAGAGCAGAAAATCTTGAACTGAATCCTAGTATTTAAAGGAACCGAACACTTGTTTTTAAAGGTATGAGGAGCAACTGGAAAGATAGGTTTCAAGTGTTTTAAGGAGAAAGATGACAACTGTGTCATCTTTGACTCCTTTCTTACTCTTATGTTGAGAGGTCAAGTAACAACAGCTGTAAGAGCTGTCACATTTAGTAACATGCTAGTTATTGTTGCCTTTAGGGGGTGTAGTTACAGTGGTATGTTGGAGACACACACAAAAACAGAATGAAATGGATTTAGAGGGGAGTAGAAAATGTGATGAGGAAATAGGGACAGTCAAGTGTAGACAATACTTCCAGTTTATCCTTGAAGAAGAGGAAAGGAAGATGATTTGGCCAAGGGAGGTGATTTAAAGGAGATCTCTCTTTTCTTTCTCCCTCTAATTTGAGGAATATCTGTGCAAACGTACATGCTTATAGGAAGGAACTGACAGAGCAGGAGAGCTGGAAGGTGTGAGAAAGATAGTCTAATCGGGGGTTTGCAGTCCCTGTGGAAGTCTGAGGGATAACTTTGATTTGAGAGGGCGGCGCTCTTCATGTACTCCCAGAAAGAAATGAGGAAAGACTAATGGGAATTCGAATAGTGTCCTATGTTTGCTGATGGCATGTTTGGGCGTAATTACCTAATAATGGTTTTTATTTTCTTAATGAAGTAGGAGGTAAAATCTTTTGCTGAGGCTGTTGGCAGAAAGTAGTAATAAACACTTACCGTGTTACTTAGCTCCCATGAGTTAAGCTTCAGGTACCATATTTTTCCTCCCTCCTGTGAATCCAGTTTCTTTATGTAGTTCTCCATTCTTTGTGGCTCTAAATGGATATGCATCCTGGAGATGACCATTATCTTCATATTCTCATGTAACATTCCGGTCTCCAAGAAGAGAATCTTCCAAATGTTTAGACTGTAGTTTTATCTCCTCTCCCTCTTGCTGGGATGAATGAGACCTTCATGATCTTGAAGAAGGAATTGTTTTTCCTAAAACGACTTATACACTTTTGTGTGACTCAATAGTGATTGAGTGGGTGTATTTTTTGTGTGTTTTAAAGTGTTTTTTGTGTTTGTGTTTTGTGTTTGTGTGTTTTTGTGTTTAAAGTTTTTAAACACCTTAGTGTTTAAAATGGTGAATAAAATAGTATGGATTTTGATTTTGACAAAATAAAAGTATTCATTGTGAATGAATGCTTTTGCTCTTCAGGCAGATTATTCTGCTTGAATTTTTAGAGATTTTAAAGAGATCCATGTTATGTATATGTAAATGCATATGTACACACACACATATCTTAAAGAACTGTGTAATATGTATCAAGATTTATATAATTCTTTAAGTATACATGCTATAATATCTGCTTGTTTGTGGTATGCCGTTCTTCTAATAAGCATGGTTTTGTTTTCAAGCATGTTCAGTAGGCGGTATACCCAGTTCCAAGAGGTGGTTCTTTGCGGTGCAGGCAATATGTGGATTTTATCAGGTAACAGAGATGAAAAAATAGCCATTAGTAAATGTCTTTGTTAATATAAATAATTTCAGGAACCCATCATTTAATACAATCTTTCCATGTATTAGTTTTGCAGTTCTGACTGGGAAGAGATACATTTTGATACAGAAAAGGATGAAATTGAAAATGTGCTTCAAACAAATATCGAAGAATGTTTGAGTGCTGAATGTTTTGAGGAAGAAGATAGTAATAGCAGGGAATCATTGTCCTTGACTGAGTATGTTTATAATTTCTTACTTTCTATAATATCTTTTTATAATGTCTTTTTTTCTTTCTATAATATCTTTAAAATATTTAACATTAGACAGTATTTTAGCCACAAGGGTGAAGGTTAAATGTTTTAGCAGGTATTAGAGGGAATTTTAGTTAATTGAAATTGTCAACTCTTTATCTTGGAAGATAGGCAATTTGGGCCTTTTATTTGAATAAAACTATTTAAAATGGAAAAATGGACATCTGAAATTGTTTAGTTTCTTAAGCATACAAAATTGTGGGAATCATAAAAAGTGATACTCTAATTAATATATTACTTTCTTAAAGATGAATTCTACCTGATAATGAATTTTAAGAGCTTGAATAGAAACTTTATTTAAGATTAATAACTGGCATTCAAACTCAAACTTTAGAAGTATAGTTTTCATTTTGCTCTTTGGGGTTGAAGTATATGATTTCTTCAATTTATATATATCTTACACATTTAGACACCTTTAAAATGCATAGAGTTCCTGAGGATTATATAGATGATTGGGTTCACTTTCAGGTTTTTGAATTGTGGTACAATATACAAGTTGGTCCAGGTAATGTAAGTTGTGATTATTTTTTTTCTTCATGAAATGTCCCATCCTTGACTCATAATTAATACCTTTCATTTCAGTCTTCCATAGTATTTCATTACAAAATCCCACTTTTGTTTATTGCAGGATTCACATATTATATCTTTAAATTACTGGAGACTTTAAAAAATTCTGTTTTCCTCTTTTCAAATTATATTTGTTTGTACGATTAAGGAAAGGAGCTCTTGTAGAACTGAGCCAAGGGTATTGAACCAGGGATCATTAGAGGTGGTTTCTAGTTACATTGTCGTAAGCCAGACCCTCCATTTCTCTGGTCCTTTATTTTCTCATCCATAAAGTGTTGAGATCCTTTCAGGTGATTTCTAAGGTGCCTGCCAGCCTTAGAGTTTTTATCATCCCATGTTTTCCCATCATTATTAAAAGATGACAAGTATAAAGGTAATTTTTTTCTAGTAAGTGACCTAATAATTATTTCCACAAGAGGGAGCTTGGAAACTCTACTTTACCATAAGATGCCTTAAGTTTTTTAGACAATGGCAGGTTTATAATAAAGGATTTAAGTAACTTTATGTTATATAACGAACTTTTGAGGGAAAAAAAAATCTTCATTTGGATAAAACGAAAGGATTTTGAAGTTTTGGAGGACATCATCATATTTTCCAGCCAGGCCTGTTGTATGCCATTCAGAGAAAAGCAGTATCCTTCTTTATTAAACCCTTAGCAATACTTCTAGGGTTCAGAAAAATGTTTGGTCTATTGCTTATGATTTATGTTTAATATACTAGGTATGATTTAGAGGTTTTTTCCCCCTGTTTTGTTAGTATTGTTTGTTTTTGATGATGTGGCTAAAAACTTGGATTCAGTGTTTGAATCTTAGCTTCTACACCACTAGTTATGTGATTGAGGCAAATTATTTAAAGTAAGAATAATAATAGTAGTGGCTCATGGATTGTCATGAAGATCAAATGAGATAATGCATTTAACATACTTAATAGTATCTGGCACATGGTCCATTTAATTAATATTACCTATTATTATTACATGTAATGTGTGGGTACGTTTTTCTAATTTACCGTTTTATTATAGCTTATATGAAGAATCTGCAGAAAATTTGCATCAGCTGTCTGATAAACTTCCTGCTCCTGGTAATACCTTATGACTTTTCAATAATTTATATCTCAACTTATACTTTCTATGAGTGAGCGATGAATCAGTCTTTATCCTAGTGTTCTCACTTCTAATTTCTAAATTCAAAATGAAAAAAATATTTTTAGAGGGGGTGGGAGAGAGAGAATCTTAAGCAGGCTCCATGCTCAGTGCGGAGCCCAATATGGGGCTCCATCTCGGGACCCTGAGATCATGACCTGAGCTGAATTCAAGAGACCAGTTGGCTCAACCAACTGAGCCACCCAGGCCCTCTGAAAATAATTTTTTAATTGAAGTTGATACAAACCACAATCCACTACTTTAATAAAGTATATTATTAAAACACTACAGTTCTCATGATTGATTTTTTTTTAGTTAGACAAAAATTAGAACTTCGAAAATTAAATACCCATCTCCGTTTCCTTATGTAGTTGTTACTGAGGAATGTTGCCTCTACATACCATTGTTTTCCACAGTATGTTCTATAGAACACTAGTCCTGTAAACACCTCTAGAAGAAAGAAGTTCTTTAACCTAAATCATTTGGATAATATTCTTAGAAGGTGTGAGGTCACTGTATACATTATCAAGTAGAATGTTATACAGTAAAAGAAGCCCTTTAGTCAGCATTTTTAAAAAAGATTTTATTTATTTATTTGAAAGAGAGAGAGCGAGAGAGGGCACAAGTGGTGGAGAGGGGGAAGCAGCTGCCCATTGAGCAGGGAGCCTGATGTGGGAATCAATCCCAGGACCCTGAGATCATGACGTAAGCTGAAGACAGCGCTTAATTGGCTGAGCCACCCAGGTGTCTGTACTCAACTTTTACAAAGCCCTCGTCCTTTTTTTCTACTATAATAGAACCATATTTTATGAAATATTGCATCATACTGTTCTTAAAACTATAGTCTGACTTAAATTTATCTTTTTTTGTGTCAATCAAGTAGCTGACATCTAAATTCAGTAAAATTTGGCATCTACAAATAATTTTGAAGAGCTTTCTTGAATATTGTCATCATTGAAGGTCATTTATTAGGCAGATATTTGTTGCGTCTATTACACATCATGTATTGTAGGAGCTGAGTATGTGATGCTGAGTAAAGCATATGAGATTACCATGAAGGACTTGATAGCTCATCATCTAATCTTTATATTCAAGATTGATTTTAGTGTAAAGGTCCCACATGGAAAATAACTGAATACATAGATAAATAAACATCAGTTTTTTAAATGAAATGTGTAAAATTCAAAATATGTATTGAAATATATAGTTGCTGTCTTGGCAAATTAGAATGCTTTCATTATCAAATTTCTGTTTGGTTTCTGTTTTGTTTATATTATCTTGGTCCTTTGGTAAATTTATAATTTTATAAAATGTGAAGTTTCAAGCAGTTATACTTTTTCCCTTAGGAACTAATGATCTTGTCAGTATAATTGAGTTTCCTGAGTGTTTTATTGTCCTATGAAAAGAAATAATGTATTTAAACCTTATAATTTTATTTTAATTCATTCTCTTTTGTGTAAATTAAGTATAGAAAAATATACTGAAATTGCCCAGGTTTATTTTCTCTGTTCAGTACAATAATAGCAGTGATGATCTCAAGAGCAATATATATAATTAAGCACTGGTACATAATTGGCAAGTATTATGATAGCCTCCATTGTTTCCTGGAGTATGCTAGTTATTTCAAAATAACATGGCTTTAAATCAGCTGATGAACATTTAGAAATTTCGAAGTTCTAAAGATATGTATTATTTTGAAGAATTTCAGAAATTAACATTAAAATCCTTCTTTGTCTTCCAAATAAACATAAAATTCAATTGTTTAAGGTACTATTTTGAGACATTTCTCATTTTTAAAAAAATTACAAAAATGCCTTATTGTCTTTCTAGGTAGAGCAATGATAGATATAATCCTGTTGCCTTCTGACAGAGATCCTCCTAAATTGAAAGACTGTCTGCCTACTGTAGGAGCACTAAAACATTTGAAGGAATGGTATTCAGCAAAGGTTACCATAGCAGGAAATCACTGTGAAATGTAAGCTGCTTTGTTCATATTTGCTCTCAGTGTTACCTGTTTTTACAGTTAGCATGGTATCCTGTTTTTAACAGACTTGGGATTTTTTTTTTGAAAGATCAAATTATAAAATATTATTTTATTTATTTTTTTAAATTTAATTTAATTTTTTCATTGTTCCAAGATTGATTGTTCATGTACCATACCCAGTGCTCCATGCAATACGTGCCCTCCTCAATACCCGCCACCAGGCTCGCCCAACCCCCTCCCCTCCAAAATCCTCAATTTGTTTTTCAGACTTAGGATTTGAAGATTTTTTTTTAATGTGACAAGATAGTTTTATGTCATGCTGTTATTAGAGGTTTATTGAGAAGAATCTAGATTTTTCTTGTTTCATACTTTATATTCCTGAGATACTTAAGTTTTTAGTAAATATCATCAATGCTATCTTATCATTATTGAGCCTTGCTTATCTAAACACACTGTGTGCTTATAAATAGGTATGTATTGTCCATAGAGCACCACGATGAATACCCTGGATACAGGGATACACTGGATTTGTTACTTGTTTTATGTGCAATGCAGAAACAAGTATATACTGTTGTGTTTTATGATATTTTAGTAAGGACTGATTGTATCCTTAAAGAAGTATTCAATTGGATGTATTAACTTCATGATTTTATTCATTTAACAAGTGTTTATTGAGCACTAACTTAATGCAAGCACAGCAACAGATGCTGATGAGTAAAGAAAGCGAGGTTTGATCTTGTTCACCGAAATACAGGGAGAACTAGGAATGCTAATAGTCATGATCATCTGTGGTAGGTGCTTTTATGCAATTCCTACAGAGCTGTATGAGAAAAATTGTAGGAGCGCAGTTTTCCCTTTGAAGATAAAGGGCTGATACTAAGTCTGTGTATGTGTGTATGTATGTGTATATCTGGCACATTTAAGCTAATAAATAGTAGTAGGAAAGTCTGTTCCTTCATCTGTGGTGTTAAGGGTAATTCCTGTTAACAGCGATGTTGAGATTAAATGGACATGTAATTGTGACTCCCTCAGAGACTGACTTAAGATGTTTTACAATATTAGTAGATAAAAGCAGCGATAGAAACTTCGCATTTTTGTCTGTTAGGATTATAGTTAACTATAATCGTTAAATCTAAGGAAGATATAAAACCCTGTATTTAACCATCATAATCTTTCATTTATAGAAATTGTCAGAAAATTGCGGAATACCTCTCTGCTAATGTTGTATCTTTAGAAGATCTCAAAAATGTTATTGACTCAAAGGAATTATGGAGGGGAAAGATTCAGATATGGGAAAGAAAGGTAAGTGCATTTCTCAGTTATCACAGTTTGCAAAGCAGGCCTTTCAGCTTTATTTACAGCACAGATACTTGAAATGAATTTGAATGAAAATGTACCTTATAAAGGTGTTCTCGAATAGCACTAAGAATTTTGTGTGGTAATAGAAGTGTTCTGCCTGTGCTAATACAGTAGCCACTGGCTCTATAGTGCTACTGAGACTTTATGTGTCATTATGTATGTGATTATTTCAACCAAAAAATAGAATTTTTAACTTTAATTTTATAGTCACCATGGTTATCTTTTGGACACTGTAGCTCTAGAATCTAATCTAATCTAATCTAATCTAGTCTTTTGAAAATATAGAATTTGACATTAGTTGAGTTCATGTTGTTTATCCAAGATGCCTTATTTCATGGCATATATAAACTATTAGAAAGCTGCTGAGAACATCTTCTCTTAACTATAATAGCACTTTATTTATTTTTTTTTTTTAGATTTAATTATTTATTTTTAGGGAGAGAGTGAGAGGGAGCAGGGGACAGACCTAGGGAGAGGGAAGCAGACTCCTCACTGAGTGCAGAGCCCAATATTGGGCTCAGTCTTACAACCCTGAGATCATGACCTGAGCCAAAATCAAGGGTTAGACGCTAAACCGACTGAGCCACCCAGGTGCCCTATACTACTACTTTAAATGATCGCTACTCTCTACTAATCAGCTCTCCGATTTTGAACAATTTATTTTTAACCTCACAAGATCCCAGATTTCTCAACCACAAGATGAAAATATTGGATTAGTTCAACTTCTCTTATTTTAAATTTCTTTGAGGTTCCAATTCTATTTTGGCATCTTTTATGATGAATGAATATATTTAGTGGCTTTTTTTTTTTTTTTAAAGATTTTATTTATCTGACAGAGAGAAACACAGCGAGAGAGGGAACACAAGCAGAGGGAATGGTAGCGGGAGAAGCAGGCTTCTCGCAGAGCAAGGAGCCCGATGCGGGGCTCGATCCCAGGACTCCGGGATCATGACCTGAGCTGAAGGCAGCCGCTCAACGACTGAGCCACCCAGGCACCCCTATTTAGTGGCTTTTATAAGTTCTGTGCATATTAAAGCAAGTATCTAGTATTTTATATATTTTTGAATATAGGCAAAGCTAAAACAATAAAGTTTCTTGAGACACCTGGGTGTCTCAGTTGGTTAAGCATCTGCCTTCAGCTCAGGTTATGATCCTGGGGTCCTGGGATCGAGTCCCATATCAGGCTCCTTGTTCAGTGGGGAGCCTGCTTCTCCCTCTGCCTGCTGCTCCCCCAGATTTTGCTCTCCCTCTCTCTCTGACAAATAAATAAATAATAAAAATCTTAAAAAAAAAAAACAAAAAATGGTAAGGTTTCTTAATGTTTATTCAGGGTGGCATGGGAACATGAGTTGGGTCTTATAGTATGGAGGGGGGAACATATTGCATGGAGCACTGGGTGTGGTACATGAACAATGAATCTTGGAACCCTGCTTTCTGTGCTTAGAAAAACTTCTAAGCCTTACTGTATTATCTTTGTAAGTTTTCAGTTTTTCTTTTTTCTTTTTTAAAGATCTTATTTATTTATTTAAAAAATAAAAAAAAATTTAAAAAAGAATAAATAAATAAAAAGATTTATTGCACTAATTACTAGATTTTTTTTTTTCCTTTTCAATTCACCCTTAACTATGGCTTAATAAAACTTCTAATAAGACAATAGGAATTAATGTGATTGGGTCCTCCTTGCTTATTTACATGCTGTCTCATCTTTACCTTAGGAAATACCAAACTGCAGGTAAACCTCTGCAAGTGGTTTTAATGTAAACAAACCACATACCTAGCTGGAAGCATGTAGGATAGAATTAGCTAGAATTATTTTTGTATCTATTTTTTGAAACTGCATGTTTGCATACACAAAACAATGGCAGAGCTCTTTTCATGTGATTCTTTTATTCTTTTATGAATAGGAAATTAAATGTTCATATCTCCGCAAGATGAATTTAAAACTTGAAATCACGGGCACCTGGGTGGCTCAGTCGTTAAGAGTCTGCCTTCGGCCCAGGTCAGATCCCAGGGGCCTGGGATCGAGCCCCGCATCGGGCTCTCTGCTCTGCGGGAAGCCTGCTTCTCCCACTACCATTCCTTCTGCTTGTGTTCCCTCTCTCGCTGTGTTTCTCTCTGTCAAATAAAAAAAAAAAAAAAAACTTGAAATCACTTGTTTTGGTGGAGAATAGCTTTTTAGCATAGAGGCGTTATAGTGATTAAAGACATAGATTCTGGAGTTAGATTGTCCACATTCAAATCCCAACTCTATTTCTTGCTAGTTTTGTGTGACACATTGGGTAATAGTTAGCCTTTTGGTGCCACAGTTATCTTCATTTGTAAGATAGGTATCGTAATAGCTCCTAATAGATTTTTAAGAAGGTGAAATTATGTAAAGCATAAAGTAACGACTCATTATAGTATCATTGTTACCATTAGTATTAATACCCCTGATATTACTGCTTCTGCAGGAATTGATCAACAACTTATTTTGAAAGCAAACTATATGTGAGGACTTGTCCTAAGATTTTGTTTAAATACGATAGACAAACTCTCTTTTTGCAGGACTTGTAGACCTGTAGGAAGCCAGATATTGAACAAATATATGTAAAGGAGATTGTTTGCCTCTGTGGTTGCAAAGAATGGACTTAATACATTCTTGTGGGCTGGTGTAGGGCCAAGGAGCACTTTTCATAAAAAGATCCATATGTAAGTTAAAACAGGAAAGACGAATCACATTTTGAGTTGAGGACTCAAAAATGTATTTCCATGTGGTTTTCTTTTCAACTTTTACATTGCAATAAGATGTATTGGTCTTTGTAAGTTTGTTCATGGTATTTATAACTGTGTTTTTTTGGTTTCTTTTCAGTTTGGATTTGAAATTAGTTTTCCTGAATTTTGTTTAAAGGGAGTCACACCTAAGAATTTTAGTACTTCTAATTTAAATCCTTGCATTCTTGCCAGAAAGGTAATACCATCAAAGGATAAGAATGTTTTACCAAAGGTAATCCAGTTTAATTCATTTTGCAGTCATTCAATCATGCATATTTTTGTTCTTTTAAGATATGCTCGAATCTTGAAATTGCCGTTTCTAATATATGTGCTTAAATGTTCTCACTGGCATAATATTTAAGATAATTATAATGAAGTACTTATACTATGTTATTATCACTGAATGTTGGCAAAACTATTGTTTTTAAAATGGATGATCTTAACTTTAGATCAGCATAGACCTGAAACTTCCTTTGGTGAGGACTTTGCTATGGGACATTTCTGATACTCGGTTTGGAGGGAATATGATACACTGGAAAGAGAACAGGCTTTGATGTTAGGTAGACCCAGGTTTGCAGCCTGGCTCTGTCACCTATACGGTGTTGTAACCTGCGTCGATTGATTAACTCATTTGTGAAATGAAGACAGTAGCAACACACTTACCTTACGAAGTTATTAAGAAGGTTAGATGAGGAAAGGGATTACGATGCCTGACATTTGCTTCATTCACAGTTTAAGAAGTATTAGTTTGTGTCCCATATCTCTAAAGATTCATTCTTAAAATGCAAATAATTATGAAATACAACAATTTAAATTTAGTTGACTTTTTTATTTTACATTGAAAAAAATTACATAAGAAGAAGTGTTTATATAAAAGCCCTTTAGAAATTTACTTTAAAAGACCCAGTTCAAGAATGTGCAAAACAACAGTCCTTGAAGTTACAAGGATGTCAGATCGATGGGTAATATATTCTCATCAAAATGTAGTACAAAAAAGGGCATTTTTCTGATGTGAACACATTTCTCAATAGTTGTTCAGAATTGCTTACTTTAAGTAACTTACCATGGCCATCTTTCACAGAAATATTTTATTATTTTCTAAAGATTATAAGATTGATGACCTCAATATCTCTTCTCTCACAGTACACCATTTAAATATGAATAATGTATTTAAATTTTGTTGCTGTTGACAGGAATCTTAGGGTACCATCTCTCTCTCTCTCTCTCTCCATATACTGTATATATATGTGTGTGTACATGATTATATATGGTGAAATTACTCCACTTTCTTCAAATTTAAAACTTCGGGTAGTCTCCTCGAGATGTGTTTGTTATTCATTGCTCTTCTTGTGAACTATTGTAGCCTCAACTTCTAAAATACTTGTCTTTATTCACTGGCTCACAGTTAGCTTAGTTTTAGACTCTGCCCAAAGAAATACTGCAATTTTATTGCTGTAAGTGGAGCTGTCTTTGTTAATTAGGACACTTGGCTTCACTAACTCTTTTAAATTCTTCAGCATTTATTTCAAGGATTTTTTTTTTTTTAAATCTCATCATACCACTCAATCTAAGTTCATCCTGGAGAATCTTCTCTTTCTATCTCTCAGTCTCGCAAATCCTTTAAGTTTGTTTCTTCAGTATCCTTGCCTCTTGGGTTATCTGTCTTGCTGAAAATAAACACAAAAAGTTGAGAACTCTTGTCTTCCTTTGCTTGCCTCTTTCTGGACTCATTTTCTCTCTGTTAAAACTTTTCAGTTACTGAGAAATCTCTATGTCTCTACTCTGAAAGGTAGATTAAAATGGAAAAAATTCTTGCCTGCTATAGAGGATTTAATTTTTGGCTTGCGAAATGTGTAAACACCTGCTTTTCAAGATCCATTTTAAAGTTTTAAACTCTAATCACTAATTTGGTCACTTTTATTTTGTTTACAGAATTTAAAGTATTATATAATTTTATTTCTTTCCTAGGTTTTCCATTATTATGGCCCTGCTTTAGAATTTGTGCAGATGATAAAATTATCAGATCTACCCTCCTGCTATATGTCGGACATTGAATTTGAGTTGTATCCTTTTATTTACATGTTCATTTTAGATTACATTTTCTTTGTCAGGTGGAATGTTTCCTTCATATTTAGGTATTTGACCATGCTGGTTTTTTTTTTCTGTAATAGCATTCGGTATATTTTTCATTGCCATGGTTTTAAGAGAAGTTCTACAACTTTCTTTCTTTTTTTTTTTTTATTAACATATAATGTATTATTTGCCCCAGGGTACATGTCTGTAAATCGTCAGGCTTACACATTTCACAGCACTTACCATAGCACATACCCTCCCCAATGTCCACAACCCAGCCACCCTATCCCTACCCCCCATCTCCCAGCCACCCTTAGCTCATTTCGTGAGTTTAGGAGTCTCTTATGGTTTGTCTCCTTCCCCATCCTATCTTGTATTATTTCTCTCCCCCATCCCTCCCGAACCCCCGCCCTGCCAGTTCTACCAACTCTCAAAAGGAAAAAATCCTCCTTCAAGTAATATGCTTCTGGAATAGGCAGAATACTTTCTGGTATTGCTACTCATTGCTAACAGGGTAGGGCGGATGGAGAAATGTTAGGACTGTCTGGAGAAGAAAACAGTAATTTTTATACTCCTGAAATGTACAGATGTTTCTCTTGCCATGGATGGCAGGAGATGGATATATAAGCAGCAGTCCACTGTATCTTTTTATATACTTAAGTAAATACAAATGCTATCTCACATATCTATTCAACATATGTTGAATAAAATATTCAACATATTTTAGACTCTCTTTTAAGAAAAGGATTTTTAGAAATACACCTAAGAACAGAACATTTTATATAAAAAGAAATTGTTACCTGGAAATGGAACACTAGCTTAGTGTTCTTAAAATTTGTGCAGAAATTACAGTTTTTACAAATCTCTTTTTGATAGTTTATAAACTGGAATTTATTTAGTTTATAAACTATCAAAAAGAGATTTGTAAAAACTATAATGCTTTTCATAGAAGCACTTTTTTCATGGTATATTTTCAATATTAGAAAAATACTTTTCCTTAAGGAAAGGAGCAATTGTGAATTCCTACAGTTAAAATTTTTAATAAATTAATCTAAGCACCTTGTGAATTAGAGGACCAGACTTGTTTTAGGGAGTAGTATTATTTCATGTTTACCATTCTATGATTTCTTTAACTCCTTAGTTCAGAGGGTTGACAAAAAACAATACCAAACAGAATTCCATGTTGTTGTTGGAGCAGATTTCTTCTCTGTGTGGCAAGGTATAGGTTTTTTGTTTCGTTTTTAACTTAACATTTAAGAGTCGGTGAGAAAAGGGACTATAGTTTGTTAATCTGTTTTTGCATAATAATTTTGCTTCTTTAATATAACAAGGGATTTTGGTTCTAATAAATATTAAGATACTTCAAACTTTGCATAATACCACCAAAGTCCTCTGCAGACATGAAATGATGTTAAGTTTTTAAAAGAGATTTTCAAAAATAATCTTCATAACTAGTAATTTTGTTAGTTTTAAAATTTGAAAACATGTTAGATGATTGTTACCTACTCCTTCAGCATCTGGTTTCAGTTATGTGTGAAGATGTTCGTATGCTTGCATTATCTTTTTCATGGTAGGACAGGTGGGTGGAAGTGGGAAAAACTTCTAAGCCTTACTGTATTATCTTTGTAAGTTTTCAGTTTTTCTTTTTTCTTTTTTAAAGATCTTATTTATTTATTTAACAGAGAGAGAGAGAGAGAGGGAACAAGCACAGGCAGTGGCAGAGGGAGAAGCAGACTCCCCACTGAGCAAGGAGCCCAGTGCAGGGCTGGATCTCAGACCCTGGGATCATGACCTGAGCCCAAGGTAGATGCTTGCTTAAGTGACTGAGCTACCCAGCCATCACTCCCATTTTTCGTTCTTTATTCTGGTGATGTTTATGAGATTTGTGGCTATTTCAGTAGTTTTATATATATATATAAAAGCCATCTATTTAAAGTCAAGTATAGTTTTTAATGGGAAAAACTGAAAGTTTACTTTTCTTTCTGGTTATTTGTTTACTGTGTTTCTATGAAAACAATTTTTAATGCACAGAATATTCATGGACAATATTTACTTAACGTTATCTTACTATTTTAACAGCAAATAAACTATTTCAAATAATTCTGTAGGGAGGAAAATGATTATTATAATTATAGTTTCCCCATGGCACTATAGTCAAATACTGGTTATAATTCCCTTAGAAAATTGATACAGTAAAGGAAATACAATTTTGGCCTTAAGGTGCTTGACTATAGATAATTTAAAATTTTGACTTTCTTGCTTAAGTGTCTGCATCTTAATTTTGGCTTAGGTCACCATCTCAGGGTCGTGTGATCAAGACCTGTGTTGGGCTCCATGCTGGGGCGTGGAGCCTGCTTAATATTTTCTTCCCCCTCTCCCTTTGCCCCTCCTCCCTTGCATGTTCTCTCTTTCTCTGTGTCTCAAATAAATAAATCTTAAAGTTTTTTGGGTTTTTTTTTATTCGACAGAGAGAGAGAGAGAGAGAGATCACAGGTAGGCAGAGAGGCAGGCAGAGAGAGGGGAAAAGCAGGCTCCCTGCTGAGCAGAGAGCCCGATGCAGGGCTCGATCCCAGGACCCTGAGATCATGACCTGAGCTGAAGGCAGAGGCTTTAACCCACTGAGCCACCCAGGTGCCCCATAAATCTTAAAGTTTTGACTTTCAGCCTCTTTTTCCATAAAATTGGGTTTTTGAATAGTGTGCCTGAGTGTTTCTTTGTTGAAGTAGCCTTTGAAGGAATAGCCTGAAGTATAATATTAGCCTGTGTTTTCATCCTCTAAAGAATACCTAATGTGAAATTTTTAAAAATTTATCTTTTCTTGTTTATCTAACATGTATCTTATTTTTTTTAAGATTTTATTTATTTATTTGGCAGAGAGAGAGATCACAAGTAGGCAGAGAGGCAAGCAGAGAGAGAGAGGGGGAAGCAGGCTTCCTGCTGAGCAGAGAGCCCGATGCGGGGCTCGATCCCAGGACCCTGGGATCATGACCTGAGCTGAAGGCAGAGTCTTTAACACACTGAGCCACCCAGGTGCCCCACCAACATGTATCTTATTATGTGCTAGACACTGTGCTAGATATTAGGGATCCAGTGATAGATTGCACAGATGAAAACTATCCTCATGGAACTTACATTTTGGTGGGAAAAAGAGAAAATAATAAGAACTATAAAGAGGGGAGCCTGGGTGGCTCAGTCAGTTAGGGAGCTGACTCTTGGTTTTAGC
The DNA here is from genome assembly GCA_028646535.1 of Procyon lotor. Classification (NCBI taxonomy): domain Eukaryota; kingdom Metazoa; phylum Chordata; class Mammalia; order Carnivora; family Procyonidae; genus Procyon; species Procyon lotor. The sequence continues at coordinate 147,850,883 of CM053606.1, forward strand.
TCAGGTCATGATCTCAGGGTCATGAGATCAAGCCCCATGTGAGGGTCTGCACTGAGTGTGCAGCCTGCTTAAGATTCTCTCTCGCTCTCCCCTACCCCTCACACTCTCCACCCCCAAAAAAAGGAATTATGAAGAAAACAAGCAGACTGCAATAGAATAAATAATAAGGTGTGCTTACTTTAAGCAAATTAATAAGATCATATATCTCTATAAAAATATGCACATAGAAATCTTGCAAAGTTGTATAGTAAACAAAAAAGAAAAGAAAAGCATAAAGAATTAAAAAAAAGAATCTGTTCCTATTTTAACCCAAATAACTAAATAGTTCTTTGTGTAAACCTTATGTAGTTCACCTAATTTTGGGGGGTCTAATTTCATTCTAGGAAATGAGGATATCATTTATCATTAATCATTTCACCTATGTTTTCAAATAGGGGAGGGGAGGAGTATGGTAGCATAGAAAGTCTCAAGTAAGAGTGTACGTACTTTAGAAAACTTAGATTTAAGTCCCACTTCTACCACTCACTGGCTTATAGCTTTTTAATTTGTAGATTGTAAGTAATAATCCCTGTTTTACCAGTTGCAAAAGTTTCATTGAAAACCAAATTGGAATATGTTTTATAGACTGCCAAGTGTGTTATAAACGATGATTGGTAACTAATTTTAATGTCTTTGAAGTGTATCTGGCCCAAATGGTAGACAGGCATATGTGAAATATTTTCCTGAAAGGTATAAAGCTCGAAATATCCTCTATAAATTTTGAAGATAAGATGAAATTTTTAGGAATTACTTTTATAGGTAATTTTTCAAGTTAAAATCAGGTGCATACCTGTAATTTTTTTAATATAGGTATAAAATAATCAATGCATCTCATTAGTGAAGATAGGGAACACTAATATTAGAAGCAAACTAAACTATTGATATTTATATTGTGTTTTCAATTGTTTTAAATTTGGCATATTAGATTGTCATTTTTGTTGCTACTTGGACAATGACTATAAAACAGAGTATTCTTGGGGTTCCTGGGTGGCTTATCGATTGAGCTTCCAACTCTTGATTTTGGCTCAAGTGATGATCTTAGGGTTGTGATTTCAAGTCCCACATTGGGTTCCGTGCTCTGCACAGAGTTTGCTTGGGATTTTCTCTCCCTCTACATCCTACCCCTGCTAGTGTGCTCTCTCCCTTTCTCTCTCTCTAAAATAAATAAAATCTTCAAAAAATTTTAGAGTATTCTTTATCAGCAAGGGACAAATAAATGATGAAACTTTGTATAGAAGTTCCTTTAATGCAGCAGAAGGGATGATTTTTGGAAACATAATTTAGCTAACATATCTCTGAATGTGAAGCACTGTATTTTCTTTTTTTATACTAGGTCATAATTAGTCTTTTACATTTTTGAAAAAAAGTAGTTTTGAATTGCATGCTCATTCTTTGAAAAAATGCTAATACTTTATAACTTGGTTTTCATTTATTTATTCAGCAGTTTTGTATGGGGGCCTGGGGCGTAGACTGCCTCCTGTGTGCCAGGGTCTTGTTTCAGATACTGGAGACAATAAAATGGACAAGGTCCCTCCTTAGGAAGCTTTCATAGTCCTTAAATTTTAGTGACTTATATGATCTTAAATCAACTTCTGAGTTTAAAAAATCAAGTTTGATTAGCCCCAGAATAAAAATAAAAACATTTTATAGTGAAGCTTATTAGATTAGTAAAAAATAAGAGGCTTGTCAAGGAATTATATCTACTAATTGCACGACCAGGAAATATTTTTTGTTTTGCTTTATTTATTTTTTAAAAGGTTTTTGAGAGAGAGAAGCAGGGGTGGGGGGGAGTGGTAGTGGTAGGAGGGGCAGAGGAGAGAGGAAGAGAGAGATTCTTAAGCAGACTCCACACCCAGCATGGAGCCTGATACAGGGCTCAGTCTCACAACCCTCAGATCATGACCTGAAATCAAGAGTTGGATGCTTAACTGACCGAGCCACCCAAACACACCAGAAAATATTTTTTAAAAAGAGAATTTGTAAGGTTAGAAACGTGATTGCCTTAGCACCTGCTTACTCAGGTGGTGCCTACTGAAAAGAACAAATCAAGGTTTTGAAATAGTATTTGGTTTTTAAATTCTGGAGATATGGGGCGCCTGGGTGGCTCAGTGGGTTAAAGCCACTGCCTTCGGCTCAGGTCATGATCCCAGGGTCCTGGGATCAAGCCGCACATCGGGCTCTCTGCTCAGGGGGGAGCCTGCTTTCCCCCCTCTCTCTCTCCCTCTCTGCCTGCTAGTGATCTCTCTCTCTGTCAAATAAATAAATAAAATCTTTTTTAAAAAAAATAAATAAATTCTGGAGATATGATAACCTAGAAGCACTGTTCTCAAATCTCAGTGTATCTAATGATTAGTGCATAAAGAAGACATGTTATCAGAATCCAAGTTTGTTATGAACAAACATAAATGTATTTTGTGGGAAATTATAACTTATGGGATTTAGAAATGTTTATTTTCGTATTTGTAGCAAATGTTTATTCAAGAATAAGTTGTCTCAAACACTTGGCTATTTCTTTGCCTGAGTAGGACATATTTATAATACCAGGCTTTAAGTTTGTGCATTGAACTGCATTTAGCTTCTCTAATTTGTTAAGCTTTAACTATAATAATTATATAATTAAGTTATAACTGGGTCCTGATCTAGCATACTCACAGCTTTGTCAATCCTTTGGGCAAAATGTTTTTGTTACACATTTTGCGCTACATAGTCTTATTTATACAAGTGTGAAGAACTGGGATTTTGTGTTTTAAAGTTAAATATAGATCTATATTTAATGATTATTTTCTGTTGCTAATATTTTTTATTTTTAGTATCTAATACTTAATTATGTGAAATACATTTGACTTAGAATTTTAAAAAGGCATGGCTATAATAACAAAATAAACATTTAATTTTCCTTTTTTTTGCTCCTGATATACTTAATTGTATATCTAAGAATACATAAGATAATAAATAGCAGTAAAACTAATACATTAAAGTATTGACTTAGTATCATATATGTCATGAGACTCATCTCTACAAGTGACGATTAAAAGTGATTTTTCATCAGATTTGAGATCTATAAGATATCTTGCTTAAATTTCCCCAGAGTTAAAAAATAATGATATTTATTGGGATTTGCTGATTGTTATAGCTTATATTTCTAAAGTAACAGGCAAAATGTAGCTTTCAGAGTGTAGTTTGTTTTATTCAGTACCTAATCAAATTGTGGGTTTGCCTAAATATAATATGCTGGCTTTGGGAAAACAAATATTTAATAAACATCTGTATGCCCAGCCCTGGGAAGGCAAAGATGAATAAGCTGAGTTTTCTCATAAATCAGTTAGAAGCTGCTGTATGTTTTCTGGCATATGATTCATGGTTTCTTTGCATTTTATACCTTATTAGGATTAAATCTCTGATTACTAGGAACAGAAGTTAAAGTTACCTCCAGATATATTGTAATTTTGAAACCAGAACAATAATCCATCCAGACAAAAGTTATAAAATTATGGCTAAGTATGACAAAATCTTTTGATGATGGCTTTCCCAGCCTCTCACTGGTTTGCAGATATACAAAGAAATGATACCACAACCTGAACTTGAAGTAAATATTATGAATAACAAGTTTTCAGAGATCTGTAACATAATAGAAAAGGGAACCTATGTTTGTCTACCTTTGTCTGGTTTTTACTTTTTTTTTTTGACAGTTTGGGCACTGTTTTTGTTTTTTTCAGTGGACTCGTGAGAGAGCATTACCAAGTACATGTTAGATAGGTGAAATTTGAGTGGAAAATTTTTAGGTGACACTAAGAATTGATCTCATGTGCAGTCACTTTTAGTGATATATATTTATATATATATATTTTTTTAATATATTCTGTTTTATCCAGGTTGGTGCTCTTTTTGTATTGCCGTGTACTATTAGTAACATACTTATTCCACCTCCCAGCCAACTGAGTTCAAGAAAATGGAGAGAATACATAGCTAAAAAGCCTAAGACAATCAGCGGTAAGTAGTAAATCTTTAAGTTATTTTATGAAGTGGAGATGACATACTTGATGAGAAAATAATATTTATTACTACTGATTAAAAAGAGCCCACATTATTTTAAGATTTTCTATTATCTCTTAGTAACCTACTGTTAGTAACAACAAAGCATATGCTACCTTATTTATTAAAAAAAATACCAGTGATCTAAAGGCAAAAGTCTTGATTAAGTAGATAGCTAATTATATTGAACACGGGTTTCTTAGAGACATTTCAAGAATGAAATTTATGAAAATAAAGTGGTTAGGGGCGCCTGGGTGGCTCAATCAGTTAAGCATCTGCCTTTGGCTCAGGTGATGATCCCAGGGTCCTGGGATCAAGTCCCAAGTCAGGCTCCCTGCTCTTGGGGGAGTCTACTTCTCCCTCTGTCCCTGCCCCACTGCTCATGGCAATCTCTCTCTCTCTCTCTCTTTCTCTCTCTGAAATAAATAAAATATTTTTGTAAAAAAAGAAAAAGTGGTTATTTTATTATATGGTAGGTACATTAAAAAACAAACTTGTGATTACAGTTTTCTAAAGAAATTAGAAGTTATTTAACAATTACATGTAACTCAGTGTTCCACGTACTTTAGAAATATTGGCTCATTTAATTCTTATTAGTCCTATAAGCTTATTTTTATATTCATTTAACAGACTAGGAAATGGGAGCTTGAAGAAGTTACAGAGCTGTTAATTGGCAGAATCTTGGTTAAAATCCTGGCTCTAACAGTTAATAGCTATGTAACTTCTCCAAGGATTTGAACCCACACCTTGTGCTCTTAACTAATGCACTGTATTGCCTCTAGTAACTTATTAGTTTCAAAATGTCATTACAAAAATGGAATCTTAATTTCTGTTGTAAAACCAGATCACTTATGTCCAAACTAGTATTTTATGAGGTAATTACAGCTCAAAATGTTAGTTACTTGCCCAAAGTCATATAGCTAAAGAATGTTTCTTCATACTTTGCTTATATGTAAGTGTTTTTTTATTGGACAGTAATTTGTTTAAATTAATTTTGAGCTTGTAGTTAGTTTTCATGACCCACGATATGATGGGACTAAGAACTGAAATTGAAACACGTCCACCTGGATTGTTCTAGAAGAAATCTCTAGAAATACTTCAGAGCCATAGAATCCTGAGGAATACAAATTTAAAATCAGCAGCTTACACAGTATTATATAGGTGAGATACTGAAATCCATTCTAGCAAATGTTGAATTTGAAATGGAGATGATATCTATGTGGAAATTTAAATTTAGAGTTTGAAATCAGGTCTATTATCCCCAGAGAGTGGTCCGGGCTAGAGATTTAGATTTTGAGTTTACCAGCTGTTTTATCTGTTTTGTAACAGACCAGCGTAAGACTAAGTGGCTTCAAAAAACAAATGCTTTTATTTGCTCACACTTTTGCAATTTGACCTAGGTTCAGCTGGGTGGTTCTTCTCCCATTCTCACCAGTGGTCACTGACGTGGCTGACTGAGCTTGTGTATTGTTCAGAAGTTGGGATCAGCTGGGATGCAGGGACAACTGTCTTTCTCCATGTAGCCTCAGAGCCTTTTCCCTTGCCCCATGGTTTCTTCATGTGATCTCTAGCAGGTTAGCTGGAATTTTTACAAGATAGCTCAAGACTCCAAAACATACAAAAGTCAAAGCTGCCAGGACTTTTAAGGCTTAATCCCAGAAGTGAACCAGCATCACTTCTGCCGTATTCTTTTATTTAAAGCTACTCACAAGAATGGCCTAGATTCAAAGGGGAGGCGACTAGACAAGGGTGTGAATACTGAGAAGCCACCAATGTAAAAGCCTACCATGACTGTGTATAGGTCATAGTTGAAGCCTTAGGAGAGGTTGGACAAAACCATGTAGACACCATGACTAGAGAAGAGAGCCAAGGCTAGGATCTTCAAAAATACCTGAATTTAAGGTAAAAGTGGAAGAAAAGTTAGGAAATGATTTAATAAATAGTGGTTGGAAGACCCCGGATAGCCGTAATCATTAAATAACATCAACATCAAAATATCATTTATTGCATGATACAGTGTGGGAAATAAAGAGAGTCATACTGTGTCCTTATACTTGAGAAAGTAGTTGCACAGGCCTTTTCTTTGTGAAATTTATAGTCAAATGATGAAAGCACTTTGAAAAATCATTATAAATCTATTTAGTTGACACTGTGAAGGTGAAGTGGAGGATAGTTCCAGAGTGTATGATCTAGCATAGTCTCATGAATTCAGAACAGCTGCCTGGAGAAACAGATATTGTTAATATAGTTTGTTACATTATGCTAGTACATAAAGAAGTGCAGCTTTGACCCTATTCAGCTCCTCCCAGGGAATAAATGTATAAATGATTATTTTGGCAGATGCTAAAACAAAATCAGAAATAGGTTTGCTAGGTGGCAGCAGAGTCAATTTCACTTATTTTACATGAAATCATAGGATAATATTTATCCATTTCTCAACATTACACATGTTTAAGACTTGAACTGAATATTAGTATCTCCTAACTAAACTTGAGTATATTCTTGACAGCCCATTATTTATTTTTCCTTTGTAACTTTTTCTAAGGTAATTTATTGATCTAAAATTTATTTTTAGGTGGGTTTTTTTTTTTTCATGATTTTTATTGCAATTTTAAGAAAATACCTTAGTATGTGGCTTGATTTGATTTCTTTCTTTATTTTTTTTTATTTGATTTCTTTAAATTATCACCTCTTGAAATTTGGAGATTAATATCAGTAACTTCTGAATAATAAGACATATCACAGGACAATCTTCAAAGGCAAGTTGTTGATTACTGATTAGGCTGTATCATTAAGTGCTGATTAAGTGGACACTTTACAGTATTTTTTTTTATATTAGAAGTAGAAACAATCAAATTGGACAGTTGATTATTAAGTTCTTTTCTACCCATAGCCCTTTCTGTAGGAGAAATTCTTTATTTATCTCATTGACAGAACTCCTTTTGTAAAAGAGGATCCAAGTTTTAGCTAGGATAAAGTTTTAATAGCTCTTACTTAGGAAAACATCGTATCCCATTCATAGTGCCACTACCAGTTACCTCTCTCACTTTTCCAAATGAGATATCAACTATCAGATCAGCCTCTTAGATCAACATTCTGTTTCCTATAACTTACTGCATTATGTCCAGCTGTGCTCTACTGTTGGCCCTGCAAGTCCCCTGTCCTCCAAGCTAAACTTTAAGCTGTTTCCTTAAACTATGCTCTGATTTTAATCCTTTATGACCTTGCTATTCATTCATTCCTTCAGTCAGTCATACCTTTCATTCATTTTTTTTTTTATATTGAGTAGATTTTGTGTATCAGGCATGGTACAATAATCTGGAGATTAATAATGAGCAAGGTAGACATGGCTCCTCCTTTCCTGGAATTTGAACTGTAATAGAAAATAGATATGAGAAGTCATTAGTAAGCCTTAATATTAACATTGTATTCAGTAGCAACTGACTATAAATCCGCAAGAGATAGTATCTTTTTTTTTTT
>CM053606.1:147858933-147947498 GCA_028646535.1 Procyon lotor
AAAAAAAATCTATAAATTTACCAAAACTAAAACACTAATTTTTAAAAAACACTAAGAAAAAATTTTTATTTATTTTTCAGTTTTATTTTTTTTAAGATTTATTTATTTTAGAGAGAGCTTATGTGTGCTTGAGCAGGATTAGAGGCAGAGAGAAGGGGACAAGCAGACTCCCTGCTGAGTGTGGGGCCTGATGTGGAGCTCAATCCTAGGACCCTGAGGTCATGACCTGAACTACAATCAAGATTGGACGCTTAACCTACTGAGCTACCCAGGAGCTCCATAAAAAATATTTAAAGGTTATTAAGAGAAAACATTTCCAGTCATATCCAACAGTGGACAGATACATTAAAAAAAAATTCTTACAACTCAATAATGAGACAACCCAATTAATAAGTAGATAAGAGACTTGAATAGATATTTCATTAAAGATACATAAATAGCTAATACAACACATGAAAGATGCTCAACATCACTAGTCTTTTGGGAAATGCAAATTAAAACCACAATGCGATTCTATAATATACTTACTAGAATGGCTTTTATTAAAAACAGTGACTATCAAATCTTGATGAGGATGTGAAGAAGTGCAAATCTCACACATCGCTGGGAAAGGTGTAAAATGGCTTAGATACTCTGGAAAACAGTGTGGCAGCTAAACTTACACTTAACTATGCAACCCAGTTTTTCCGTTCCTAGGTATTTATCCAGGAGAAATGAGAACATATGTTCACATAAACACTTGCAAGAAACTGTTAATAAAAGCCATATTTATAGTAGCTAAGAATTGGAAACTATGCAAACATCCATCAGCTGGTGAATAGATAAACACCGTTTTGTCCATAAAGTAGAGTATTACTCAACATATTGAGGCATGAAAAGTTTTGGGTGTACCTATATATATTTAGTTTATATGGAATTTCTGTAAAAAGCTAAAGGACCAGAAAGCAGATCAGTGGTTGCTTGAGGCTGGAAATAGGAGGAGAGATTGACCGCAGAGAAATAATGGACATTTTCCAAAACTGGATTATAGTGATGGATGCATAACTATACGATTTCCTTAAATTAATCACATTTATACTGTGACATATGTATATGCATATGTCTAAATTATAACTCATTAAAACTTTTTGTGAGAGAGAAGGAAAGAAAGAGAGAGGCAGGGAGGGAAGACAAGATGGAAGGAAAATTAAAAAGGAAGAACATCAAACAGGGCCCTATCCAAGAACGGTTAAATACACATCTCAGGGGAGGAAACCAGGCAGGCCCTCAGTAGTTTATAAAAGGCTCAAGTGTTTCAAGTGCATCCAGTATTAAGAACTTCTGCCCTGGGGCGTCTGGGTGGCTCAGTCGTTAAGCGTCTGCCTTCAGCTCAGGTCATGATCCTAGGGTCCTGGGATCGAGCCCAGCATCAGGCTCCCGCAGCGGGGGGCCGGCTTCTCCCGCTACCGTTCCCTCTGCTTGTGTTCCCTCTCTCGCTGTGTTTCTCTCTGTCAAATAAATAAAATCTTAAAAAAAAAAAAGAACTTCTGCCCTAGATGTGCTCTTTTCAACTCTAGGCTAGAGAGCCACTGTTACTGAAAAGAAAGACCTTCAGATGCTCTGAGGCCAAAAAGAAAAAGAATTGCTATTTTAGGCTTTTAATTCCTTGGCTAGAAAATCAGGATAGTAATACTTGCTTAGTGTATCGCACAGACTTGTTTGAATCACAGTTAGTCACGGAGGTAGACATTTTGTAAACTCTGGGGTAGTTTTTTGTTATTCTGTCCGACCTTAAAGGATTTGTCTGTGGAACAGTAAAGAGATCATTGTTCTTCATGATAGTAAAATCTTGAAATGTCTTCTGAAGTTTCTCTATTCGTTGTAGCTTTCAAATTGCCTATTTTACTGTGTTGTAACTAAAGGGAAATATATACTGTTTATGATCCTAATGTTTCTTGTTTAAGTCATGATGCAATTTATAAATTTTTCTGCATTTTTGGAATCTTCACAGTAGGAGGGGTCATACAGCTATTCAACAATACTATCATTTCTTAAACCATTTCAAATTACCTTTAGAATTGAGCCAGGGCATTTACTTGACTAGTCTCAGTAAAGCTAAGTTTTATGCCTAATTGCTTGGTCTGATGAATAAAGTGGGAAATCAAGGTAGGCAAACATTTTTTGAAAATGCTTTATGAATATAATTACATTGTTGCTTTTTTTTTCCCTTATGATTCCCCAGCTGACTTAAGGACCATTTCAAAAAGTTGAGTCTAGAATTGTTTGAACAATGATATCGTTGAAAGTGTGTAGCTTCCTAAAATGCCTACAGTGAAGACTAGATTTTATTTTATTGTTTAATGTCAGCATGATTGTCAAAATAATTATGTATGTTATTTTGTTGTTTCTTAAGACAGAGATATATATAAAATATTTGTCAGTAAGTCAAAAGATTTACTTAACTAGAATATCTTAGTACCCTCATCATCTTGAGATCTTTTTCAATATATCAATATATTTCTTTTTATATTAATACTATCTTGTATTTTATATAGTTAAACTTTTAAAAAGAGGGGATATTACAGGATGTTAAGAACCACGGAGAAATTTATTGGTATAAAATATGACTTTATTTCACTAAAATTTTGATTGCTAATGAAACTAATAATGATCTATCTCTTCATTATAGTTTATATGTTATTTGTAAAATTTGATACAATTAAAGGGCACTTGTAACTTCTGCCTCTCATTTTACCTGTATAGTAGATCCCAAATAGATGTTTGTTTTGGTGAAGAGAGGGCACGCAAGCCAATCAATCTCTTAAAAGTTGATAGTGTAAAAATAACTGAAGAAAATATATAGGGGCACATGGGTGCCTTAAGTCCATTAAGTGTCTGACACTTGATTTCTGCTCTGCTCGTGATCTCAGGGTCATGAGATGAAGCCCCACACTCAGCAAGGGCTCTGCTTAAGATTCTCTCTCTCTCCCTGTGCTGCTCCTCCTGGTGTGTGCTCTCTATCTCTCAAAAAAATAAATAAATCTTAAAAAAAAAGAAAATAGAAAATTTCTTTTGTAATCATTTCCCCTTGTTTCATTAGGGAGAGCTATGAGATTTGAGTGACAATGCTAATTGTATATCTATTACTCTCTGTGGTATTTACATAAAAATTATTTAATAAGTTTTCAATTAACACCTGCCAAACCTGGAACAGTTTTTAAATGACTGCATGGTCATTATGGTTAGGGGAGTTCTTTAAAATAGATGTTTTTCTTTTGAGCAAAATAAGATTGTTATAATTACAGGCTTCCATGATTAAAATGCTAATAAAGGGAATGGAATTTAAAATAGTCGTGGAAAGACTGCCATGGACTGAAGGGACAGCAATAACTTGAACTGGTAAAGTGCTAAGTTAGTATATGAATTAAAGGGGGAATTAATGCTTCCCCCTCTCCTGCCTGCCTCTCTGCCTACTTGTGATCTCTCTCTCTCTCTGTCAAATAAATAAATAAATAAATAAATCTTTAAAAAAAAAAAAAAAGAACCTTACATTCCTAAGTTAATTATAAATTAAAACAAAAAGCTTTGTTAAGATACAGTTCACACACTGTACAATTTAATCACCTAAATTATACAATTCCATCATTTTTAGTCTAATCACAGGATGGAATGTGTAACCGTCACCACAGTCAATTTTAAGACATTTTCTTGTCTCCAGAAAGCAACTCCAAACCCGTTAGCAGTTTCTCCCTATTCCCATCGCCTGCTCCTCCTCCCAACCTTAGACAGTCATTAATCTATGTCTTTCTGTATAGATTTGCCTGTTCTGGATATTTCTTTCTTTTTTTTTTTTAAAGATTTTATTTATCTGTTTGACAGAGAGAGATCACAAGTAGGCAGAGAGAGGGGAAGCAGGCTCCCCGCTGGGCAGAGAGCCCAATGCAGGGCTCGATCCCAGGACCCTGAGATCATGTGACCTGAGCTGAAGGCAGAGGCTTTAACCCTCTGAGCCACCAGACACCCCTGGATATTTCATTTAAATGTAATCATACAATAAACATGTCATCTTTAATGTCCGATTTTTTTCACATATAGCATAATGTTTTTTAACGTTCATCTTTGTTGTACAACCCAACATTACTTCATTCTTTTTATTGCTGAATACAACTCCTCATTTGGATGTTTCACTTATGTATTCACACATCAGTTGATGGACATTTTAGGTGTTGACCCTTTCGAGCTATTGTAAATAATGCTGCCATGAATATTTGTGTACATATTTTTATGTGAAATATGTTTAAAATTATCTTGGATATAAATCCGAGAGTGGCATTTCTGAGTCATATGTTAATTATATGTTTAACTTTTTTGAGGAATTGCCAAACAGTTGCTGTACCATTTTATATTCCCCACAGCGATCTATAAGAGTTCCATTTTCTCTACATCTTTATCAATACCTGTTATTGTCTATATTTTTTGTTATATTCACCCAAGAGAGGTGAAGTGGTATCTCCTTGTGGTTTTGATTTACACGACCTTTTTGGCTAATAATGAGCATCTTTACATGTGCTTATTGGCCATTTGTATATATCTTTGGCCATTTGTATATATCTTTGGAGGAATGTCTATTCAGATCCTTTACTCAGTTTTTAATTGAGTTGTCTTTTTATTACCATAGGAGTTGTGGAATTATTTATACATTCTAGATACAGATCCTTTATAAGATATACTATTTACAGAAATTTTCCCGTGTTCTGTAAGTTGACTTTTTTATTGATAGTATTTATTGAATAATTAGTATATGTCAGGCATTGATCTGAGCACTTTCCCTACAGCATCTCACATTTAATCCTCATACTTATCCATTGTCATATAGATACTTTTTAAAATTAATAATCTTTATTTATTTAGAAGAGTTTTAAGTACTCAGCAAAATTGAGTAGAAAGTACAGAGAGTTTCCATATAGCCCATGTCCTCACACACATATAGCCTCCCCTGTTACCAAAATTCGACCCCAATGGTACATTTGTTAAAACTGATAAGCTTGCATTGACATATCATTATTACCCCAAGTCCATAGTGGGTTGACTTTTCGTTCTCTTCATAGTGTACTTTTAAGCACAAAAGTTTTTAATTTGGGTGAGATTCAGTTTTCTCTTTTTTTTTCTTTTGTTTGTTGTGCTTTGGTTCTCTTATTTAACAAACCATTGCCTAATCCCAAGGTCAGGAAAATTTATGCCTTTGTTATATTGTAAGAGCTTTACAGTTTAATGCTTAAATTTATGTCTGTGATCTATTTTGAATTAATATATGAGATAGATGGGTAGGGGTCCAACTTCAATCTTTTGCATATTGGATGTTCGGTTGTTCCAAGACCCATTTATTGAAAAGACTATTCCTTCTCCCATCATATTGTCTTGGTGCCTTTGTTGAAACCATATGACTGTAAATGTGACTGTTTACTTATGGATTCTCAGTTCCATTAATCTGTATGTCTGTTGTTACACTAGTGCCTCAATGTCTTGATTATAGTAGCTTTATAGAAGTTTTCAAACAGGGAAGTGTGGATCTTCTAAGCTACTTTGCTCTCACCAGACCCTCAAATTCTTCCCATTTCCCTCTCCTACAGTAATTTTTTATTTTAAAGTAATATTAATTATTTCAATCATTATGATTATGTAATCGCTCTTCACAGTTGAGCCAGGTAATGTATCTTATTTTCCTTTCCCCTACAGTATTCTGTTTTAGCTAGAGTCAGTGAACCCTTTTTTATACCCAGCCGCAGAGCCTTCTCCCAGTGATGAAACTCCTTTCAGTACCTTCAAGCACATTAAGTATTCTATCAATCATATATATATAAAAAAATCTCTTTTGACCTTTATGACCTGTCTAATCCAGACTGGTTTCTCTAGCTTTGTTTTATAGCTTTGGATTTAGATTTTATTTATTTTAATTTATTTATTTGACAGCGAGAGAGAGAGATCACAAGTAGGCAGAGAGAAGGGGAAGCAGGCTCCCTATTGAGTAGAGAACCCGATGCGGGGCTCCATCCAAGGACCCTGAGACCATGACCTGAGCTGAAGGCAGAGGCTCTAACCCACTGAGCCACCCAGGTGCCCCTATAGCTTTGGATTTAAGAGACTATTTTTTCATTGTCATGGAAATATCTTTTGCCCTTTCTTTATTGGTGCCTTTAATCTTCTTGCTTCTTCTTTAGTCCCTATTTTAGTGGAGCAGATTCGCTAAAATCTTCCTGAAATTTTGAAGGTATTGCCCCATTGTCTTCTAGCTTTTAGTACTGTTGTTTAGAATTCTAGTGCTGTTTTCATTTTTTTTTTAAAGGAATATCCTTATTTTCTCTGGAGTTTTGTAGAATCTTTTATTTGTTTTTAGTCTCCTGAATTTTCATGATGATACACTTTGGTGAGTCTATTTTTATTCTTGTATTGGCTTCTCAGCATGCCTGGAAGCTTGTCTTTTTATTGAGGAAAATTTTGTTGGTAATTTCCTTCCCTCTGTTTTTTTATGTTCTCACTTCCCTTAGTGCTATGTAGGTGTTGTTCCTCCTGATTTGTGTCTCTCCTTCTCTACTTTTTCCATTTCTTTGTCTTTTTACTTTACATTCTGTAGATTCACTGAACTTTTTCTTCTACCCATTTAGGTGAAATAATATGTTTATGCTTTCTTAATTTAAATTTCCATGAGCTCTTTCTTACGAATGTTCTTATAATCTCCTGTTCTTATTTAATGGATGTAGAATCTTCTCTGAGGATTTTAGTGATCTGATTGGTTTGTTTGTTTGTATTGTGTGTGTGAGTTCTTTTACTGTGTATTCTTTATTTCCTTGCAAGTCACTTTTTCTGTTTATTTTGGCATCTAGTTTTCATACTAGCAGCTTTCTTTGAGATCTCAGAACATTTGCCTGCCTGCTCACATTTAAGGGATAAAACCAGAAAGCTAATGGGAAGATTTGGGTACATGAGTGTAGCTTGTTGACTCTGATCTTTGTTTTAGAATGATCTCACTGGGACCTTAACTGACCCCGATGTTGGGATTCTTTAATCTTTCCTCTAGGACTGGCCACATTTCCAAGAAAGCTCAATTCTGTTATATAGCTTCCAAAATTCTGGATGTTATATAGGTGAAGAAGGGTAGATGGTCTCAGTATTCAATATACAAGTACACACTTAATCCTTTGATAATTAACTCTAACCATACTCTCTGTCCAGTATCTCTCAGGCCAGAGATACCTTGTTTTACTTTCTGCAGAGAATGAACCACTAGTCTTCTGGACTAGGAAAAGGACAGTCATGTACCTCAGTAGAACAAGGACTGATCAGGATGCCAAGCTGCTCAAAGACCAACCTGTTTTCCTATTTCACTTCATGCTGCTTCCAGTGCCATCTGGGACCATCATCTCAGAGTCTTGTCGCGGGTTGTGATATAAATCATGTTGCTTCTAAGCCTTCTCCACTATTTGTCTCAGCTTCCTTAGCAGTCTGTTACCAATTATTCATTTGCTTTCCTGCTTTCAAAATTAGTTTCTTTTGTCTCTTCTGTCAGATATTAGTCCTTGTAGATTTATGCTATTTTTATTCTCATTTTGTGGAATTTCAGGAGATAGTGAAAATGAATGCTTATGTCCAATTTACCATCTTCAAAAAAAAGGGACTCTACTTCTATTTTTAATCTCAAAGTCTTCACAGTTTTCCTTTGACCTTCACTATAACCCTCACTTGATTTGTTTTTAAAATATACAAGAAGCTGTCTTAAGTGACCTTCATGTAACTGGCATGCCAGATTAATGAATGCTCTCCATTCCCTCTGTAAAATACATTATGGATGCCCACCGCAGAGACCAAAAAGCTACCCTGGAGTGCATCTTTACACTTCAG
This sequence comes from Procyon lotor, assembly GCA_028646535.1. Lineage (NCBI taxonomy): Eukaryota > Metazoa > Chordata > Mammalia > Carnivora > Procyonidae > Procyon > Procyon lotor. Next base: position 147,866,809 of record CM053606.1, read on the forward strand.
CTCCACCAGTGGAATTGTGTGTGTGCTCACAGGGGTCAGTTTTCTATTTTAAAGAAATAGAGGTTGGAAAGAGTAGATACATTATGGGTGTGGTCATATAAGAAAAATATCATGGTGGAACGCTAGCGGGCCATATCAAAAGTTAATGAACAAGGACACATCATTTTAAGGTAAAATGTGTATGCTTTATATCATTTTTGTTACGATTCTCTGCTTTCTGTTTTCTGAGTTAAATGAACAAGTGCTACTCAAAATAGGTTGTATGACAGTTTGTTTTTCAAATAACATAGAAAGTCATTATACTCTAGGGTCAAATGACTGATGCTGCATGTGGTGTGCTGCATTTTCACATACTTAACAAGATAACTGTTTCTGTTTAGTTCCAGATGTTGACGTGAAAGGAGACTGTTCTAGCTATTATCTCCTCTTACAAGGTAATGGCAACAGAAAGTGTAAAGCCACATTGATTCACTCAGCCAACCAGATAAATGGCTCGTTTGCACTCAGTTTAATTCATGGAAAGATGAAAGCAAGGACAGTAGAAGCCAAACTGAGTAAGTGTTAATTTTAGGTGGAAAATGTTTTTATATTTGTTTGTATATGCAGTTAACTTATGGTTTTTAATGATTTCATTTTCCCCAAACTACATTTCACTTTCAATTTACCTTTTATTTTGAACATATTATAGCATATATGAACAATTTAGAGTACAGATAATTAATCCCTTTTTCATTATACTTAATGTAAGTTAGTAGGTCAGCCTTTGATTCCAAATAGGAAATTTTTAGTGTTTTCCACTTATTTACTTATTTTTAAAGATTTTATTTTTTTATTTCAGAGAGAGCTCACATGTGGAAGCATGAGGGGGTGGGGCAGAGGGAGAAACAGACTCCACTAAGAAGGGAGCCTGACAAACACCTGAATCCCAGGACTCTGGGATCATGACCTTAGCTGAAGGCAGATACTTAACCGACTGAGCCACCCAGGCATCCTGTTTATAATTTCCACTTTAAACACATAATGTTTTTCTGGGGCACCTGGGTGGCTCAGTGGGTTAAAGCCTCTGCCTTCAGCTCAGGTCATGATCTCAGCGTCCTGAGATCGAGCCCCACATCGGGCTCTCTGCTCAGCATGGAGCCTGCTTCCCTTGTCTCTCTGCCTGCCTCTCTGCCTTGTGATCTCTTTCTCTGTGTCAAATAAATAAATAAAAATCTTTAAAAAAATAAAAAAATAAACACATAATGTTTTTCTATAATTTAGCCCTAATTTTTACTTACTTCCCCTCAAGTATCTTTTTCTATTTTATTGCCCATCTTTTTTTCTCTCCAAGTTCCACGTTTTGGTTATCCATCAGTATATGCCAAACTACTCAAAATTTGCTTAAAAATGACTATTTATTATTATTTTTCATAGTCCTTTGGGTTGGCTGGGCTCAGCTGGATGGTTCTATTTTGAAGTCCCACTTATGTCTGCAGCCACAAAAAGCTGGGGTTCCGTTCTCTTGAAGACTTAATGGAGCTCGTTGTGTAAGACGGCTTCTTCACCTACCTGTTCGGCTCTGGGGTTAAGATGGCCGGAGTGAGAGCTGACATTCTCTTCACAGGCTCTTTTCTCATAGCCAGCTTGGGCTTCCTTACGACACAATAGTCTCGGCGTAGTCTGATTTCTTACCTGGTTGCTATCTTCTCTTAGAGCATTGTTCTAAGAAACCTCCAGGTTTTTGGCCTAGCCTGAACTCACTCACTGTCACTTTTACCATAGTACCTTATTGCTTTCATAGAGCCAGCCTGGATTCATTGTGGAAGGACTACACAATGGGTGAATAGTAAGTGTGGTTGATTGGGGAGCATCTGTAGAGACTAGCTGCCGTACCTCCCTGCTTTGTGCAGGCGTTTCAGTAGCTGAGGCCATAAAAGATAATGTGATGGAGGAAATTCAACTCTGTTACCTAAATTCCCTCAATTTAAGAGGCAGGTCAGAGTTTAAAATGCAAAATAAGTTAGTATGCTTAATTTCTGTATCTTAACTATTATTTTGAGATCAACAAGAGCAAGCGAGATGAGTAACTGGCTTTTATTTTTTTTAAATTATGTAATTACACATTTTCTGGGAACTGAATATTATTGTCATGAAACATCCTTCATAATTTTCTCTATTTCTCAGGCTTTCCTTTTGACTTCTTGTCACTTCCACATTTTTCTGGTGAGCAACTTATACGGAGGGAGAAACAGTTAGCTAATGTTCAAGCTTTGGCTTTGAAAGAATGTCTGAGTAAGTAATGATTTGTACATTTCATTTTACTGTAAGAATGTTGGCATGTTCAGATACAATGCATTGTTACTCTCATACTGTCTCTTACTTTGTCTTTTAGGTTTAATACTCATTTGTAGAACTATTCTTGATAGAGGTTGTACAGAGTAGAAAAGGTCTGCAGCCTTTTTCCACCAGATTCAGAATCTTCCTATTTATTCATACATTGCTAATAACATTTATAAGCCTGTATTTTTTAAAGACTTACTTATTTGAGAGAGGGAGGGAGGGGCAGAAGAGAGGGAAGGAGAGTCTCAAGCAGACTCTCAATGAGTACAGAGCCTGATGCCAAGCTCGATCTCATGACCCTGAGGTCACAACCTGAGCCGAAATCAAGAGACATTCAACTGACTGAACCACCCAGGACCCCTATCAAAATATTTCTTTAGGAAAATGTTGTATTCCATTCTTTTTAACAATGTACTGGAAAAGGTAGCTGTGGTTTTTAAATTCTGATTAATATGAATTTTTTAATAAAATTTCTCATTTTACATTTTTGGTTGTATCAGGAGGATAAAGACTACAAATAGAAGGAAATACAGGGACACCTGGGTGGCTCAGTGGGTTAAAGCTTCTGCGTTCGGCTCAGGTCATAATCTCAGCGTCCTGGGATTGAGCCCTGCATCAGGCTCTCTGCTCAGCAGGGAGCCTGCTTCCCCCTCTCTCTCTGCCTGCCTTTCTGCCTACTTGTGATCTCTCTCTCTCTGTCAAATAAATAAATAAAATATTTTTTAAAAAAGAAAGAAATAGAACTACAGAGAAATTAATGTGCTAAGTTGAGCATTATTCTTAGACTTTAAACACAACTATTAATAATAACACATTTCACATATGTGCAGAGTGAAGTTAGCATTATGGATTTTCCTTTTTCAGGAAATTAACACTTTTTCCAAGGATCATAGTTTAAAGTTTTACGTCTATTATTAAATGTTTAGTTGATATCAGCCTTAGCATTCTTTAATAAATAATCATTCATTAGTACCTGATATGAACTTATTTTAAGGTAACTGATATGGAATTTTTAAGAAATTGATTCAAATTATGACCCCTCTTTAGTAGCATATAGAAAAAAGTGATATTAGAATTAAGTAGATACATTATAAAATAAAAGCTATCATCCTTTTCTGTAAAAGCATTTTAAAAATATCTGGAATTCAGTAGCCTGTTTTATTCAGTGGAAACTAATTTTAGAATACTTGGTCTCAGTTGTTCTGTATATTACCTACTTTTTCAGTTGTACAAATCAAGGAGTTCAAGGAGTCTTGAACTCCTCCAATCATTGATTTTTTTTTTTAATTGTTTCAGTGATAGTAGCTCAAGGAAAATATAGTTAGGCAAATCAGTTTCAATAAAAAGTAGTACATGTTAAAACCAAGAAAAAAAGTACTGAAATAGTATTTTTGTGGCTGGAAAACCCCAATTTCAGATATCAGCCTGCAGTATTATTCACCTCTTGACTGTTCTGTCCCTGCTAAACTCCTCGTCAGGCCCTGCTCCCTTGCCTCAAGCCTTCTGCAGCTCTTTGTAACTCCGCTCCCTCGCTATCTCCTCTCTCCATCTTCACCTCTCTTCCTTACCCTTCCAACCAGGAAATCTGCCAGAGTGGGAGGGAGAACAGGCTGCTCTTTGACAAGAGCAAAGTAAGAGGAAGCTGACTCATCGCTCCTTTGGGTGGGAAGAGTTAACCCGCCTGTTCTGGTGGGAAGGGAAATACTAGCAGCTGTAACCAGACTGCTGCCTGCAGGTGAGACTGGAAGCCCTGCTGCGAGAGGGGATGTGGAAGTTCTAACTGAATGCTGGACGTGTGGAAGCACCGGCCACCGAGCTGCACCACGGCTGCAAGGGTGCCACGGCGCTGGGCAAGGTGCGGGGCCAGGGAGGGGGCCTGCAGTGAGGGAAACCTGACAGCTAGAGGCTGCTGGAGACCCTAGCTCTGGGCACAGCCGTGAAGTGACCAAGTTGCAATCCGAAGCATTGAGTCTTGGTGAAAATGAGCGGTAAATAAAAATCTCACTGATTTTTAAAGAAAAAGTTTAAGAATGCTAGACAATTTTTAAATAAAAGACTATTCATATCGTATTCAGTATGATGCAAGACAAATACCAAAACAACAGTGTTGTCATTTTGCTACAGTATTGCAGTCACTACTCTGAATTCCCCACATCTTTTTTAAATTTATGGAACCTAGTACAAACCTGATTGACACTCAGTCTCCGGTACTTTTGGATATTCCACTCTATCTTTTTCTTTATTTTTTTTATCTTTTTTTAATCTTTTTTTAAATTTTTTTTTATATCTTTTTCTTTAATAGATCTTAAGTTATTGCTAGCTTTTTAGGAATAACATTCTTTTGCTGATCCATTTTTAGACTTTAGTCCAATATTTTTCTCCCAAGACTTTGCCACTTATGTGCACATCCATTTGTGTAGGAAATATTTTTTGCCTAGGTAAATTATTGTGTTCATAACCCTGTTAAACTTCATCTGTTTCCTCTTTCTTTTTTCGGTCATTAAAGCCAGGAGGAAGTCTTACTCTGCTCTCCAGATAGCCCAATGTTGTAATATAATTGACTATTTTAATAAGTATGGGTCTAGGTCATGATTTAAGTTTATTTTTAACATTAATAAAAATGTAGTGCTAAATTCTAAAGCACATTACCTATTGTGCATATTTCAAATAAAAACAAACCATTGATAACTTTTCATTTACAATGGCTCCCAGCAGATTGTACAGAAAATAAAAAGCAATGAAACTTTTTTTTAAGAAGATGTAATAACAGAAGCATATTTTACAATCTTACTTTACCATTACTAATGTTAAGTGCAAGAAATATGTGTTACTTACCTTGGGTCACAACTGGAACGACCCTACCACTATCCACATTGCTATGGTGGGAGTTTGCAGAGGCGTCCTCGTAAAGCTGATGTTCTAAAGTAGAGCATCTAGGCTGGCTGCTTTCTTCTCAGCCTACTCTCTTGCATTATGTACGTGTCAACCTCATGTAGTAATGGGTTCTAATCCTTTGTTTCTAAGGGCACAGCATCGGGCTTTGTAGACAGTGCATAATGTTGAACCAAATTCTCTATGAAATTACAATTTACTATTTTATTATAGAAGAAAATGTTATAAGTCCAGAAGTGTCTTAAAAGTGTAATATTTTTATAAAAGTAATACATGGGTCTAGTTTAAGATGCAAATGGTATTGAAAAACTTCATGTGGAAACCAGCAGTACCCTCCTGTCTCCTGTCCATCTTTCAGTCTCTGTAGGCAGCGACCTACACCTGTTCTGGCTGGTTTTCCTAACACTTTCTCCACTTTTGTGAATAGTATGTGTATGCTGCTGTTTCTTAATTTGCCAGTTTCAGACATTATCTTAGCACCTAGCTATGAAGGGTAAACACTTGGCTTTCTCCTATCATCTTCACTTTCTCTTTCCACCCTTTACAATGAAGTCATGAATTTTAGTTAAATCAGTGGTTAGTTTTAACATTATTATCACTGTATTCGTAAGTTTACCACTGAGTCATGTAATATATGATAATGATCACCTCTTTTGTATCATCTTTGTTTTTCTTATGGTTGATGATCATTTTTAATTTGCCCATTCCTCTGTACAGGCAAAATATTGTAATGTTTTTCCAGAGGCTCCAACATTTTTCTACACACTTATCATTAAATTCATTGTATGTTCAAACACAGCAGTTCCTTTTTACTTCTCTATTTTTTTTCCAGAGTGTTTAATATTTTGTTCTAATAACAGAATATCTTAGAGACTTCTCTTTCTTCTTCTCTTCTTTTGGATTCTCCTTTTTCTAGATCACTTGTCCTTCTTGGATTACTTCCTTGTTTGGTTGGAGCCTATCTCAGTAACTACTTTGAGTAAAACTTTGTTGAGTGTAAATTTTTTTAAGCTCTTGCATATCTGAAGGTATCTTTACTTGACTGATAGGTCATAAAGAATCCTAGGTTGAAAATCATCTACCTTCAGAATTTTGAAGACATTGCTTTGTTATCTTCTGGGTGACTGTGTTCCTATTGAGAAGCCTAATACTATTCTTATCCTTTGTAGTATTTTATTTTTGGTTTATTTGTTTTTACCCCTTTCTGGAATGCTTATCTCCAGAAGCTTTATCCCTGGAAGCTTTATTCTGAATCATGGTGTGTATGTATTCTCTGTCCTCTCCCTCTGTCCTCAATTTATTAAGCTATGTATTTGATGAGCCATTTCAATAGAAGAGTCATTCTTAAATCTGAAAACTTTTATCTTTAATAATTTTTCTTTCCTTTTGTTTTTTTTCTTTCTAGAATATTTGTTAGTCATATAAAAAAATATTTGGACAGAATACCTAATTTTCTGGACAGAATACCTAATTTTCCTTCCTATATCCATAGTTTTCTTTTTGTTCTAGTTTCTGGGCAATATCTTCCATTTTATTTTAAGCCCTTTTATGGAATGTTTAAAATTTGAGCTCTCATGTGCTTAATTTTTAAAAGTCTTTCTTGTTCATCATCTGTTCCATTATTAAAGAATCCTGTACTTGTTTTCATGGGGTGTAGTATCTTCTCTTAGTCCTATGAGAATATTAACTATAGCAAGTTTTCTTTTGTTCCCTGCAGTGTTTCTGTTTCTGCTGGCTCCTTTTTCCTTTTTGCTTGCTTTAGTCTATCTTTTTCATTTTGGACTTTTTCTATTTTGCTGGTTCCAATAAATAAAACCCCTTACTCTCCCAAAGTTGGAACCGATTGAGAAATAAAACTAAGCAACACACTGATGGAGATAAACAACAGATAAAAGCTGTATTGAAGGATATGACTTTTTAGATCTATAGCCAGGTGAGTTTTCTGACACACCCAGAATTGAATTCTGAATTTGAATGAAGAACTAGGCAAATGAAGATCAACCCTGTGAGGGCAGGCCTCTTACCACATTGTAGAGAGCATATGTCCTGAGGACTTGCTAGCTCAGGAAAGTTGGAGAGAGGGATCTGATCAGAGTATGCCTTGTTTCTTCTCCAGGCTAGCTCAGTGAGTGATGGGAGGGAGAGGGGAGCTAGAAGTTTTACTGGACCAAAGTCCTTTATATGTGTAAACATAAGACCGTGGAAATGCAGAGTCCCCTCTTTCCTCAACACCTTTTCTTTTTTTTAAAAAAATTCTTTATTTAAATTCAGTGTAGTTAACATATACTGTATTATTAATTTCAGGGGTAAAATTTGATGATTCATCAGTTGTATATGACACCCAGTGCTCATTACATCAAGTGCCCTCCTTAATGTCCATCACCCAGTTACCCCTCCCCCCCACTGCCCCTCCAGCAACTTTCAGTTTGTTTCCTAGAGTTCAGCATCTCTTATGATTTGCCTCCCTCTCTATTTTCATCTTATTTTTCCTTCCCTTCACCTATGTTCATCTGTTTTGTGTCTTAAATTCTACATATGAGTGAAATCCTATGATATTTGTCTTTCTCTAACTTATTTCACTTAACATTATACCCTCTAGTTCCATCCACATCATTGCAAATGGCAAGATTTCGTTCTTTTTGATGGCTACACACACGCACACACACACACACCCCCCACATTTACTTTATGCAATCATCTGTCAATGGACATCTGGGCTCTTTCCATAATTTGGCTGTTGTGGACATTGCTGCTATAAACATTGTGATGCGTGTGCTCCTTTGAATCACTATGTTCCTTTTTTAAAAAAAGATTTTATTTGTTTATCACAGAGAGAGAAAAAGAGAAAGCACAAGCAGGGGAGCAGCAGGCAGAGGGAGAAGAAGCAGGCTCCCCGCCAAGCAGGGAGCCTGACGAGGGACTCGATCCCAGGACTCTTGGATCGTGACCTGAGCTGAAGGCAGACACTTAACCGACTGAGCCACCCAGGCGCCCCAAATCACTGTTTCTTAAATGTCTGGCGATTCTTTTCTGTCTGTACTACTTCAAACTGGAAGCTTTCCATACCTTGCTCTAATCTACTATCTGGCCAGCTTCAGTGCAGAGTGGTGGAGTGACAAGTCATCCTTGGTTGTCAGCTCCTCTCCCTACCTCCACTTCAATATCAGGATCAGCCTCTTTTCTCCAGGGCCACTCGGTTTTCCAAAGGGGGACTCCTTTACTCTTTCCTAGTGGAGCATTTATAGCTGCTAGCTTCCTGGCTACGGGGCTTGGAGTCAGACCTTTCCGTATGTACACTTCCATTTAGTCCCCCAGTCTTAACCCCAGTTCCAGGGCTACCTTTCATGTGCCTGATGCTCCAGTGGCTGGGAGCCTTTTCATCTTTCATCCTTTTCAGCTTCTACCAAAAAAAAAAGAACAGAGTCTCCTGGCTGTGAGGGCTGTAGGGTGGCGTAAAGACCTTTGGTTCTAAGGTCTTTACCCTGCTCCTTTGCTAAAGATCCGTACATGCGGTCCCATTTCAGCCTGCCCCACCACAGTAGTGCCTCTGCGGGCACCCGGTTCACCTTCCTCTGCTGTGCCAACTCAGCTGCCACTCTACCATCATCCTATCTTCCAAAATGTCCCAAACTGTCATTATGTATTGTTTCTGCTTTGATTGTCCTTTTTAAAATTCTTTTGCTGTGAGTTTAGGTTTAGGAACAGGCAGAAGTAGCCAAGCTACCACATTTTAACTCGAAGTCTCACACGTTTTATTTTCACATAAACACCAACGTTCTTAATACTCTGCGGTATATTCTGAAAACTTGCACACTTGCCTTTACCATTCATCACCTCGTGGTGTGAACAGATTACTCTATTTTTGTTTATCTCGTGTAACTGGAAATTCTATCATTACCTACAGATGCACTTAAAATGAAAACAGGCCTATAGGGAATATTGATTTGCTGGAGAAATTCAACTGTTTTACTTTTGAAAATATTTATCATAAAAGAGTAGTACGTGCATTTCTTGAGAGTTTTTTAAAGTAATAGTTATATGGTTAATCATATGGTTTTGCTGTCTTACAGAAAGGAGAAAGTTGGCCAAGCTGCCTGAAGTAGTTTCTGTTGATGAACTCAAAAGTCTATTAATTCTCACAAGGGAACGCTTTTTAGATCATTTTGACACTTTTGTTCCTAAAACAATTCCAATAAAAACAGACAAAATTAAAACCTCCAATATATTAAATGGTAAGTTTTTTGTTAGTTTAAATATTAGCTCTTTTTGTACATATTTCTCATCATTTAAACATTAAAAACTTTCACTTCTTTCATTAAGCATGTTTAATGAAATTGTTTTTGAGCAGAGGGAGAAGATTGGAAGGCGATTCCTCTTACTAATTTTACTAAGCTGCTAGAATGGGTGGATTTCTATTAAGCTATATTTTCCTAAGAACCTATACAGTAGGTTTACTATAGTTAAAACTACCTACGATAAGATGCTCCGCATTTGCCGTTCACTGTAGCGGGAATGGTCTCCACACTTCACTGAAGGAGCAGGAAATCATTTCTATATTAAACTTGCAGCTCTTTCTGTTTTCCTGGTTCCTATTCTTGTGATGTATTTGAATACAGCGAAGCTTTACAAGATCCAACAAGAAACCATTTGATGATTGCCTGGCATTTTAAATGTACAGGGTAATTTTTATTTTTATTCCATGTGAATCTTTTTTTTTTTTTTTAAAAGATTCTATTTATTTATATGACAGAGAGAGATCACAAGTAGGCAGAGAGGCAGGCAGAGAGAGAGGGGGAAGCAGGCTCCCCGCTGAGCAGAGAGCCCGATGCGGGGCTCGATCCCTGGACCCTGAGATCATGACCTGGGCTGAAGGCAGAGGCTTTAACCCACTGAGCCACCCAGGTGCCCCTCCATGTGAATCATTTTTATTCCGTAGGTTAATAAGAAAATGACCATTGAGTCAAGTTAATGGTAATGTTTGTTGGATGCCTTTCTCTGTTTTGACACCATAAAGGTACACAAGTAAAAATGTGGATCCTTGACTTTCAGCAGGTTGTGATCTGTTTCGGAAGCCGACTATAAACACAGCACGCAGTGCCGTTTCAAGAGCCCGGGCTCTGCAGCTCAGGTGCCAGAGCTCAAGTCTGAGCTTTGTTACTGGTTCGCTGAATGTCGTTGGCAGTTACTCCACCTCTGCCTGCCTCTGCCTCTTCATGTTTAAAATGGACTTACTAATATTTCCCGCTCCCTAGGGTTACTGTGAGGATTAGAGGGGTTGATGCATGAACATAATAAATGCCAAAGAACCGTTAGCTGTTTGTACTATCGCGATCATCACCGTGCCGTATGAGTAAGCACGTATCAGTGACCGAGCAGAGTAGGCGGCTGGTGTTGGCGGCATGGGGCTAGTTGGGAATGGGGGCGTGTGTTCCGTACATGAGAGCCGCGGCTTCTTGCTTGCAGCGCAAGCTCCAGGGCCAGACGAACGAGGCTGGGTGCAGCTCTGCAGCTTGCTTGCTGTGTGACTTTTCTAACCTCTCCGAGCCTCGGGTTTAAATCTTTAAATTAGAGATTGTTATGAGGATTAAAGGAATTATTTATAAACTGCTTAGAAAGTTGCCTGGCGTGAAGTGCCGTATATTTGTTTTTAAATAAATGAATGTGAATTTAGAGGAGAGGAATGTAACTAGGGTAGGAGAGTCACAGAACACTTTGTCAAGAGCGAAGGGACTTGGACGTAGGTCTTGAGTGATGCCATCTTAAAATGTAAATCAGATTATATCACTCCTTTGCTCAGACCTTTGTCATTGCTTTCCATTGTACCTAGTGCGTCATCCTTAATACGACTTACAAAAACTCTAAATGATGTCCGCCCTCATAGGCATTCTGGCATCCTCCAGTGTCCCATTTCTGTTTCCCTGGTGCCACAGCCCTTCCGTTCCTTGAGCATGTCACCTTCCTTTCCACCTCAGGAACTTTACCCAGGTGGTGTCCTCGTTCTGGAATATTTTTCTCCCAAGCTTTACCCGATTAACTGACAGTCATTCTTCAGATCTTGACTTAAATGTTACTTCCTCAAAGAGGCTTTCCCAGACTTTCTTCATTTTAAATTGTTTCCAGTGGTACTCATCTTCTATATCTTTCTTTAAATTGTTTTTCCTATTTTAAATTACATGCCAAAGATGTAATTATTTATTAATAACTGTTTTCTTCACTGTAAACAATATGTTCTCTGAGAGTAAAGAGTGTGTCTACTTGCTTTCTCTAGTTCCTAGAGCCTAATACCATACCCAGCATAGAGGAGTTGATTCCTTCCAAAATAATATTGAACAAATGAAAGAAACCCTGGAGATTTTTTAGAGCCTAAATGGAAATTTGACAGGTTATACATTTGAACATGACTCCTAAAAATGAAGTTGTGATTTTTAACATCCTTGGTAGCGTTCATTTGAGTAAATACATCTAGATGCAAAGTTTATAGCAAAAAAAAGCAGTAAGGTTAATCATGTTTCATATTCTAATCCCATTATTTAATAACCATGCTCATTAGGAATTATTGGCGATCATCAGGATTATTGTTGTCCTTTTTTTAAATAAAAAGGAACTATTTAATAAAATAATAAAATAATTATTTAATAAAAACTCTAGCACTCTAGCATGTGTAACATGAAAATCAGCATGGAGAAAATGTCTTGATCAAACCATTTTCTTAACTCATTGCCACAAAGTTGCTAAAAACTTTCCCAATGCCAAATGTGATATCTGGACTCAAGATGCAGCAACTGTCTCCCTTACCTCAGGCCATCGGGGCACATAAACACACTGCATAAACGAGTTTTCTAGGTAATTTTATAAGATCACAGTTTTATTATTTCAAATATTTTAATAAGAATCTTCTAGTGTATGTTTATAATTCTTTATTAAACAGAAAATGCCAACTATAATATAACCTTTTCTTTGTGATTTATTCATGTTTATGTATGTAAGGCTATGATGGCCTATATTACTATGCACAATTTTTTGTTTGCCTTGATTTGTGTAGGGCAGGCTTTGAGTCTCTATTTCCCATTGCTTTCATTTCCTTGTTTCTCTTTAAAGTAAAACACTTAAAAAAAAAAGCAGTGTTCTTGGTTTCTCAGAGGCCCTTTTTTTGCTTTTTGGTTGTCAGCATGTCCTAGTGTCCTGACTGCCACATAAATAAAATACTGTCTTATTTTGTTGTAAGAATTGTATTAAATTATTCCCCAAAAGTACATATGAATGTTTGTCCATCCATTCCTTACTATTTAGCTTATGTCATTTATATTTATGTAAATTGTGGAGTCAATGGTAATAATTAATTATATTGTAATATTTAGAACAATTAATATTTACTTTTATTTAACATGACTTGTGTTCTTTTGCGATCTCAGCATGTATCTCTTAATATCTGCTAATGATACTTGCTTTGTACTTCTAGTGGAAAGCCAGGTCAACATTAAAAAGTAGATTATTTCATTATAAAGTTTATTGCTGTATAAAATAGCATTTCACTACCCTTACTATGAAATGGGAAGTGGTATATTTAGATGGTGTTTGGTGGAGGCAATCCAGTGTAGTCATTAAAGATACTTTAAAATGTTTAAGGTAAAGTAGTTTAATGAAAAAGGGAAAATAACATACGGTTGGCTTTGGTTTTATGTTTAAGTTTTTTCTTTTTTGTATATTCTTTTACCAGATTATCATTTCATAAGACTTCAAAGTATAAAATGGGTATTTTTGTCAGAACTGATGGTCAGTCAGACAACTAATGTCCAGTAATTTTCAGTTAATTTATTAGAATAGTATGTAATAGTTCAAAGCAATATTAAAGTCAGATAGTTTGGGAATCCATAAAGTTGTACAGTTAGTAATTTTGACAGTGCTAAAATAGTTTGGATGTACTCATAATGCAAATGGAAACCGTCCCTTTGTTTTTGATACGGATCGTAGTGTTATTAGCAATCTCAGTTCATTGTAGCATACTAGCTAGAAGGATAAACACACTCTGATATATTTTATTAATTGTGAAATAACATTTAATGTTAGTGATTTACTTGAAGATATATATGTGAAGGCATCTTACATTAATAGATAAGTGAAAATTCTTTCTAAGGTAACTTTTATCTGAGAACATCCTATGTTATTTATTGTATTATTGTACTTTGGAGAATGAAGTAATCTCTTTTAAAAATAAATAAATAAAATAAAAACATGATCTTTTCTGGATAATGCTGCTAGTTCTTGTTTCTGGTATGAAAATCACGTAGTATATCCAATATATTCTCCATAGAATTGCCTCCTTTTCGTTTAGTACAGGTTTCACAAAAAAAAAAAAAAAAAAAAAAAAGGCAAGTTATGCTTTTATTTCACTGGAGTCCTCATAGTGCTAATTCATTTTCTGAATTCTAGCTCATAACTTGTATTATGAGGAGACATTAATATAAACAAAGCTTAACAGTGATTTTTTTTTTTAATTTCCAAAAAACTTTTCAATGGCATTTTGCATGGTTTGGGCCATCAGAGATATCCTTAATAAATGCCTGGGTAAGCATTGCACAGTTAATCCAACATGGCTTTATATACACATGTATGCACGTGTACGTGGATGGATGGCTCGATCTACATGTATATCTTTTCATATAGCAAAATTCAATATGTTAACAATTTTCAGTACTTATGTAGGTTTCTTTTGCTTTAGATACCAGTTCAGTGGAAACTACTTCTTCAAATCTAATGGAAACCAACCCTCTGGAATGGCCAGAAAGGCATGTTCTTCAAAATTTGGAAAGTTTTGAAAAAGCTAAACAAAAAATGAGGTAATATTTAAATAGCTCAATAATTTTAAATGGGCATTTTTATTTTAATCCTTACATTGTGTTTATGAAGTGTAAATATTTTCTAGTTTTAATAGGAAATAATATTTCCCTTATTAAAGGAATATATGCATACTGTAAGTAGATAGAGCCTCACAGAGTAAGATGTTGAGAAAGTGCTGCTTTTCCTCACCTTCTACTTCTATTCTCTGTGTATACATAATCATAAACAGTTTAGTGGATCCCTTTCCAGACTATCTTAACTGCTCTATGTTTTGGGTGTCAGAAAGTGGAAGAGAGACAGTAAAGTAGCCTCCAAACTGAGAACTCAGGCACTTGGAAATGTAAAAACAAAGCCAACCATTCCATACCTTCTACACAGAGTTTTATTCAGAGTAACTTACTGACGGGGGTTTCAAGCAGATGACAGTCAGCGCTGTGCAGCTGTTCTCAACAAAGTCCAGATCCTAATCTACAGATTTTATAGAGCGAGGGGATGGGCAGAGGTCACTGTAGTCAGGTCAAAGGGTTTAACAGATCTGGTGGAGCCGTCTATGTGCCAGAGAGGAGAAAGGGGAAGAAACTAGGCTATCTCTACTAGTTACCTAAACAGCTTTAGGGAAGATCAGAACAAGCCTTTCCATATCCTGGTCAGGGCATACCTTAACCTCCAAGAGGCCTGGAACACATAGTCTCAAGAGAGGTCATTTCATGAATGGGATGGAGGGCCAAAGATGGAGTCAGTATTGTCAACACTCCTATATCTGGGATATTTTCTTGACCTATGCTTTCATCTTTTAAGTTTTTTGATAGTCATATTTTAAATTCCTAATAGTTTTTTTTTGTTCTTAACTCTGTTTTTTCACTAGCAATCTCTTCTTTTATTAATAATGAGAATTCAGAGGATACTAAAAGGATGTTAATTGGAATCTTCTTTTAACTTGCTTTCTCTGTTCCTTAGATGATCTCATTATCCCTGGACCTGTTCTGTTTGTTGCTCTGGTGTTTTTTTCTTATGCGTAGCTTTCTTCCCATGTCTGATGGTCCTTGATTGTCACTAGTTTGGAATTAGTACGAAGCTGCTTTATACAGGTAGTTACTGTTTATTTTCTCTCTGTATGTGTAGTCCTGTTTCCTGCCTGTTCTCATCTGAATATTGTGGATAGGGGGATGCAGGGTGGAGCATATCTAGAAGACTTCACTTTGGGGCACCTCTGAGGGTATCAGAAGGTAGGCAGCCTTGGTCTTTCACTCAAGACTGAAATAACAGGGCTTTATGCTGGGGGCATCAGCATTGAGACTGGGACAGGCACCTAGTTCTGGATCTTCAGAGAGCCGTTTCTCTGTTTTTCACTTGAGATAAAATTGCAGGGATAAGGGGAGGTGTGGGAGGGTGATACTTGAACAACTGTTCTAGTAGGGTTCTTAAAATACATTGCTTGATTTCTGCCCATTGCCACTCAGCCTATGTGTAGAGTTTCACTGTGGCATTGTGGGATGAGAAGAGAGATTCCACATTTTTCTGTAAGTTTCTCTCTCTAGCTCTTATTTACATGCTTGTTCTAGTTTATTGCTATTGTTTGTTCCACCATTTTTTCATCTCTCATTTCTCAACCTTCCTATGAATTTAGTGTCTGGTACTTCATCGTTGTGATTTCCATTTGTGTGAGTGGAGAGGTTAATGTGTATGTTTAATGCACCATCATCTTGAACTAGATTATTTGTCATTCAAGGTTTAGATCAAATATCACCTTTCTCTTAAGCCTTTTATAAATGTTGCAACTCCATTGTTCTCTTTCTTCATTAAGCACCCAGGGACTATATCATTACTTCTATCATGAAGCTTATTTTATTGCACCTTTTTTTTACCTCATTCTACATTGGGATATCTATCTCCTTTCACTCTCCTTACCTTCTTTCTCCTACGCAAGTCATACCTATATTACTAAATTACACGCAGTGTTTATGAGTCTATACATTATCATCAGTGAACTGTTTTTAGTATCTTCCAATGATACTTACAGAGTCGATGCTCAACTATTTGTGAGTGTGTCACAATATGGAGAGATATCACTGAATTCTTGGTTGGAAACATAAGTTACTTCGCATGTTTTCAGAATTTGTATTGTGTTAAAATAGGCTTAGCTGGAGAATTAAGGACACTCTACATAGTGAAATTCAGAAGTCATAAGAATTTGGTTTTGGACAAACTCACCTATTCTGTGACTTTGTTGCTTCATCCGTAAGATGGGGATAATAATTCCAGTTCTACTTCAAAGTTGTCAATGTTTAATGAGATGATATATGAAAAAATACTTTGTAACCTTGCAAACACCAGACAAAACAAAGTGCCATTATATTACTGATTGATTGATTGATTGATTGATTGATTGATTTTAAACTAAGACATATCTTGGTGGTATAATTTATCACAAATTGGGCTTTGAAATTGCTTTGATATCTTCGTCTCCAGGGTCCTATGTAAATGCAGATTATACATGCCCCCTGTGCATCTAGCCTATAAAATGACTGGGAATAATATTTATTAAGAAGCCTTTGTGAAATAAATAAATAAATAAATAAATAAATAAATAAATAAATAAAATTTTAAAAAAAGAAGGCTTTGTGAATCACAATTAGAGAATAGCTATGTAGAAATTAAATTAAACTCATAATGTAGCTCCTACCCTCTTGGAGTATGAAGTTAAGAGAAAACATTTGAGTATTTTCTAGTTTGACTGTTTTTATTAGATTTATATTTTCAATTTAAAAATCAAGCTCTATTACAAAGCTGTAATCATCAAGACAGTATGGTACTGGCACAAAAACAGGCACATAGATCAATGGAACAGAATAGAGACCCCAGAAATGGACCCCCAACTCTATGGTCAACTAATCTTCGACAAAGTAGGAAGGAATGTTCGATGGAAAAAAGACAGTTTCTTCAATAAATGGTGGTGGGAAAATTGGACACCTATACACAGAAGAATGAAACTCGACCATTCCTTAAACCACACACAAAAATAGACTCAAAATGGATGAAAGACCTCAATGTGAAGCAGGAATCCATCAAAATCCTTGAGGAGAACACAGGCAGCAGCCTCTTCGACCTCAGCCGCAGTAACTTCTTCCTAGAAATATCACCAAAGGCAAGGGAAGCAAGGGCAAAAATGAACTATTGCGACTTCATCAAGATAAAAAGCTTTTGCACAGCAAAGGAAATAGTCAACAAAACCAAAAGACAAACTGACAGAATGGGAGAAGATATTTGCAAATGACATCAGATAAAGGGCTAGTATCCAAAATCTAAAAAGAATTTATCAAACTCAACACCCAGAGAACAAATAATCCAATCAAAAAATGGGCAGAAGACATGAACAGACATTTCTGCAAAGAAGACATCCAAATGGCCAACAGACACATGAAAAAGTACTCAACATCACTCGACATCAGGGAAATACAAATCAAAATCACAGTGAGATACCACCTCACACCAGCCAGAATGGCTAAAATTAACAAGTTAGGAAATGACAGATATTGGCGAGGATGCGGAGAAAGGGGAACCCTCCTACACTGTTGGTGGGAATGCAAGCTGGTGCAGCCACTTTGGAAAACAGTATGGAGGTTCCTCTAAAAGTTGAAAATAGAGCTACCCTATGACCCAGCAATTGCACTACTGGGTATTTACCCTAAAGATACAAATGTAGTGATCCAAAGGGGCATGTGCACCTGAATGTTTATAGCCGCATTGTCCACTATAGCCAAACTATGGAAAGAACCTAGAAGTCCATCAACAGATGAATGGATAAAGAAGATGTGGTGTGTGTGTGTGTGTATACATATATGTATATATGTGTATGTATATACAATGTGTATTGTATATTTATATGTATATATACACATACATATATGTGTATGTGTATAATGTATGTATATACACATACATATAGATGTGTATGTATATACAATGGAATACTGTACAGCCATCAAAAACTGAAATCTTACCATTTGCAACGACGTGGATGGAACTAGAAGGTATTAGGCTAAGTGAAATAAGTTAATCAGAGAAAGACAATTATCATATGATATTTCTGATATAAGGAATTTGAGAAGTAGGGAAGGTGGTCATGGGGGTACTGAGGGAAAAATGAAACAAGATGGGATCAGGGAGGGAGACAAACCATAAGAGACTCTTAATCTCAGGAAACAAACTAAGGGTTGCTGGGGGGCCGGGGGAGGGATAGAGTGGCTGGGTTATGGATACTGGGGAGGGTATGTGCTGTGAACTGTGTAAGACTGATGATTCACAGACCTGTACCCCTGAAGCAAATAATACATTATAGGTTAATTTTAAAAATAAATAAATAAAATTTAAATAAATAAATAATAAAGGGGATAGGAGGGAGAAAGGGGCAAACTGTACATTATTGATCTTTAATGTATAGAAATAGAAGTGTAAAACCATAATGTCAACATTTTAATCATATAATCACCAATAATATACTTGATTGGAGTGATTAAGTAATCAGGAAATAGTTGTATTAATAGAAAGTCATGAATTTAATTTTCTGTGCAAGTATGGAAAGATTTTATTTCTGCTTTGGTGACGGAGCAATAGCATGGTCAGTGACGCAGTGCTTGATAAAACCGCTGTCATTCTCTGAAAGTATTTTCCTTTTTCCGGTTTTTAAACTTCCTGTGAGCTTCTTGAGTTTACAGAGTGAGCGTGTAGATAGAAATAGTACCTAAATCAGAGTCGGTCTGGTTCTGTCATTTTAAATAGTTGTGTCACCCTGGGCTTGTAATACAAACTAATGTGTGGTAGTATCTTTTTCTGAAAATTAGTAATAATGATTTTTTTTCTGGGTTTGGTATGCTGACTTTCACTTTAGAAAGTACTTATTTTCAGGTATTCATTTTGATATAAGACTTGTTCTGTCTTTGTCAAGGAAATTTGTAAGGATTAAGAACATATTGTGTCTCACAATATTTGTTCTTCCAATCCATGAGCATGGAACGTTTTTCCATTTCTTTGTGTCTTCCTCAATTTCTTTCATGAGCATTTTGTAGTTTTCTGAGTACAGATTCTTTGCCTCTTTGGTTAGGTTTATTCCTAGGTGTCTTATGGTTTTGGGTGCAATTGTAAATGGGATAGACTCCTTAATTTCTCTTTCTTCTGTTTTGCTGTTTGTATATAGAAATGCAACTGATTTCTGTGCATTAATTTTATATCCTGACACTTGACTGAATTCCTGGATGAGTTCTAGCAGTCTTGGAGTGGAGTCTTTTGGGTTTTCCACATAAAGTATTATATCATCTGCAAAGAGTGAGAGTTTGACTTCTTGTTTGCCCATTCAGAAGCCTTTATTTCTTTTTGTTGTCTGATTGCTGAGGCTAGGACTTCCAGTACCATGTTGAATAGCAGTGGAGATAGTGGGCATCCCTGCCGTGTGTCTCAAGTAGTTTGAGAAGTATGAACTGTATATATTTCAAGTATAGTAATGATTCAGTGCTTATTCATAGTGTTATAATCATGGCTAGGAGAGACCTTGGGAGAGATTTCTGATTACTGTCTCACTTCACAGTTGTGCTTCGAGTAATCTTTCAAGTTCATAGAAAATTGGAACATGCAGTCTCTACCATCAAAATTTATGAGATTATGGGGTTTCAGAACATACAAAAATGTTTAGGTTTAAATTTTATAGAATTTATAGCTTCACATTACTAAATAATCATGCCATCACTTATTTTTTTTAAAAGATTTGTTTATTTGGGGCGCCTGGGTGGCTCAGTGGGTTAAAGCCTCTGCCTTTAGCTCATGTCATGATTTCAGGGTCCTAGGATCGAGCCCCGCATTGAGCTCTCTGCTTAGCTGGGGGCCTGCTTCCCCCTCTCTCTCTACCTGCCTCTCTGCCTACTTGTGATCTCTCTCTGTCAAATAAATAAATAAAATCTTTGAAAAAATAAAAGATTTGTTTATTTTAGAGAGAGAGCAGGGGTGAGAGGGAGGGGGAGAGAATCTCAAGCAGACTACCCACTCAATGTGAAACCCAATGCAGGGCTTTGATCCCATGACACTGAAATCATTACCTTAGCCTAAATCAAGAGTTGGATGCTCAAGGACTGAGCTACCCAGGTGCTCCTTATGCCATCATTTACAAAGAATATAATTATGTTTATTTTAGTCAAGTAGTAGCATTATTGACATGGTAGACTATAAGTTTCACTGTGACATACAGATTTTTTTTTTTTTAGATTTTTTATTTATTTATTTGGCAGAGAGAGAGAGAGATCACAAGTAGGCAGAGAGGCAGGCAGAGAGAGGGGGGAAGGTGATCCTGAGATCATGACCTGAGATGAAGGCAGAGGCTTCAACCCACTGAGCTACCCAGGTGCCCCGCGACATACAGATTTTAAAAAGTATACTTTTATACTAAATGATTCACAAAGATTTTACTTTATTTTCGTACCTAAGTATATGGTTCTGTAGCTTTGTTTGTTGTTCTGGTTTCTGCTCATATCACCTTTTCCTGACTATGGTGAATTCTAATCCACTTTTAACTATCTACATAACATTATTTTCTCAGAACTGGTTCATTACCTCGTTCATCTGAACAGTTGCTGGGTCACAAAGACGGTCCACGGGACTCGATCACATTATTGGACGCTAAAGAATTACTAAAATTCTTTACCTCAGATGGATTACCAATTGGAGATCTTCAGCCTTTACAGATCCAAAAGGGGTAAGTTATAAATTTATAATATAAACTTATAATTGCCAATTAATTTTTTAAAAATCATTTTAAAACACATTGCATCTCATTTCCTTAGTTAATCGATACCCTATGCTGCTTGGGTGAAATTCACTTGTTTGATACCAGTGTTTATTGGTTGGACTTAATCCTCACATTTAACTTAGCCAAATGTCCTGTTATTTGGTGTTATTAAAATGCAAGGAAAACAAGGATAATAAAAGCAAAAGCAACCTCAGTTTATTCCCTATAGAAGTCAGTAGCTTCTACTTTGTATACAAAGGACAATGCTATTTAAGAAAAAATTATAATTTGACTTGCAAATTTTTTAAATTCTTTTTTCTACATTATTCTCTAGTTTTGATTTTGCCATTACCTGTCATGACATTGTCATGTCATATCTAATATTAGCAGAAAGCACAGCCTTTCAGCTGAAAAGAATGAAAAAGTATAATAAAAATGCTTTTGAAACTATAATATTATTGAGTACTCAGTGTCTATGTGAATAGTTTACAGCTAATTTGACTTCCAAGACAACTTCCACTAAGTTACTAGTTAATAAATACCAGATGTTGCTAA
The DNA here is from genome assembly GCA_028646535.1 of Procyon lotor. Classification (NCBI taxonomy): domain Eukaryota; kingdom Metazoa; phylum Chordata; class Mammalia; order Carnivora; family Procyonidae; genus Procyon; species Procyon lotor. Next base: position 147,888,185 of record CM053606.1, read on the forward strand.
AGTTGACTTAATTACAGGTAAAATTGTGATGTCAATTACTTGTGAGATTTGAATCATTTGATCACTATCTTACCTTGTTAATCCATTATATCGAAGACTTCCCAGAGAACCTTAAAAATTATAGATCATTTTAATCACTTTCTATAAAACTTGTTTTGGTAAATATAGATTTTAAAGGTATACTTTGGAAGGGATTTATTTGAAGATAGTTATATCTCATAAATAATCCTGGAGCATATTGCCTTCATGTGAATGTTCACTAGAGGGAGAGAGAAAGAGCATCTTTGAAAACTTGAGAATCTTAGTAATTATGGGTTTTAATGACTTAATGATCTTAATGACATAAAAGTTGTATAATTTTTCTTTCCTCATAGCTTTGAGAGATTGATAATCTTTTTAATGGGAATCAAGAGAGTGAAGAAATATATACACATTTTTCATCTATTTAGCTATTGGATTATTGTCCTTCCAGATCATTAAGTGTGAACTGACAAAGTTGAACAGATTTGCCAAAACTGAATTGTATATAGGTTGTACTCTTTGAACAGAGTATCTTTCTAGGTGTAATGTTAAGGGATATACTTGTAGAGGAGATACTATTTTTTCTGTAATTTATAGGTGTTTTATTTAGGGAATTTGATATAGTTTCTTTGTGTTAGTAAAGAATGACAATATTACCCAATAATCTTATATTACATTGAAATTGAAGAATGAGCTTTCCTAACAATGAATCAAGAACCTGTGGGCTCTTATTAAAATGTCTACCTATGTAAGGAGCTATTGAATGTTAAACAAAGTGCAGGCATGACTCCTGTGTGTATACCAAAGAAATAAAAACATTGACAAAGTATATATTTGTTAAAACGTTTCCTTTAGAAAGAATAGGTTATGAGTAAATCTAAAGAAAAATACATAAAGTTGCTAAGAGTATTGAAATAAGAAATGGAAGACCCCGTGGTAAGGGAAAGAAGTGAAATACTAGGTGCCTAAATCATTTTATATTAGGAAATTATTCACTTGAACAGTGAGTCATTAAAATACTGAGGTCATTGCAATTAATTGTGGAACACTTTATTTTATTTTATTTTATTTTTTAAGATTTTTATTTATTTGACAGAGAGAGAGATTGCAAGTAGGCAGAGAGGCAGGCAGAGGGAGAGGAGGAAGCAGGCTCCCCACTGAGCAGAGAGCCCGATGCAGGGCTCGATCACAGGACCTGAGATCATGACCTGAGCCAAAGGCAGAGGCTTTAACCCACTGAGCCACCCAGGTGCCCCTGTGGAACACTTTAAATGGGTACATTAGATTATAAATTCTGTTTTTTGAGGTTCATACTTAGCATATGCCTTACATTTTAATGTAATAATTCCAAATGCTCTTGTGATTGTGAAATAAATAACATCAATAATTTTCAGTGGCAAGTGGGCAGTTTTCATATTAAAGCCATAGGGCAAAAAATGTGAGAGCACACTTATTCATGGAACTGTACTATCTGCTTGCCTTTGTATATACTGTTTCCAAGTCTTCTAAATTCAGGCGCCTGGTATTTCATTCTATTAACGAGGTGAAGGCACCGTTGCATTATTCTCCCATTCCCATCTAACCTGTTCTGAGCTTCAGGAACATGATCCAGTGCATTGGAGCATTGCCTCTCAACTCAGGCAGAGAAAGGTGAGGGTTGAGGGGAGTGGGCACCTCTTGGAATAAGCAGGAGAGTTTAACCTAATTGCAGTGACCTTTCTCTTCCTGACATTTTGATATACCTCTGCAGGTTTGAGTATAGAAGGGGTTGAGCATGAATATTTTATGTAAGCTCACCATATGATTAGTTCTCACATACCTGCTGATTGGAAACCTACTTCAAAAGCATAAGTGAAGTCAGCAGTCTCCATATCCTTTGATATTTAACAGGTTGCTAACTCTTAAAGTAGATGTCAACATGACTACATTCCCGGGCAAAGAAAGCTCTGGATGCTTCATGTGTTACAGTAGGAAGTAAATACTTTTGTCACCAAAAGATTTGAATTGACTTTATCCCCATGCAAAGAAGAACTTAACTAAATGCACTACACCAAGAAAAAAAATCCTTCCGGGATAATGCTGCTTCTTGAATTCCCACTACAAATCATTTTTCATTCTTGATGTAGCCGTTTCTCAGGATAGTTTTGTGAAATAAATAACATCAAAATTTCAGAAACTTGAGTTGCACAGAAAATGTAAGTGACAGAACCCACATAGGCTTAACCTTGTTTGATTTCCTTCTTATGCTTTCTGATGTTACATAATTTTTATCCCATATAAGATTCACTTATAGAGAAGGAAGTCAGATTTCATTTTTTATTTATTTATTTATTTTTAGATTTCATTTTTTAGATGTTTTCTTGAACTCTCTCTTTTTCACTAAATAAACTTTAAATACAAATGAAAACTTTTTGTTTTAGGGAAAAGACTTTTGTTCTGACACCGGAACTTAGTCCTCGGAAACTTCAGGGTTTACCTTTTGAAAAAGCCTCAGTGTGTCATTATCATGGGATTGAGTAAGTTTTTATTTACACTTTACTCTTCTGCGTATTACTGGTGAAGATTTTCTTTTGTCAGTGTGAAGAGTATCTGTAATAAAATGATAAAGATATAAAGCCAAAGAGAAAGTATATCAAAAAAATCTCAGAAAACAAAGCAGTGTGTACACAAATAAGAATTTGTCTTCTATTATTAAAAAAAAGGTATTTGATGATTGATGAGTTTTGTAGCATTTAAATATTTTATTATTAATTACCAGATATTTTAATCAAAATTATTTTCACCCCTATGTTATAAATGTGTATACTACTGGTTACATTAATAGTCCTGGTCATTAATTACATTGTAATTACTCAGAAACTATTAGATGAAATGTGTTTCCATTTGCAATATGTTAATTATGTGTAAATTTTTCTAGAATTTTAATTAACCAGTTTGAATAAAATTTCAAAGAATTCTCTTGTAAAAAGGGATTAGCAGTTTCTGAGATCATGTGCACACCTACCATTTTCACAAGGACAAGAAATTCAATAATGGTGATAAAATATTTTATGATAAATTTTCAAGATGTTGGTGATTCATTTTGTAAAATAATTTGCCTGAAACATACTATTTTGATTGACTTGTAAACTTAATCTTTATTTCATGTAAACTTTAAAAATACTGACAAGTCGGGCGCCTGGGTGGCTCAGTGGGTTAAAGCCTCTGCCTTCGGCTCAGGTCATGATCTCAGGTCCTGGGATCGAGCCCCGCATCGGGCTCTCTGCTCAGCAGGGAGCCTGCTTCCGCTCTCTTTGCCTACTTGTGATCTCTCTCTGTCAAATAAATAAATAAAATCTTTAAAAAAAAAAATACTGACAGTCATCACTCAGAGGCAATTCTTTCTGCTCGTAAGAAGCTTATACTCTATAGAGGAGAAAGAAAACACATAATTTTAGTAGACTATAAATAGTGTTAAAATACAGATATCTGCCCAGTGGATGGAAGGAACTGGATTAAATGCCAGGAACTACTTGAGAGTGTTTCCAAGAGGAAATCTGAAGTAAGTTTGAAAGAATGAGTAGGAGTGTACCTGGCAGAAAAGGCAATGTCTAGGAGAAAAACAAAATACAGAGTTAGATTCTAGGATGACAAACTACACTTTTATTCTTTTATTTTTCATTTTTTCTTTTTCTTTTTTTATTTTTTAAAGATTTTATTTATTTATTTGAGAGAGAGAGCTTGTAGGAGAGGAGGGAGGTGCAGAGGGAGAAGCAGGCTCCCTCTTCTCCCCTGGGCTCAATCCCAGACCCTGGGATCATGACCTTAGCTGAAGATAGCTGCTTAACTGACTGAGCCACCCAGTCCCTAGATTTTTATTTTTGAACCTGTTCAAAACAGGTGATAAACACAAAACATGTGATAAACATATTGTACTATAATAAGACCAAATCATGAAGTCATGAAGGTCACTAGTGACATTGGAGGGAGATTGATCTTTATTTTTGAGGAGTAAAAAAAACCTTTATTTTTAAAGCATGAAATTATGTGTTTGGGTTTGTGGCATTGAAATAAATCTCATTGGCTTTTGATAAATTAAGTTAAAGTATTTCAAGCAGGAGATGTTGAAGAACTAAAATGCTATCTTGGCAGTGAAAATAGGAAAGAGAGTATAAACTTACAGCTATCTAAAGAATCTTAGACCAGTTAGATGTTGGAGATGAGAAAGAAGGAGATGACAAGAATTTCTTTAGGGTTTCCAGCTTGGGCACACTGGAAAGATGGTGGTCCAATTGAGAAAATATGGAAGGCCACCCAGCAAGTCATTCTAGGAATGTTTAGTTCCGTTGCTTTGTTTAAATAAGATTTATTTCATTTAAAGAGTTTGTATGTAAGTTTGACACTGGAGGCAAAATATTCAGTTATTTTCAAGCATCAGAATTAAATTCCCTATTAAAGTCAGATGTAAGACTTTAAAAGATACCTACTATCACTGCTTTTTTTCTTTTTTACCCATTGTGCTGAATGTTTCTATTTTAATCATTGTTTTGGCTAGTCATTTAAAATAAGGAAAACTAGAGAGCTTAAAAGAGTTATAAACTCAAAAGAGCATTGAAAAGGAGACCATAGAAGTATTTTTTTGTTTTTATTTTTTGCTTTGCAGAAAAGAGACCTGAAAGATTATTAGAAGTAGTAAATTTGAAAAGTGACCAGTGATAAAATATGTGCCTAGTTTACCATTTCCAATTTTAAACACTAAGAGAGAAGATCTTATTGAAAATAGCAATAAAAACATAAATATAAGTATTCTTGCAAGAAATGTAGAATGGGAAAAAAGGAAATAACCTATATCAGGGGACAAAAAAATAATGTTGATTACTTCAAGGAAATACGCATGGATTCCTATATTCCCTATTCTAGAGGCCTTAGTTCTTTTGGAATAAATGTAAATATTTAATTTAATTTTTAACAACTTTGAACCTTTGGGTGAAATAGTTCTATAATTTATCTGGTAAGAAGCCTCCTTCCTTTTACTTAGTGAATGAGATTAATTTTATTATATAACCAGAAAATTTTATTATAAAGCTATTATAATTACAGTGTAGGACTGAAACTAAATAGGAAATCCAAGAAATAAAGCAAATATACATAAAAATTTGATCAAATAGAGGAAAAAATTTCAAATCAGAGGGCAAAAGATGAAATACTCAGTAGATAGTAGTGAAAATATGATTAAATATGCAAATAAAAACAAATTAATTTAAAATGATTCTTATGAATGGGGAGAAATCGGAGGGGGCGATGAACCATGAGAGACTGTGGACTCTGAGCAACAAACTGAGGATTTTGGAGGGGTGGGGGTGGGGGGTTGAGTGAGCCTGGTGGTGGGTATTGAGGAGGGTATGTATTGCATGGAGCACTGGGTGTGGTGCATGAACAATTAATCTTGGAACACTGAAAAACTAAAATAAACGTATTTGGAGGAAAAAAAAGATTCTTAGTTCACACCAAATACTAAAATAAATCGCATATGTATTTAGAATTAAAAGTGAAAAATTGAAAGGAAAGGACTAGCATGAAATTTAGGGGAAAATCTGTTCTAAGTGTAGGGAAGACTTTTTATTCATTCTTAACTGAGGAAGAAACTAAAAAAAAGAACGATAGATTTGTCCTAATTTTAAAACAGCAATGTCAATAACAGAAATAAAAGAAATCCTTAAACTAAGGATTAAGCTGAGGAAAATATTTTTAAACATAAATTTGAAGGCATTTTCTTTTATAATTAAAGAATGCTGGGGCACCTGGGTGGCATGGTTGGTTAAGCATCTGACTCTTGATTGTGGTCTCAGGTTGTGGTCTCAGGCTCGTGAAACTGAGCCCCGTGTCAGTTCCACAGTCGGCGCTGGCGTCCATTTGAGATCACCCTCTGCTCCTCCCCCTGCTCTCACACCCTGGCTTGCTCCCTCTCAAACAAACAAATAAATAAATAAAATAAATCTTAAAAAAAGATTCCTTACAAATCAGTAAGAAAATAAAGTAAATACAAAGAAAATAAAGTAAAAAGAAAAAAAAGTAAAAAAGACAATGGCAAAATCTTGAACCATTTGTTCACAAAGAGGAAATACAAATGACGGATACACATGACAAGTTGTTTTTATCAACTTTTAAAAATTTGCTTTTTAATTTACATTCTTAATGTAAATTGAAACAACAGTGAGGATACTTTTCACATATGAAGTCATGTTAGTGGTGAAGGAACATGAATGAGTAAGCCAGCTCATAGAAGTATAAATTGCTACAACCTGTCTGGAGGGCTGTTCAGTAATTTACCAAAATCCATGCAAATGTTTATAACATCAGATTGATTAATTTAGCTTAATGGAAAAAAAAAAGTGGTATACACTGAAAGTTATTATGCAAGGGAATTTTTCTATAATGTTATTTAAAATAAGAAACATTGGAAATGTCTAACTATAGGGGCTTGGTTAAATACATTATAGTACATCCATAAAAATCTATACAGTCATCAAAATGGCTAAAATTGAAGACTGATAAGTAGTAACAAGTTCATGGAACAGTTAGAACTGTAGTACATTGCTCATGGAAGTATGAAATGATATCTCTACTCCAGAAAAGGATCTGGAAGGTTCTTATAAAACTAAACATACTCAGATCCTGTGGTTGAGTGGTTCCAATACTAGGCATTTTCCTAAGAGAAATGAAAACACAACTCCACAGGAAGACTTGAACAAGATCACACTTGTTCAAGATTATTTGAACAAGCAGTTTTATCCATAATAGCCCCCAATTGCAAACAGCCTAGGAGTATGTCAACAGAGTAGATAGAGGAACTGGTGTATGTGTACAAAGCAGTACTCCTCAGCAGTACCGAGGGACTACATGTCAATACGTACAGTAACATCATGCTTCTGTCTGCATGTGGAAAAACAGCTGAAGTAAGAATTTGAGGGCTTTAAAATGATTAATGGGAACCACCTACCCCTATAAACAAATAAATCTTTCAGTGACTCCATTTTCTTTACTCTAAATTGTGCTCCTTAACCTGGGGGCATTGAGATCAAACTAAGGAGGTTGTAGGAGGTGAGCACAGTGAATCCAGGAACGTGCTTTTTTCAAGAAGATTTGGGCATATGGGGTGGGGGACCTTTTTATGTTCAACATAGATAATGAGTCTACTTGAAACAAAATTCTAGTGGGATGTCAAAGTAACTATGAAGCTGAAAGGAGAGTTCTGTCTTTCTTATGTTGCTATAAGCCTTTGGAATCCTTGAGCTCTTCCTATACGCAGACATAAAGAGTATTTGGAAAATATATATATATAAACTGCTCAAGTGCAAATCAGTATTTTCTCAAGGCAAAATAAAATATCTCCACTGTTGGCTTGCTTTGTTTTTCCACCTATTTTATCCTAGAGTGTTAGATACCACTGATTGTAAGATGCACTGTTTTCTTTCACAAGATATTAAACTCTGCTGTCAAACTGTGACGGGTGGCCACACCAGCCTCCTGTTGGTTTCAAATTTCCTTCATCTATTCGAAGAGACTTGGCAATTTCTCCTGCCTTCATTGACATTGGTGTATGCTAGGAAGTATCTTGCCTATTATGTAGTTACCAAAGAAAAGTAGCTTCATCTTCTTGGAAGATAATTTTCTTTCTTTGGATGCACAAAGCATTTGGTTATTGTTTTGCAAGAAAATATGGAAGTGTAGTCATTCATCCAGCTATGGATATTTACTTCACTAATATCAAATATGCGCCCTTCCGCTCTGTTTCTGTTGCTTTATTATTTACAAAGTACTTTTTGTTTCAGTGCCAGATCGTAGTATAATCATATGAAGACATTTTCAATGGCAAAGTCAATAGGCACAGTACACATAATTCAGTTGAAGGAATGACACTATGAACAGCTGTGATCAAGAGATGTTAAAACTGGAAGGAAAATATCCGCATGATAGATTCAAAATCTGAATAGAAAAAAAATATTCATTTGGAGTCAGACTGTATCTTTTTTTCTCAAAAATTTTCTGTAGGTTCATCAGGCATTACACTGCCTCTTACCTAGAACCTCTCTTAACATTCATGATTCTTGATTTTATTTTCGATTCTGTCAGTTGCCCAGGAGAGAAATAGGACTCATCAGTAATCCTTAGAGTCACTGCTGGTCTTTAATGAAATGTTTTTTATTAAATAACAGACTAGAGCAAGAGTGTTACAGACCTGAGAGACCTCGGTTCTAGTGACAGTTCTGTCACCGCTGCACATTCTGACTTAGGAGCCCAGTGTTCTCTCCTGTTAAATTAAACTTCTCCTTAGATTGGAGATTTTTCAGTCCTAGCTATGGTTTAGAATCACCTGGACAGAATTTTAAATAATGTGCATACTAGAAGATTTGGTGTGGTAGAAAGTAAACCTGCTAGTAATAGTAATAACAATAGCAACAGCAGCCTGCATTTATTGACTGCTTTGCCTGCATGTTCTAGGCACTGCTTCTGAGTGCCTGCATGGACCCATGGAACATGTAAGGAATCCTCACGGTAGCTCGTGAGGTAGCTATCAATCTCATTTTGCGGAGGAGGCCAGCAGAAGCATAGATAAAGTTAAGTAATTTGGCCAAGTTCAAACAGCTCATCAGTGGTGGAGCCAAATTTAAATCCAGGGATTCCCGCTCTTAGAAATCAAATATGAAAATGGCAAGGGAAAGGAAAAGTCCCTAAACTTCCACCGGACAATCAGATATTAGGGTAATGAAATACTCCTTGGGAGCTGAACTAAAACCTGATGGATCCAAAGTTCTGGGTTTAGGGAGCATCTTAGAATTTTACAAGTCAAGAGGACAGCTAACAGAGAAAGGGTTTAATTTTGATAGTCCTCCCATGACATCTGTGAAGCCATTTGTGTTTCCCTGATGCAGCTGTAGCAGAGAAGACAGTGAAGAGTTAAGGTCACATATCTCAAAGGTGATTTTCCTGTTATGTTTCCTTGTTGTACTTAACAACATGAGATTTCTTTAAGTCCAGAAGCATTCGCTGAGCTAACATCTCCTTGAGTCCTTGAATCAGATTTCGATAGAAACCAGATGCACAGGGACAGCTGAAGTGTTTGAAGAAAAACCCGTCAATCAGCAGTAAAGAGGGGAAGGGACTTTCAAAGAAAAATTCCAAATGTTCTGAGCTGTGTTTGGTGAGCCAGTTAGAATACCATTATACGCTTTTTATCTTTTTATTGAAAATAAACTTGCCCTCTCTAACAGAAGTCAGCATTTCACATTGTTACATATTAGCCACGCTGAGGAATCAGAAGTTGGTAGAGATTGAAAGAGTATTAAAACAGCAACTCTTATTATTTTGAAAATAAGCCAGAGGATTAACTTAATCTGTTACCCAGAAATAGTCAAAGACGAATCAGATCGTACTTCAGATTTTTAAATTTTTTGCCGTGTCATCTAGCAGATTAGGAAAAAACTGAACTTGTGAGGGAAGTCGGCCATTCACTCAACCCGCCAATGGTTACTAGGAAGTTAAGTGAGAGGTTTTCCAGTAAATGTTTTGCTGTTTCTTCATTGGCAGGGAAATGCGTTTTACTGTCATGGAGCCTGTGATTTTAATGGTCTTTCTCTTGTTTAGATACTGCTTGGATGACCGAAAAGCATTAGAAAGAGATGGGGGATTTTCTGAACTTCAGTCTCGTCTTATCCGTTATGAAACCCAAACCACCTGCACCAGAGAAAGTTTTCCGGTACCCACTGTGTTGAGCCCTCTTCCATCACCTGCCGTCTTGTCAGAGCCTGGGAGTGTCCCTGATGGAGAAGCATTGCAAAGTGAGCTCCGAGCTGAAGGATCTCGATTGAAAAGGAGATCAAAAGATCTGAACTGCCTTTATCCACAAAAAAGGTGAACTATTAAGCGCATAAAAATAGTTCCCTGACAAAGTGTGTTTGTGTCCACTCTTGATTTCAAATTAGTCTTTCCTATTTGTAAGTAGCTTTCTGCATAGATCATAGATTAATTCCTTCATATCAGGAATTTTGTTTTTATTGTGAGCACTTACGATTATGCTTATAAGTTCTAACAAGAAATGACTTGGAAAGAACACAATTTCTTGCTTTCTATGCTAATATACAGTCCATTTGCGTGATGGATCGTCAAGTTAAGTCATGAAACACTAGAGAGCTGATCCGATAGATTAAGTGGCAGAGCTGCCTTATTGAGGAGGGTGTTTCTTGCTAGCTCTTCCTGCCTTCTCACACTACTTTCTGCCTGCTTCGGCCCCTTAAACATTGTTTTTGAAAAATACAGCTTTAAACACCGCATAATATTATATGAAACTTTTCCTGGTCCTTTTTTTGCTAGCTAATAAGTAAAATGTCCATATACTAGAAGTTTTCATAAACGTTGTCATTCCCATTGAATGACATCTTTCAATCCCATCTTTAGAACCTTTGTCAAATTTAGGTCTTTAGCATCTAAAGCATCTTAAATTTTTACTGTATATAAATCTTTCAAAAAGTATAAAATATTATTAGAATGAGACTTTTAAATCTTTTTTTTAGCAGTTAAAAATATTAGAATACTATTTCCTTGATATGGAATAACTAAATTATTTTTATGGGGATTTTACAACCTCATGGTACTTTTTAAATGTGATAAAGCTAAAAAGCAAATCTGTTAACATTTCCGATAACTGTATTTTATACAGTAACTTACTTATTTGTGACTTGTGACTAATTACAAGACACGTGTTCTAGAAAAGAAAATACACTGTGGCCTGTGAATTAGCAGAATTGAAGGATGTGAGACCCTATTTTGTGAAAGGAAATTTAAGCATTTTAGACCCAATTTTATAGTTTTATTTATATTTAACAGTTATTTATTTTGTCCAGGTAATTGCATAGGTACGATAAGTATAGGTTCGATGTCTTTTTCAAAATTATCTTCATAGAAAAGTATAAGTACTTAACAGATGATTATTAAATTTGCAGAGTTCACCACCTAGAATGCCAGAACTGATTTATGTGAGAAATTACAAATCGAGGGAGGGCAACAGTGATACGTGTTGCTTTTTCTATTGGCTGAAATTCTAGTTATTCCTTACTTTGTATGTTTTAGTCACTCATTTGAAGAACAGAGCAACTTTAAAGCAGGAGTAGCAAGAAATTTTGTTTGCTTTTCATGGGTTTATGTTTCAGTGGATATAGTTGTCACATTTAGGACAGAAGAATGGACTTCACTGTTGATTCACGTTATCTGTGTTTTTGATATATTTCTCCACAATAGACTTGTGAAGTCTGAAAGTTCAGATTCTCTTCTTTCTCAAACAAGTGGCAGTACTAATCATCATCATCGTACAGTGACATCCAGAAAACCCCGAGCAGAGCCATCATTACCTGTGACTTGTCCTTCAGTTCCAGTTCCAAGCTGTGGAACTCCAAAAGTCACTACCAAGGCCAGTTCAGGTCAAAAAAATGTGCCTGGATCAAAAACGTCAAGGCAACTGAAGGAATCAAGATCACAGAAGCACACACGGGTAAAGATTTATTTCCTGTCTCTTAAGTTACGTGGGAAGAAATTCCTTTATTTGGTTCATTTAAAATGTATGCCTAAAATTTTATGAGTGAAATGAAATGGTATCTGTAAGGTACTTTAAAACAATCCAGCGTAAGAAGGATAATGGATAAGTGGGCAGAGGTATAAATGAAACAAAATTAGCCACAAATTGATCCTCATTGAAACTGGTTGATCTATCAAAATAGGGATTTGTTGTAAAATGTTCTCTCTACTTCTCAGTGTTTGAAATTTTCCATAATAAAAAATAAATACCACCCCCATGTATGTTCCTAATGCGTGTAGCTTTTATACCCAGATTTTGATTCAGAGCTCATGATTTGAATTCCTCTTAAGACACTCCTGTCATTTCTTCCTAACAGGTATCTGGTGACCTGTGTGACCATGTAAATGTTCTAGATTTCTTTTCTTTCCCCAGTTGTTTTGTCTTAATGAACTTGTCTTTCACATAGTTACATGATTATGTAATTCACACAACTGAACTCTAAAGATGAAATAATAAGTTTGTACCTTTTCCAAGAAATATTAGTCATATGTTATGTTCTATTCAAGATACTGAAAGAGGTAGTTACGGAAACCCTGAAGAAACACAGCATTACTGAGGCCCATGGATGTTTCTCTGCATGCAGCCAACGTCTCTTTGAGATCTCCAAGTTGTACCTGAAGGTATGGTGTCTTCTCTACAAACAGCAAAATTGAAGTCATGTTCTGATGTTCTTCGTTGACATAAAGTCATATTTAGTGAGTGTTCTTTACAGTGATAGCTTATAACTTTTGCCAGATATTTTTTTAAGTGGAGATAGAAAAATTGGAGCCAAAGTATTTTATATCTGACTTGTTCCTTTTTGTCTTCATATGTAGAGAACTACATTTTAACTGTTATCTGTAGTATTTCCCTAACAAGTCTTTGACTTAATTTGATAATAAATGAGCTTTAAAACATGTTTATTTTGGTTTTTCATTTTTTTTATTTTTTATTTATTCATTTGAGAGTGAGAGAGAGTGTTCAAGCATGGGCAGGGACAGAGGCAGAGGAATAGGGAGAAGCAGGCTTCCCGCTGAGCTAGGAGCCTGACATGGGGCTTGATCCAGGACCCTGAGATCACGACCTGAGCCAAAGACAGATGTCCAACCATCTGAGCCACCCAGGTGCCCTTCAAAACATGTTGAATTAGTTGGAATGGGTATCAGAATACCTCATTTCTAATTTTGGGTCCATTATCAGCTGGTTGTGACACACTGGACAGATCAACCACTCAGATGATGCTTCTATAAAACTTAGATGGTGTTAGATTATCTCCAGTGAAGAGTTTTTGACTCAAATCACAGTTTTGTGTGGGTTCTTAAAACTACAGATTGACCATATGCATTCAGTTCACCTTCTTTTTAAAATCTCTCAAGAAAGACGGTATTAAAGTACAAAAACAAAGAAAAGAAGAGAGAAAAAAAGGTTTAGTCCCTTGTTGATTGAACAAGACAAAGCACACAGAAGTGTGGTGTCACAGAGTTAAAGAAGTTCGAACCTAAATGCCTGCCCAGTGGAGTACCAGTGAGAATCGGACCACTTCAAGGGACACGGTCTCCGAGGTGCTTAGGATTTGAAGATAACTGGGTATCATGGAAAGCCAGGGGCGTGGTGTCAGGTAGAAGATGGGGGAATTGAATAAAAATCTACAAGGTGAACTGGGGAACCCTCAACTTCCTCTACAAGTCCTCCCACGGTAACTGCGGTATGCTGCACGTACTTCTCTTTTCCTACCTCTGTGATGCAGCAGGAGAGAGTCTCTGGAGAAAAAAGAATTAAAGGCCACAAGGGAAAACCAACTGGCCTTCTAATAACCCTGCTTTGTAAAGCCACCAGACAGAGCTTCCACTAAGATTTATATCTCATTTTTATATACGATTGGACTGCCAAGGATTAGCAGACTTTTGAGACTTTTCTAAAAAAGAGATGCCAAAACATAAAGGAATGAAGGGAACTCTTAAGGGGCAGAAAGCTATAAAAGACTTCAAAAAGCTATAATTTTCTCAGAAAGAAGATAATTGCATCCATAAAGCTGGAACAGGATGCTGTTTCCAGAAACTGCATAGAACATGAAGGCTCTTTGAAATTAAAAATACGGTAAAATCAATCCAGTAGAGAGGCTGGAGAGTTGAGATTAAGAAAGTTACCAGATATTAGAATAAGATGACAAAAACATGAAACATAGGATCAGAAAATGGGAAGACTAATCCAGAAGATCCAATACATTAATAATAGAAGTTTTAAAAATAGAGAGGAAACGAGAGTAAACTGTCAAAAATCTAATAAAGTTTTCCAGAACCGAAGAAGACAAGTGCCCTGATTGAAAGGGCACACAGCTTGTCCGTCCCAGTGAATGACAGTTCTACAAGCTACCTCACTGTGGAATTCCATACCTCTTGGAATAGAGAGAACACTTCTTAAAAGCTTCCCAGAAGGAAAGTTTGCATTTAAAGAACTGAGAATCAGGATGGCAATGGACTTCTCCCCGTTAAGTAATGTTGTACGCTAAAAGACAGTAGAAAAGTATCTTCCAATCTCAGGGAAATGGAGTTACCTACTATGTTATACCTGCTCACAAATTTTCAATCAGGTATGAGGATTTGGTGGAGATATTTCAGATGGGGAAGGTCTAAAAAAACCGGTCATTCATATACCCTTTGGAAGCATCTGCAAGAGAATGAAGTTCACCAGAACAGAGACTGTGTCAAGAAAGAAGAGCTAACCCAGAGAGCAGTTAGACCAAATCAGAACAGGCTGTGGGAGAAAGATCACCAGGGGAGAAAATAAGAGTAGTAATGAAAATCAGATTTTTTTAAAAACTGAACCGAGAGGTTACCCAGTATATTTGAGTATTTGAAACAACTTTGCTATTTGTACATATCATCAGTCAATCATAGCATTTGGCAGGGGGGACCCAGACTTACATACATGGCAAACTAAGCAAATATAATTTAAGTACAGGCTAAACAAATGTGAAAAGATAATTATAACAACATTACTTAGCACAGGACAGAACTGTATGTACGTAAGTATAATAATGCAGACACTGGCTATTTACCGATCAAAACTGGTGCAATGGTTACTGAGAGGGAGAGGGAGGTGGCCGGATTCAAAGACCTGAATCCACTGCCTTTGTAACTGATAACAATGATCATTGTCTAAAAAGTAGCGGCAGAAGCATATTATTTAGAAACATGAAGGTATAAATAAGGGAAACAGCTGAAAAAAACTGAAGATGGCTCTCTGTCCCCTGGGAAGTAACTTAGAGGGACAGCAGAGGACTGCTTTTTTTGTTGATACAATTGGATTTTTTTAATTTACTTTGTACGCTAATTTGATACCATATATTTTTTTTTAAGATTGTATTTATTTGACAGAAACCACAGCGAGAGAGGGAACACAAGCAGAGGGAATGGTAGCAGGAGAAGCAGGCTCCCTGCCGAGCAGAGAGCCCGATGCGGGGCTCGATCCCAGGACCCTGGGATCATGACCTGAGCCGAAGGCAGACGCTTAAAGACTGAGCCACCCAGGCGCCCCATTGATACCGTATTTTTTAAAAGTCAGAGATTTCAGTTTCCTTTCCTGTGTCATTCCCTCTTTGTTATGGAGCAAAATAACCAAAAAGAAGAGAGAAAAGATATTTTATCTGAAAAATAAATATAGATGCTTTATATTCATTTCCTGAGTACCAAAGCGTTTGTGGATACTTATAATCAAGGATGCGGTTTAGATTTGGTTAGTGCCGCTGGAAGTAAGGGGTTAGAATCACAGAAGTTTTGGGGCACCTGGGTGGCTCAGTTGGTTAAGCATCTGCCTTTGTTTCAGGTCATGATCCTGGGGTCCTGGGATCTGCTTCTCCCTCTCCCTCTGCCATCCACGCCCCTTCCTCCCCCCACCACCATTGCTTGTGCCCTCTTTGTATCTCTCAAATAAATAAATAAAATCTTAAAAAAAAAAAAAAGGAATGACAGAAATTTATGTATGTGTGTTTTGTTATTAGAGAACCTTGATATTTGGGGATAAAGCTAAATTATAATAACTTGGATTTTTTTGTGTGTGTGTGTAGTATTTCCTGAGTGAATTGATATGTAGAATGAGTTAGGATAATCTCAAGTTTATTTAATGATGACTTGTACTCTGTAATTTAATGTACAACTTGTGAAACACTTTTGTTATTTTTAGGATCTTAAAACTTCAAGGGGTCTATTTGAAGAAATGAAGAAAGCAGCAAACAACAATGCTGTACAGGTAAATAACTTATTCCTAAGAAACTACATTCAATTAAATTGCTATTTTATTTCAGGGTAGCTACGATGCCATCATATATGCTGTATAAGAACTCTCTTTAACATACTTAATAATAGACAAATGCAAACAGAGCATTTAGGAGTACTGAATAGACTGCTCAGTTAACAAAAGGGTTTCTAAAGGTGATGTTAAGAAAGAAAAACTTTTAAATAATCCAGAGAGCTAGAAAAATTAATCCATTTTCAATCGTTGTTTTCAGAGTTTGGTTTAATTTCTTTCTGGTGACCCTTGGAAAACAATTGGAAAAAAAGTTGAGAAAACAGAGCAGAATCTTGATTGTGTTCAGTGAGTTCAATTATTACACTCTACAGTAGTAATTGAGCTTCTAACTGAAGCTTTCTTCAGTTAGAAAATAAAATGTGTTAAAAAAAAAAAAAAAAAAAAAAAAAAAAGAAAATAAAATGTGTTTTTAGGATAAAATGTGTTTTATGATTTTGACATGTTACTTTCTATTTTAAATTTTCTACCATACTCTTTTAAAGTTTTAACTGTATCTTTTTCTGTCCCTTGTGTTTTCAGTAGAAATAAACAATTATTTTTTCTCCTTCTAGGTGATTGAATGGGTATTAGAAAAGACAAGCAAGAAATAACACAGAATCCTTCTCTTTGGACAATTATAAATTGGGCAGAGAGCTATTATTTGCTACTTCCTTAGTTTGAAAATTATAAACAAATTTCAAACTTTATTCAAAGAATAGATATTATTACATCTCTAACAAATTTCTTAAATATCCAATATTTATATAGTTTTAAGGATCCTCAGTTAATGTGTTCTTTAATTGTATACTTATTTTATAGTTTCACTATATTTTAATTTTTAAGGTTAATATTTTTATATATGCTTTTAAATTTTTACTCTTTGTTATTTAATAATTTCCAATAAATTGAAAATGTTATTTCTTTTCTTCTTGGTAAATGTCTTTGTTGTTAGACCTATTTAAATTATTGAATGTCAAGTAGGATATTGCCAGTGGCTTTTCTCATGTGAACCAACAGCATACTTAATTGGACGATTCCTGGTTTAGAAAATATTGGTAAAAAAACTCATACAGGTAGCTGTCTTCCCTTACCCTTGCCCTAGAGCCACTGCTTTAAGAACTACCAATGTTTATTTAGGATTAAAAATGAAGAAAGGGCAGAAATTGTGAAAATAAGATAAAGTAAGAATGACTTAAGTAGAGACTTCCAGAAAACAAGATCTTTGCCCATCATAGAAAATCTGGGAAATGCAGAAAATACAACACAGAGTAAAAAAAAATTCCAACATTGCCTCACTATCTATACGTAACCACTATTAATATATTTTTTAGGGGTGCCTGGGTGGCTCCGTCGTTAGGCATCTGCCTTCAGCTCGGGTCATGATCCCGGGGTCCTGGGATCGAGCCCCACATTGGGCTCCCTGCTCAGTGGGAAGCCTGTTTCTCCCTCTCCTGCTCCCCCTGCTTGTGTTCCCTCTCTAGCTGTGTCTCTCTGTCAAATAAATAAATAAAATCTTTCAAAAAATACATATTTGATATGTATATTATATACATTTTTATATATAAATAAATATATAAAAACACATATTTTATATATTATATATATTTAAAGATTTTATTTATTTATTTATTTGAGAGAGAGGAAGAGCTAGCATGTGCTAGGAGGAGGGAAGAAGGAGAGGGAGAAGCAGATTCCCCACTAAGCAAGGAGCCCAACTTGGGCTGGATCCCAGCACTGAGCCAAAGGCAGACACTTAACCAACTGAGTCACCCAGCTGCCACTACTGTTGATGTTTTAAAAATATATATGTAATTTTTTTAATCTTTTTAAAATCTTTTAAATTTTTTTAAATTTAAAATTAATTTTAAAATCTTTTTTAAAGTGGGGGTCATCCATATGTGTATATGTATGCTCATATGCATATGTGTATTAATTTATAGCTTGCTTTTCACTTAAAAATGTATCATGAATTTTATATCATGTATCATTTTAATTACTGCATAATACCAGGGAACCACATTTTGTTTAGCCAATCCCCTTTATTGGCATTATAGGCTCACTTTTTTCCTATTACAAATAAAACTATAGTGAATCTTCCCAATACATCACTGATTATTTCCTTAGTATAACTTTTTAGGAGTGGAATTTGTGGGTCTTAAGATTGATGGTAATATTTCCAAATTGCCATTCTAAGAAATTATAGTTTGGACACCGACTGGCAGAGTCCCTGGTTCCTTTTTTTGATGACTGAAAATAGTGATAGTGAGCATTTTATTTAGAATATATAAAGAACCTTTACAGTTTAATAAGACATTACCTAAGTTGTTTTTTTTTTTTTAAATAGACAAGGAGTTGAAAAAACATTTCACAAAAAAAGATATAGGAATGGCAACAAACACATGAAAAGATGTGCAGTATCATCAGTCATCAAGGGAAGCAAATTTAAAACCATAGTGAGATGCCACTAAACACCGATTAGAATGGATACAATTTTAAAACTAATAATACCATGTCTTGGTGACTGTGGAGCATTTGGAAATCTCATGCATTGCTGGTGGGAAAGGAAAATGCTATAATCATTTTGGAAAATACTTGACTTTCTTATAAAATTAAACTTAACACTTAGCATATGACTCAGCCATTCCCGTTTACCCAAGGTAAATTAAAACCTATATCATACAAAAAATTGAACCTAAATACTCATACCAGCTTAATTTTTTAAATTTGTTATTTAAATTCAATTTAGTTAACATATACTATATTATTAGTTTCAGGAGTAGAATTTAGTGATGCATTAGTTGCATATAACACCCAGTGCTCATGACATCAAGTATCCTCCTTAATGTCCACCACCCAATTACACCATCTTCCCCCACCTCCCCTCCAGCAACCCTCAGTTTGTTCCTTATAGTTAAGAGTCTTATGGTTTGCCTCCCTCTCTGTTTTCATCTTATTTTATTTTTCCTTCCCTTCCCCTGTGTTCATCTGTTTTGTTTTTTCCAGATATGAGTGAAATGATATGATACTTGTTTTTCTCTGACTGACTTGTTTTGCTTAGCATAATACCCTCTAGTTATATCCAAGTCCTTGCAAATGGCAAGATTTTGTTCTTTTTGATGCCTGAATAATATTCCACTTTATACATATACCACCTCTTCTTTATCCACTCATCTGTCATTGGACATCTGGGCTCTTCCATATTTTGGCTATTGTGGACATTGCTGCTATAAACATTGGGGTGCATGTGCCACTTTGAATCACGTCTGTGTCCTTTGAATAAATACCTAGTGTAATTGCTGGGTCATAGCGTAGCTCAATTTTTAACTTTTTGAGGAACCTCCGTATTGTTTTACGTAGTGGCTGCACCAGTTTGCAAAGAGGGTTCCCCTTTCTCTGCATCCTCACCAAGACCTGTTGTTTTCTGACTTATTAATTTAAGCCATTCTGACCAGTGTGAGGTGATATCTTATTGTGGTTTCAATTTGTATTTCCCTGATGTCAAGTGATGTTGAGCATGTTTTCGTGTGGGTGTTGGCTATTTGTATGTCTTCTTTGAAGAAATGTCTGTTCATGTCTTCTGCCAATTTCTTGATTGGATTATATGTTTTTTTGGGTGTTACATTTGATAAGTTCTTTATAGATTTTGGACACGAGCCCTTTATCTAATAAGTCATTTGCAAATATATCTTCTCTCATTGCCTTTTAGTTTTGTCAACTATTTCCTTTGCTGTATAAAAGCTTCTTATGCTGATGAAGTCCCAATAGTTCATTTTTGTTTTTGTTTCCCTTGCCTTTGGAGATGTGTCTAGCAAGAAGTTACCTAGCAGCTGAGGTCAAACAGCTTGCTGCCTGCATTCTTCTCGAGAGTTTTGATTTCTGTCTCGTGTTTAGGTCTTTTATCCATTTTGAGTTTACTTTTCTGTATAATATAAGAAAGTCATCCAGTTTCATTCTTCTGAATGTGGCTGTCCAATTTTCCCAACACCATTTGTAGAAGAGACTGTCTTTTTTTCCATTGGATATTCTTTCTTGCTTTGTCGAAGATTACTTGACCGTAGAATTGAGGGTCAGTTGCTGGGTTTCCTATTCTGTTCCATTGATCTGTGTGTCTGTTTTTGTGCCAGTACCACACTGTCTTGGTGATTACAGCTTTGTAATAGAGCTGAAGTCCGGAACTGTGCTCCTTCCAACTTTGGTTTTCTTTTCCAACATTACTTTGGCTATTCGGGGTCTTTTCTGGTTCCATACAAATTTTATGATTATTTGTTCTAGCTCTGTGAAAAATGCTGGTGTTATTTTCATAAGGATTGCACTGAATGAGTAGATTGCATTGTCTTTCATCTCTTATTACAGTCTTTGGTTTAAAATCTAGTTTGTCTGATATAAGGATAGGTATTCCAGCTTTCTTTTGATGTCCATTAGCGTGGTAAATTGTTCTGCACCCCCTCACTTTCAATCTGGAGGTGTCTTTAGGTCTAAAATGAGTCTCCTGTAAGCAGCATATCAATGGGTCTTGTTTTTTTATCCATTCTGATACCCTGTGCCTTTTGTTTGGAGCATTTAGTCTGTTTACATTCAGGTAAATATTGATAGATATGAATTTAGTGCCATTGAATTGCCTGTAAAGTCACTGTTCCTGTAGATTGTCTTTGTCCCTTTCTCATCTCTGTTACTTTTGGGCTCTCTCTCCACTCAAAAGATACCCTTTAATATTTCTTGCAGGGCCAGTTTAGTGTTCACAAATCCCTTTAGTTTTTCTTTGTCCTAAAATTCTTTACTCTCCTTCTATTCTGAATGACAGCCTTGCTGGATAAAGTATTCTTGGCTGCATATATTTCCCCCTTAGCACATTGAATATATCATGCCAGTCCTTTCCACCTGCCAGGTCTCTGTGGACAGGTCTGCTGTCAGCCTTATGTACCTACCCTTGTAGGTTAAGGACCTCTTGCCCCAAACTGTTTTCAGGATTTTGTCTTTATCTTTGAAATTTGCAAGATTCACTATTATATGTCAAGGTGTTTTCTATTTTTATTGATTTTAAGTAGGGTTCTCTGTGCCTCCTGACTTGAATACCTGTTTCCTTTCCCAAATTAGGGAAGTTCTGAGCCATAATTTGTTCAAGTAAACCTGCCCCTTTCTACTGCTCCTCATCTTTTGGGACCCAGATGATATGGATATTATCTCACTTTATGGAAATGCTGTGTTCTCTCAGTCTCCTTTAATGATCTAATAGTTTTATTTCTCTCTTCAGCTTCCTTATTTTCCATCATTTTATCTTCTATATCACTGATTTGCTCTTCTGTTCCATTCATCTTCGTTTTATTATAGCCTTTACTTAGGACTGTGTTCTTACTTGTCAGTAATAGCATTTTAAATTTAGGCTTGACTAGATTTTAGTTCTTTTATTTCTATAGTAAGAGGTCATCTAGTGTCTTCTATGCTTTTTTAAGCCCAGCTAGTATCTTCATAATCGTTGTTTTAAATTCTAGTCCTGCCATTGTACTTAATATCCGTGTTGATTAAATCCCTGGCAGTAATCCTGTTCTTTTCTTTTAGGGTGATTGTCTCTGTCTTGTCATTATATCCAGAAAAGAAAAAAAAAGAAAGAGAGAAAAGGCAAAAATAACAACAGGAAAAAAAAAGAAAAAAAAAAACAGAAGAAACAAAGCAAAAAAACTATACCCTGGGTGTGTTTTGGTCTGCTTGTTAAAAGAAACTAGATCTCAAAATAAGAAAGAAAGAGAAACTTACATATGTAGTATATGTTTAATAAATTAATATATAGTAATTATCAATATAGTATATTATATAATTTTATAATATTAATACATAATTTATATATAATAAAAATAACATAAAAGTAATACAATGAAGGGAAACAAAAAATAAAAATATCTGTATCTAACATAAAAATTAAAATGAAAAAATAAAAACGAAAAAATAAGAAAATAACTGAAAAAATAAAACTGAAAGACTAAAGAATAAAAGTACAAAAAAAATGCTATCTACTGTTTTCCCCAGGAGACGAAGCTTTGCAGCCCCCTACCATCAGTAAACTTGGTGAGTGTCAGCTGTCCTTGCTGGTCTCCTGAAGGAGGGGCTGTTGGTGGACTTGCCCTAGTGCAAATGCACCGCCAGTGTGTAGGGAGGCAGGGATCAGTGTAACCGGCTCCAGACTCCACTAGGTGGCGCTGTTTTGCTCCCTGAAGGCTTTCAGCACTGAGGGGCGGGATGAATATGGCAGCACACAGCTCATTTAGCCCCAGGACTGAAAGTTCGTGCTCCCCACTCTTCAGTGATCCCTCACAGAAAAGCGACCACTCTTGTCTCCCTAGTTTCTATCAGAACTCTGTGTTCACCCGCCAGTAACAGAGTTTTTGCCACTGAGTTTCAAAACTGCAGAGTTTATGGACTCCAACGGTGCACACTCATCCTGTTCCGCCTGCTGAAGGAGGTGAAGGTCTCACTGTGCTTCTTCTGCCTCTTGCTGGGCGCCTGCCAGGAGAGCGGTCGCCGGACCGTGGAGCAGGTCACAGTTGATGGCAACATATGTCAGAACGCCAGTGCTGAGATTCGCTGTTCTCAGCCGGCTTCCCTGCTCCTATGCCTAGAAACTGCCACACTCAGGCACCTGCATTCTTCTTGTGACCTCAGGGATCCTGAGACAACACTGTCCCACCTGGGGTTCCGTCCTACTTCGTCATCTGAGCACCTTTAAGCCAGGGACATCCCCACTGCAGCAGACTTCTAAAATTTCCGATTTTGTGCTCCACTGCTCATAATTATTTGTGGTCGCCTCCTTAAGCAGGTTCCCTCCCCTCCACCAAATCCTCGGCTTTGTCACATCAGATTCAGGTCTCCACGCCTTCTACCTTCCAAGAAGTAGTTGCTTTTCTACTTGTAGAATTGCAGCGTTTCTTTTCTCAGATCTCCGATTGATTTCTCAGGTGTTCAGAATGATTTGATAACTATCCAACCATATCGAAGGCACCAGACAAACTTAGGATTCCCTACTCCTCCACCATCTTAGCTCCTCCTCACCGGCTTAATTCATTTTTTAAAAATTTTTAGTAAGTTCAGTTAGCCAACACACAGTACATCATGAGTTGGGCAAACAACCCAAAGGTACATCAATAAGTGAATGGATAAACAAATTATAAAACATGTATATAATGGAATACTACTTATCAATATAAAAGCACAAACTAAATAGGCAGCCACATGGATGACACTCAAAATATGCTGAGAAGAAAATGCCAGATACGTGAAATTCTAGAAAAGAGAGATACAGAGTCACAGGAAGCAAAATGACTTCCTGGGGCCAGATGTTGGGGTGACTGGAAAGTGGCACAAGGAAACTTTGTGGTGATATAAATGTTCTAAATTGTGCTTGGGGTGGTGGCTGCACTGTGTACACATTTCTCAAAACTCACTGAACTGTAAACTTGCAGTTGTTGCATGCTGTGTAACACGGGTGCTAGAGTGCTCTCTGATACTTAATAAAACCACCCTGCCTTTATTTCCTTTTAAAATACCATTGTCGGGGCGCCTGGGTGGCTCAGTCGTTCTGCTCAGGTCATGATCCCAGGGTCCTGGGATCGAGCCTCACATCGGGCTCCCGGCTCGGCAGGAAGCCTGCTTCTCCCGCTACCATTCCCTCTGCTTGTGTTCCCCCTCTCTCTGTGTTTCTCTGTCAAATAAATTAAATCTTTAAAAAATAAATCAATAAAAAATAAAATAAAATAAAATACCATTGTCCTATCAAAGTCTCCCCTTTGTTCCTGGTCCCAGATAATTAGAAGTAGAAGAAGCCCAGATCCAATCTACTGGATTAAATTTGTGTGTTCTCTGTTGTATTAGGTTGAACTGTATGAAACTGCTGATACCCAACCATTTTCCCCCAAAAGAGTCATCAAGTGCGGTTTCCAAAAGCACTGTACACTTGCAGAGCTTTGTTTGCTGCATGAGACCAGTGAGCCTTAGGAGGTGAGTGGGTGGTGAAGGAGGGAGGTGAAGCCGCCGTGGAGAGAGGCAAGGGAGACCAGCCTTGCCAAGGAAACACAGTAACTCCCATCTGTGTTTTGGAGTTTGTGTTTGGTTCAAGTTACACCCCCAAAGTGAACCAGTTATTGTGACTTGGAAAACTTGCTTGGTCTTTTCAGCTGATCGGAGAAACGGGTTCCTAAATTTTTAGATGCCTTACTGGCATCGTCTCCACATTGTCTACCTCGGGGCCTGAATTCCAAATAAAATGTGGTTCAAGAGATTTCAAGTAATCTGAAGGTAGGCACAAAGGAGAGACCTAACAGGTCCAGAAACGTAGGTCAGTGTTTGACCCTGCAAGACTTTTAAGCCAGGGAGCTTCCGGCAAATGGCACTTCGCCTAAGCATAGGCCAAGCCTCTGGAGGAAGAGTGGGCCGGCCTGGCGCTCTGCTTCCCGAGAGGGACCTCGCCCAGCAGTTGCTGTGCCTTTACACAGGGTGAGCATCACAGGGCCCTTCCAAGGAGTTGGGAACCAGGCCAGAGACTGGGCTTGGACACCAGCTAGCTGGGGAGTTATTTCCTCAGGCTGGGAATAATGCTGAAAGCTCTCGCTCTTTAAAATAAGAAGTTCGGGGCGCCTGGGTGGCTCAGTCGTTAAGCGTCTGCCTTCGGCCCAGGTCAGATCCCAGGGGCCTGGGATCAAGCCCCGCATCGGGCTCTCTGCTCTGCGGGAAGCCTGCTTCTCCCGCTACCATTCCCTCTGCCTGTGTTCCCTCTCTCGCTGTGTTTCTCTCTGTCAAATAAATAAAATCTTAAAAAAAAAAAAATAAATAAAATAAAATAAAATAAGAAGTTCGGAAGGAGACCCTTGCAGGGGAGAAAAGGGAACCACTGGACCCCACCTGCTGAGCTGCCTTGTGAAGAGATGGTACGTTTGGCAACACTGTTGCCTACAGAAGCAGGAAAATAAGTTGTATCTAATGAACTCATGGATTCTTCTGTTATTTCTAGGCAGAATGTTAAAAAAAAAAATGTTGGTGGGCCATTTATTTGTTAATTTAGCCGAATCTGGTACGATGCAGAAAAAGATGAGCCAAAGAAGGAACTGTGTGGCTTTCCAGCATTTCGATGAGATCCCGAGGGCTGAGGGCCTTCTCAATCTGAAAATGAAATGGTCTCCCACTTCTAGCATCCCCAACGGCAGAAGTCTCTCAAAGGAAAAACATCAAACATAAGGAGTGCTTATATAATCCTTTATTAAGACCTCAGAAATATTTACAGGTAGTGATTTCAAAGTAGACCCTCTCAGCTAGACGGAAGGGCTTTTAAGAATCTCAGGGGCGACGTTGTCCCACAGGCACCCTGCCCCGCAAGGGAAGAGGAAAGTCTCCTGAAATAGAACCGTGGGCGTGGCTTTCATCTAAGGGGCTAGACCGGAACCCGAGCCCTAAGGAGCCTACAACGTGTATTTCTGAGATGTAATTCACACATCATCAGACTCACCCTGTAAAGTGGATAATTCCGTGGCTTTAGTGCTCGCACAAGGCTGCGCAGCGGTCTCGGCTATTTCCAGCATGTTTTTATCCCCCTAAACAGACAAGCCGTTATCTATTGGCCGTCATTTCGTATTCTCCCTCCTCCCAGCCCCTGGCAAATCTACTTCATGTCTCCCCACATTTGCCTCTCCTGGACATTTCACGTGCTTTGACTCCTACAATTTATGGCCTTGTGTGTGGCTTCTTTTCCTTAGCGTGAGGCTTCCAAGCTTCCTCCGTGTTGTAGCCCGTGGTGGGCCCCCGTCTTGTTTCAGAGCTGAATAGTTCGTTGCCTGAATCAGCGGTGTCTTGTTGATCATCAACTCATGGACATCTGGGCTGTTTGTACTTTTTGGCGATTCCGAATAAGGTTGCTGTGGACATCTGCGAGCAAGCATTTTGCGTGAACATACCTTGGGTACATGCCTAGTAGAATTGCTGGACTGTGGGATAACTCCATGTTTAACCTTTTTGTTTTCACGGTTTTCCAAAGCAGCTAGCTGTACGATCTGACCTTTCCACTGGCCATGAATGTATTAGAGTTCCTAATTCTCAACATCCTATCTAAAACTTGTAATTGGTGTATATTCATTTTTATATGTATATACTGTGTTGCTATGTTACTAGCAAATCGTATACCTTAAGATCCTAAGGTAGTATTGCTAAAATTATAAGTAAACTTTGGGCACTAATGGGCTTGATGACCTCTGAAGTCTCTTCAAAAGTGAGATTCTACAGTTCTAAATGTAATCTCAATACTACTAAATTTTCAAATAGTAAAAAGACTTCTCAGCCAGAGACTAACATTAATTATAAGCAATTGAAACACAAACCAAGTTGTAATATGACAGAGAACTCGAGTATTTGGAGCTTGGTGTACAGGTCGAATCCCATGAAAATTTAATTAAAATGAGAGCCAAGATCCCTAAGCCCCAGATGGAGACCCATCCTGAAATTATACAGAAAAACCCACACACACACCAAATTTTCTAGTGGCATCCCCTTTACCCATTTGCACCTTCTGGAGCTGGTCCAGGAGGAAGAGAATAGCAGGTTGTGTCTTCACACTCCCTCATGGCTTTGAGGAAACCACCAGCTGGTCCACCATATTCACAGGTGAATATTTATTTAATTTGTATATAAATTTTACATGATATCCATGGTGCTATAAACATAGGCACATTTTTTTTTAACTCAACAGTACATTCAAAAATTACTCCCTCACCCCCATCGGCTCCAGTCCCCTCAAGATGGAATACCACGTATTTGTAACAGAAAGGACAGAAAGGCTCTGCTCATTAATTTCAGGCAAATGCATCTTTCAACATTTTAATCACATCAAGTGAAAGAATTAATTAAGTGCCTCTACCTGGGTGTTTTTAAGAGGTTTATGGGTTTTTTTTCTTCTACTTAGTTCAAGTCGGGAAAGAGATTGCTACTATATTTCTATTGGCCTTCTTTAAATCCCTGGGATGGTTAGGGCTCCCTGAACCTCATCTACCGGCAAATGGGTGGCTTCCCACTAAGTACAGTTGAAATATCAGTCATTTGTATTGATTGGCCCTTAGAGGGACAAACATGAATTTAATAATTCATTGATTCAACTAAGAAACAGATTAAACACAGAGCAGATTGGACAAAAACAAGTTCCCCAAAATGAATCAGTTGATTCCCTGACTCTACCCAGGCATGATCCAGACCTCTGACTGTGTGTCATTTACAACATTCATAACACACATCAAGACAAGATTAAAATCTACAGTGTAAAATCATTATGTAATTTCTTCAATTCAGAAACAAGGAAAAATGAGTTTTTGAAATTGGTTCATCATAGTCACTCTGATATGATACACTTAACTCTGAAGGAAAAAACAAGGATTCATATACACAATTCTCTAGTAAAATTGTCTACTTCTTGCTAATACATTTCAAATCAGAAAATGCATGAATTTATTCAAATGTATCTTTCTAAAATATAAATATTTAAATTAAGTTTTTATAAATGCAGAGAATGTAATTTGTTGATACCCACCCAGATATTAATCAGTCTAAAACTCAAGTAATGAAGAAATATTTGTAATTATGATCATTTTAATTTGTCTATAAATATAGAATAGGATCTTTGCAATTTAATTATGAGTAATTAACTCATACTTCCTATAGTACTGAGCACCTTAGATTACATATTGTTAAATTGAACTATTGGCATTAATATATATATTTTAATGTTATTTACAATGCATAATTCTCTTGTATAACAACATTCCAGTGACTTTGAAAATATGTAATGAAAGAGTGCAGTATAATTTACATACAAATCAAAGCTTTCCTATAACATTCAGGGTGGGACTTCACTCTTCAGCATTTTAAAATGGGAAACCAAAAAAAAAAAAAATCAGTCACCTAAAGCTGTGTTTCCCAAAGTATTTATTTTATTTTATTTTATTTTATTTTATTTTATTTTATTTTAGTAATCTCTGCACCCAACAGAGGGCTTGAACTTAAGACCCAGAGAGCAAGAATCACATGCTCTACTGACCGAGCCAGCCAGGAGCCCCTGTTTTTGTTTTTTTTTAACACTTGCTTCACAAAATGCTCTGTCAGAAAGGAGCTCTGTAAGTAAGTGTAGGAATGGTACACGGGATCCCCCCTTGAAGAATCACAATGTGTACATCAAAGTCTTTGAGGAGACCCACAACCATGAAATTTGTTTGTTTCTTACGTCCATATTTAACACATTTTTGATCCTCAAACCTCCTATTTTTACTGCCCATTCCACACGCCCCCCCCTCAACAAAACACCTCTCCGTCAATGCCCTTTGGAACTAGTGTTACATGATGCACACTTTGGATGCCACTTTGTAACTCAATAAACATATGTGTCTCAGTGGGCAAAATTACATTCCTTTAAAACAGTTTGACTTTTAAAAGCTCTTTGCATAGGTATTGGCTCAAAGACAATTCTGAAAAAACACGGAGTTCGAATCCAGAGCACTTGTTTATGTAAACCACAAGGGAAAGAAGAGTTAACAAACGCTTACAGAAACTCTAGAGCTAATTTTTAAGGTTCGAGGAAGGTGACTCCAAAATCAAATATTAGAGGTGTCTTTTGGGTGAATTTGAATTGAAAGGTAAAAATAAAAGCATTAAATCAGCAATACTCTCTGTGTTGTCTGAAAATATCCTTGTAGAAAAATATCAGGTCATTGTATTATTTCCCTGGAACTCCTAAGAGCTGTGGATGCTGTCAGATGCTCTAGGACGGGTCTGAAAACGCATGCATGCGAGCACAGGCAGAAACAAGGGTCAATAAAATGCTCAGTACGTCTACTGAAAACCACAAAATGGGGATAATTAGTTAACCTCACGTAAGTTGTTCATATATATATATATATATCATGTAGATATATATATGTTATATATATGAGATATATATGTTATATATATATATCTCAAGTGACAATCTTTTAAAAAAATATGCGTAATTTCCTTTCTCTAAGTAAAGCTATCAGTCTTGGCTGTAAGATCGCACACCTTGGTGTGAGCACAGTCCCCGCTTAATCATCTCTCAAGAACGCTCCTCTTCTGCACCACAAAGCTTTGCAATATCAACAGTCTACTTTGGCTCAGATTCCACCAGTTTCCAGCTCAGATAAGTATCTGATGCTTTATTTAATTCCTGCTCAGCATATGCTAATGAGAACACTGCAGGATCATTCTACATCACTGAAAGAGAATTCATTAAGAAGAGAATTACAGCCGCTTCATACTTAAAATAAAACGTGGGTTTCCACTTGAAGCACCTCTCTTTCCTTACCAGCAAAAGTCAACTCAATTGGAAGTAGGCAATAAATCACAATAAAGCAAGGGATCATTGTTACTGGGGGTGAGAGAGGTGAAAATGTCCATTCTTCATCTATTCAGCTCTTGCTTACCTGGGTGAACCAGTTGCCTAGAAACTGGTATGAGTAGGATACACACGCACTGTTCTCGTGTTCATCATGTCCTTGATTGTCACTATTTCAAAACTAGGCTGTGTATTTGTTTCCATTCGCCCTCACTTCGTTACCCTTCTACCGTTCTAAAGAGCCTGTTTTCCTTGGATATTCCTCCTGGGGTTGTCTTGCCCCCACCCTCCCCCCCACCCTGGTTGCTGGCAAAGCTGACAGAGAAGTCTGGGGCAGTCGAGAGGACTCGGGGATCTAAAGCTGACCGTGACGTGCCACACCTGGTGCGCCACTCGTGGCTTCTGATGTCACCGCCGGGGGCACAGCCTCCCTCTCCCTCGTTTTCTGGAGGGCGAGTCCCCCCTCGGTTCAGGCCACCAAGCCCAGTCTTGTGATCTTCGCCGACAGGAAGGAGTGAATGATGAAAACAATTGGCTTGGGGCAGGAATGAAGATCCAGTTGCTGAAATTCCAAAAGAAGATATGCATGTCAGCAATTTAAAATCGATGCTTGATGCAGGATTATGGTTTTAAATCCTTGACCCCCAATGACGTTTAAAAAATAGCTCTTTGAACTTATTTCTTACATCTATCTTTGTTCCCGAAATAGGATTTGTGAAATTTATATATACCAATAGCATAAATGTTGATGTTGCCTTTCTGGACGGTCAAAACTGGTTTTGGTTATCGCGATAGTGACAGTATTTATGTCTGGTTACAGCTTGAAGCACAACTCAATGTCACATCTGAAGATTCAGTTTTAGTCCTTGTTTTAACACTTTAGGGGAAAAAAACTACTTTTGAGATATGTGATCCTGGACAAGTCACTTAAAATTTTTCCCAGTCCTGGGGCGCCTGGGTGGCTCAGTGGGTTAAAGCCTCTGCCTTCCACTCAGGTCATGATCTCAGGGTCCTGGGATGGAGCCCCACATTGGGCTCTCTGCTTAGCAGGGAGCCTGCTTCCCTCTCTCTCTGCCTACTTGTGATCTCTCTCTCTGTCAAATATATATATAAAATCTTAAAAAAAAAGTTTAAAAAAATTTTTTTTCTCCAGTCCTACCTAAATCACAGGGTATTCAGTGAGAATTATTCAATGAGATATTCGATGAGGTAATTACAGTATTCAGTGAGATATAGTATCTCATTGAATGGGGAAACCACACTGCTAAGCAGCTGTGTCCCCAGCATCCTGTGTCCTTGGATTGTTGTAACCTGTGTGTCACCTGGTAAGGCCCCTGCCAAAGTCTTTCCCTTCTCAGCGGTTCCTACGTGTGGCCCCACCAGTGAGCAGAGAGAATAAGAATCAGGTGGAAATTTTTTCACCTGACCTAAGTCAGGAAAGCTAGAGGAGTTGTTCCCAATCCCAAGCGGACGACACTGTGGGGAACAGCCACCTGGGTGTACAGTAACATCTAGCGAAGTTAGGGTTGTACTGATCATGAATCAGGCACTGTCTGAATATTCCCTCCACACCGTCTTATGTAATTCTCACAAAACCCCTATGAGCTTATTGCCATTATCTGCATGTTTTATATGGGAGACTGAGATCGGAAGACGTTCTAAGACTTTCTGTGATGCCGGAGTTGGGGTAAAACCACGGTTCTGTCCCACTAACATGGAATGCAACTTTTGGAAGGAATCTACTTTAGTGACTTTATTTTATGGACAGAGAGACCCAGCTCCAAAGACGTAAAAGGACGTGCCCAAGATGACTAGTGAGTTAGTTACAGACGCAGAAAGAGAACACGGTCTCTTGACCCCCAATTTATTCCATTTCCTGCAGCCCATGTCTGCTCCCTTCACCAGAAAGGGAGAGGAAAGGCCTGGCGGGGCCGCCTCCTGGGGCTGGAGAGCCAGGCCTGGGGAAGCTGTGCGTGAACTTGCACTTCTCAGCCGGGTGGGCTGGCAGCAAACACCCAGTCCTGCCTATATTTTCCAAGTCAGGTTGTAATTACAGGCTTCAGAAAAGCTGAAATTTAGACATAAGTGATTTTCCTCACAGGCAAAAATAGCCTTGATTTCTCAAGCCAAGGCTAAGGCCAAGAGACTTTTGTTTTTTGGTTTTTTGGTTTCTTTTGTTTTTATTTTGCTAGGGAGCTGCTGCCTTTAGGAAAGAGTACTCGGTTGAATGATGGACAGGGCAGCAACTGAACTACAAGTATCCCAAGTAAAATGGACTTTCAGATCACTTGTTTATTTCCAAACTGCTACTTCAGGCTGAACTTACCAAAACACACAAACAAGACAAAACCCCTTAAAACCCTGCAGATCCATTTTAAAGGCTGGGAAGATGACGAGCTGGGAACTGTTCTCTCAAAGTGAGTTCCAATCAGCAGTCCCAGGGCAGCCCAGGCTGCTGCCCTCTTCCGACTGCCCGCAGCACCCCCGGGGGGCGGGGGTGGGGGAGAAGCGCGGGGCTGGGCTGGGCACTGCCAGGCGTCCCTCGCACTAGAGCCCCGCTCGGACTTTGAAATGAAGGCCTCCTGTTCTCCAGCGTGGTCTCCGCCCGCCCCTTCCGTCAGCCCCCGATCCGTCCCCCTGAATGCTTTCCAGAGAAGTCCTGGTCCAGTCCCACCGGGAGGCATCACTGAAGGGGCTGGAGGCGGAGGGAGGGATGGCCGGAAGGCCACAGGTTTCACTGAAATTACTGGAGCTTTGAAATTGGGGTTTACCTCCGCAGTTTATATATTTCCCGTCCCTGTTACCAAGCAGAAGTCAATGACTACTTGTTGACTACCCCAGTGACTTAGGAAGGACTTAAAAAGAGAGCCTAGTTATTACGGAATCAAGGTCCTCTTAAAAGTTCTGCATTTGACAGCTTAAATGAGATGCTAGGTCTTCCTGAGGGTGTCAACAACTACACTTGCTGGAAAGAACAGGCAATTCTCACCCTTCCATCATATTGAAGAAATACACTTTTTTTTTTTATTATAATAGGCAGTGATAATCGCAGGAAATTGTGAATTTAAACACACTGGCTGTTTGCATATTATTACTATCTTTTTTTTTTAAGATTTTATTTATTTGACAGCGAGAGAGGGAACACAAGCAGGGGCAGGTGGGAGAGGGGGAAGCAGGCTTCCCGCGGAGCAAGGAGCCCAATGTGGGGCTTGATCCCAGCACCCTAGGATCATGACTTGAGCAGAAGGCAGATGCTTAACCGACTGAGGCACCTCTTTGCATAGTATTGATAAAAGTATAAAAGTTACTTTAACTTACAAATTTGCAACTTTCATTAGACATTATTTGCCATTAGCCGGAAACTTCTGGGCCCTCATCTGGCCTTCTCTCCATGTGGGTATTGCTGACCAGTTTCTCTTTGTTTCCTGCTGCCCCTTCTACTCTGCCCCTGGTCCTGACTGTCCACCTCCGTGTTCTCCAAATGCTGTGCTCCTCGGAGACCTCCCACCTGGCTGGCCCTGCTCAGCTTACATCCTTGCACCCCTGACACCAGCACATCGTGGAGGCTAGATTAGAGACTTCATACTTTTAAAAAATGAATGGCGTAGGGGCACCTGGGTGGCTCAGTCAGTTAAGCGTCTGATTTGGGCTCAGGTCATGATCTGGGAGTCCTGGATCGAGCCCCACGTCGGGCTCCCTGCTTAGTGGGGAGTCTGCTTCTCCCTCTCTCTGGGTGCTCTCTCTGTATCTCAAATAAAATAAACAACTTTAAAAAAAAAAAAGAATGGTGCATTTTGAAGCTGGTGGGACCCTATGTGATAAGAATTTAATGCCGACTTTCTAAGATTCCTTGATTCAAATATTTAGTTGGTATGCTAGTGGGAAATGAGACCAAAGTAAGGAACTTTGGTATAATTGGATCTAATCATAGTTTTTCAAGGATCAAATAAGACATGAACTTGCAAGTACTCTGTAAACAGCCAATGGCTACACAAATAATAAGGTCATGTTGCGTTTGCAAGCCCTCACAGATGTGTTACCCAATGAAAAACATGAACTCACGCTGTCTATAGAAACACACTTACGATCTCTCCATCTTTGCCTCCAAAATCTAGATACAGCATCCTGATTCCATCGTCTGAAGACATTTTCAGCTTTTCATAGGGAGACTGGATGATTGTCTTGGGAAAGGCACCCTCCTGCGGTTCAGTGGTAATGGAAAATCCGTTCTCATAATGTACGGTCAGGCGGCACTCCTGGTTTTTGTAGGTGCAAGCTGAAGGGTGAGAGGAGAGAGCGGGGTAGCCACAGCGGGGTGGTCCCTTCTCCAGGGACTTACCTGGAATGTCTCCCCCGTCCAGGACCGGCCACACATTTCTCCTCAGGTGGAAAATTAATCGTTGCTCACAAAAATATTCTCCTTGGACTGACTTTGATACTGTCATTTAAACTTGTCCCATGAAATCAAGGGAAATAAGCTGAAAGAATTCCTCTTGCTGGGATTTACTGAATTTTATCGGGGCTCTAGCCTTCCTCTGTGTGGGCGTACTTACCCTCCTCGGGCCTTGGCAGGGAGAAAAAGACCTGACATTTGATTGAGGGTGGGCTAGCTCTGAGCGGTCATCGTCATGGTCCTCCCCCGCCCCGCCGACGCACCCACGCACGCGCACCCCACTGCCATGCACCCCCCCACACCCCGCCCCGGGAAAGGAGTGAGCATTCCCCTATTCTGTTACCGATGTTAACAAATGTAAGCCACCTAAGAAGTCGGGAGTGAGCAGCTTAAAAATAATCCCATTTTTAATTTTTTAAAAAAGTCAAATAAAACTCATTTTATAAATAGAAATGAGTGTTTTAGAGCTTTCCCTGGAGATCTGAGGACCGTGGGTCCGGGGAAAGCTGGACTGCAGAGCGTGGCCCCTTCACGCAGAAGGCTGCTTCCCGTCTCTGCTCAGGGGGTGGTCACAGGGGACCCTCTGATCCGAGGGAACAAAACCAACACCTCTTGATCGGGACACGGGCCAGCTTTTATGTGTGATCCTCAGGGCGTTTGGGAAACGGTATCAGTGCTCTAAGCGTCTGAGCTGGACTGGGGACTGCCCCAGAATCCTAGTTCCTATTTAGGAAGACTTGCAAAGGTTTAAACCTTTGATCAAAGAGTTCTGGAAAAGGTTATTAAGTCTCAGGTTGGATTTTTCGCCTCACAGAACGCCACATTTAACACACCCGGGCAAGTAAATTGGCTCAGACCTTCATATACATCTGAAAGCACTTTAGGGAAACCAGGACTCGCCTCCTCCTCCCCCCACCCTCCACCCCCCAGGGGATGGGGGTTTGGGAGGAGTAAGAGTCAGGGCATTAGGACTGTGCTGTCCCATCCTTAGCGCAGCTCGGCTTTATAAACCAAACTGAACTTCAACTTCTGAAGCAGGACCTTAGCTCAATATATTATAGGTGAAAAAAGAGCAAAGCTCAGAAAGCTGCAATGTGTCACAATGGAGGTGGCTTAGAATCCGAAATTCACAAGTTCTTTCCACTCTGCGCCATGTGTCTTTCTCAAAGTCTGGCAGTGGGGACGTAGAGGGATGTAGAGAGGGACCTCGGCAAAGAGTCAAGAGTATTAACTGTACGGCTGGGGGGCCTTCCAGGTTTGGGGGAAAGGAAGAGGGGACTCTTATCTGCTCACAGAAGGAGGTGGCTTTTAATTGAAGCTCTGGTTGAAAGTGTATCCCTTCCCCCGACTTCCTACAGGCATCTTTCAATTGGTAACTAAGGCTGTTATTTCCCAAAGGTCCGCTACATTCTCTAATAGATTTCTGAGTCCTTCTGAGCAGAGCCCCCCTGTCAATCTCATCTTCTCGGGAGGTCCGCAGACCCCTGCGGACCTGGGATGGCTAAAGAGCGGCATGGCTCTCGGTATGGTTTCCCATCTTAAATCCTTATTTTTGACCCTCTTTACTTCTGTTACCTGTAGAATAAGTGGGCAAGTGAGCTTTTTTCTTCTTTTTTCTTTCTCTATATTTGAACTTTAAAGCTATGCCCTCAGATATTCAGAATTGACTGATTGTGGTGACTTTCAATACTAGTTGACCTCAGCTGGCGTTCACGGCCTTTGTGTAATGGAACGGATTATCTGAAGATGTTCTCAATCCACATAGGACAAATCGAACACATTAGCAAGTTAATTGAAGCTCTGATTAAAACATAAGGCCCATTCCCCAACTCCCTGAAGGCATCTTTCAGTCTGTAACTGGGCTGCACCTGTGGTGGTTCCAGAATTTCTTCTCTCCCACCACCCTGCTAGCTCAGTGCACACGGTGCTTTGTTATTTCCTTTGGCTGGTCCACCAACGGCTCCATGGCTTTCCTGTCCAAGTAGAGATCAGCTTATTGGAAAAGAAAGATTTTACAAAATCTGCCGAATGTAAACTAAACCAAATTCCCTGGGCCTTCTCCATTCTCTCCTAGAACACTCCTGAATTTGTTGCAAGGGTTGTGAACTTCTCTGGCATCTACACATATCAGTTCATTAGGTCTAGTTTCCTGGTTTTCTAACTCTCAGGTCCAAAGCTCTGGTTTTTCTTGCCGTACAGATGCAATAAGAATAAGAATAAGAATAAGAATAAGAATAAGAATAAGAATAAGAATAAGAATAAGAATAAGAGCTCCGGGGACACTCTCAAAAGGTTTCCAGCAATGACGGGAAATGGTGGGGGGCACCAATCAGTTTCAGGGTAATTACAAAAAGATGCCAATTTTGTTTGAGTGGCTGCAGCAGACATTCTACAAAATATCTGGCTTTTCATGTTGGCATGAGTAGAGGAAATGTACAGAAACCCCACCACACTCTGACGTGTGTCCCATCTTTTTTACTACTCCTGAGTGGGAGCTGCCCCCGGAGGGGTTGCTCCCTGGTCAGTGCTGCTCCCAGAGAGCTCCATGGCCCAGCAGCATCCAACATGGTAGCCATTAGGTAGGCACAGGGGGTGACTGAGCCCTGGAAATGTGGCTCTTGTGACTGAGGAATCCATTTAATTTTCATTAGATTACATTGAAATAGCCACACATGACCAGAAGCTAGCATACTGGACAGCACAGGTCTGGGGAAATATTGACAAGAGTAACAACTAATAATAACATATAGTGAGAGCTTACTTATGTGTCAAGCACCAGGCTAGGAGCTTTACGTGGATTATTTCTCTTCATTCTTGACAACAACTCTTTGAGGTTGGTATGATTATTTCCTTCTTTTTAAAGATGAAGAAAACAAGAGATGCAAATACGAGAAGTAAGAGATTAAGAAAGAAATAGGAGGGGCGCCTGGGAGGCTCAGTCGGTTAAGCATCTGCCTTGAGCTCAGGTCATGATCCCGGAGTCCTGGGATCGAGTCCCATATTGGGCTCCCTGCTCATCGGGGAATCTGCTTCTCCCTCAGCCTTTGCCTCTCTCTCTCTGTTTCTCATAAATAAATAAATAAAATCTTAATAAAAGAGAGAGAGAGAGAGAAAGAAATAGAACTGGAATTTGAATCCAGGGCTTTCTGGCTTAAATCCCACGGCATGTCTGTTTCCTTGTACTGGTTCCCCAAAGACAGAGGAAATGAAAGAACAGGTGAGAAAACATGACAGAAGAGGGTGAGCAGAGAGTATTCTAAGCAGCAGCCGTGTGGGACTCAAAGGTAGAGGAAGACTGTTGTTGAGGATACCAGCTACTCTGGCACATGCGCCCTCATTACGAGTGACGGCAGAAGACGTGGAAGAGAGTTTGGCCCTCAATCTCAGAACCAGAAGCAATCTTAGATCTCAGAATCAGGAGCCACAGCATCAGAGACATAGTTATCTGTACGTGGTGCGGGCTGCTGAAAATCACCGGGTGGGTGTGGAATCCACCTTAGCAAATGTACAGGATCTTATTTTATTATTTTTTAAAGACTTATTTATTTTGGAAAGGTGGGGAGGGCCAGAGGGAGAGGGAGAGAGAATCCCAAGCAGATTCTGGGCTGAGCGTGGAGCCGATGCGGGGCTCGAGTTCATGACCCTGAGATCATGAGCTGAGCTGAAACCAAGAGTTAGCTGGATGCTTAATGGACTGAGTCACCCCGGTGTCCCAATGTACAAGATTTTACAGTATATACCTAGCTTATTATTTTAGCTGAGATTCATATTAGTTTCTAGTCCCTAATTTTATCTCTGCCCAATAAAAAAATTAAATTATCTATATATTTACATATAGATGCATTTCTACCTATCTGTCATCTATCAGTCACCCATCAATCATCTGATATGGAGAGTGGCATGAAAACCATTTATCACAGCAACCTGATTTATCACAGAATTGCTGGGTTCTGACCAGTGGTACAGCAGTGAGATCCATGTCTCGGTGGACCCTGGAGCCAATGAAGACTGGTCTTTAGAATGACACAACGTGGTGTTAAAGTCAGTTGACATTCATTAGTTGTGAATCCTGGACAAGTTACTTAACCTTTCTTAAGGATCTGCTTCCAGATTTGGTCAAATCAGACTGGAAGGGAATTGTAAGGATTAGATGAGATAAGGTAATGATTTGCGACCCGGGACACCTCTGAATCCAACGTTCCACAAATCTAAGCAATATTTACACTGATACGTGTGTTCCACTTAATTTAATTTTTTAAAATGTTGGTCTTATCTTGATTCATTGACTTCTGGACCCATAATAGGGTTGTTTCTCATAGTGTGGAAAACAGCGAGAGTCATTATATGAAATGCCTGGCACATCATGAGTACACTCAATAAATAGGACAGTATAGATAGGGCCCTTCCTGGGGCCCCTGAGTGGCTCGGTCCTTAAGCATCTGCCTTTGGCTTGGGTCATGATCCCAGGGTCATGGGATCGAGCCCCGCATCAGGCTCCCTGCTCAGCGAGGAACCTGCTTCTCCCTCTCCCACTTCCACTCCCCCTGCTTGTGTTCCCTCTCTTGCCATGTCTCTGTCAAATAAAAAAACAAAATCTTTAAAAATATATAAATTACATATATATATATTTATATATATAAATAACATATATATCCTTCTACAAACATGTAATCCATGTGAATAATCCATGTAAATCCTGCTTCCTGCACCAACTAGTCCTTTCTTAGAACTCTGCACAAATGGGGCCGTGCTCTCTGTGTGCTCCTTCCATTCTGCCTTGGCTTCAACATTCAGACCAGCAGCACCGTTGGCTCCTCTCAAGGCTCTGCCCTTTGCTGTTGAACCCCACTGCCCGTGCCTCTGTGTCCTGCTCTTTTTCACAAACTGGTGCCCCAGTTTCCTGATCAACTCCATGAGCTGCCAAAATTGTTATTTCCAAGAATTTTATTCTGTGATCAATGACTCAGAGTTGGTCCCTGCTAGTCAGTGCCTCAAAGCTCGTCCCTGCAGGAAGCCCCCCGCAGAGGTCACAGGTAGGACAGGTAGGAAAGTGACCTCTGGCTCTCCAGGTGACCAACTTTTTTTGAATGGAGCTGGGAAAAGGCTTACATTTGAGTAGGGCGTATGGTGCCCTAAGTTGGAAGCATTTTAAGTTCACTTCTGGAATTCCAAACAGCCCTGAAGGCCGACACTGGAAACGACGCTGAGGAGGGGTGGAGGAGAGGGCGCGCTGGTGCCCTGAGAGCTGGCGGGGCTCACCTGTGGTGACTTCGGTGACCAGTTCCGCCGAGTTGTGGCAGCCCTGCACGATGGTCCTCGTCCAGTGGGAGAGGTCCCTGCTGGTCTCGGCCCTGAACAGGTGCGTTTCAATCCCCTGCCTGGTGCCTGTTCGCGTTGCGAAGGACAGATCCACACCAGCCTGAGGTGAGCCTTTGCCTGGACCTGAATGGACCAGCCTGTTGAGAGAGAGAAAGAGAGACAGAAAATCATCAAACGGAAAAGCACTGTGTTCCCCTGACTTGTCACCTGGTGAAAAGCTCCCAGATTGCCGATTTGCTCTCGGTTTTCCGCCCAAGGACCAAAGGGTCTGTTCTGGCGTCCCCGTTCGCTGTCGTTTTTCTGCCTTCCGCTCAGCCCGTTCGTCCCCAAGGCCAGAGTGGGACTTAAAGGTGCCCGGGTGACACGTGCAGAGGAGCTGAAGGACATGCCTTTAATGAGACAAGTTCAACCACACTCGCTCAGCCAAAAAGAGAATGAAGAAAGCACAGAAGAGACCAGTTTTAAAGGGTGTGCCAGTCCCTTCCTCTCCGTTCCATTCCTGGGCATGTGTATGTGCCAGGGCGAGCGTGACACTGTTTCCTGCGTCAGATTCCCTGCCCCTGTGTTTCTTGTGGTTCTGAGCATCTGGCTGCGCTGAACGTCCTTCTGGGGACGTGTCCATCGGGCACACGGCATCCAAGCCAGCAAACCACGGGAGACTCAGCAGCCGCAGCAGCGAGCTGTGCCCTTGTGTCAAGGACCAGGAAGAACTGGCGAAGCTGGGCTAATTCTCTCTCTGGGAGAGAACTGCACGTTATGGGAGATTTCAGGGATTTCCGAGGGTGATTTTTCCCACACGACGTTCACCCTGGCTTTAAAACACACGCCCAGCACAAAACGTGACTCCCATGGTAGATATGTTCCGAAAGGCCAGACGGAAGAAATGAGGACTCTCAGATTCCGAGAGCTACCCTTCTGAGCAGGCACTGGCTCCTACTTCTCACGTGGCCCCTTTAGCCCCTGGGGTCTCTCCTGCTCTCTCCTGCCCCTTGATGTATCAGCCTCCTTTGGGGAGAAACGCTCCTATCAATAATTTGCAGGATAGCGCGAGTATAATTCAGTAAATGTTACTTCTCCCCAGGATATTTGCATTTGCAGCCTTATCTTTTAACACAGAAAGAAACACCAGCATTTGTTAGAGAAATTCCAGGTGTCTATTCACTTGGTACAGGGGAGAGGTACTTCTCCTAGGCAAAGGGCTTATTCCCTCCAGATTAAAAACTGCACAGAGGAAATCCGAAAGCTTATTTTCTCTCATAAGCTTAAATGTTGTAAAGCAAACTTATTGGTGAAATAAAACATTGCAAGCTGTTGAATTTCGAGCAATGAGCTTGTTGTTTAATTCTGAGGAGCTTTCTTTTACTCATAAATTGGTGGGAGGGGTGTTTGGTAGGGCTGACCTGAAGGAAAAGGTTCATTGAAAAGCTTTTTGGTTGCAAAATTTGTTGAAGATAGAGAAGTATTCAAGAGATAATGAATGTTGGCAAGAATATGGAGAAAAGGGAACCCCTGCACACTGTTGGTGGGCATTTAAATTGGTGCAGCCATATTGGAAAACATATGGAGGTTCTGCAAAAAAAAAATTAGAACTACCAGATCCATCAATTCCACCTCTGGGAATATGTCTAATGAGGCAAAATCAGTATCTCAAAGAGGTATCTACAACCCATGTTCTTTGCAGCACTATTCACAAGAGACAAGATATAGAAAGAACCTACCTGCCCACTGGTGGATAAATGGATAAAAAAAATGGGGCGCGCGAACACACAACACACACACACACACACACACACACACACACATTAGAATAGTATTTGGCCTTAAAAAAGAAGGAAATCTGCCATTTGCAACAGCATGAATGAGCCTGGACGGCATTATGCTAAGTAAAATAAGCCAGACAAAGACAATACTGGGTGGTATTGTTCTAATGTGGAATCTGAAAAAGGTCAAGCTCCTAGAAACAGAGCAGAATGATGGCTGCCAGGGGCTGGAAGCTGGGAGAAATGGGGGAGATGTTGGTC
This sequence comes from Procyon lotor, assembly GCA_028646535.1. Taxonomy (NCBI): domain Eukaryota; kingdom Metazoa; phylum Chordata; class Mammalia; order Carnivora; family Procyonidae; genus Procyon; species Procyon lotor. The sequence goes on from CM053606.1 coordinate 147,929,179, forward strand.
AAAGGTTACAAACTTTTAGTTATGAGTAAGTCCCGAGGATCTAATGTACCACATGATGACTATACTTAATAATACCATATTGTATACTTGAAATTTGCTAAGAGAGTAGATCTTAAGCATCTCCCCCCAGACACATGCCCCAAAAGTCACTAGGTGAGGGGCTAGGTGTGTTAATTAACTCGACTCTGGTAATCATTTCGCTATATATATATGTATAGGAAATTATTATTTTGCGTATTTTAAATTTTATCAATTATAGCTCAATAAAAAATACTAATCAAAGAGAAGGTCCACCAATCTCATTGAGAGAAGACTCTGGGACAGTGTGCTGGTGTGATCTCCAAAATCCAGGTGAGGCTAAAGGAAAAGCAAAGCATTTCTCAAGAGCCTACCACAGGTTTCCAAGGGATTGAGGGCCAGGTAAAAAAAATCATTAAGAAAATGTACGTATAAAAAACCAAGAGTTCACATTGTTCTCTTAGTTGCCCAAAAGTGTTTTTCTAGGGGCGCCTGGGTGGCTCAGTCGTTAAGCGTCTGCCTTTGGCTCAGGTCATGATCCCAGGGTTCTGGGATCGAGGTCCACATCGGGCTCCCTGCTCTGCGGGAAGCCTGCTTCTCCCGCTACCATTCCCTCTGCTTGTGTTTCCTCTCTCGCTGTGTTTCTCTCTGTCAAATAAATAAAAAATCTTTTTAAAAAAAAGTGTTTTTCTACTCGAAGCTGTTTACGTTTTAGTTGCTTCAGCAAATACACCTAGCTCTTCCTTTTTAAAATCTTAAAATCTCTATCGGTTGGGGGTGCCTGGCTGGTTCAGTCAGAAGAGCACGCAGCTCTTGATCTGGGGGTGCTGTGACCCACGTGGGGTGCAGAGATTATGTAAATAATTGAAATAATCTGTGAGATCTATGAAATAACAATGCTAATAATAACACTGTAAACTGTCCATGTTTGGCACAGATCGAGCATACTGTTTGTACCAAGCATCACTCCCATAATCCCCTTCCCTACACCTCGTGCTTCTACCCTCGGATTCCTTATTTTAAAAATGCGATTCCTGCCTCCTGTGCTTGGGATTTAATATCATAAAATACATAAAGCACTTCATCCAGTGTTTAGTGATCATAAGAAGCATTCTGTAAATATCAGTTCCCTTATGCCTTCCCTAGCCTGGCATGTTCTCCCTTTCCATCTTTAAATTTCCACCAAGGGGACATCAACTCTGTCACAATCCAGGGCCAGTGCAAATGTAACACAGAGCCACAAGCGAAGGGAGAAAAAGATGTACCGTCCTCGTGGAGAATGTCACTTGTTTGTGAATTTCTTACCAATATTAATTTTTCTCCAGACAGACTAAAAAACTGAAGCCAATCATAACTGGAAAATGTGGTTTATTGGAAAATGTGCAGTTGGCAGATCTGGGTATAGGGAACAAAATTATTAACCCAGTGTAACAAGATATGAGAAAGGCCTATATCCAGCTGATGGATTCAGGGCACAGGTAGTCTTGATGGGAAAACTCGTGGAGTTACAGGAAGGAACGGTGAGAAAAGAGCCTTTGGAAGTACTACTGCTGTAGTTTGTTACTCATCTCATTACCAAATTTCATTCATTGAAAAGAAAAGAGGAGAAATGCATTGTTCTACTAATCAAGCACGAATTATCTAGTATCTCTATTAAAGAACAAGCTGATTTGCTATCTGAAGAATAGCAGACATGCTGAATAATACACCAGTAGTGGTTAATGAAATGTGCAGAGCTGTCCGTAAGCAATCAGAGAAAGCAAATTGTCTTTTCCGCTACCTAATGCGCATATTGGTAACACGAAGATACTTTTCCAGATTAAAATCAAGTTATCTACAGGGGCACCTGGGTGGCGCAGCCGGTTAAGCATCAGACTCTCAGGTCAGCTCAGGTCCTGATCTCAGGGTCCTGGGATCGAGCCCTGCATCCAGCTCTACACTCAGCACAGAGTCGGCTTGGGTTTCTCTCTCCTTCTCCCTCTGCCCCTCCCTACTCCCCCCTCAAATAAATAAATAGCTCTTAAAAAAAAAATCAAGTGAGCTACACCCAACATCTACATGATACATATGAGTACACTCCTCTGGGTGGAGTATTATTACACGGACCTTGAAAATTATTTTATAAACACACATGGCCAATGTGCGGAAATGCATATAGATCCTACTGAAAATCTCTAGGTATGGAATTCAACTATGTAAGACAAAAACTTGGAAGCAAATCCACTAAAATGTTGAGTAATTTATTGGGTGATTTCATTTCCTCTATAAAAATTTCCATTCCACTGAAAATTTCTACTGAAAAATACATACATTCCGACTCAAGAGAGTCACTCATGTTTTTTCTGTCATTTGTTTAACATTAGTGTCAAGTCAGGGCTGGAATATCAGATGAGCTATGTCCTCTTGCATCTGCTTATGTTGGGGTTGTTCTAAATTATCCTCGGCTAGTTCTTCAGACTTAACACCTGCCGTGGAATAGCCTTTCTCAACGTGAAGCTAAGTGAGCTGTGTGGGATGAAATCTACACCTGTGGCCTCATTAATTGCTTACACGAACCAACTGGCCTCCAGCAAATAAGACAGAAGAGACGCTGAGACCTGCCAGTTGAAGTTACAGGACGCTTTTGGATTTGGGGGTGCTCTGAGGGGCCTTAGAGGAGCTTCCTGGTCTGTTCAAGTCTTTTCTGTACCTCTAGATGACCACCAAAAAGTCACAAAGTCATTCATTCATTCAAAAAAAGATTTTGCTGGGGCGCCTGGGTGGCTCAGTCGTTAAGCGTCTGCCTTCGGCCCAGGTCAGATCCCAGGGTCCTGGGATCGAGCCCCGCATTGGGCTCCCTGCTCGGCAGGAAGCCTGCTTCTCCCGCTACCATTCCCTCTGCTTGTGTTCCCTCTCTCACTGTGTTTCTCTCTGTCAAATAAATAAAAAATTAAAAAAAAAAAAAGATTTTGCTGTTGGCCAACTAATATATATATCCTACTTGCATTTATGGAACACTGTCACGGACTGAGCTGTGTCCCCCTAAAACTCAAAGGTTGAAGCCCTGACCCCCAATATTGACCATATTTAGAAACAGGGCCTATAATGAGCCACTAAAGGTTAAGTGAAGGCACAAGGATAGGGCCTCAACCAATAGGAGGGTGGCCTTATGAGAAAAGAAAGAGATGCCAGAGATCTCTCTCCCTCCATACACACACAGAGGAAAGGCCAGGCGAGGACAGAGCAAGAAGGCAGCTGTCTGTAAGACAGGAAGGAAAGTCTCACCAGAAACCAACCCTGATGGCACCTCGATTTTGGACTTCTGGTCTCCAGAACTGTGAGAAAATAAATTTCTGTTGGGTATACCCCCTGCTTTGTGGTATTTTGTTATGGGAGTCCCAGATAGCTAATAAAAGCACCTACTCTATGCAAACCGGAGGCTAGCTATGCCGTGAGCAGAACAGATGTGGTCCAAATTTAAGAGGAGAAATGCCCTCTTCCCTCCAATTCCCACAGACTCTTCACTCCAGGTTCTGCCCCTGTTCTTGGGAGGCTCACTCCTAGAATATGGAAGAAAGTCAGAAGCAGCCTCTGGCAGGTGACAAGTGGAAGAGATGAACCAGAGTCAGGTGGAAGGGTGGAGAATGACTCCTCTTCACTGGGGCAACCTGATTATTAGGGAGGTCTTTCTCCAGAGGGTGAGCCTGAACCTGGAGTAGAAGCTGTCCCATCACAGCAATGGAGAGACGTAGATTCTGGCCCCAGGACAAAGAGGAGCCCTGCATTTGCCAACATATTTGTCATTTCATTCCTATCAAGGTGTTGGAAATAAGAGATTTCTTTTTCCTTTATATCATCCCCAACTAATTGCTTTTGACTGTCAATAGTATAAGCTGGAGACAATCCACTGAGATGTGGACACGCACCACTCTGCCATCTTGAGAAGTCCGGACAGCGATGTTTTATAAATCAAATCATGGCATTGCAAAAATGAGACAAGGCCACCTGACAAGGTAAAGCCAAGATCCTTTCTCTTCCCTCTTTTTAGTTATGTGGGCTGCCACGGGAATAGGAGTGGCAGCCACAAGGAAGAGACAGAGGAATACAGTGGCCTGATTCCATTTATAAATGTTCCATGAAATCTTTCACTAGATGAATTTGTACTGGCATTTTTCCAACTCCAATCAATAAAATAATAATCAGCTATACAATACTGGTACTGTATTGTCCAACTGTTCCCTGAGCATCTCCACTCAGGGCTCACAGGCACCTCCAATCAACAGAAACTGAAGCAATATTGCCTAAGTTCCTTAAGATCTTAAGAACTCAATACCTGAAAAAAAAAAAAAAAAGAACTCAATACCTGGGTTCCAAATGAAGTAACACTAGGACCCACAAGGGTCATGTCTACTGCAAAGGACAGGATGTTTTTACTGGGAGTCAAACTGCTGTTCAAAAGAAATAGTCATGTAGATGGGAGATAGAGGGTCCACACAAGGGAAGGTCTCCTGACGGTGGCAAAGATGACATGAGTCGCCATGTTTAGAGGTCGGTGGTGTGCGAAGATAAGGGAGAGGCAGCTGGCATCTCCAGGCTAATAGTGATATTAATGGATGCCTGAGAGAAGATAGGGTTGGAAAATTCTTGCTTTGCTGCTTTAATGAAAAGAATGTTTTTGAGATGTGAGTCTGAGGAAAGTGCAACAGAAGCCAAGAAGGGAGTGGCATTTGGAAGAGAGCAGTCTGATGCTTCCAACGAACTCAAGTCCTTCCTGGGAGGATTACACACCAACAGAAGGGGGTAGATGCTACAGAAGTGGGGGGAGGGGATCTTTGGGAACTCAGGGAGAACAAGTCAGAGGTTCCAAGACTGGAAAAGTGAAAATTATATCCTGATTTTCATAGCACAGAATAAAGTAGATTTTTTGATCTTGTTCCCAGGCCAAATTCAGTAATGGATTTTTTTTACAGTAGCCTTTTTTTTTTTTATTTTAAATTTTGGAAAAGAGGAAATAGGAGTTCACGAGGGCTTCTGTGGCTTCCTTACATCAACTGTTTTATCCAGAAACCAGAGTACTAGAAAAGGAATAGATGAAGTGAATATTCAGAAAAAACTGTGTTGACAGTTTCCTTTAAGATTCATTTGGACTTGAAAGGAAAAAGCGTTGGGTACCAAGCTTATCAGTTAGAGGAGTCCTTTGTTAAGCAGCCAGAGCCATGAAGAGTCGATTGAATCAGGAAGGGAGGCAGAGCTATGGCCTCAGACCTGTGCCCTTGACCGCTTTTATCAGTGACTTGTCTGAAGTTGTAGAGGACATGGGCATGAAATGAGCAGATGACCCAAAACTGGGTAAGAAGAAGAAATACAGGGTCAAGCATAAGATTACTAAGCACTATAGTTAGAGCCCCAAACAAACAACACCAACAAAGTTAGAATGGGGGAGACTCAGTGTAGGAGCACCATTGGAAATTAGCTGACGGCTGACTCGACTCAGAGCTACCAACGGCACTAATGCGAATTTAAGAAAAATTAATGGAATGAGAGCAGGTGTTGGTCCTATGTTGCCTTGTACTGATTAGACTACACGGAAAACACAGCATTCAGTCCTAGGTACCGAGCTTCTGGAGAGGGCCTCTTCATCGTTCCGTGTCATGTATCCGTTCTGCAGTATAATGAAACCTGTGGACCCTTATTCTGAATAATGTGCATAAATTATAAAGTCAAGAGACTTTCAAAGGAAACCAGTAATACTGAAATACAACTCCGTACAAGTATCATGATGCTAGCCGACAATCATCAAAACAGCAAAGTACCCAAAACTGCTTCAGAAGGAACATCGCTTGGAGATGCTGGGTGTGCCAAAGAGACCCATTGTGTGAGGAATGGGAGTGGGGAGGGGGCAGCCACCAATGTCCCCCACGTCTGGGGAATTGCTCAAACCTAGGCTAGGCAGGGACTTCCCAGGGACTGTAGAGAGAGTTCTCACCTTGAAAGTCTGTGGTTGATCAAAACCATCCCTCAACCTTGGCCCATCTAGGAAGAACCCCGTTTGGAGCAGACAATTAGTTTCTGGGGATCTGAGGTGAGGTAAGAGCTCTTCCAGCAAGGGTAAGACTGCCAATGGTGGCCAGGACGTGTTCCCGGCACCATTCCCTAAGGCTTATCGCTCATGGATCAAAGTTGAAGGCTCCTTGGTAACAATTTGTGGAGGGAAAAAAACTGGCTGTTAGCACAGCATCTGCAGGAGCTCAAGACCAAGTGCAGCAGGATCTCTTCGAGGAAGGTGCCCCTTCTCTGGACTCCCACGCAGCATTTCAGATTTCCATCTCATCTCCCTTACTGGATCCTGGTGTTCTTCACGGGAGGAAGAACTTCCTCCTTCTTCACGGGAGGAAGATGCACTTAATTGCATCTCTCACCAATTCTGTTGGCTGAATAACTGCATGAATACAAGTTTTCAAAAATGTTTTAAATATATGAGTTCAGGGGTGCCTGGGTGCCTTCAGCCCAGGTCACGTTCTCAGGGTTCTGGATTGAGCCCCACATCGGGCTCCCTACTCAGTAGGGCAGTCTGTCTTTCCCTCTCCGTCTGCCTCTCCCCCTGCTCATGCGCTCTCTCTCTCTCAAATAAATAAAATCTTAAAATTTTTTTTAAAAAATAAAAATGTGAGTTCAGTTTTGCAAAGGAAAGTACACACACACACACACCCCTGACCTAGTCTGAAATGCTATGAAATGTGAGGCCATGTAAAGGGCCCCCTCGTGGGCTCTTCATTTGCAGGCCATACTTGGGAACACATTATTGTAGCTGGATTCTGGACACTAAGTAGCAGGTGAATGTCAGCTGGACATTAAGATTTTTAAAAGTCATCACGTGCCCATTTAGGAAGGTAAGGGTGTCGAGAGAGAATGCGTCTCCCAGAGTTTGTTTCATTCCGCCGGGAACAGCCTTTTGACGTTCCTCCCAAGACTCTTCCCAAAGATCTTTTCTGATCTGCAGTCTCAAGGGGGACTCTGAAATAGCTATTATTTACGTTTCAATTATTTTACATTTTAAGCTATTTGTGTAGTCTTAAAAATACGACCATCTGTCTCTTATCTGTGGCAGGGATGAAGCAACAGCAACCAAGAGAATGCTCTCTCCCAAGAGAAGATAACTTTCTTACCCAGTCGGAGGAAAACACTGGCACCCTGGGACAGGCTTCCAAGCTGCAATTCACACCCAGTTTCTAAGTTTTATCTGAATATGCGTGAGAAGCCCAAGGACATGCTTTGCTCCCTGGTTATAGAATTCAAACACACTTTCCCATGATTGGATGCAAAGTCACAGACTCCAGCAAGACTCTACATTTCCTAGTATCTGAGTATATGAGTATGTGAACCACTGAAAGACCCACATAACAGGAGTGGGACAGAAAAATCAAGACTTGGATGTGAGGGGACAGAGCAGAGTCAGAGAGCCCAACCCGGCTCTCTGCCAACTGGGTGACCTTGGCAAGTTACCTACACCCTCCATGCCTCGGATTCCTCAAATGCAAACTGGAGATAGCCATATGCATACCTCATTGTGTTGTTGCTAAGGATGAAATGAGTTATGTGAATACTGCATGAAATAGAACCTGGAACCGAATATACAGTATGGGCAACAGTTATCATTAGTTCGATCAGGGAAGGACTTTTTCTTGGATTGTTCCCTGCTGTATGCGTACAACCTAGAACAATTCCAGGCCCATGGCAAGCTCAGTAAATATTTGTGATACGAATAGCCAGAATATAAGGAGGACTCCTTTCCAAGAAGTTTGTGATTAAGGACTACGATGAGACACCGTGATGTCTTTCCCACCCTCGGCCTTCCAACTACGTGAAACAGTAGCTAATGCTAGACCCAAAGAACTTGGCGTTAGATCCACAAAATGCTCATTTCCAGATTAATTCAATCCTGGTGAAGGTATCTTTCCTCTGGAAAGGTAATTGGGATGAGATGCTCTATGGGATTAGCCCAACATCCATTTCCTATTTCTTCCTTCAAATCTATCTTTAGCAACTAGTGTTTTCAGCAGTGACTTGGTTGTTTAGAGAATCTGAGTTATCTTCTTTTTTGGTCTTAGAGTAGAAGGTGATCATTTTGTCAAAAAAAATGAGTCCTTAAGATTTCACGTTCACAGTCAGCATGGATCCAGGCTACCTACATTTAAAGAATTGTATATACATGGGTCCCTCACCCAGATCAAAAGATCAACTGTCCAAAGTGGCTCACGAGGTAGATTCTACAAGGCTCAGTATGGCTGTGGGATAAGTCCATTTGCTGGTCAAATTCTTTATCTGAGACTTGGGGGAATTTAGCGGTAAGCAATCCCCTCATTCCCACAGGAGGCCAGGCAAAATGCTTCTCTACCAATAACCGAGGTACTAGACTGCACACAGTTTCTATGTCTCCACATATGTCCCTGTGCCTGCCTGGTTTTGAGAAAAACAAAAACAAAAAAACCTGTCTCGCAAAGGATGCTCATGTACTAATTTAATTCTGGATAGGTGTTAGAGAATGTTGCATAAAATGTTCCATACAAAAACCTTATTATTAATATCCTTAATTAAAACAAAAAACAGTTGTAGCATACCGATTCCGCCAAATTAGTGAAATTACATATTGGGTTACTGGGTTGCTAAGCAATATTACGTTCTCATTTTACTTAATTGCTGTAATTAGCATCTCCCAGCAGATGTCACAACGCAAGCCACAAAAAAAAAAAAAAGAAAGAAAGGAAAACAACTGGTCAGATCCCTTAACTGGTTCGCGTGCTCTTGAATACTTTCATCCATTGGCCACCCAAGGCCCAGCAGTTAACAGGGTGTCTAGGCAGGTGAAGGGAGAGTCACTAATGAGCCCACTACATCGAGAAGAGGGGCCACACTCCAGCTTGTCAACTATAGGTAGAAAGGAAATTATAGTGAGAAAGAATAATGAGCTCTTCGGGTCACCCATGGATTTAATTCACTCACACACTTACACACTTGCCATGAGATGAACACCCACATCCTCACACACCTGTCTAGAGATGAACAAGACATACCATCTGACAGATAATCTCACATCATGACCGTCCAATGTCTTGGAAAGTTTTCCTTTTAAGTTAATAGTCTTTTTATCATTTAGCGATCTTAGAACTTTTTTTTTTTGAAGATTTTATTTGTTTATTCTACAGAGAGAGAGAGAGAGCACAAGCAGGGGGAGCAGCAGGCAGAGGGAGAGGGAGAAGCAGGCTCCCCGCTGAGCAAGGAGCCCGAGGCGGGACTCGATCCAAGGACCCTGGGACCATGACCTGAGCTGAAGGCAGATGCTTTATCGATGGGTAATCTTGGGTGCCTCAGGAAGGTGCCACCCAGGTGTCCCTCGATCTTAGAACTTTATTTTTCAAAACATATTCTTTGAGTTTTCTGGTTATCTCTTCCATATTCCCTTATTCCCCCCACGTTTTAATTAGTTCAACATATATTACCATGAGTATTGAATATGTATGATAAAAAGGTCTTCAAGAACTTCTCCATGGAAGAGAATGACAATTAAAATCTACTCTTTTACTGGGAAAATGAAACCATGAGTGAATACCCTGAACAATTAGCTTTTATAACACTTGGCTTTTAGCTCTCACATTTTGTACTTTTTTAAATCCCCCTACCATCAGCACTTGGTACAATGCTGGCCCCTCATAGGAGACTCTTCACCATTTCTTAAACTGAACTGCACATCCAAGGAAGAAGCCATCAATAGGCCTACAGTGTTGTTACAAGTATCATTCAGAGCTAGATTCTTGGGGGGCCGAGGGGTTCCAGCATCCCCACTCATCTCTCTACTCATCTCCCCCGCTCCTCTCCCACTTGACTTTAAGGAGCTGCTGGACTAATAGGAGGGAGGACAGGAGGCCGGCAGCTAGTGTGATCCCCAGGATCACGGGGCCAATGGGATGGATGGATGTGAAGGCAGCCTCTGCGCTTCTCAGTCTGACAGAGTGTGGACCCCTGGGGCCACTCGTGCTACCCGAGGGAGTGCCCGTGGTGCACGATCACATTCCCTAACAGTGAAGAGGCCTCCCAGGCTTAGCGTGAAAACCACAAACTGATTGTAATTTAATGACTGACCCACACAACTAGCCCAACTTCCCCGGTGCAAAGCATTCCCGAAATTTCTGAGGCTGGCCTGAGGCAGCAACTACTTGTAGCACTCAGACACAGGTTAGTTCCTGAGGCACCCAAGATTACCCAAAGTGTTTAAGAGGAGACCAGTGTCTTTGGCTCCCCTGTGGAGTCAAAGCATCAAAGGGCACATTCATCTGTTCTGGTCTCCAGCGACCCCGAACCTTCTCTCCTGGGCCCACAGGTGGGAGACACAGGCTCAGAGCGGGATCCCCCTGTTTGCAAGCTCTGTGCCGACCACTGGGACCAGGCGTGCAGAATTTCTTCGTTACATCTCCTCTAGCATTTCAGAAGCACTGCGACCTTAATCCTAACTCTCTGTAGGCCTATCTCACTCGCCAATTATGATGACAGTGACAAAAAAAAAAAAAAATTTCCTCCATATGGGCAAGAGTACCTTTTTTTTTTTTTTTAATATTCAGCGACATCACATAAGCTTTGGCTAAGCAAGAAAATGCTTTCCCAAGGACTCATAAAAGCTGAGGGATGATAACAGCTAAAATTAGTGTTTGGAAACTTCCCGAGCGCACCATTACTAATAATTTTGCCGTTGAGGCACACAGGTGCCGTCCCTGTTTGTTGGCGGGAGAGGAGACAGCTCAGAAACTTCTCCGCATGGGGGTCGATACGGAGAACATGTCGCATGCATTGGTGGTGCCCCTCCTATGAAACACAATCAGATTTTCATCTTCCAGAAAAATATAAATTAGATGTGCCTGGGACTACCCCTCCCCCCCAAAAAAAACCCAAAAAACCACACAACAAAAACAAACAAACAAAACAAATCAACTATGAACTGTCTGAGGGAGTAACTCGATTTTCAAAGAACCCTGTTTCCTACTGGCTCTGGCCCTGCTGGTTCTTGTGCAAGAGAAAAGACTGTGTCTGACTTTCTCAACGAGGCTGCCCAGCCCTGCTCAGGGGAAAGGAAGAGGACTGCAGGTGCCCAGACCCACTGTGCGCCATGATGCTAAATATGGAGTTCCTTCTGTCTTGGCTGTGGATCCAATCCTTTCCCATTCTCACCCCATAGGCTCATGGGTTGAGGCCCTAACCCTCAATGCGTCTAGGGTTAGAGATAGGGCCATCAGGGTGGTCATGAAGGTTAAATGAGGTTGTAAGGGTGTTGCCCAGCTCCAGGGGCAAATGGTTAAATGAGCAAAGGGTGTTGCCCAGCTCCAGGGCAAAGAAGTCACATAAGCACACAGCAAGATGGCAGCCACCTACAACCCCGGAAGAGGGCTCTCACCGGAAACCAACCACACTGGCACTGTGGTCTTAGCCTCCTCAGCCTCCGGAATTGTGAGAAAAGAATCACCCGTTGCTTCAGCTCTCTCCGAGTCATCAATTGATGACTGACACAGTCATCAATTCTGTCATTTTCCTGATCACTCTGCAATAGACATTCTGATCCTCGTTTTCAGGTGAGGAACCAGGATCCGAGAGGCGACATGATTTGCTCAAGGTCACACAGCCTGTAAACTGTGGGGCTTGACTGGTCAAGCCTGGAATGTGAAGCTGGGCTGTCAAATCCAATACTGCGATCTTCCCTCTCCACCAGCAAGTTAAGTTGTTTTATTTTTTTAAGAAGCTGTTTTTTTTCAGGCTTTCTGTTTGCTTATTTATTTATTTATTGCTGAAGGATGGGCTTTAAAATATTTCTTCCAAAGTGCTCCAATGATAGGCTGTGGATTTCTTTTCTTTTTTTTTTTTTTAAAGATTTTATTTATTTACTTGACAGAGAGATCACAAGTAAGCAGAGAGGCAGGCAGAGAGAGGAGGGGAAGCAGGCTCCATGCTGAGTGAAGAGCCCAATGCGGGGCTTGATCCCAGGACCCCGAGATCATGACCTGAGCCGAAGGCAGAGGCTTAACCCACTGAGCCATCCAGGCACCCCAAGGCTGTGGATTTCTGTTGCTCACAAGTTTTCAGTGTGATGAAGTTGTTTTTCACATGTGGCCAATGTACTGTTAAACCCACAAATAGAGAAAAGGTTAAAAAATAAAAGTAATAATAACTAAATTTATTTAGCACTTACCTAAAGGTAAGTTACCTAAGGTAAGTTACCTAAGGTAGTCAAGCACTACCTTCCGCACTTTACATTATCTAATGTAACCTTATACAACCTTATCAAGGTAGGTAAAATGTTATGCCCATCACAGATGAGGGACACGAGGCAATAAGAGATTACAGAATTTGCCCAAGTTCCCGAAGCTGGTAGCTGGAGCCATGCTCTAAGTTTCCAGAATTTGTACCCTGGAGCATCTGTGCAATGGAACGCAAGGCAGGGAGTCAGATAAAGCTAAGGTACAGCACAAAGTATCAGTGGAAAATTCCTATAGGATCATGTTAAGGGAAAAAGCAGGGTGAGCAAACAGCACATTTTAGGAGCTTCGGATGACCCCGTGGGCACGGGATCCAGGACAGCCTTTGAGCGAATTCGAAGGAAGATCCAAGTCCCTGCTGTGACGCTTCCCTCGGACGGTGAACCGTGGGGGCGTGAGAGGCAGCACAGCAAAATCTTCCAAACCAGAGGTTCTCAAAATGTAGCCTGGATCGGAAACATCTGGGGGGCTTAACTCACAGCAGGGCCGGGCCCCACCTCCAATGCCTGAATCCATGGTCTAGAGCCGGGGCCGGAGGAGGCATCTGCATGCCTAAGAAGCTCCCAGGTGGTGCTCGTGCCCCTTTTGGGAACTGGTCACAGCCCTGGGTGGAAGCTCTCGGTCTCCGATGGCATCCACAGCCCTGTCCTCACTCTGTCGTGTGATCTGAGTGCCTACCTATTACATGATGAAGTTGTCCAGAGAGTGAAGGAAAGACCTAGATAGCTCTCCTCAGCTAATTCAAAGAGCCACTAAAACTCCAGGGAGTAAGAACGTGTTCTTTCGGGAGGCTGCAGAGAACAGTGGTTAAAAAAGGTGCGCTCAGCCCGGGGCGCCTGGGTGGTTCAGTGGGGTAAGCATCTGCCCTCAGCTCAGCTCATGATCGCAGGGTTCTGGGATCGAGCCCCAAGTCAGGCTCCCCACTCAGTGGGGAACTTGTTTCTCCCTCTGTCCCTCCTGCTCTCTTTCTCTCTCTCTCTCTCTCACTCTCTCTCTGTGTCCAATAAATAAATAAATAAAATCTTTAAAAAAAAGTTGCTCTCAGAATCTCAGGTCTATCTCTTACTAGCTTATGACCTATCCTCTTAGTTCCTCAGTTTACTTATCTGTGAAACAGGAATAAAACCTACACTTCAGAGGGTTGGTGGGGGTGTTAAATGTGGTCATCTGCCTGATGCATGTGGAGAACACTTACTCCTGAACCTGGCCTACTGAGCCAGGATCTCCAGGGCAAGGTCCTCAGGATCGGCCTCCTTAGTAAAGAGCCAGGTGATTCTTAAATTGGGCATGGCTTGCAAAATCGGATAGAATCCATGTAAAGCACCAGGCCTTGATCTGGGCTCCCTCCACGAAGGTCAGCCGCTGGTTGATCAGCACCTGAGCCTATTTGCAAGTAGTCCCACCACAGCCTCTTGATAATGTCACTCAGCATGATTCATTAGCAGACACCCTGTACTAAAATTTTAGAAGACGTGGCTCTATCTCCACAAATAAAAGTTAACTGAAGTGTACATTTTACATTTGTGTACATTACTATTTACAAATCATACTTTTTTAAAAAAGATTTTATTTTGGAGAAAGAGAGTTCCCGTGTAGGGGGAGGGGGAGGGAGATCATCCCCAGGAGACTCTGCACTAAGCTCAGAGCCCGACAAGGGGCTCGATGCGGAGCTCAACGTGGGGCTGGACGCAAGGCCTGTCTTACAACCTGAGATCATGACCTGAGCCGAAACCGAAGTTGGATGCTTAACCCTCTGAGCCACCCAGGTGTCCCTATACAACTTTTAATAAAAGATTTTGAAAAGAAATTTTAAAAAGTCATGAGTCCACTTCTTCAGAAAAAGGCACTCAGGGGTGCCTGGGTGGCTCAGTCAGGTAAGTGTCTGCCTTCGGCTCTGGGTCCTGGGATAGAGCCCCACATCGGGCTCCTTGCTCAGTGGGGAGCCTGCTTCTCCCTCTGCCTCTCTCTCTCCCTCTCTCTCTCTCTCAAATGAATAAATAAAATCTTAAAAAAAAAAGAAATGAAAAATGCACCCAAAGACAAAGCACGCTACCACATAGGCTATGTGTCTAAACGGTCATATATGCAGGACACACTGCCATATATGACTATAAGGAACACACAGCAAGTAAATGTCACTCAGTGGACTTAAATATGTGGCTGGGAAGCAGCCAGTGGAAGTACTGGGGTAACTTGGGTAATGGAAGGACCCAGAGTTTCCCTTTGACTTCTACCGCCTCTGGCAATGAGTTCTGTGCCGGAAGCGAACAGCCTGAGCCCAGCCTCCCATCTCAGACAGCCCGGGGGAAGCACTCCCCTGGCGGGAGCAAAACGAAGATGAAAACTCCAGCTCCTACAGGCAGCAAGTCAGCTACTAGCTCGAGGGGACGAAATAAGAAGGAACCGCCAGGGCCGCCATAGCACCTTGGACGTCCTCTGCCTCCTGAGCCGCCAGCTGGAGGTTGGGGGCATGATGAGGAGCCTAAGCTCCCCACTGCTCACAGGGTTCATCTGCGCAGACAACACATTCTTATTCTGCAGTAGGGTGGCAAGGCGGGGTGATTTGGGAAGAGTCAGTAAACTGGGAGGTCAATCATCACCATGGCATCTCCCTTGGGTTTAGACAGTAGGCGCCGATTTCTTCTGATGCATCTTGTTCTAAATAAGCCCAGATTGCACTGAAAGGGTTTCCATTTTTATTTCCAAAGCGGATGCAGGCTCGTGGTTTCAGGCACTCCTGTGCTTTGCTCGCAGCCCAGACCTGGCATGCCCGTGGCTCCGGAGCCTGTCACACGTATATTTGGTGCCCCAGCAAAACCTACTCACATGCCATTGGCTGCGCCTGTGGCCCCTCTCCCTGGAGCCACTGATGGCCTGCTGCGTAGATGGCCTGCTGTGTAGACGGCCGGAAGAGCCTGCAAGACTCCCGCCAGGCAGCCTGAGCCCTGGACACACGGCCGCTGGAGCGAGTCAGTCCAGTCACTCGCCCGAATGAGGACAAATTCAGAGCTAGCCACTTAGGCTGCAGGGTGCTGCTGTCCAACAGAACTTTCCGCGCTGACGGTTACGTTCTAAGATCGGTGTTGTCCCACACAGTGGCCACCAGCCACGACCACTGACTACCTGAAATGTGGCCAGTGTGGTCCGAGGCGCTGGATTTTCAAAATCCTGAAGGCACCCGGCACAAATAAAAAGGCAGCCTCCATGTCAGAATGCCCAGAAACTACAGGGAGAAAGCTAGGCCTGAGAGTAAGTTTTATTTCTGAGTCTCCTGAGAGTTACCTAGAGACTCTACCTTACTCAGACCTCTGTTCCCGAAAATCAGTCTAGGAGTAAGGCCAGCTTCTCTTCTTGGTACCTGGAAGACAGTGACTATGGTCTGATCCTTCTTTGGTTCCAGCTGTGAGAATGTCTCAGAATCTGCACATCGGTGCCCTGGGTGAGGGCTGGGGAACGCGATGGACGTTGGGCTGAATTTGAATGGACCCCAAGCCACAGGCTGAAGCTCCACAGGAACATTTCAGGATGTCTGGATCCTGATTGTTGTGATTTTATTGTAAACATCAATAGTGCTTTCATAGCTATCCTGCCAAAGATTTTCAAGCTTAGGACACTCAAAAATTAAATTACTATTTTATCTTATTTTACTTTTTTTTATGTATTTTATTAATATCTAAATGATTCAGGTGTGGTCCCTGACCCTCACCCCTGAAGGCCTTCTCCTCTACTCTCTCTGGGGCCAATAATCGCCTTCCTCAGGTCACCCCTGCTGCTCTCCGTCATCACCGTAAGTGAAGGTAAGAGGGCTTTGAAAGGAGCTTCAGCCGCACACACCATGGTCATTTTACCCTCCCGTCCCCTCTCGTTCTGCTTCTGGGTCTCATTGTCCTCCCTGCACCCGAGCCTTGGCCGTAACCTATCTGGAGCAACTCAGTCCCTTCAGATTTGGAGAACCCATCTTGTTTCTACCTAGCTCTTGCTCAGGATGGACGCCCCCAAACCTCCGTCCACTATGCTCTCTGTCAGACCAGACTTTTTCCAGAGTTTGCCCCACATTGGTGAGTAATTCGTTCCACAGATGTGTTAGGGCCCCATATCGCCAAGTGCAATGCCGGAGAGGCCATAAGCATTACCTTAGCTCACCTACCCTCCAGGTAAAGAAGGAGAGGCAGAGGAGTAGTGACAACTGTGTCCATTACCATAAAGCACATACAGAAAGAGCAACAGGAGCCAGGTCTGGGAGCTACCAGCTGCTTGGACCAAGACTCAGATCTGATGCGCTTCCGTGCTCAGAATACAGACATTCAAAAAGAGGGTAAGCCCATGATGCATTAAGATAATATGTCACATGAACAATAAATAGGCATTGAAAGTCCCACGAAACGGACAGACCTGGCAGCCCCACTTCCACAGAAAGCATCACCAACCGAGGAAGGGCTTGCTGTGGGATCCTGTGCCAAGCAAACTGTAAAAAGCATAGTCCCGGGACACTCCGGTATGACAATCTCTGTGCCCCACGTTTGAAGACCCTTGCTGGACGATTCTACCTGAATCTCCACATTGCAAACACAGGGGCACAGTTCGTCTCAAAGGAACTGGGCTGGAGACCCCGGGAAGGTGACAAGGCACGGGCCATCTCCCAGATGTCACCGTTCCTTCACGATGGACAAGCAGTTTGTTCTTTGTGCCCGTGCGGCCCCACGCTGGGCCATAAAGGATAATGCACCTCTCTGGGTAGGAATGTGTGGCTACGTTCTGGAGGAGCTCTCTCTGTTCCCGACACAACAGGAAGCGGGACCGTAACGTGCTGAAATACTCGCAATTGACTACAAGAGTCTTAAAGCAAAGACATCAGACTCAAACACAAGGTCAAGGCTACCTGGTGGCAAGAAGAGGGTATGTGTGAACTGGGCTGAACCAGGCTTCCTTCCTGCGCGGCATGCTGTCATAGATTAAAAGGTCCTTCTCGGTCAGCACGACCAGGGCTGGCTTCCACTGCTTCTCGCTCTCCCCAGGCACCTGGAACAGAAAGCAAGATGCTGTCAAGTCACAGCCTGAAAGGAGGAGGGACTGGAAAGGAGAAGCTGGCTCCCCACTCCTCCCCAGTCAGAAGACCCGACCATAGGAGCCTTGGGTTCGGGTCGTGAATCAAAATGAGAAAGAAACCATTCACGGATGCAAGATGCTTGATTCTGGAAAGCATGTTTTCTCCCGGGCCCTGGCGTGGACCCTCAGTGCGGCCAAGGAGCCCAGCTGCCAAACATGTGTCACTGTCTGCCATCTGCCCGTCAGCCTGAAATCAGTAGTTCAGAGCGGGATGCAGATGCTTGGGGGATAAGCACGCCCAGATAGTTCTCTGGTAGAGCGCACTGTTTTTATCAGGAAACGGTAAGGTTTGAAAGCTATCCGAAGGCTCCAAAAATGTACTACGGAGGCAAACGTCTGTCTGTCTGGAGAGGTAGGAGGCATATCGCAGTCTTTCATTTAGACTGTTTCTGCAACTCGGGCCTCATCTTAAAATTCTCTTAGTTCCACTCGGCACAGAAAATTCCTTACCTCGGGGGTTGAAATGAGCTGGCGGGGATATGAGAGGATTCAAAAGTCCAGCTGGATGTTTGGAGCAGGTGACCTTCAAGGTCCCTTACCGTCCTGGGAGTCAGGCGGCTCAGGTCTTATCTCATGAGCCACAACCTCCCCCCACACCCACTCCCCCGCCTGGCGTGGATCATCCCAAACTCTGTACATGTTTTTCCATCTATGAAAATTGCCTCTTTCCAACGTGAACTCTGGGCCCTGTGATAAGTCTTTATGCTCAGTTTGAAAACACTCAGTGTGTTAGCCTTGCGACTCTAAGCTCGGATCCTACGGCAGTAGCATCAGCCTCACTGGGGGGGAATGCAGAGTCTCAGGCCCGTCCCAGACCTATTGAATCAAAATCTGCAATTTAGCAAGACCTTCGGGTGGCTCATTAAAGATTAAGAGTCACTGTGCCAGATGAAGTCAAGGTCGTCTTGGACGCTGGCCGTT
>CM053606.1:147947998-147976552 GCA_028646535.1 Procyon lotor
CTTTATGGGAGGATTGTGGAGAAGGTTGGGTTAAAATGTCTAAAATGCTTATCACGTGTAGAATAAGCATCCCTGTTAGTAGCATATACCTCATTAATGCTAGAGGGGAGAGTAAATGAGAACGTACACGGGGGTGCGGGGCTGGCTCCGTCAGTAGAGCACGTGACTCTCAATCCCAGGCTGGCAAATGCAAGCCCCAAGTTGGGCAAGGAGCCTACTTTAAATAAATAAATAAATAGAGTCAGTTCTATAGTGTGCTTAGCATAACATCTGGCAGAAGGTAAGGCCCTCAGTGAACCATAGGGTTTCGCTGGTTTCTAAACTTCTCAAAAGGAATTCTTTGAATATGGCAATGATATGACAAAGTACGGATTTTCCTTGGAAAAAAAATGTAAGGAAAACCAAGAATATCTTTGGTGCTAAACAATTTCAAAGTTCTTCCAGGAAGAATCCAAGACTCAATGATCCTGCACCCCTTCCAACAATTTCAAATAAAAACTCCCCTTCAGGGCGCCTGGGTGGCTCAGTCGGTTAAGTGTTTGCCTTTAGCTCAGGTCAGGATCCCGGGATCCTGGGATCAAACCCCATGTTGAACTCCCTGTTCAGTGGGGAGTTTGCCTCTCTCTCTCCCTCTGCTCCTCTCCCCTACTTATGCTCTCTCTCATTCCCTCTATTAAATAAATAAAATCTTAAAAAAAACCCAAAAACTTTCCCTTTCTAGAAAGAAGAAACTATTGTAAAGTTGCTTATACTAGAATGTGAATGACTACCTGACTTATTTCTCCCATTATGCATTTTATATTAAAAAAACAACAACAACTAGCTTTAGCCTATTGCTTTTTCCAACAGAACAACAGCATTTTTAAGAGATCAAAATGAATTATTACAGCAAAGCAATGTACCAGACCCCACAAGGTAACCAAGCTATGGTCTGGTTTTGGGGAGTTTGGAATAAGTTTTTTCCAGCCTCTACATTACACTTAGTAAATTACCTTTCCAGTTCATTAAATCGGACTGGAAAAGCTACAAATGATCCTCCCAAAGTGCCTATCTTACTTACCTAGTCAGATCTGATCCATTAACTCTGGGATCATTTAAATGTGAACACAACTAAGCACCGTTCTTCAAAAACAATATTAAGTTTGCAAAATAAACCTTAACAGTGAATGCCAACAGTAAAATGCAGACCTTTCTAATGGCGGAATCACCATCTCAACCACGTGTCGAATAGTATATATAGGTACGAGTAATTCTAAAGCCCTGAAACATTTTGTGGTTTATTAAAGAGAGCTTCGTAGATTTGTCACCTGTGCTGTGAGACTACTCAGTGAGCCTTTTCCACAGTTTCTGTGTGCAGAGCTTTCATTTTAGTACTATATGAATTCTTGAAGCTAGAAATCTGCCCATGAGAACAACTGACTTTGCAAGGAGAAAAATGTTATGCTGAAAATGGGTTTTTAATACCATTCTTTATGCCACATGAGCTTATACTGCAAAGCCTTTCAAGAACACTTTTCTTCAGCCTGAAATTTGTGCTGTTGTTCAGTGACAACTTCCATTACAAATCCAAATTTCCTGGCCCCCAAAGATTCTCCAGCATGAATGCAACCATTCTGGGATGTATCTATGTTTTATTGAAACGTGACTCCTGGAACAAATGTGACAATTGCCATCTCTATCCCAGCTTCCTGCCGCAGCAGCGTCTCAAGAACCGATCGTGTTTCTCATAAAGAAGGCAAAGGGGAAGACACAGGGAAATGGACACACAATTCTGAAATGACCCAGAAGCACAACCAGGGTGAGCTCAATGCTGTTCCCTCGGTCCCTTTGGCAGAGCCTGAGAGAAAAGGTTTACAAAATGACAAGAAGAATTTGAGAGAGTGGAAAGAAGTCACTGGTTACAACTGAGGGAAGTAGAAATAAACGGAGGACATCAGTACATTGTATCTCTCAAATTTTCAAAATGTTACATGTCAATTCTATTTCAATCAAAAAAAAAAAAAAAGGAGGGAAGTAGAGTCCTTAAATCTTACTCTATTTGAGACACGTATCATAAGTCATCTACGTCAGCAGTTTCAAACTTTTAAAAATTCTTTGATCATTCTGATCAGATCCAATCACAGGTCAAAGAACAAAATGTAAAACAATTGAAAGAGGTTCTATCTTACAGCCTGGTTGAGATCCGGGACTTCACATCTTCGGGGTGCCGCAGTCACATGCCAGCCACACCTCTGAGTGAGCTTCCTAGCAACCACTGGGATACGGCTGGGAAACTGCTGACCTTGTTTTTTCTAAAATATCTAGAATCCGCAGATTATTTTCAAAGAGACAGTTGCACCAAAACCTCTCAGTACCTTTTCTCTGGGTATTTCCAAAAGAAGAATACTACTGCGGTTGCCTAGGCAAAGTTGTAATGATGAAATTAATTAATACATACAGAGGGCTTAGAAAAGTGTCTTGCATACAGTAAGCAAGCAAACCTTTAAAAGTAGTAGTTCTTCTAATTCTAAAAGATATAGACACCCCTATATTTATAGCAGCATTATTTACAAAAGTCAAGCTATGGAAGCAATCTAAGTGTCCATTACCAGATGAACGGATAAAGAAGATATGGTGTGGGGTGTATATACACACATATAAGTTGGAATATTACTCAGCCATATAGAAGAATGAGATCTTGCCATCTGTGACAACATGGTTAGACCTAAAAAGTATTATGTAAAATGAAATAAGTCAGAGGGAGAAAAACAAATAACGTAAGATTTCACTTATATGTGAGATCTAAAATACAAAACAATGTCAAAAAACAGAAACGGTCTTAAATATAGACAATAAACTGGTGGTTGTCAGGTGAGAGGCGGATAGGAGAATGAGGAAACAGGTAAAGGGGAGTAAGAGGTAAAAAAAAAATTCCAGTTATAGGGGCGCCTGGGTGGCTCAGTGGGTTAAAGCCTCTGCTTTCGCCTCAGGTCATGATCTCAGAGTCCTGGGATGGAGCCCCGCATCGGGCTCTCTGCTCAGCAGGGAGCCTGCTTCCCCCTCTCTCTCTGCCTGCCTCTCTGCTTACCTGTGATCTCTCTCCTCTCTGTCAAATAAATAAAATCTCAAAAAAAAAAAAAAAATTCCAGTTAGAAATAAGTCACAGGGATGAAAAGTACAACACTGGGAATAGAGTCAATAATGTTGTAATAACTTTGTATGGTGAGTGACCGTAATGACACTTACAGTGGTAATAATTTCATAATGTATATAATTGTTCAATCTCTATGCTACATATCCGAAACTAATTTAGTATTGTATGTTTTCGACTATATATTAATTTAAAAGAAAATGCTAGATATTCTAATTATCGCATCAAAGTAGGAATAAGTGTATATCAAACAAAAGATCTGAATAAACTTGGGCAAGAATTCCTTGCCTTTCTGTCCTCCCTGGCCAAAGACCGTAGTAAGACAGGGGTGCCAAGGAGGGGGCAGTCAGTTAAGTGTCCAACCCTGGGTTTCGTCTCAGCCAGTGAATTTAAGGGTCTTGAGATCAAGCCCCGAGTCAGACTCCACGCTCAGCACAGAGTTTGCCCAAAATTTTCTCTCCCTCTTCCTCTCCCCCCTACCACTCCCCCTCTCTCGAAAATAAATAACTAAATAAATCTTTAAAATAAAACAAAAGAACGGGGTAAGACAAAGTTATTGCTAACAGCCTTCCAACCTGAAAGTCAGACTATCTTTTTCAGTTTAAAATTCCCTGCTCTTAGGCTGGGACTGCTTTAGCTACTAGGACTCTTGCTTTATTACCTCTTCTTTGCTCCACGGACTCTGTTCATAGGGCAAAGAAACCCAACGTATGGATTTTCAAAGTCTGGCTTTGCCCCTTCTCCCCTGAGGGATTTGAAGATTTCTTAACTGCTGCAAGCACTTAATCACTGATGTGAAACACACCGATAATGGCCTCCTGTGCATATTTGATGAGGCTTAAATGAGACAATGTATATAAAGCACTAATTTATCCCCATCACACAGCTCCTGCACACACTCACTTCCAGATCCTCTGCTCCGGGAGGAAGGTCTGGATGTGAGGCGAGTGACTGAAGGCAGAATAAAAAAAGTTCACAGAGAAAGAAGGTCAATGGCGACTTGGGTTTGGGAGATCACGGCTATCTCGGCAACTTTTTAATTCAAGTCTTTTCATCTCACATTGCGAGGAATGTAGAACAAAGGATGAGATAGCGGGGTAACAATAATTAGCAGTTATCAACTTCCAAATGCTTTACAAACGTGAGATGATTAATCCCTGCACCGACTCTCCGAGAGGCTGATAAAGACCCCCCCCCTTCACCGGAAGGAGAGGAACAGGTCTCAGTGTGGCCGCGGGGACACGGGGAACATGCTAACAGGTCGCAGGCTGCAGCCCCCTTCTAGCTGGTCCCCACCAACCCCGGGGCCCAGGGGTAGGGAGCCAGGCGAGACCTCGACACTGGGACGCAGAGCCCAGTGGAAAGGAAGAGAAGGCGGAGGAGAACGGGCAAGGGGACCAGCCAGCAAGTTCAGAAACAGGGCTCTGTGGGAGCCTCAGATCCGCTGGCCTCGCTACTGGGTTCCCTTCCCTCATCCGGCTCCCAAATTGGTGGCACCTGGATCGCACGGTGAATTCACGGCTGGCTTACAGCGGGTAGCAGATGGAATGAGTCCATCTGGTTCGCTCCATGTCAAGACAATGCTGAAAAACGTTAGAGAAAGCAGAATGAAAATAAGGAAAAGAGAAATGCGGTTTGACTGCGGGACATTTCGGGAGGGTGTCAATTTTACAAGCCAGCGTTCCCAACAGCAGCAGGCCCCTCCTGCAAAATTCTGAAACCGGCCCTGGAATTCCGTAAGCCATATACAATAAAGCCCCAGATGCAGGGTTCGTAAGTAGGACTCCCATGAGAGTCAACGTACGAATTAGCACAACAGGACTCCGGTGCTTGCGTTATGGATAAATCACGTCGGGGCGGGGGCGGCAGGACCACGCTCCCTCTCCAGGCTCCAGGGAAGAATTCTTGCAGCCTCTTGCAGCTCCTGGTAGCCTCCAGTTCCCCCCGGGACATTCCTCGAAGCTGCTTCAGTCCCATCTCTGTTCCCGTTGTCACACTGACTTTCTGTGTGTCTTCACGTGGCCTTCTCATCAAGCCACCTGCCGCTGGATTCAGAGCCCACCCAATTCCAGGACGAACGCAACTAATTACATCCACAAAGACCCTATTTCTAAGTCAGGTGACATCCTGAGGTCCCGAGGGGACAGGAATTGGGAAGGGGCGGGTAAAGCCAAGACATTAATCATAGAAAACAGCAAGAACCCACTGCATTTTTCAGTTTTCCAGTTTTCTTTTCTTCTCTTGGAACGTTTGCAGACACAGAGTGTGTTTTTTTGAAAGTCATCTTATTTACCGAGTATGCAGAAGCTCAGCTGCGAATGTACTCTAACGGGAGCCTGTGATGGCTCTCTTAAAAGTAATGCGTTGGTCCCCAGGATTTCATAATGAAGTCAACCTTAGGGCAGATGACACATATCCAAGGAGGTAAGTGCAGAGCCAGGGTTTTAAATCTTCTTTTGTCACAGAGCATCATGGAAAGAGGAGACAGAAGGCACATGAAGGTCTAGTCCCCATCGAGGCACAGAGCACTTCAACCACGTGGACCTGGCCTCATTTTGCTTACTGCTAATGAGACAGACGTATCCTAAGATACGTTCCAATAAGTGATTCCGAGGTCTCTTCGTACTTCCTAAAGACTGTGGGATTCTACTCGAGTTACTCTCTCTGTGTCACTCCCAGCTCAGGGCGACGTGTAGTCAATTTGGGCTAGCAAACTGGAAGACAGCCACCCAAGTCTGTGTCTTGTTAAGCTGGGGATGATTTTCTACCCTACACTCTTCTCTGTGTTTTGAAAAACAGAGACAATGTTACTGAAGAACCCAACCCCAGGAAGGAGGAGAGGAGCGCCTCCCCCACTTGCCACCCACTGTCTCTCTCAATCTAATTAACTCCCCCTCCAAGGAAGGAGGGGCTGTGACTCTAAGTGTTCAGATGTAGAGCTGTCACGGGGTCTTTTTTAAATAGCGGGCATTGTCATATGCATCACAAGTGGGTGTCAGTGGTCACTGCCCGCCCATTGAGAATCGCCGTGTTTGCATGACCGGGATGTGTATGCAGGTCTGGCCCTCGAGCTGACTGTCATTCTGGACAATGCCGTTGACTCATTTCAACACCCAAGTATCCTAGCTTCAAAAGAGCCCCCAGGAGGCAAGACACATCCCTTTGGCCATGTTCTATATCATGAAGCATTTAGCTGAGTTTGGCATTAATTAGGGTTTATTGGGCACTTGCTTAGCTATTAATAAATATGTTTTTTTTTTCCTTGTTTTTCATTAGTACCTCATTCCCTCCCACTCTCAGTTGGGAATCCCAGAAAGGAGAAGGGGGATGTGGTTACACTACCCGAATCCTACTCCGAACCACCTAATACTCAGCATTCTCAAAGAAAATCTGGCCATGAAGTTGGATCCCTGAAAAGGGATTCTGCTGTGTGTCCCCCTGTCATGCCCATTTTGAATAATTCTGTGTTTTGTTTTGCTTTTTTCCTCCCCTGCCCACATTAGTTTTTACTACTAGACAGTTTATTCTTCCTTCCAGAAATGCTCTGGCTCCACGACCATCAGCTGTTTTCACCTCCCTCACCTAGCTTCTTAGATCTAGACTTGCCCGACCTGTCAATTCCTTCTCTCTTTAGGGAGCGCTAACTCTGAGAAGTCTATCTCACCAACCATTCCATTTAGAGTCAGAAAATGTATTTGTCTCTCTGCTCAGTGCCTTGGCTCAACTGGGAACAACCCGAGTTTCCCCCCGGGACATGGCGACTTCCTTTGGATACATCCAACACCAGCTTTTTGGAGACCCACTGTTTCTATGAAAATGAATTCCTTACACGGCTTCATGTGGGTCTGTTCTTTTAAACTTGGTAAACACTCCCTTTCATCTTGTTTACTTGTGCGCCCAGCTCAACCCTTTCTGAGGAAAGTCCAGAAGTAAATTTCAACGCTGTGCCCTGCCTGAATTACACAATATTATAATTGAACAAGGTCAGAATTGTTTGGGATTTGCTCTATCTTTGGACCTCAAAAGTAGTAGTAAGTTAGAAGGGGCACTTCGGAGAGAAAGGTTTAGAGAGAACGTGACATGTTAGATTTTGAGTCTTTCAATCTGATGGTTTCAAAATCTACATCACAGGAAAAGAATTCTTTTATTAAGGGAGGCTAGGCTGAAGGGGTAAGCGTGCATTAAGAGCCTACCGTGTGATGAGCAGGGTTGTAGGTTACATGGTGTCTCCCTCTCCTCCAAATTCAGATATCGAAGTCTGACCCCCAAAACCATAGAATGTGACCATTTGGGGAAAGATGGTCCTTGCAGATATAGTTCGTTAAGACAAAAGTCATACTGGAACACAACAGACTCTAAACCAATATGGCTGTTGGGCCGATGAGAGAGGAAATGTGGACATGGGGAGAATGTCATGTGAACATGAAGACAGGAGGGATCAAGCCCCAGAATGCCGAAGCTGGCCAGCAAACCACCAGCTGTCAGGAGAGGCATGGAGCAGACGCTCCCTCACAGCTCTCAGGAGCAAGGAACCCTGCCAGTGCCCAACTCGTGAGTGTCTGGCAACTGCAACCTCGAGACAATCCACTGCTGTTGTCTGACTGTTGTAGTTTGTTATGGCGGCCTTAGGAAACAACACAAGCACCGTGCTCTGCTTCCCCTCCCTTAGACCATTCATCACCTTGAGGCATGCATTACTGTCTACATTTTACAGAAGAAAATGTGGCTCAGAGCGGTCCCACACTTAGCCAAAGTTACATAATAGTAATTACAAAGCCACTTGCGTGCCTTCCTGACCTCAAAACTGTGATAATCTCAGATCACAAAGCTGCCTCTCAGAAGAAAGGAAAAGGAGGGGTGATGTGGGGACTGGAGGGGAAAGGCAGGAGGAAGACCAGCTGGGAACTCGGCTATAGTGTCTCCCGCAGACCAGGGTGCACGAAGTCCAGCTCTGTGCAACTCGGGAACACACTCCTCCGCCCTTCTTTCCCACCTCCTGGCACACGGGGCTCCACTCAGGCCAGACATCAGCTCAGCACAGTCCCTCTGAGTAATCAAAGCTCTTTATTCCCCAAGTCTCACATCTGATTTAAGTAATTCAAGACTAAGTTGGAAATGACTCATAACCCTTAATATGTCTTTCTACTGAGGGATATTTCTATTTATAACGAGTAGCTGGGACAAAATTAGTCTCTTATATTTATTCTTCATTGCACAATTGAACGGCTAGTAAGTGAAACGTGGTCTGTTTTCTAAAGGCAGTGAAATATTCCATTATACTATAAATTTAATTTGCATGTTTTTGTTATTTTAGCAAACCTTAATTTGCATGTTTTTGTTATTTTAGCAAACCTTTTGTTATTTTACCTAACCTTAATGCACTACTCTTTGCTGGTGGTGCTCACTCCGTACAAACGTCTGCCAGTTCTAAGTCCAATTTAATGGGCTGTGCAGTTCTCAATCAACTATGTATCCTATGTTCAGCAACACAGAGTACAGTAGGCTATGAAATTTGGATATTTTTTTTTAAAGATTTTATTTATTTGACAGTGAGAAACACAGCGAGAGAGGGAACACAAGCAGAGGGAATGGTAGCGGAAGAAGCAGGCTTCCTGCCGAGCAGGGAGCCGGATGCGGGGCTCAATCCCAGGACCCTGGGATCATGACCTGAGTCGAAGGCAGATGCTTAACGACTGAGCCACCCAGGCACCCCTGAAATTTGGATATTTGTAACTACCATACTTTCCTAGATATTTGAACCACTAGGAAGTTAAACGGTTCCTGGCCCTTCTAGCTCATGGTTGAGAAAACACCAAGATTCAAAGCACATGTTTTCAGCAAGGTGACAGTGGCTCTATTAACCATAGAATCTTCTAGACAAGGAGTCACAACTTTAGAGACCACAGAGAACCAGATGTAAAAAAAAAAAAAGAAAAAAGACAACCCATATCTCATTTATGTTGGAGCTTTCTTTTTAGCATTAGCCAATCATTCATTATCAGGAAAGGGAGTAGACACAGCACTGCCAAAGGAAGCATTTCAAAAGAGTTTGTATTTTTAATGTGAATTCTCCCTATTTTTAGAAGTTCGTGTACTAGTTTCCTATCGCTGCTCTAAGAAATCACCACAAAAACAGTGGTATTTATCCTCTTACAGTTCTAGAAATCATTACATCCTAAAATCAAGGTGTTGGCAGGTCTGACTTCTGGAGGCTCTAGGGGACAATCCATAGCCTTGCCTTTTCCAACCTCTAGAAGCTTCCCTAATTCCTTTAGCTCATGACTCCACATCAAATTGCCTTTTCATCCTTTGTTTCTGGAGAACATCACCTACCCTTGACTCTGACCTTCCTGCCTCCCTCTCATAAGGACCCAAGTGAACTGACCCCCTTTCCCTGGGATATAACCCAAGATAATTTCACCATTTGAGATCCTTAATTACATCTGCAAAGTCCTTCCTATGTAAGACAATGTATCGATTGGTTCTAAGGATTAGGATGTGAATGTCCCTGGGGGAACATTATTCTGCTTACTTCTGTTGGCAACTAATTCAAGTTAGAAAAACAATAATATGAAGAGAAATCATATGAAGTCTGACACTTTTTTAAAAATCTCCGGCATGTCCTTTTCCCTCTATCTCACCCCCCAAAATGGGTAAATAGAGAAAACAAGATAGACTTACTATGGACAATCATAAAAATTTGGGTTATGTGCACCTGGAGGTTCATTATTTTTTTTTCTTTTTAAATGAAAAACAATTAAATTCCTCTAATAAAAATTTAAAAAACTGAACAATATGGAGACCGAGAAAATACCCTGCAAGGAAGCCAGGCATGGCCCACAGACTGCCAACTTGCTGTCAAGGAAAGACACCTACTTGAGAAATACACAATGGACAGGTGCACAATCCCGGCAAACAGATTTGCAGAACTCACAGGCAGGGATCCCCCGAGTGCCTTGTGTTCCTCAAGGGCCCCCAACGGTCCGCTGAAGTGCAAGTGTGATCTGAATTAACTGAAGGCTGAGGTACAACAGGGGGTATCAGCTCTTGAGACGGATTGGCTGAGAGCAGCCTCCATCCTCAAAATGTGTGTGTGTGTGTGTGTGTGTGTGTGTGTGTGTATTCATCATGGCTGAGCTCGTGGCTCCCTTGAAGAAGTACCACCTTTGTCTCTACATGAAAGGTGGAAACCAAAAAAAGTGGACATGTAGTGCAGGGGATCAAGTGAAGCGTCGGGGAAAGATGTAAGTTAGTGATCTTTCTTGGAAAACTGAAGTTATTGGAGAAATTTCTATACAGTGGCTTCAAGATTCGGGGACTCTCCAAGCTTCCGAAACCCAGCTCTCACAAATGACAAAGGTCTCCATAATAATCCCCTGCCCCTAACATGCTGCCCCTTCCTCATTCCTTCTGACTTTTGAAGATGTAGCCTCCGGAAATGCTCATCTTGTGTGGGATGACTGTCCTCACGGACTCTCGGTTCTGTATTTGTTTTCCTAGCCCCGTCCATGGGACCTACGGAATGCTTGGACCTCGAGGGTGTCCCGCAGACTCCAGCTGGACTCTGAAGTCATACCCAGATAAACACGGGAAACCGTCACCATCCAGCTCTGTCTAAAGCGCCCAGATGCCCGTGATCTCTGTGTCTCTCGTGGACTTTCTTCACCCACCCGCGGCTCCCAGAAATGGATGAAAGGCTGCTTCTAATCTGTGACCCTCACAGATAATTAAATTAGGCTCCTCTCAGTCTGGTGGAGGAAAGCTATTTTATATTTCCATTAACTCCAAAGGGCCTTTTCAATTACAGTCCCTGTTTGGTAAACAAGTTATCTTTGACTAACAGCCTTGCCTGCTCTAACACCCAGGAAACATGCCCTTTACAGGGATGCTGATGTGCAGCAGAAATTCATAATTTGGTAAAAAGTTATCTTTTGAAAGGCAGTTGACATTATCATTAAATCCGAATGGAGCGAGTTCTTAAAAAAAAAAAAAAAATCTCTGTTTCAGCATCTAGTTTTGTTCTCACTGGGTGTGTCTGTGGAGAATTTTATTTCTCCTTCAAAGGAGAAAGGAAGGGTGCTTTGAAGCAGGAAGACTATTAAAATGTAGGGAATGTCTAGCCTCTCAACACCACGCCGGCATTTTCTGAAGTTATGCCTCGGCCTTACAGCTCTTCGATAACATCAGACACCGTAACACTATTCACTGTATGAAAGAAATATCAACATGTTCGTTTTCAGTTGGATTTATCAGATTTTTTTTAAAACTAAACAAACAGAGGCAAAAAATAATTCATTTCTTAGAGCTAGCTCAACATTCGTGTGACCACGGACCCCAGCGACAAAATCCAAAGTCCACTTATCCTACTTTAGTTTAAATGCCTTCATAAAACCTGCCCCAACTAGGAAGATTCATTTTTTTTTTCTCTGACCTCCTGGAAGCAAAGAAGCAATGTAGTATTAAGAACATCAATCTTGCTGTCAGACAGGTCTGGTCTGCCAGGCAGCTCGGCTATCCGCAGTGTGATCTCGAATAGATCTTAAATAGATCTTAAAACTTATCTTCTCCACACTTCAATTTCCTCATCTGTAAAATGGGGGTAATAAAAGTCCCTCTCCCGTAAGACCATTATGGAATCACATAATGTGTATAAATGGCTTATAGTACAGTGCCCAGCAAAGATCAGGTTTTCAAAAATGAGCGTTTCTCGAAATTTGGTCTGCAGATAACTTGCATGGAATCAGCTAGACTTCGACGTACAAATTCTGATGTCTGTCCTTTCTAAGATGCAATTATTCAAAAGTGCCAGGGGTTGAAAGAAGAAAAGGGGAAGGAGGGGAATACTGGAGGTGGTACCAGGAACTTGTACTTATAGCAAAGGCCCTGGATAAGTCTGGTGCGTACGACTGTTTGGGAACATCTACAATGAGTGTTAATTACGGTCACCACGATTGCAATGTATACAGAGCTCATTTTCCAAAGACCAGTCCCCTTGGATTCCCTGCCTCCATATCACTGGGGCACTTGGTGAAAAATACCAATTCTTGAATCCCAAATCCACTGAACCCTGGTATCTAGGGATTGAGACTACACATCTCTACTTTTACAACTTCTCTGGACACTCTGATGCACAGCCTGATTTGGGATTCCCCAGCCCACATAACTCATTGTGATACTGGCTCCTGGACCTTCACTTTTTTAACCCTTTAGCCAGTATCTATGATGCTATGAAAATGTTTGTTGTTAAAACGAGCTGACCTGAATAAAGTTATGCCTGCCCAAGTACACCTCTGAGCTATGGTGGGCTCTTCTAAGGGATTCCCCCCCTCCTCATTTCTTCCGAATGTGACATCCATGAACATTTGAGTCCTGCATAGTTTTTCCAAACCCTAGCCATTCATGTACCACATTCATGATTTTTATTGATTTCACTTATACCATTAATGGGATTCACCACTAGCTGCTCACTCAGTATTTATTCTCTTCTCCCTTTAAGTAAAAGGACTCCAAAATTATTAGGAGTGACAATATGTCCTGTTACAAAATTCTATTTCTCAGATCCCGATTATCCTTCCTGTCCCCCCGTCCAAGATTCCCAACACAGATGTATTTTCTGCCTTCACCCAGTAGGCTTGTTTCCATATCCAGCCTGACACTCATTTGGTTGGACCATACGCACAGACACATCCCGCTCTGAGGAGAAGCCTCTTTCGTGTCTGTTGGCATGCTCTTTGTAGCCATACAACAAGAGATGATATAAATATTATTTCTTTTCTTTTTTTTTAAATAAATATTATTTCTGAGCAGAAAAGTGACTGACTGTGAAAAACAGGATGACATGTTTTCCCTCCTCTTTCTAGCCTTATATTCTCTTCCTCAGATTGCCTTTCCACAACACACAACCTATTTGTGGCCGACGTGTTCCCTTCTGGAGTGAAAGAACCACGAGGAAAATTCCAAGGACGTTCGAACATTCTCTGAAAGCCCAGCAGCAGTAATTGAGACATAGGAAGGCAGTGTTTTGAATGTAGTACCATGTCAGCGTGGAAATCGTTTCAGGTATGAACATTTTTCTGGATGATCTTGGACCTCTACAAAGGATTTAATACCAAGTTTCATATAGAATTAGCTTTATACTATTTAAATAGTAGGTCCAACCTCAGATTTGTAAAGCTGTAAATGCAGTACACTATTAAGAACCTAAAAAATGGGGTGCCTGGGTGGCTTAGTCATTAAGCATCTGCCCTCGGCTCAGGTCATAATCCCAGGGTCCTGGGATGGAGCCCCGAATCGGGCTCCCTGCTCAAAGGGAAGCCTCCTCCCTCTTCCACTCCCCCTGCTTGTGTTCCCTCTCTCACTGTGTCTCTGTCAAATAAATAAAATCTTAAAAAAAACCCCAAAACTAGAAAACGTGACTTTCTGAAAAAAGCAAACTTTGTTATTTTTGTTCTGTCCAGCTTCCCACACACATTCATTCATTCAATAAACATTTCTTTTTTTAAAGATTGTATTTATTTATTTGAGAGAGAGCACAAGCAGGGGGAATAGGGGGCTTCCTGCTGAGCAAGGAGCCCAATGTGGGACTCGATCCCAGGACCCTGGGATGAAGGCAGTTGAAGGCAGATGCTCAACCAACTGAGCCACCCAGGCTTCACTCAGGAAATGTTTCTGTAGCATAAATTGTGTGCTGGGTCCCCTGCTCAGTGCCTCACTGCCATCGAAGGGTGGTAGAAGGCAGACAAACCCGGAAAGGAAGAGTAAATAAGCAGAAATATAAAAAAGTAACTTTGGCAAGTGTTACAAAGAAACAAAAATAAGCTAATATGATTTAAATATGCTATAAAGTGTAACAGAAATTTTCACTCGCTGTCCTCTGACAGTTCAATGCTCTACCTCTGTGGAGAATTTTTTTAAATCTAAATTTTGGCTTCCATATTAATCATCCATTAGTGTCACTTGCAAAATTTTGTACTAAGGATTTACTTAATGTTTCTGAAATAGGGATAAACACTTTTAAAAAGACTATATTTACTTTAATAATCTATAGTCTTTGCTATTCACTCAGCAAGTCTGAAGTCGACCAAATATTTTTAAGATATGGAAATCTACAAAATATTATGGTAACTATTTTAATAATGGATGGCTATCCATCCATTCATTCAATTTCATAAGGAGTCTTTACCAAATTCCTCCTAGAAGCCAAGCCCTGGGCCAGGCTTCAGGGACTAAACAATGAGTAAGACTTCACCCTTACATCTGAGCAGCTCATAATCTCAGGAACACAAGCAGTAGGAGACTGTAAGGGCTGGAAGAGGAAATGTCCTGTGTGTTCCAAGGAGGAAGACACTGATCCTGCCTCATCAGATGAAGGTTAGGGTGGAGGAGATGTCATTTGTTCTGAAGCGACATCTGAGACTCTCCTAGTCACAGAAGAAGAGGAGGAAGGTACGAGAGTAAAGTAGTGGGGTCGGCAAAGCTTAGGAAGAGAAATAATGCACCCAGAGAATAGTCACAGTTCTCCAGGGCAGGCGTGTTGGTTGAAGAGGAAAAGAGACAACACGGGAAAGACAGCAGCAATCTGAGGGGTTACAAAACCACCAATAGCTTTTTACAAAACATGACCTAACTTCCCCAAAACCACATGTTCTGTGCTTACAACATACTTTTTTTTTTTTAAGATTTTATTTATTTATTTGACAGAGAGAGAGAGAGTAGGCAGAGAGGCAGGCAGAGAGAGAGAGAGAAGGGGAAGCAGGTTCCCTGCTGAGCAGAGAGCCCGACGCGGGGCTCGATCCCAGGACCCTGAGATCATGACCTGAGCTGAAGGCAGAGGCGTTAACCCACTGAGCCACCCAGGCGCCCCTACAACATACTCTTGATGCAGGGTCTTGCCTTTTAAATCAGGTAGCCTTGCAGTGAGTAGATCCTTGGGAGAGTTTTGGTGAGAGTTGTCTCTCCTGTGCCCGGAGCACAAAGACCAGACCAACAGCAGAATTGGGGGTCAATAATCAATAACACCTGCTCCCCTGCACAGGGGAACCCCCTCATCAGAACTCTTTCGGCAGCTCCATTACCGCAACGAAGTGAGATTCTGTGCCCTGGTTATACTGTACATGTGACTAGGAACCACCCTAAATGTTTCTCCTAACACGGCCATGAATTCATCCCTCATACAGAGTTGGGCGCCATGACACTCTCTGAGCCCTTGGTTTTTTGGCCACGTGGGGTGGCAGAAGCAGAAGATGGGCAGAAGTAAGGTAGGGAAGGCATCTGGCTTCCTAATCAGTGCCACCTAATTGGTGATGCTGGCCGCGAGGTGGGTCATGCAGCAAGAATCTGATCTACATAGTTTCATATCTCTTCCCTCCCATCCTGCACGCCCCACTCCCTCTCTGTACCTTTCTCAACTGGCAGCAGGAATCCCTTACGACATCTTTCCAAGGCAGAGTTCAGGCACTGCCTCTATCCCACGAGCTACTGTTCAGGTGATGTTTCTAGAGCTTAGCTAAGGGTTTCCTACTCCGGCAACCCCCTGGACTTCTGCGTGTACCCCAATCTTACAGCTCATTCCCTTTTGCTTTTCTTGGCATCGTATTTTTTTTATAGACTGGCTCTAGCGCTGCCCCTCCAATGAAACCCTCCTGCCTGACTCAGCCTTATTCCTACCAGAATGAGCTGCATGTTTTCATGTAGCTCACATTTTCAAGCTCATGTTTTCATGCACATTCTCCTTCAGCCCAACTTCCTTCTGTGGTCTCACCTCCATTTTATTGAATGAGCATTCCAGTAATGCAGTAGAAAGAGTTTTCTTTGTAAAAATTTATTTGAGTTTTAATTTAAACATATGGTAAACTATCTCCATGGTGGTACTTGAGTATGTATTTGGGAGACTGACTCTACGGTTTCTTATCACTTCAGTCTATTTAAGTTGCTATGATAATAATACTTATATTTTTTTTAGTATTTACCAAACACCAGGCATTACTTTATAAGCACATCTCATTTAACCTTAAAACAATCCTGTGAGGTACGCGATTACCATCCTCATTATAAAATTAGGCAAGCTATTATTCAGAAATCTTGATCCCATACCCAATTTACACAACTCTATTGTTTATTATGCCACGATGTTCTATGGTTTATTATTGATAGACACACAAAGGATGCTGGATTGCCAACACTTAACACAGTGTCTAGCATATAATAGATGCTCACTATTGTCTTTGGAAGATCAAGTGGTAACAGAAAAATCCCTCCTTGCAGAAGAGGACCTCAGTTACAGAGCTTCCCGCCACGTTTTACCTCCACTGGAAGGAAGTAGAGGACCAGAAACGCCTATTTCTGTTGGGTAGTTGGTCAAAGCTAGATCGCTGGAATCGACACCAGCTTCAGAGGCAAACAGCCTGTGTTTAGAAGGGCCTCACACTTGGTTTAGCGCTTTCTTTTGCTTCTTAAAATTCTTAATACTTTTTGAACAAGGGGTCCCACATTTTTACTTTGCAGTAGGTCTCAGAAATCATGTAGCCAGTCCTAACTACTCTGTAAGCTCCATGAACACAGACACTATTTTGTTTACCATTATATCCCTGACACCCAAGACAAGTTTGGTGTAGAGCAGGTGCTTTGCGTGTATTTGTGTATACAGTAGTTCTTCCTTATTTGTGGTTTCAGTTACCTGTGGTCAACTGCAGTCCAGAAGCAGATGGTCCTCCTTCTGAAGTATCATCACGAGGTCAAATAATAGCCTAACACTGTGTCATGATGCCTGCATATGCCCCTCACTTCATCTCATCACATGGGTGTTTTATTATCTCACATCAGAAGAGGGATATAGTATCATATGATAAGAGTACAAGGCAGTAAGATATTTTGAGAGAGAGAAACCACATTCACAGAACTTTCGTTACAGTATATTGTTATAATTGTTTCATTTTACTATTGTTACTAATCTCTTACTGTGCCTAAGTTTCAAATTAAATGTTACATATATATTTATAGGAAAAAACATAGTTTATATAGGGTTTGGTAATATCTGTAGTTTCAGATATCTAGTGGGGGAGGTCATGGAACAGATTCTCCCATGGATAAGGGGGGGAACTACTGTGTGTGTGTGTGTGTGTGTGTGTGTGTGTGTGTGTGTGTGTACTGTTGGTTTAATGAAAGATTAACTTGAAGCAGAAGCCAATGCTTATTCAAGGGACTCTAAATTTTTGGCAGGAAGTTCAAATTGGATTGAAAGCAGGAGAGTCTAGAATGTTCAGGAAACTAGACAAGAGCCCTCGACTATTACCAAGACTACTAGACAATGGGGCATTGGTCTCAAAGGGAGTAACCTAAGGGGTAGATACCTGTAGACTTCGCAGACAGGATTAGGACTCTACCAGGTGGTTGAGACTCCCATTACTGCTGTGAGCACACTTGTGCTCATATTGTTTTTTTGTATCAGTTTGTGTGTCTTCAATCAGATAGTGAATTACTCATTCGTATGTTTGCTCTCTATTCCATTTCTTGCTCTTCCCCAGTAAGATGGTTAGTTTTATGTGTCAACATAGCTAGGTTATGCTAGTCACTTCCTCAATTAAACACTAATTAAGGCATTGCTGTGAACGTATTTGTAGATGTGGTTTACATCTATAATCAGTTGATTATATTATATTGCACAGTCCTCTGATGCTCAAAAAATCACAGGGCATCCTCTGCCCGCCCCTTCAACTGGACCTGAACTTATTCTCTCCAACACACCTAGAACCACAAAGTATACCCTGAGGGCTCCAGCACACCCTGCTTCCCTTCCTGGGAAACCCCACACTACACCCACTTGGATCAGACCCAGGCCCATGAGCATTTTCCATGATGGTTAAAAAAAAAGAGATTATCCTGGATAATCTGGGTGGACCCCATCTAATCAGTAGAAAGGTCTTATCAGCAAAACTGAAATTTCTTTGAGGAAAAAGAGATCCACCTGTGGAGGACAGCTTTGGGACCACCTATATGTCCTTATAAGTCTCTCAGTGTCCAGCCTGTCCTTCTTAATGGTCTACCCTATTCATTTCAGATTTGCCACCCCCACAATCACACAAGCTAATTCCTTGAATTAAATCAATCTCTCTCTCTCTCTTTCTCTGGCTTCAGAAACATAAGTAAACACTGTTCTCCCTGACACTCAAAAGTCATCTGGAAAGTAGTATTGACCTTGAACGTAGTAAGAATCAGTTTACTATGCATCTCTCAGGGTCCAGTCAAGAAAACCAAGCACTGCCTGGTAGTCCAGAGGACTGACATTATGGAGCTAGTTACAAACTCTGAACAGCTGCAGAATCAAAGTGGGAATGAAGAACCAACCCTGGGCCAGCCAAGGCTTAAAGCTCTTCCCATGGTACAGCTAACAGAATGGAGAAAGGGTAGTGACAAGAGAAGAGCTCAGGAATGGGGAGCTTCTGAGGACAAGAAAAGGAAACAGAACCCCGGTGGGACAACAGGGAGCTTGGCCCATGGAAGAAGGGACCGTCAGGAAGGAGCTAGAACCAGACGAGGCATAGCTGCTCCAGGAGATGGTCCTCCAGCAGAGAGAGGGAAGAAAACCTTGACTTCTCCATGCTCCTGCCCTCTAATTTCTACCTGTGCCTCACATTGGCTTAATTTAAGTCGGTAACAGTATCCACGTCACAAGATAACTGAGACTCAAATGAAGTATCATATGAAAAGGAGCAAGCACAACTAAGTAATGTGTTAACAGGAGGACATTCGGTCAAGTGTATACTATTATCAACAATGGTTCCTCTGCTGGCCTTGCAGGGCTCATCAGATAGGAAATGACGTCACTGTCCTAGCAGCACATCCCTAACCAAGACTGATCCCTGCCACCCCTGTGCTAATCACGTGTTTTAATGACAGCCCTTCTGATTCCCTGGAATGGGCTGTCTGCAAGGCATCCTACTTCCATGAAGAAAGCATCTGTAGAGGAGGATAACACACAAAAGCTAGACCATAAGCAGCCTGGCACTCAGCATCATGGAGTCTCAAACACACTTCTGTCCTGGATTGTCCTGGGTCCTTGGATTATCAGTAAGTCCTGAAAATTAGCCATTTCAAACTCAAGAACACACTTCCTATCTTTTCATCGTTTGCTTCCAACAGTTTATTTCTTCCTACAGCGTCTCTTGGGCGTTTTTCATTTACCACTCTGTTGGATTTAGTCCACTTCATCTCTGCCTTAGAGAATGGGTGACCTTTTCCATCATACTCACTTTTTCCCTTGAGCCATCTTAAGACCCGAGGATCAAAAGGCATACACGTGATTCTAGATACATTGGCCAGAGATGCATAGCAACTCAGGGACCTCCTCACTCTCTGCCAGGAAGGAGTATCTAAGAATAACTCTGCTTTGTACTCACAGTGTAGGGAGTAGAAAGTTTTGGGTAGAAAACACATTAACCAATGACAACATCATGGCTTGCGGATGTACGGCAGCTGGTATTGACCATTCTCTGTTTCGTGAGTCCGTCAATGCGCTCCTTTTGACTTCTTTGGCCTCAGACAAGCCTCATCTCCAACGAATTCTGGAGTCCTTTTCAGCCTTGTCCCCTTGAGTGTCCCACACATTCCTATCTGCACTCCTCTCTCCCACCCCCGTAAGAACTCAGTTCTCTGCCATCTGTGTTGTGTGCACAGAGATGTAACTTAGGTTAAAGGAAGTGGTTTCCTGAATAAGCAAGCATTTGGGTCTCAGTGGCTGCAAAGATCCATTCTCATTAAATTAAATTGAAAAAGGGATCGTTCGGTTGACGAAGACAACAACGATGATACAAGTAAAAAAAGACCCGCAAACAACAGACCACCTGCGTTTAGCTTTACTACTTTTCTCATTGAGAATATTAGGGAGCAATCTCTTCTTACCCCTTCTATTATAACAGTCACTAATCAACTACAGTTGACCCCATGCATGAGAAAAATGAAGTTATCTATAAACACAGATTTTTTTTTAGGTGTGAAAAAAAAAAAAAAGACTGAAAGCTTTGCTAGAAAGTTACCTAGGCCAAATATATATATATATATATGAATAGTCCTATGTCAACCTAAGAAGCAGAGCAATTTTACCAATCCATTCACGTTGGAACAGGCCGTCCCAGCTAAATGAGGTGACGTGTATTCAGCCACGAGACAAATATTCCCGAGCATACGCTGTATGCCGAGCACTGTGCGAGTCGTGAGAGGCAGAGCCAGGCAGAGCTCCCCCAGATGGAGCTTCTAGGCTAGAAGGGGGGACAGATGTTACATTCAGCATCAAACAAACAATAAATACACAGTTCCGTGCGGTGCTAACTGCTGCCACTTAACGAGGCTTCCGTAGGAGTTCGACCGAGTCAAGTTCACTTTCTCCTACTCTGGAAGCTTTGCTATTCTCTTGTTTTGGTCCGTTTTGTTCGAATTTTTATTGAAGAATAGTTGATGCCAGGTCATGCTGGTTTCACATGTATGAAGCTTTGCTATTCTTCATTCTGCCATTCCCTTAGCATTGACTGCCGTTAATGGCAAGTGTTAACTCGGTCGGTGAATTCGATGTGCACACTTGGAAGAAAGGGTACACGGGGGTTGCCAGCTTTCTGGACGTATTTTTGCAAACAGCAGATCCTTCACCCACACCCTGTTCCCATGGCTTTTTTGT
This sequence comes from Procyon lotor, assembly GCA_028646535.1. Classification (NCBI taxonomy): domain Eukaryota; kingdom Metazoa; phylum Chordata; class Mammalia; order Carnivora; family Procyonidae; genus Procyon; species Procyon lotor. The sequence continues at coordinate 147,968,794 of CM053606.1, forward strand.
TTTTTTGGCAAATGTTTATACAGCTGTTAGAAAGAAAAAGGCCAGGGAGGGGGAGGGGGGGAGAAACAGCTTTTGGGACACACTGAACAAAACAAAACACAATATCCAACCAAAACAGATACTCCTCTCCTGCTTTGATTTTCCATCTTCTCAGACTTTAAACAACCAGTTCCAGAGGGTTTTGGTTCACGGGGTGGATAATAGCAAGGACTGTGAGGTCAGTAGTGTTTCATTGTGACACCAGGAGTGACACTCAAACTATTTAACAAGAGCACAGCCACCAATCGGAGGGGGGACGAGCGCACGGGAAGCAAACCCTAGGTCCCAAGCAGGGGGCACCAGCCTCGGAGCCTGCCTGGGGGGTAGCCTCGCCAGCTCACTGGGCAAGTCTCTGGCCTTCCATTGTGTTCCAACACCCATGCCTGAGGGCAGTAGTCCAAGGTCTTTTATCCAATCAAATGTTGATGGATCACATCCTGTGTCACTGTAGCCCGGAAGTGGGTAGGAAGAAGGCACAAGGACTCCCTGTCCTCAGGGGACCTGAGTCAGGGGTGGTGATGGAGGAAAAAGGCAAGGGCGTGAACAAAGCAGATAAAGAGATAAGGGAACTGAGAGAAGGAACAGCTTCATTTAAATAAACTCATTCTCACAAGGACTGTTAGGGCTTAGAGGGTTAGTCTTGTAGGAGGTATCTGCATCTTCAAAAGGGACAAACCGCTAAGCCAAAGAAATGAACCATTGATGATGGGATTTCAGCCATAAAGTGGCATAACGAGAAAATTATTTGGAGAGATGGCACATCGGACAGGGGCTTTTCCTAATCCCATAAATCACCTCATCTAGGAAACCATCCGGGGAGCTATTGTTAAAGCTTGCCGGAATTCGCAGATACAAAAAAAGTCTTTGTCTAGAAGCGGGGAAATACGGAACTGTTCAAGCAAGGGGTTCCTTCTTAGGATCAAGCAGGAAGGGAGGAAGACCTTTCACTGTTTATTTTACCCAATTCCAAATGGTTTGAGTTTTGATTTTTATTTTTTTTTTAAGATTTTATTTATTTGACAGAGAGAAACAGCGAGAGAGGGGACACAAGCAGTGGGAATGGTGGTGGGAGAAGCAGGTTTCCTGCCGAGCAGGGAGCCCGATGCGGGCCTCGATCCCAGGACCCTGGGATCATGACCTGAGCCGAAGGCAGATGCTTAACGACTGAGCCACCTAGGCGCCCCTGGTTTGAGTTTTCAATGAGTCTTTATTACTTCTGTCACTCACCAAGTACATGTGTGGGGTCTCTTCTAAAGATTTCATGTCTCAAACTAAAAGACACTCCTAAACTCATGAAACAAACAGGGTTGCTGGGGGGTAGGGGGTTAGGGATAGGGTGGCTGGGTTATAGACACTGGGGAGGGTATGTGCTATCTTAAGTGCTGTGAAATGTGTAAGCCTGATGACTCACAGACATGTACCGCTGGGGCAAATAATACGTTATATGTTAATAAAAAAATAAAGAACTCATGTCTTGATGTATAAACCTCAAATGGTTTTGATATTTGTGTATTATTTCAAACCTTAATGCTCGCGGTAATTTGTTAGAGCGGCCATCAGAAAGTAGTACACCATCTGGGATGGGGCATTAATCTGCCTCCCGCAAGTAGTGTGAAGGATTTTTATAAGCAGGTGTGATTTGCACACACCGGTTGAACAGCCAGAGCTCTTGCTATGTGGGCATTTTTTTTTTTTTTTACAGGATGGCAGTTTCCAGGAGTACCAGTCAAAAAAATGAGTATCCTTCACAACAGAACCACAAAGAAAGATCCCAATGAATGAGTTCACTAACCGATCACCATTTTGACTGGTAAGCCCTTAATGAGGATGTAAGTCATCAGCTAATTATGCAAAGCGAGGGTGTGGGAGCACCCCCAAGAAGGAAGCCCAGCAAGCTCATCTGCTGACCTCTGCCGACTGGGAACCGTCCAGTATCCTTGTGCTACATGCACAGCGATGGGACCCGGCCTCCTACCAGGGATGATCCCATCCTGCGGTCTCGAAGGCCTGAGATCCGAGGGGGCCTGAAATCCTACAAAAGGTTGTGGTTCTGCTTATTTATCCATAGTTCAAACTAACAGCAAGACTTCGCTTCAAAATAGAACAAGTATTGTATGCTGAAGGAAAAAGCGTCTCCTGGTAGATTTTTCCAGCTATAAAACCCTTCACTCATTCCTCAGGGCTCAACGTCTCTTTCTGGAGAGCACCACTTTGCTGGTGCTTAGAGCTGCCCCCCGGGTAAGCTAGCGGCACGCGGTCCAAAGCCATCGGCTTTTACCACATCCTTTTCTACTCTTCTCTGCTCCTTGTGGTTCTCGAAGTCCTTAAACTGGCCTTTTTTCTCGTGGATTTCCTCAAACCCCACGTTAACTCCCCATCCTCACATTTTCATGTTCGCTCACACGGGAACCGTCTGGAACGCCCTCCCCGACGTCTTACCACACCCATCCCTTAATGTCCATGCACCTCCTGCAACTTGGCCACAGCTGCAGAAGCACTTGGCATACACTGACTCTACACCAAGCTCCCAGCAGGGAAGACAAACCAGGTCTCTACCTCTAGGAGCTTAGTGTCCAGGGAGGGAGATAAGGTAAGTCGACAAATAATTCAAATTGTGACAAGTACTACATTAGTTTCCTATGGTTACCACAGCTTGGTGGCTTAAAACAAACAGAAATCCAGGGGCACTAGGGTGGCTCAGTCGGTTAAGCTTCCGCCTTTGACTCAGCTCATGATCTTGGGGTCCCGTGATGGAACCCCGCATCAGTCCCCCTGTTCAGTGGGGAGTCTGCTTCCCTCTCTCACTCTACCCATCCCCCACCCTGGGTTCATGCTTTCTCTCTCGTGCTTTCTCTCAAGTAAAGAAATAAAATCTTAAAAAAAAAATCCATTCTCTTATACTTCTGGAGGCTAAAAGTCTGAAACTAGCGACATTGAGCTAAAGTTAAGGTGTCTACAGACCTGCACCCATCCCAGAGGCCCTACAGAAGAATTTTTTCTTTGCCTTTCTCATATCTACAGCTGGATTTTTTGGAGTCCTTGGCTCAAAGGCCCCTTACTCCATCCTCAAAGCCAGGGAGCACAGCATCTTCTCTCCCTGAAATCTTTTCTCTGCTTCCGTGTGAAGTTTCTCTCTGCCTCCCTCTCATAAAGATAAGGAGGGACTGTGATTACATGGTGGGTCCACCAGGATAATCCAGGATCACTCATCCTGAGATCCTTAACTTAATCACATGTTCAAAAACCCTTTTTCCATAGATGGTAACACTCACAGGTTCCAGGGTTTGGGACCTGATACACCTGGAGACCATTATTGAGATTATCACAGGGGCTCCGCAGAAAACAATCAGGATGGGAAGAAAGAGTGCTGCATCTAAATGAGATGGCCGGGGAAGGTGAATGCCATGAGGGAACTTTAGGTCAAGAATTAAAGAATGAGATGAAAGAAAGAGAGAAAGAAAGAAAGGAAGGAAGGAAGGAAGGAAGGAAGGAAGGAAGGAAGGAAGGAAGGAAGGAAGGAAGGGGAAGGAGGGAGGGAGGGAGGGAGGGAGGGAGGGAGAGAGAGAGAGAGAGAGAAAGAGAGAGAGAAAGAAAGAAAGAAAGAAAGAAAGAAAGAAAGAAAGAAAGAAAGAAAGAAAGAAAGAAAGAAAGAAAGGGAACCTTGGTCCTTGATTCTTCATCACTGCCCAGCTCAAAATATAAATGTGCATTAAAAGTTAAGCAGAATTCTATGCAAATAATCTGAATAATGGTGAGCTGTATACATGTGTCATTTCTATCTCATGAAAATCCAGCTTATTGCCTGTTGAAATGGTAAGATGGACAAAAATGACACCGGTGCACAGGAGGATTTGTTTTTTTCTATGTTTCTGAAGCTACTTGCTGGTTGGAGGCTTTTGCTAAAAACCTTGATTTTATATTTATTTATGCCCCACTTCAAAACAAGTTTGAAGAATTAAATAACCGTTTGACAATAATAAAAGCTTTGATAAGGATATGGGCCATTGGTCAATTCACTAAATGCCCTTCAACTGTTGGGAAAATCCACTTCTTCTATTCATGTGTTGCAAATCATTGGACATTAGCCAACTGAGCCCCGAAATCTGTAATTTAAAGAATCGTTAAGGGTTTGTGGTTATTTTGCAAATGTCAAAGATGTGTTTTACTTGTAAAGAATAGGACATTGGTAAGAACTGTTGTTTTTCTTTAGATGCTTCTCTTTAAATATTAAATGCTTTTTGTCTTACCAAAAGTAACAGCTATTGAAGAAGATCTCTGGAATGCTGATAATGTTCTCTACTGATCTAGATGCAAGTTATAAGCGCATGTTCAATCTGTTAACATTCGTCCCGCTGTACTGATAACATATGCACATCTATCTATGTATCTTACTTATCCAAGTTAAAAAGCCGCAATTTGTTTATTGCTGGAACAATCAGAAAATGCAGTAAAATGACAAGAAGTACATAAAAACCACCATTATTTCCTGAAAATTGTAGTTGGAATGTTTCAATTCACCCATTCTTCATCTACCTGTTTATGTATATTGATGTGATAGATTAAAGATGTGATAAGCTAAAGACAAACCCATCTAGAGGTGGAATCTAATTCCCTTCTGCAGGCTGGCCCCGTGAACAGTTCTGACGACCAGGGTGCAGCAGACATGATGCCGTGTAACTTCGGAGGTTGGGTTTCAGAGGTGGGCAACTTCTGCTTTTGTACACTTGGATTGCTTCCCCCTGGGATCCAGCTGCCATGCTGCAAGGAGTCCAAATCATATGGAGAAGGCACACTGAGAACCCACGTGCTCCAGTTGACAATCCAGCGGAGGTCCCAGCTGACAACAGTACCAAATGTCTGCCATATGTGAGCGCCATCTTGGATGGGGTAACTCAGTCAAGCCTCTGGATGACTGCTGCCCCAGCTGACAGTACGTGGAGCAGAAGTACTTTTTAGCTAAATCCAGTCAGCCCACAGAATTGTGAGAGAGAATAAAATGGTTGTATTAAGCCACTGCCCCAAATGAAAAAGCATTCAACAGGTATAGATATTACTGAGCAATAGATAGCCGAAATTCTCCACTTGTCTCTTATTCTATTTATAAACTGATCGTTTAATTCACCTACAGATTGTCTTGGTCAGCTCGGGGTAGTGTCACTACGGTTGTGGGCTGGCCAGGAGATGAGGGAAAGTGGGTTTGGTCCTCAGGTAGTGGGATGGACTACAACTGCAAGCCTGTGGAGTGAAGGAGGCAGAAACAGAGGCCACGGAGCAGGGCCATCTTGGGAAATCCGACTGGAGAGGAAGGCAAAATGAGAACCCAGCATAGCCATGGCCAGTCTGGTTCAACCTGAGAAAAGGGAATTGGTCAGACCGAAGCTGGAAGAAAAAGCAAACAGTTCAGGTGGATAGGAAAACGTGCTACCACTTCCCTACACTCAAGTGGGTGAACAAGCTTGGTGCCCAATGGTCCCAGACAAAGGACGAGGGTCCATTAGTACAGTCTCTGGGGCAGAGGGGGGAGGCAGCATGTGAGGTGGGGGTGGGCTCGTTACAAACAACGGCGAACATAGATGTTAGAATTTGGATCTCCCTTGTCATGTGAGGATGAAAATATCTGGTATTTGAAGAAATCTTACCTGGATGAGACAATCTGAAATTACTGTAAAAAAATGTAAATCGTGTTCCCCAAAATACCTCACAGATATCCTTCCGTCATGCTGAGCCTGACCCCTTCTCTAACCTCATCATATCCCTCAGGCTAAAAAACAAAGACCCTCAAAATACAAAGTAATGCATTTCACGAACCCCGTCGTCCACTTCCTGTGTCTCACCCCATCCATGACTCATATCGTGAGCCAACCCTACCTGGGGATGCAGTGGGAACTCACGACCACCAGCCAGGCACAAAACTGGTTAAGAAAGCACAGCACAACAGCCTCCTCCAAAGGAACTGCTTTGGTCACATGTTAATGGCACAGGGAAGCTCCGCTTAATCATCTTGATTTGTCTACAAGATGCGCCTGCCAGCCTACACGCGTTTTCCACTTGGTTCAATCATCCCGGGCTTGGCACTACAAGCCCTCAGACAGTCACAAGCATGTGGCTGTCTAGAGTAATAAAGGTGATAGCCAGATAAGGCTCCTGGGGTCTGGGGATTACTTTCTTTCTACCGAATCTTTAAGCTTGAGGCATAAAAAGATTCCATTGAATTCTATTTAGTGTGCCTTTTACCAAGAGTATGAAAGCATATCTTTTGGTGTCTTGCTCGTTTTGTCTTACTTTCTGAAGAAGTGTTCAAAGAAGGGGCTTTGGTATTTTTTCATTGGCAACTCACAGTGATGAAGACATTTTAAACCACCAGTCAGCTCACCCAGATGTGTTCCTGCGTGTGTGTGCGTGTGTGTGTGTGTGTGTGAAAATGGAACCTACTGTTTCGCCCAACAGTATTTTTACTGTGTCTGATGGTGAATTTCATATGTCAGTCTGGTGAAGCTCTGGTGCACAGCTGTTTAATCTAACAGTCCGAGTGTTGCTGTGAAAGTAATTTTTTTAGATGTGATTAATGTTTAAATCAGTGCATTTTGAGTAAAGCAGATTATCCTCCATAAGGTGGGAGGGACTCATCCAAGCAGTTGAGATTCCCCCAAAGAGGAAAGATTCGGTCTCTAGGCTGCCTTTGGACTCAAGAATATAGATGTATGGGACACCTGGGTGGCTCAGTCGGTTAAGTGGTTGCCTTTGGCTCAGGTCATGATCCCAGGGTTCTGGGATCAAGTCCTGCATTGGGCTCCTTGCTCAGTGGGGAGTCTGCTTCTTCCTCTGCCTGCCACTCCCCCTGCTTGTGCTCTCTCTCCGATAAATAAATAAATAAAACTTAAAAAAAAAAAAAAAGAATACAGATGTGACTCCAGCTAGAACAGCCAGCCTGCCCTGAGGATTTTGGTCTCTCTCATTCTGTGTGTGTGTGTGTGTGTGTGTGTGTGTGTGTGTGTGTATCCTATTAGTTCTGTTCTTCATACACTATGTAAAACACAGGATATTTTCGCTTTCATTCTAATTAATTGAAAGAAAAATGTTGTTTGCTGTTCACTCTAGGACGTAGCAACTTTTAAAAACCAGCTTTAGTATCATATGATTGACATACCACAGCCTTCGCCCTTTTAAAGTGTAGGGGTCAGTGAATCTCACTGTATGTATAGTGTTGTATGTGTTAGGACCAGCTTAGCCAAAGCAACTCCATTTTCACCCGATCAGCCATACTGTTGGTTATTGGCTCCCTTCCAGGAATCCTCTGGTATCAGTTCCTGGTATTGGTCCCTGGTAACAGGGCCAGAAAACAAATGCGAGCCAAACGGGTGGAAACAGTCATGGGTGGAAATAAACACATGCACAACTCCTAGGCAGCTACGTAACTACGGTCAACTTGCGGTTTGCGGTTTTTGCCTATAAAAGCCAGCCTGTAAGACTAGGCGTCGTTGGTCTCTCCATAGAGACGGCCCTGACCGGTCAGCATAATTCTTTTTTTTTTTTTTTTTTAAAGATTTTATTTATTTGACAGAGAGAAACACAGCTAGAGAGGGAACACAAGCAGAGGGAGTGGTAGCGGGAGAAGCAGGCTTCCTGCCGAGCAAGGAGCCCGATGCGGGGCTCGATCCCAGGACTCTGGGATCGTGACCTGAGCCGAAGGCAGACGCTTAACGACTGAGCCACCCAGGCG
>CM053606.1:147977052-147996142 GCA_028646535.1 Procyon lotor
CCCAATGTTCATAGCAGCAATGGCCACAATCGCCAAACTGTGGAAAGAACCAATATGTCCTTCAACAGGTGAATGGATAAAGAAGATATGGTCCATATATACAATGGAATATTATGCCTCCATCAGAAAGGATGAATACCCAACTTTTGTATCAACATGGACAGGACTGAGAGAGATTATGCGGAGTGAAATAAGTCAAGTGGAGAGAGTCAGAGAGTCAATTGTCTTATGTCTCACTTACGTGTGGAGCATAAGGAAAAACATGGAGGGCATTGTGAGAAAGAAAGGAAGGGTGAATGGGGGGAAATCGGAGGGGGCGATGAACCATGAGAGACTATGGACTCTAAGCAACAAACTGAGGGTTGGGCGAGCCTGGTGGTGGGTATTGAGGAGGGCATGTATTGCATGGAGCACTGGGTGTGGTACATGGACAGTTAAAAGTAAAAAAAAAAATATATATATATATATATATATGTATTTATATATATATATTTATAGTGCAAAGCTATTTACCTTTTCTTTGCCTCAGTTTTCTCATCTGTGAAATGAGTCATCTGGAACAAACTTAAGAGCAGTAAGAGCAGTACCTCCCCCGAAGTCAAATAGCTATCTTTAGTAGCTCGGCTCTTACAATCCATACTCATAGCTCCTTAATGAGTCCAACAAATCTGTCTTGAACTAGGAGCCAGTCACTGTGCCAGGAACTCTGGGGGCAATAAAAGAGACACAACTCCTTCCCTGACACAGGATTATGTCTCATGGAATGTGCTGGTAGAAATGTTTGTGTGCAACTGTCTTTTGAAAAATTGCTTCCCAGGCCAGAGTACCATGCCCTTTTGTGCCCTAGCTGGCCTGCCATCTCCTTAAAAAAAAAAAAAGAGAGAGCTGGACCACAGAGCACTGCCTTGAAATATCACCAATGTCCTTGTGGTCAGTGCCACATGGCCATGCCTGAGGCTCTGAAATCTACCGTGACTCAACAGCAGGGCTGGAAGTCAGCTTCCCTTTGATAATAAAAGCTATTACCTGACTCTTTAAACATTTCAACTTTCCTCCCCATTTCACAGTTCATAAGGCACCTCTCTGATGTAAAGGGATTTTTTTTTTTTAAGAGGAGATGGAAGACATCGTGTTTTTTACCACCTCCCGATTGCTTATGACTTGCCCCAAGCTACGAAATGGTGATTCGGCAACATAGCTGTTCTCATTGCTCACGTCTCTTAAGATGCCCGTCCATGGGGGGTCTTGCTGCCCTCGTCCCAACTTCATCTCATCTCACGTCTGGCGTAAGCGTTGCCAGAGCCCGGGTTCATACAGACACCACGCAACTCATGAGTTGCCCATTAGTATCAGAGCCAAACTCAACATGACGGTTCCAACAATGTGTTGGAACTTGGGTCAGAGTCTCAGCTGAGGCCCCATCAGATGCAGAGGTCAGCGGCTTGGCCTTGGCTCCAGAGCACACACTGAGCATCTTGGGCTCAAGGTAGCCATGGGGGAAGAAGACAAATACGGGGCCTCATTCAAAATCGAGGGGAGGAGAACTCCCTTTGCAGGACCCGTGGGCCTTCGCGGTTATCGATGCGCCTTTCTGCTCATGTGAGGAATGTACTGGGTTTAGCACCCAAAATAAGAAAACAAGTGGCATTATCATATTTCCAGGAATCAAACACCATTCATCAGGGATCCAAGCAAGCAGCCCCAAGGTCAGGGTGAAAAGATTTATAGCACGTCTCTTAAATCCAAATGTTATTTCTGTCCTTTGAATGATATAAAACTGGTTTAAATCCAATGGAGGTAAAATGATAATGGCATGTATTTCTCCTTTCTGTTTATTTCCTCCTTCTTTCCTTTTCTTTCTCTGTTCTTTCTTTCCTACCAATTTCTTCCTTTAGCTCTTACTAAGGAGGTAGTGATAAATAGCTCTTTAAAAAACTAACCGTTCTGGGTGGCTCAGTCAGCTAGGCAGCAGACTCTTGCTTCTGGCTCAGGTCATGATATTGGGGTCCTGGGATAGAGCCCTTCATCCAGCACCCCAATCCTCACTCAACAGGAATTCTGCTTCAGGATTCTCTCTCTCCCTACGCCCCCCGACCCCCAGCACACTTGCGCACATGCACGCGTGCACGCTTTTTCTCTCTCTCAAATAATTATATCTTAAAAACAGAAAAACTGCTCTCCCCAGAGTGAGGCCTCTCAAATCACTCCTTGCCACGCATCATTTGGCACATAAATCCTGCTCACACGCTTCCTATCACCCCTTCTGGAGGACGACAAATTTTAGTAGGAGCGGGAAAATTATATTAGGAAAGAAGGGCCTCCTCAGATCTCCATGCCTGTCAGGTTTCTAAGTAATGATTTGCTAGGACATTTTGGGTAGGACTCTCCCGCTTTTACTAAGTTTCCCTTTTCATTAAGGATGGCATAAGAGTAGACACCACTGGCAGCTGGTGATTTTGGGAGATGATTACCCGACCCCCCATGAGTGTTTAAGATTAGCTCAAGTTTCGTAGGCCTGGTTTAGAAAAAGAAGGAACAAAACAAAACCAACAAAAAAAACCCTCCATGCTTAAAATTACAGAGCACGCAGGGCTCACATTTTCATAAAACTACTTAAAAATGAAAGGTCAAACTAATCACTCCAACACCGAAAAGCAGCCTTCTTGTCAGCACGATTCAAAGAGGAGCTCCTATTCTCCGTGATCACACCTTCCCTGGCAGAATCCCAATAAGCACTTTGCACCGTGACAACCGTGAGGCAGGCACAACGTCTCGGATGGTGTCTGTGTCCTTCTTGGAAGGGAATGTGGCTTCTGGACGGGAGCACAGGGGGAACGAGGCTCACACCTCTAACCTGGGCACACCCGCACACAGGCACGGGCTCACTGGTGCTCTCGCAGTCCCGTGCCACCGCATCAGGGGGCGCTCGCGAGTGCTAAGGGAAATAGACATGAAATCACTTCATAAAACCCTAATGCAAATATCTCATGGTTGCTGTGGTCTCAAGGTTTGCGTCTCCCCCAAATTCGTATATTGAAAACCTAATGCCCAAGGTGACAGTATTAGGAGGTGTGGGGGGGGCCCTCTGGGAGGTGATTAAGTTGTGAAGATGGAACCCACATAAATGGAATTAGTTCCCTTAAACAAAAGACTCCACAGAGCAACCTCACCCATTGGCCCCTTCCCCCTGTGACAAAAAGTCAACAGTCTGGAAGACAGCCCTTGTCTGCCCATGCTGCCACCCTGATCTTGGGCTTCGGGCTTCCGGAACCATGAGACATACATTTCTGTTAATAAGCTACCCAGTCTATGGTGTGGTATTTTATTATAGAGAGCAAACAGATCAACACAATTGTGTATTATAACTTCTGTAGTTCTAAGTTATCAAGGAAGAATATTGTTGTGGGAGAGACACTGAAGTGTTCACTTCTAAATCGATTTGGGTATAATGCACAAGGCCCCAGGCTGTATTTCATAAGAAGCAATTTGCTACAGTTCTCTAACTTTTTAAAAGAAAGAGAGTCCTGAGCTTGTGGATTTACATTACAGGGTGAAGATGGAGTTAGTAAGTAAAGCTCACTAGAACTAGGAGGGAAGCAGAACAGAGCACCTGGCCCAGTGGTAGGCACTCACAAATGTTTTTCAATTATTTTCCTTAAGAATTTATGCCATTTGGTTCCATGACGCATTTTGGGTGTGGTGTCCCTGGTGGTAGGCCTCATTCGGCGCAACACCACTGCCCAACTATATTCCGAGGCTCTTGTCAAGACTCACCTTCAGGCACCTACGTCTGAGAGGTAGGAACCACTGTCTACAGGGTTGGAGGGTGCGGAGCTGAGCCAAGCAGGGCGAAAGTGAAAAATAGAACAGATTTAGACCAGGAGGGATCCCCATGTGACCCTAGAGTAGATTTTCAGACATTGCTAAGAAATTGTCTTGGAAGGCAATTCCAAAGAAGAATTCTAAAAATGCAATACAGCAGCATACGAGTAAAGGTACAACTGCCTAAGGGTGTTGCTAAGAAAGGCAGCATCACCTGAATATATATATTCCGTGTTCCAGCCACCCAAGATTAATGGCTATTCTTAAATGAGGCCATGCATTATGCGCCTTGAAGCTTTTGCACACGCAATTCCTTCTACCAAGAAAGTCTTTCTTTCCCCATCTTTAAGATTCCACTTAGTACATTTCTTTACACTCTTAGGAGCCATTAGCAGATCCCTTCCTACGGGCCCTTGCAGATTCAACACAGAAACTTAGAGCATGTATATTTAAGATTCTTAGTTTCTATCATTCTCATTTGTCTGTGAGTTCCTGGAGAACGTCTTGGGGTATCTACCACCCAAGGTATTCCCAATTGCCCATGATAAAACAATTATCTAGAATAACTCTCCTGGTCCCTTACATCCGCATTCCTCACTCCCTTCACAGCACTTGTATCTGGATTGTTTTTTTGTGTATCATCTATCTTGTCTGCTGAAATGCACGCTCCAGTGCAGTAAGAACTTGGCCCACTTGCTCACCGTTCTATTCCCAGTACTTGAACTTGCTAGCATATTGTATGTGCTCAACAGTGATTTACTGAATGAATGAATTATAGGTACTAAAATAATGTTTATCAAGTGAATGAGCAAATAATTAATCATGCATTTGATTTTAAAAATCACTAAATTATTTATAATCAAAAAGATGTTCGACCCCTAAAAGATGACGTAAACACAGATTTCTGTGACAGTTCCATTCTGGACTTAGAGCTGTTGGATTTTAGATAAAATTATCTTTCAATCCAGTTATTCAAGCTAAAGCTGTAAAGCTTGAAATGGAGGAAAAACAACATGGCGGAGGGTCCGGTGGTGGAAAATCAAGTTCCAGAAGAAGTTGGCTTCTAGGGGCACCTGGGTAGCTTAGTCAGTTAAGCGTCTGCCTTTGGCTCCCAGGGTCCTGGGATCCAGCCCTGAGTCGGGCTCCCCGCTCAGCGGAGAGTCTGCTTCTCCTTCTCCCTCTGTCCTTACACCCCCCTACTTGTGCACACTCTCTTTCAAATAAATAAATAACACCTTCAAAAAAGAAGTTGGCTTCTACAATTCTAAGGTCAGCTTTTACAGAATAATATAAGAGTACAGGGTGAAGTTTCCAGAAACCTGAATAACCAGCAATTATTTTTAAGGCTCTCTTTTGCTACAAGAAAAGTTTAAATAAAGGGACATCTGGGTGGCTCAACTGGTTAAACATCCAACTCTTGATTTTGGCTCAGGTCATGATCTCAGGGTTGGGAGAGGGAGCCCCTCGTAGGCTCTGAGCTGGGCATGGAGTCTGCTTAAGATTCTCTCCCTCTCCCTCTGCCCTTTCCCACCACCCCCACACTCACACAATCTCTCTCAACAACAACAACCAAAAAAACTTAAATATAAAATGGAGAAAACAACAAAATACAACTTTATGTATTAGAACCTAAACTGAACAAATACTTGTTCCTTCAATTTCTGATCTCTTCAAGGGAAAAGAAAAAAACAGGAATTAGGAATACATTATTGTATGCCTTTGCTTGAAATTCATTTATACATGTTTAGTTATTTAAACTTTATAATGACTTATTATTTATTGCTTTATTTAATCAAGTTTATGTAAACTTTAGAAAGGTGTTTTTATAATTTATAGTTGGTTAAATACAGAATTACCTCTATAAACTTGATAATAGGGTCGTAGTTAAAATTACACATATATATGAATTTCATATTCTGTTTACAGGGAAATTGAGATTGATTCACAATCAATCAATTGTACTCATGACTTATGACCTCTTTTCCGGGCATCATGTAATAAGCTCCTTTATTTACAGACTTTCTTTGTGAAATTATAAGTAGGCTAACTACAAATCTTTTCACTTCTTGAGGACCAACTCAAGTCTGATTTTTGCCATCAAGCTTTTCCTAGAAACCACAATTTATACTGTTCTTTCTCCCTTCTTAGTTTTGGCAGCACTATTGTTGGGTATATATTTATATTCAGTTTTCAATCAACCACAGACAGTAGATTTTTGGCCTTCACGGATTTAATACAGTTGTTACTGTGCGTGACCCTGAATGCCGATGACTTGCGGTCCTTTGTAATTTTGCTAGGGACCAGTTCTAAAGGTGCGGGCTGACTTCCCTCCATAGACCCGTCCCTCTGGCTCTGCTGTTCTTGTACGTGACGTCATTAAAGACACACACATCATGCGTGTATACTCTACTCCATTTTCTTTTTGGGAAATGGCCTAAAAGGGCAAATGATAGTACTGATTACGAAAGTCATGGTTCTCTGCCAGAAAACACAAGTTAGAGATGAAGAGAACACTAGAATTCTGATTTGGTTTTTCCAAGTTGCATAGTGAAGTCAGTAATTTGGTGAAAGGACCAGGGCAAATCCTTTTTACCACACTTAATGAAAGAAAATATATATACATATATTTTAGTAGCATTCACAGATTCGGGGATTTCTAAAGGCCTCTATATACATCCTGCTCCAAAACTACTGCTTAGGAGAGAGAGCTACCTTTCCGGTAAAATACACAAGTTGGAGAGCTGACTGCCTTCTTAGGCTGCTTTCGATTTACTGCCCATGTGCCAGGCCCTGTGCCAGACAGAGACATAAAATATGTCATTTAAACCATATAAATTCTCTTTTGAGGTAAGTATTAATGTCTTTTCTATAGACACAAAGGATCAAAGACTTAAAAAAAATTGCCTGAAGTCACTTGAGCAGTAGTAACAAAGCAGGGATTAAAATGCAGGTGGGTCCCCATCCAAAGTCTTGCTCTCCCTTCTATACCCTGCTTCATCACAAACCCCCCAGCCTTCCCCGCCTCCTACACACTCACTCAGTTACTGGGTTTATTTGACTCCAACCTCATTTCAAGATCCTAAGTTCACCTTAGCCAAAATGCTTGGTTCCTGAATGCTGAGACAGAGACGATTGCAGGCCCCACTGCATTCACATGCGTGCACATACACACCAAGGACATTTTATGTGTTCTGAGTACTGACACTCTTGATTTCGGGTTGTCTTTGTGTTGTGTGTGTTGGGAGATCTGGGCACAGAAAACAAATGTTCACCTGAAGTTTTTGTGAAACACAGACATGCCTACATGCTCCGTCTTCACCGATGGAGTCCCATGAAACATTTTTTTCCCCCATTGCCTCTGACAAAGATTGGGTTGATTTACATTTCTTTCTCTCAAACCCATTACTGCTAACGAGCAGAGAGCAGCCCTAAGGTAGACAGCTAACCAGGGAAAAGGAAGTAGAGCCTAGGGATGCTGCAACTGAGAAGAACCAGAGGATGCTTCCCACAAGATTTAGTCTGTCTGTACGTGGAACAAAGAAGAAGTGATGAATGGGGGGGTGGGTAGTTGAGGGAGGCTAGAGAGGTAGACGAACTAGACAGTCACGGGTTTTGTAAGCCAAAACAAAGTCTCTTGACAGACAAGTGCAGTGAGAAGCATTGCTGGTGCTATTCTAGAAGTCTTTCAGGACAAGAGGCAAGTGTCCGTATTAATTAGGGCAAGAGAGGCCTTGGCCCATGGGTCATCATGACCAGAAACCTACTCTTCTCTCGTCTTCTCTTTCTGGTACTCCCCAAGGTTTTACTCTTCCATTCTCTCATTTGCCCAGAGATCTCCTCAACCCTTGGATCTTCTCTAGAAGGTACTCCCAATCTCTATCCTGACCTCCCATCTCACCAAAGTTCCAGACCAGCAGGCCCCCCACCATCTCCAAAGGCAAAATGGCAATAAAAGGATTGTATAGTTGCATAATTCTAGATTGTTCTTAGGGCACTTCACCTGGATGCTGAGGTGTATTGGGTGAAGCAAATTATGCCCTGGGCTGAAAATCAGAGACACATGAATTTTCGTCTCATATTTCATGCAAACTAGCTACATGATTATGGTCAAGTGACATGAAATTGCCAATTCATATTCTGTTATTTTTTTTTCTGTCCCTCCTAGCTTTAAAGCTCCGTAAGAATCTGATTTAGAACCCATGGAGTAAGTGAGGCATGTATCTGAATTGTCATATTTACTGGGGGCAACAGAGCTAATAGCCACCTGAGTCCAGAGCCCTCCTTTTCTAGCTTTTAATCTAGTGTTCTCATTAGGAAGGATGATAAATTCATAAAACATAACAGCTACTCAAAAGTCCATCACTCATCACTCCTGCATCTCACTCAAAATTGAGAAGCTTGACAGTTTCAAAGAAAGGAATCCCTAAGTTACACCTAGTATGGTCCGAGAATACTCATGTGGAAGGATGATTTTTTAGAACACAGAACTGAGAATCAGGTGCCTAGGGTTGCTCCTCTCCTCTTCTAACAAAGCCATGTTGAACATGCAAAGTGAAACTGTACTTTATTGTCAGAGAATGTTATTGTAGTGCCTATTGGCAACACGGAATACATTTCTGGCTACTACCACTAGTCCACTGACTCACTCATTTGATGACATAGACACTGTGTAGGTGCTGGAGCAACAGGCCTAAATAAGAAATTGCTTCTTTCCTCTGCAGGACCAAGACAGATCAAGGAATATTTTAGGGTCTCTCCCTGAATCCTGAAAAGGAAATGAGTAAGAGTAATTCTGAGAATCCTTCATGACCTCGGAAGCTCCATAAAGACCTTCATTTTCATCTTGACTCGGGCCCTATGTCAATATGGATGTTCTTAAATCAGATTCTAGAACTCCAGATACATCTGTATTCTTGTTCCTAATTCTACCTAAAAATCAATAAAGGACTTCAAACTTAATCACTTTGATTCAGCTTACGAAACCTGAAAATACCAACTTGAAAGAGTTTCAGGACGAAAAATGAAACAGGTTAATTTGCATTGCATTTGTAATATTACAGCCGAGTCCTATTAGAATAAAAAGCCCAAGCCAAAAATGTAAGGCTGCAAAGGGACTCTGAAAAGGACACTGGGAATTTCAAAGCATTAAAAAGTAATTTCTTCCAGGGGCGCCTGGGTGGCTCAGTGGGTTAAGCCTCTGCCTCAGCTCAGGTCATGATCTCAGGGTCCTGGGATCGAGCCCCACGTTGGGCTCTCTGCTCAGCAGGCAGCCTCTTCCCCCTCTCCCTCTGCCTGCCTCTCTGCCTACTTGTGATCTCTTTCCTTCTGTCAAATAAATAAATAAAATCCTTAGGGAAAAAAAAAAAAGCAATTCTTCCAGGGTGTAGGGGAGAAAGTCATAAGTAAATGCCCGGGTGAGTTATTAGGACTTGAATATAGTTATAAAGAAAAGGAAACTTCTAGGTGGTGGCTAGAGCCCCCTGCGTGTCCCAGAACTGGCTACTATCAGTATCTCTTTGCCCCCTGAAGATCCTATGTACATGGGCTGGAATGTTTTTCCCCACGTGAACACACCAGGGATTACAGTAGGTATCATTGGTCCTCTGCCAAAATTCCCTTCTCTAGATCGGAGCCCTCCACCTTCATGGGATGTGAATAATGACTGCCCACAGTAGAAGCCTCCTCTTCCTCTAGAGAGCTGCCCCTGGCCGACAGGAGTGGCCTCTCTTTACTTGCAAAGTTGTCTACAGCCAGTGGCTAACTCATACGGGGACTTAACATCCCAACTCTTTTGCATAAGGCCGGGTTGGGGGGTGCTCTGGGCTACCTTCATGTTCCAGAGCCCCTGTGGGACTGGGATGAGGCTACACTCTAGCTGGTAGCACATTTTTGCTTCATTTCCTCTCTCGCCTCTCTTGCTTCAACCGTTGCCTTACAGATTTCTCCTGAGTGTCCTCTCCACGAAGTCCCTCCCCCAGAATCTCCACCTCCAACCTGGTTTCTAAAGAATCCCAAGACACTGAGCAGTGTATCCTAAGGCCTAAAACAGGACATGCTGCCTTGACCTTTTGGAGCCTCCCAGGGTTCCTGCTCTCGTCGGATTTGCCCACCGCCCTCTTTCCCTGTACGCCCCCTAGTCCTTACCCTACTGGGTCTTACATCTCGGACAGCCTGCCAAATGACTCAAACAAGCCAATCCCATACTCCCACGGGAACCACAGAGTGTCTCGCCCGCTAGTTACTTTGTCTCACAGTCCCTGCTGTTTCCCTCTGCCCCTAGTAAACCCCGCGTGGTCCTGCGAGACTTAGAGCATTGTCCCCAGGCTCCTAGTAAATGTTATTGATGAGCTGCCGCCAGGCTCACCGATGTTTGGTGTCCTGGGTTCTGCCATCTCCTGCTATTCACGGTGGGGAATCTCTCCCTCACCGAGGGGGTGAACAGAAGGTGATCAGAATAGTCAACTAATGGAACTCAATAGGAAAATCTTTTTTTCTTTACTAAAAAGAGGAGGTTTTCTGGAAGAGATCCATTTCATAAAGGTAGGGTGATCGGTAATGACCAATAAGATAAAGTGTAGCAGAGTGTGCTGGCCATCCAACCGGGCACAGAGGGCTTTCAGTCTTGAGGCCTATGCGCATCTCCCAAGAGATCAAGGAGGGCTCGTATGAATTTGTGGGGCCAGGCAGCGAGGATGCGCCCACCTCGGTGACTATGACTCCCATTACCAAACTGCACTGTGAAGTCACGTAGCAAAGTGGGCATATTTCCATCCTTCCAATACAGTTGCCTCTGCCAACCCAGCCACCCCAATTTTAGATCCCCGATTTCTCAGAGAATGGAAGATAGGCACAATTTGCATTCACATGGTCGCGGTCGTGGTCGCGGTCGTTTTCAACACTTGTAGTGAAAGGCGACCAGGAAGATAACCAAGCTGTGGCCCGTTTTCCCCTTCTCTTGCTCATCTCAGAGGTGATTCACTCTGGAACTTGATGACTTGCCTTTTCAAAGCAGCACAACAGGCCCATTAGCACTTAATTGCATTAACAGTCTGTGTTTCCTTGCATAACAAACAGTCTTGATTTAGGGATGATGCAAATCAGGGGTAGCCTGGACCGTGGTTCTATTTCCACTTATCAGATGGGAGTTCCCTCAGGTCAGAGACTATTTTCTCCCTGGAAGAAGTGGTGGGAAATTCCTACGTAGGTGATTTTTAGGCAGATGGTGGAGCTGATATATTTAGAGGCTCCAGAAATATCGTTCCCTTAATTACACTGTCAAGATCCTGATTACCGGCAGCCTGTTCTACTCAGACCAAGGCTATTTCACATTTGCATTTGAGATTCCTCTAAGGGAGCTGGGCAACGCAGCTACCGGATGAAATTGGTGATATCCACATGGCATTTGGAGGGGATGAATAAATTGCTATTGTTGGAAATGAAAATTAATGATGGTTTAGTGAATTATGTGAGAATATAGGGAAAACATGTTGACAGATGGGAGACTGGGACAGATAGATAGAGGGGGATGGATAGGGACAGACAGAGAGCCGGATGGATGGAGAGAGGGATGAGAGAGATAGGTGGACATGGATGGATGAACAGATAAGAGGGCAGGATGGACAGTTGGAGAGAGAGAGAGAGACGGCTCTGCCTTTGCACAGCAGTGCTGACCAATAAAAATGCCGGTGCCGGTGAAACCATACCATGGGATCTCGATCACTTGGAAAAATTAGTATTGTTCTTTGGGCATTTAAAAATTCTTTTTGAAACATTAAAAATGGTCTTGATGTCAGCTGTAAATATACAGGGAAATGAAAAAAATAGTAAGACCTACTTATTAGTAATCTATCCCTTAAGACATTAGGAAGACTGAGAACTCATGTGTTTTATTTCTTTGTTGAAAACTCGAGAGAGCGGTGCGAACAGCGCTTGTGCCTTCTCCTCGTCACACAACTGAGGATTCTGAGTGAGCGTCTTTTCCATGCCTTGACAAGCCATCCTACTCCTTTCTAAGTCTGGATCAGCCGGCAACATTTTATCCTTTCTACTTCCAGTGAGGCGAAATGTCTCTGAGAGCTCCCACGCTGTGAAACTTCTCACTTCTTCTGGGGCATCTTTATCCCTCTTCGTTGACTTCTGGCTACACGGCAAGATTCTCTGGAACAGCACTGGCACCTTCACTCCTAGGGTCAACCAGCTCTTCTGTGACTCCATTCACATTTGATGGGAAGCTCACTTCCATAACGATCACTTTCCACTCGACTGTACTTTCATCTTCTTTGGACAACTCCCCCTTTCTATTATCCATCCTTATCAAATGTCATCTACTTATCACCGGGAAACAGGGAGGAAACACCACTGCCCACTTTGCAGTCTGTGTGTGAATGAACAGACATGTGGTGACCTGTCACTGACAGATTGTGAGAGAAGTCACAGGACTGGTCACCAGGCGACGCACCTCGGCTGTTTACATGGCGATTTTCTGAATGAGAAGCCGGCAGCAAAGTTTGTACTTAATAAAATTACTTGCAATTAATAGACCACAGTTACTGAAATTTGAACTGTGTTCTTGAGAGACTGGGGACATCGACTTCAACTATGATAACCGAATTCACAGTGCTCCCTTCGGCAGCACATATACTAAAACTGGAATGTAACTGGATTCACAGATACTGAAACACTCAAAGCAAGGCCAACTATGTGTGTGTGTGTGTGTGTGTGTGTATTTTAGTCTTCCCCTCACCTGTCCCATCAAAGACAGTTTCAGTCTTTGTTGGACCTGCTCATTGGACTTCTGTAGTACAAAACAGGTAGAAAGAGGACAAGGGCAGAGGATCATCGTGTAGACAATAAAGGCTAGGCCAGCCAGATAGGTGTAACTCAAAGATGGACAGGAAAATTAGAGATGAGACAATCTGGTCTTCTTAGATTTCTTCTTTTAGGTTCATGAAAGGAATGAAAGTAGTTCAAGATTACGATGGAAGTGGATAGGAGCAAAAAGATTTTCATAAGGGTTGCACTGTCCTGATATGTGAGTGTCCCCTGCTATGGACTGAATGCCTTCCCTTCCAAATTCATGGGTTGAGGCCCTAATGTGATGGTATTTGCAGTGGGGCCTTCGGGAGGTAATTAGGACGGGGGGATGGAGCCCCATGATAGGATTAGCACCCTTACGAGAAGAAGAGAGCTACCATTCCTTTCCTGCTGCCGAGTAAGGCAACAATGAGAAAGCTGCCCATAAATCAGAAGAGGGCTTCACCAGTACTCAACTCGGCTGGCATCCTGATCCCAGACTTCCAGCCTCCGGAACTGTGAGAAACACATTTCTGTTTATAAGCTACCTGATCTACTATACTCGGTTTCAGCAGCCTGAACGGATGAAGACATCCTTTATTTTCATAGAGACACATAAAATATTTGAGTTCTTTTGATACGTCTCCTCATTATGAAACAGTGCTTTTGGTATGTGATAATGCTCTGACTCTGGATTCTGGCGGTTTCACGCAGACTGACACATGTTCTCTGGGTCCCTGTATGAGCTCAGCCTAGTGGAAAATTCTGGACTTGGAGAGTAGCAAGAAGGGCTCACACTGTCTCTGCCACTTGCCGGAGGAGTGAATTTACTCAACTCCTGCAAGCTTGCCTCATAGGATAGGAATTATTTAAAGAACATTGCCTGCTACAGACTAGGCTCACAATAAATACTAATTACCAACTTCCCTTCCTCCAATAACACCCTGGGGAGGCACAGCTATATAAATGTTCCCATTTTAAAAATCTGAAGTGGAAATGAGGAAAGCTGAGAACTGAATCTGCATCTCAGAGCTCCCAACTGGATTTGTTGTTGTTGTTTCCTTGTGTTGTGTTTGTGTTTTTAATCTGATAAGAAATAGTTTGCAAACTAAGATAACAAAGCAAAGCAAAGGCAACACCTGACAACTGAGCACAAAACAGAATCCAACAATTCTTCCATGTCCCTGTTGGTTAGTGTTTTTCTAAGTAGCAAGAGAGTCAGAGCCTAGCTTGTTTTTTCTCTTGTTTGAAATTGGACCATTGAAAACACCTCAGTAATAATAACTGCAGAAAGATTAGAGAACAATGATTAAAAAACTGTATTTGGGGCATATTATATTTTACAATTCTGGGTGAAGATTGGCATTGATAGGCCCTTTGGGTACAGATTGGGGCTCAGAAGGAGGTAGAAGGTTTAAGACCAATAAGAACAAGGGGAAGACCACATTGGTGCCCTTGACGCATCTATAGGGTAGAGGGTACTCACAAGGAAAGCAGTACAGGGTCTGGACTGTTACTGTCATAGTTCAGAGGACCAGGAAGTGAAGGAGAAAAAAAAAAAAAAATGGCCCAGCTCAAAGGCTGATGGCCCAGGGATGATCTTGACACTGTAGGAAGTCCAGAAAATGGCTACACGAGTTCAAGACCAAAATCAATTGCAATGGATAAGCTACAGTGGATTCTTTTAAAAATTAAAGAAATAATGATATCATCACATTGTTCCATTCTCTAAATATTCCCATATCTTGATTTAGAGTGACTTTAGATCCAACACTTTCCTTTCTCTTGGTCCCAGATTCCTCATCTGTACAGAGAAGAGGTAGGTTTAGATCCCTGTCGTAGTTCAGGCTGCTATCACAGGATACCACAGACCAGGTGACTCAAACAACAAACACTTATTTCTCATAGTTCTGGAGGCTGGAAGTACAAGATCAGGGTGTCAACGTGGGTTCTGGTGAGGGCCCTCTTCCTGGCCTGTGGAAGGCTACCATCTTGCTGTATCCCCAACTGGTGGAGAGTGGTCTGCTCTCTTCATCCCCAAGAAAGGCACCAGTTCCATCGTGGGCACTCTACACTCATGACCTCATCCAAGCCTCATTACCTCTTAAAGGTCCAACCTTCAAAAACCATCACATTGAGGATGAGGGCTTCAATATATGGATTTGGGGGGACAGGAATGTTTAGTCCCTAGCAATTACCTCTGAGTCCCTTCTCTCTGATACTGTATATGAAGGTTCCCTATTGTCCACCATATCAAATTCAAATTATCCATCCACCTTCAAGATTTTCCATAATTGGATGCCACCCAAGGTATTAGATGTGTTTGATGAACCTTCACATCCCTTTAGGTCAGTCTCTAGTAACAAGCTATAGTCATCCATTGCCTCCACTTTTTTCTATGTTCATTCTCCTCCCTTGGAGTTCACTGAACTCCCTCCCTTGCCTCAAGGACTAGCCATTTTGTGGGAAACCATTCTTCCTGTCCTCAGACTATCTCACAGGAAAGAATAACATTAATACAAAGTTTTCCTCCTGTGTAGTATAGAGGAGAGGTTTTAGAATTAGCACAGACAGGATTTTATTTATTTACCTATCTATTTATTTAATTTATTTTTAAGATTTTATTTATTCATTTGAGAGAGAGAGAGAGACTGAAAGAGAGCGAGAGCACACAAGCAGGGGGAGAGGCAAAGGGAGAAGGAGAAACACACTTCCTGCTGGGAGCCCGACATGTAGTTCGATCCCAGGACCCTGAGATCATGACCTGAGCTGAAAGCAGACGCTTAACCAACTGAGCCACCCAGGTCCCCATAGACAGGATTTTAAAAGGGAAGTTGTTGTTGTTGTTTCATATTGTTTTAACTCATGTAAATGCCAGTTCTAAAAATTTGAAATTAAATTTAATATGTACAAATCATGGCCCAGAGCTGCTGTTATTAATCACAAAATCAAAGATTAACAGCATAGGAAAAGACAAAGGACATCAATTTAAGGTAAATTATAGCCAAATATATATAGGATCACACTTTATAGCTTTACAAATACCAAGCAAATTCTCTGATATTTGTGAAAATATAAGAAGGCCACAGTATTAAGGATTTGCCATTCGTTGTAACATTTTGCTGAAAACCATTTGTATGCCTCCCCACTAGGATTCAGTATTAAATATTTAATCAAAAAAGATTCCAGCTTGGATTTTTTCCCTAGGACTTGATCTACGGTAATCTTTTGAGAAGTTCTGAAGCTGAAGGCAATAAAAGACATTCTTGCTTCTAATAATTGTCCACGGTAAGTCATTACCACTTTTAGCAATACAACACATAATACAATTTGAAGAAACATCTGTAATGGTTACCTGAAACTGAAAGAACAATACCGTTCTAAAACCAAAAAGAGTTTTTATGAGCCTTTATTCCTGCTCCATGGGAATGCCTAATAATGTGTCTACTGATAATATGGTATAAGCAGACAACTTATAAGTGAGAAAATGGAACCTTTGGGAAAAAATTCAACATCATTAATAATGACACAATTGTATTTTCCAACTATCCAAATAGTAATGAAGTTTGTGTTAAAAGAGATGGGGAAAAAAAAAAAAAGAAAAAGAACCTCTAGGAGTTGAGAGAGCATCTCAGCTTCTTGGAGGTAGAGAGATGTGTGTGCTGTCCACCCTGCTTGTGCCTTTGGAGACAGAGCTTATTAGAATGCATCAGTGTGGCTCCCTTGCCTCTGGCTTCTGGTCAACCTCAGCCAATGGGAGACACCAGCAGGAGATCAGTGGGGAGGGTCACAGGAGTTGTACTTCCCTCCCAAAGAACATAGCTCTCAGTGGTGGCCCTTTTATATAGCTCTGAGCCTTGCTAGTTTCAAGTAACTGCTCCTTTTCCTTGCCATTTCAGATTAAGGGGTGGTTGTGGCCCCTTCTGTTGTTAGCTCTGGAGTGCTTCTCCATCTCTTCTTGGCTTTCCTTACCTTGGCCACACCTTACAAATGATCCCTTCATTAAATCCATTCCAATCATCACTTTTGAGTTTGCCATCCACTTCCTGCCAGGACAGACACTGAGATCTCCAGAATATCTGCCAATCTACTCAGGCCCCTAAGCAGCAAGGACATCTTTTCATCCCAGTCCTCTCCTCCTCCTATAGCAGATAATGTCTGTTGCTTTGGCTTCCCCAGAATCCATTCAGTCTGTTCCTTGCACAGCAGCCAAACTTTCCATTAGAGAACCACCTCTCCTCATCACTCAGGGCACAAGGTTTGGATGAGGCTGATTTCAGCACAACCCAGACTGAACATCTGATCTAAGTCAGTTCCATTAGGCTTAACCTCAGGACTTCTGCTGGAACTATGAAGGCAAAGAGGCTTTTATTCAGGTACACAAGTAGCTGTAATGGGAAACATAAGCCTGGAACTGTTGGGCCAAGGATGAGAGCTTGCCTACATGTACACCAATGAAATGGGCAGGGTGCAAAAAGATGGAGAAGCAGGCCTAATATTATTTGGATCCCTGGATCCCACCATGCCTGAAGCTGATCCTTAGGTACTGTTCACTGTTCTCAAAAGTGATACATCCCTTTTTTGCTCAAGCTGAGTTGAGCTTTCTGTCATTTGCAATGGAAAGATCCCCCACACATTTGGAGGAAGTAAAAAGTAGAGACTTTTGGAGACTGTTGACTTCTAGAATGATGTCATCCCAATCTGCAGCATTGTTTTCATTGAGAACCCCAGCACACAGGTCACAAGAGGCTACCTGGGTTCTTGTTTATTACACTTTTGGTGCTACCACCACCTGCATTGTTCCTTTGATCCTTTGAAATCTGTGAGAGATGGGACAAGACCAAATCAAACAACCCACTCTGTGTTGAACTTTGGGGCTGAGACCTAGGCATGAACTGGTACAAACAAAGAACAATGGTGGAAAACAGCCTAATGCTGTGTTCAAGTATTATTTTCAAGTGCTGTTTGACTGGGCCTTCTCAGATGACATGGGTCACTGGCAGGAAAGCTGTTTATTGCGACAATCATTCCCATTTACTGCCCATTACAATGTGGGTCACGGGGAGGTCAGGCTTGGTCCAAGAGCCCAGCATTCCTGAGCACTCCAGGTCAAGTTCAAGGGACAGCAATCAGGTATAGGGATAATGGCAAAGGCTCAATCCTTTGAAATGAAGAGAAGGGTGAATTCCCAGCAGACGGCTGCAAAGTGAGTTTTACTGCCTTCAATGTATCATGTCGCTTGGGAAGAGAAATTAGAGTGACAGTGTTAACATGTCCCCAGGTCCTTTTCCACAGTAGCTGTCCTCCCTGAGAACAAAGATTAATTCTTCACTCATCCTTAAACATTTCACTCCTGCCTAGCACCAGGCCTTGCACAAAATAGATGCTCACAAATCATGACCTTCAGGGCCTGCTGGCTTAAAAATACAGATAAAATATAAGATAACGTATCAAAAGAGTCCACACCTGATAGTTGCTAAGGACTCCTTGCTATTATTGCTATTAGTTGTAAATGAATGTATCTACGTTATTAATAAGCAGGTTCATGAAAACCCACAGAAATCCCCCTTTAAAGCAACCTCTTCCACTTCTTTACCTCGCAAGGCAAAAGGATTATTGTGCGTTTGAGTTATTTTCCCTCACTTTCATAGGCGTGACAGTCCAACTGTGCATCTACTCCCTCATTCATCCGTTCACCAAACAATCTGTGACCACCTGCAATTTGCAACATATTGGACTCTATGTGGGGGAATCAATGCTGATTAGGACACAGCCTCCCCCGCCCCTCCATGTATGACACAAGCCTGCTGGAGACGGACAGGAAGTCCAAATAACCTGCAAATGAGCGATCTAGCCTATGGAACGAGGTAACTGAACTCATGGAGGCCACAAGTGCTGGGGAAACCCGAGCGGGGCGGGGGGGGAGGAGGATGTCTACTCCCGAGGGAGCGTTTTCCTTACCTTATCTGCAAGCCAGCCAAGATGCCTGATCTCTCGGCTCCCAGCAATGCCCGTTTTCCCCAGCTGCTCTCTGACCTCAGCAATCACTTGGGTCAGCAGGTCACTAACATTGGAATGGATGGCACTGAACCAGGCCTGGGCCGTGGCTGAGTCCTTGCTCCTTAGGATCACCATGTGCTTAGCATCTGGAGAGTGGATTTCAAGCTGCCTGGGGAAGCAGAGAGAGAAGGGTTAGAATGTGCCCTAGTAGGTTACGCTTTGTCAAGTCCTGGCCACAAAGGTGAATTAAATTCTCTACTCTCACTTTTGGACTTTGTCAGCTTTGCATGGTTTATCTTAATGCTCTCCTCATTCATTCATTCATTCATTCATTCATTCATTCATTCATTCATTCCTTCACTCATTTGTTCATCCACAAACATCCACTGAGCGCTCAGGCATTGGTCTAGATACTGGGGACATAGTTATTCAACCACTGGATCGCCTGAATCAAGGCTGTCTGGTTTTCCTGTTA
>CM053606.1:147996642-148015247 GCA_028646535.1 Procyon lotor
TCTAGAAATTTAAAACTTGCAACTATTTCATTTACAATATTTTCTTTTGAAGACCCATATTTGTTTTGAAACAAATGATGGTTTGGGAAGCCGCCACTCCCCAGGTATCACACACATACCCGCAAACGATGCCAGCAAGGAAGAAAGGAAAGAAAGAACATCTTCTTTGTTGGATCGCCAGCCTGCCCCAGAGGAAAGCTGCCTTGCAAACAAAGGTACAGGCTAATGATACACGGTCCTGTTTCTCCCAGGCCCTAACAGCATTTATCATCATTAATTTTTAAGTAAACTTTTAAAAGTATAACCTACAGACAGAAGCTATACAAATCGCAGTGCACAAATGTACTTTTGCAGAGGGAATAAAATCTGTGGACCCGCCACTCAGATCAAGGCACAGAACGTGACACACGGGGTCCCAGAAGTCCCTATCTGGCCCTCTTTCCAGTCATTACCGCCCCACCCCCAACCAAATCAACACTATTTGGATTTCTATTACCACGGATTACTTTTAACTCAGCCAAAGTGTGTTTGTTTTTGTCTTCATTGGCTGCTGTTGCCTGAAGTACAGGGAGGATCTCGGACTATTTCCGGGGCAAACAGTCCTGTGCTTTTAGTGGTGGTTCTCAAAGAGAGGCCCACCGAGGCAGCAGCACCAACCAGGGAACTTAATTAGAAAAGCAAATCCTCAGATCTAACTCTCAAGCCACTGATTTAGGAATTCTGGGGGTGGGGCCCAGGAATCACCCTCCAGGTAAATCTGATGCAACCCAAATTGGGGAGGGGGTTACTCTAGGAGTTCCTAAGAAGAAGCCCTGAGCTTGGTTGGTTGCCAGGGTTTGCAGGGGCCAAAAGGTGGATTGAGCCCCTCCAATCAGTCTTAAAATCCCAAAGAAAGAACTCAGAGGACACAATAGAGCGGCCTGTGGCTTTTATAGTTAAAGAAAGGAAAAAAAAGGTGGCAAAAGTTCTCAATCAAAAGTGTTCTTCAGAAATCCCTAAATACGTTTTTGCTTTTGTTTGTTTTAATCACTTAACTAAATACAGATGCTTGGACCCCATCCCAGACCTACTGAGTAGGAATTTCTAGAGGTTGAGGCCGGGGTATTCACTCTAAGTGTTCCATAAATTAGGGGCGCCTGGGTGGCTCAGTTGGTAAAGCGTCTGCTTTCGGCTCAGGTCATGATTTCAGGGTCCTGGGATCGAGCCCTGCATCGGGCTCACTGCTCAGCAGGGAGTCTGCTTCTTCTCCCTTTGCCCGTAGCCCCTGCTCATTCTCTCTCTCTCAAATAAACAAATAAAATTTTAAATATAAACAAACAAATAAATAAATGTTCCATAAATTATATTGATTAAGGACCATGGCCGGCCTCTCTGAGCCCAAGTTCAAGCCCCCTGTAGAACTGTGCTTACAGTTGACTGTTGCCAGAAGGCTCCTGGGCAGGGATGCCTGGGTGGCTCGGTTGGTTAAGTGGCTGCCTTTGGCTCAGGTCATGATCCCAGGGTCCTGGGATCGAGTCCCACATCGGGCTCCTTGCTCAGCAGGGAGCCTGCTTCTCCCTCTACCTCTGCCTGCTTCTCTGCCTGCTTGTGCTCTCTCTCTCTCTCTGACAAATAAATAAAAAAAAAAAAAAGAAGGCTCCTGGGCAGTGTATCAGTTATCCATTGCTGAGTAACAACTGCCCCCTGAATTTAGTGGTCGACAGCTCCAAATGTTTATTATTTCACAGTTTCTGTGGCACATGGATTTGAGAGTGGCTTAGTTGGGTGTCTCTGCTCCAAGGGCTCTTGTGAGTTTGCGGGCAGGATGTCAGCAGCAGCTTCAGGCATCTGAAGGCTTGCCTGGGGCTCCACTTCTTAGATGATGCACTGATCTGGCTGTTGAGGGGGAGGCCTCAGTTCCTCACAATGTGGGCTCTTCCAGAGGTTATCCAATTTCTTCATGACATGGTCGATGGTTTCCCCCAAAGAGCAAGAAGGAGTTGTTATTCTTTTTATGACCTGGTCTCAAATACACACACTTTGGCCTAATTTGTCACTGAAGCTCCCTTTACCAAAATGTGACCCTGTGCAATGCATGCTTTAGAGCACGAAGAGTTAGAGAAAGAAGTTCCATGATTCCATTCCTGGGCTGGCTGTGTCGTCCTTCCTTCTTCACCAGCCTATTTTCTTACCAATTCAAAGCCCACGTGCCGGATGGAAGCTGTGAAGCATGTGGAGTCTGGGGTCAGGCTGGCTCTAAAATTTGTTGGCTTGTGAGGCACCAGGCAAGTCACCTAACCTCCCTAAGTCTTATCTGTAAAATGGCTCAATGAGCTTGCCTCTTAAGATTTTTGGAGAGACCAAATGAGATCACATGTACATGAGATGTCACAATGCCAAGCTGGTCTTTTTTTTTTTTTTTAAAGATTTTATTTATTTCTTTGACAAAAAGAGAGATCGCAACTAGGCAGAGAGGCAGGCAGAGAGAGAGAGGGAAGCAGGCTTCCTGCTGAGCAGCTAGCCGGATGCGGGGCTCGAACCCAGGACCCTGAGATCATGACCTGAGCCGAAGGCAGAGGCTTTAACCCACTGAGCCACCCAGGTGCCCCACCAAGCTGGTCTTGATCGGTTTTAGTTTGCAACGAATAGTCTTCCCAAACGTGTACAACACAACGGGAGGGGCCTCGCATGGCAGGAGGAGTCCTCCAGGGTGGGCTTCAATTCAACTCTTTTCCCATGTCCAATGTGGACTCGAAGGAAAATCCAGATGCAGGAAAAACAAAAAAGTAAACAAGGACTATTTCTTACATACTGGAATGGAAAAGGATAACTTTGGGGAGAGCGGCATGAGTCTTCTGCAAGATCTTGGATGATTTGGGGCAAACCTGACAATTCATCCCATTATCCCTTTTACCTTTGTTCTACTTGAAAGAGCCCCATGAGACCCACGTTCAGGATGTTGATAGCAGTGGAGGCCAACACTGGAGCTACAAACATCAGCTAAAGCCTCTCTGTTTTCTCAGTGCCTGAACTAACCAGCAACTGTGAGGGTGAAAGGAGATGGGGAATTATTTTACCTTTCTGAAATAGTTTGTTGATAAAATATACAACATAACAAAAGAACCATTTTCATATATTTCAGGTAACCCATTTTTTTAAAAGCAATTTTAACTTCAGTAAGTACTTTGTCTATTTGTAAATGTACGGAAGGAGATAAAGATGAAGAAATGAAGTAGAAATAGGGGAGGGGAGGACTGCGGAGAGGAAACAAAGAGAAATAAGAAGAACTCTAGGGTGGAAATGCTACCGTGGCTGGGTAGCTGAAGTCCTTAATGTCAGGGAACCCCAAATGCATGAGACAATGGAAGTCAAAAAAGCACAGGGCAGGGGTGCCTGTGGGGCTCAGTCAGACAGGCGAGCAACTCTTGGTTTTAGCTCAAGTCATGATCTCTGAATTGTGAGATCGAGAGCTCCATGCAGGCTGTGTGTTGGGCATGGAGCCTGCTTAAGATGCTCTCTACCCCCTACCCTCCCCGCCACCTCTCTAAAAAAATAATAATAATAAATAAAATAAAATATTTTTTTAAAAAAAGCACAGGGCAGAACAGTGAGAGTAGTGTCCTATCGCTGATGTGAACTTATTTTTATAAATGCTTATAAATGTAGAGACTATGCTGGGAAACGTATTCGGGTGGTTTCAATGAGGAGGGAAATTGGGTGAAAAGAGGACAAGATTAGAAAGGAGACTTTGCTGTCTCACATTCTGTCTTCTGACTTTTGTTCCATGTATCCATTGTGTATTCACTGTATTGGAACGGCAGAGAAGGAGGAGGAGGAAGAGCAGGAGGATCGGGCTCTAGGTTAAAACAACCTTGTCTCAAACCTAAGCTCTGTCACTTACGAGTGACACAATCACATCTGTGATTCTGTCTGCCCAGTTTCCACTCCCCTTTCTGGCAACAGGTTTTACCCCCATTCTCAGCCTCAGTGGTTTGGGGGCTCAATGGTTTGAGCATTGTAGGTGTGATCTAATTTGCTTCACGGAAATCTGGCCCAGGATTTCCATAGGAGTAATTGCTACGGAGATGTTTTTTCCTTATCACCTCCACTGAGGGGGCAGAGAAAATCATGGATCTACTGAAGGCTGTCTTGCCATCAAGAGGGGGAGGGTCTGCCTGCAAATGAAGCCAACACTGAGGAAAACAAAGCTGAGAGGCCTGGATCCAGCCATACCTGACACACAGAATATCCCCTGTACTTTTCTCTTATGTTCCCCTTTCTGTGTAAACCTATTTGAATTGGGTTGTCAAATACAACTACAAGTCCTGACTCACTAACCACCAATAGGTCCCATGATTTCTATGAGCCTCAAGTTTCTTTATCCCCTGTACAACAGGGGTGGTGGTGGTGATGATGATATTGATGATAAAGTGATAATGATGACTATAATGGAAGTGATAATAATAAAACCTTCACAGGGTTACTAGAGCATCAAATGAGATAATAATTGGGAAAGTGCTTTGCAACTTATAAATCCTGATATTAGCAGGTACCATTTATGCTTTCGGCATTTTAAGACTCTTCTGTTGGCTCAGTAACTGGGAAAAGGCACTATATTTTGAATTGTCTGCACACATGAGCAAGTTAGTCCTTTCCTAACTACACCATTAATAAAGAGACAAGGCATGCATATTGGAACGAAACCCAAGTAAATCTCTTGAGCTACAAAATGGAGTTGGAAACATGCAGTGATTTCTTATTGCATGTACACAAAGATATGTTGTGCCTATAAGTGAGGTTTCAAGAAAACTTGCAGGTGTTTCGTGTGTGTTGGGTGTCCCTAACCCCAAGAACAGCGGGATGAATAATACCATTTCTAATTCATGTCTGCCCAGAACCTCAGAATGTGACTGATTTGGAAACTAAATCTTTGCAGAAATAATTAAAGGAAGGATGTTGATGAGATCCTTATCTCATTCATCTACCCACTGAATCAGAGTGGGTCTTAAATCCAAAGAGGTGTCATCATAAAAGACAGGAAAGACCCGGAGATGCAGAGAGGAGGCAATGGGAAGATGGACATAGAGATTGGAGTGATGCATCCTCAGTCAACAACTGCCAAGGATTGGCAAGTACCAGAAGCTAGGATAGAGGCAGGGGATGGTTTCTCCTTCAAAGCTTCTGGAGGGAACCCATCCTGCCAACTCCTTGATTTCACATGTCTGGCCTCCAAAACCGAGAGAGAATAAATTTCTCGTTTCAAGCTTTCCAGTTGGTGCCCACTTTGTCACAGCAGTCTTAGAAAACTAATACACCGTGTAACTAACTATCTTCTTGTGCATAGTTGGGAACTGCATTAATGTGTAAAATACACAGATGCTGAAAGTAACTCTTGAGATGCAGATCACTTAGAAGTATGTCCATCGTGCTTCCAGTTCAACGCATGTTGGGGTTAAAGTCTTCACCTTAGCAAAGAACCACCACCAAAAAATACCCTTACCCCCACCAACATTCAGTTCTATCACCAGAAAGAAAAAGGAAACCCTCCCGAAATGGGGGCCATCGTAGGCCTTGCTCAGTAAATCAGAGTGCCTTCTACTTCCCTCCTGGTATTAAAAAAAAAAAAAAATCTAGACAACCTCCTTGCTAGCTGATGAGTCCTACATTTCTGGAGCTGGGAAAGAGGAGGGAGGCAGCGCATAAAGGAGCAATAAAGTCAGGACGGTTGATTGGAGCTATTTTCAGCAGGCCGGTCTTTTGTGACTCCTATTTTGTTCCCCAGTTGAACTGACCACTGCTTGATGAATTGTATTTATCTGTAGTTCAGCGATAAAGTTCTTTTAATTCCCTGCTGAATAGAAATATTTAGGGCAATGCCACAGCTGTGTTTCTTCTCACACTCCACCACAGTTATGTAAATACTGCCTATGGAACTATTTCTGATAAAGGCCCATACCAACCCCGAGGAATTGCACGCTCATTCGAGATGCCTGCCAACATGAGCCGTTTCGATCCAGCTCTGGCACAGCCTGTGAATGATATCACAGCTTCTCAGAGATCATTTGGCAAACCTCGCAATAAAAGAGTAATTTTCTTACCCTCTAACTCTTTCAAAGGCTCCCGCTGAGCCAAATGATATTTCCCAGAATTCTCTACTCCCCCTGTTCAAGAAACACGAGGCTGCCCCATAAAACTCGAAGCCTCCCAACACCAAATTAATAAATAAAACCTGCAGTCCGGCAACAACGGTTTCATGTGACCTTTCCCCTCCAATGGGAGGCTGGAGAAGACACGGAGGAAGGCAGTGCGGAGGAGAAGGCCTGCGGGCTTGTAGCTACCGCTGGCAACGGAGGGGAATTCAAACCACGTGGTTCTTGGTCATCGTGGTTGCTCCCGGGCCCATGAATCTGTGATTCCCAAGGCTGATACAAAAGATTTCCTCACAGACAAGTTGGCACACCATTAATAGTGGCTACCTCTCGATAATTGAATTTTGAGGTATTTTTATTTTCACCTTTCTGCTTTTCCTGCATTTCTAAATTTTTTGCAGTACAATCAAACAGATATGAGGAAAAACGTTTAAGAAAAGGAATGTTGGCATACCTTTTCACCAGGACAAAATACCGTTATGCGAACAAGAAAACACTACAGAAAAAGTTAGAAAAAATCTAGAATCTTTTCTTAAATCCTCTAATTGGCTGTTAACTAAAAAGACTTCAAAAGAAAAAGATAAGAAATCTGTATTTACAATATTCATAACGAGGAGGAGACCTTGTCCTGTGGGGATGAAACTCCACCACCAAAGATGTTCATTTTCCTCATTTTATCCCTTCCACCAGCCTGTGAGGTGAATGGTATTAGTGTGTCTACTTTACAGATGAGAAAATGGCCCCTCAGAGGGGCTAACTTGTTCAATCTTCCAGTCAGTAAGAGGCAAATCTGGAACTGGACCCCTAGCACATTTGACTACACAGCCTGTGTCTTAATCTTTATTATGCTCCATTGACCAGGGTGTTTGTAAAATGTGGTTTGTTGCTTATGAGGGTAGAGAACATTGTTCATCTTGGTTGCTGCTCAGTATCTCTCAGACACTTCTTGTGTATTTGGAAAGTTTTGTGTATTTGGAAAGTTTTCCAAGTTGTGAGTTGAGCTTCCCCATGGTAGAAGCCAGGATTCGAGTCCCCATCTTTCTGGCAGCTAGGGCTCAGGGCCATTCACTCAAAATGGCAAGGAGGCATCGGGAGAAAGTGGTTGTGTGTGGAAGCCATCTTTTGGCAAGTATGGTGGCAGAGGCATCCAGCTCTAAATGGCAGCAGCGGCAGATCTTGGCCAGTCCCGAGGTGTTATTGGTGCAAGCTAAGGCAGTTGCTCAAACCGCAGCAACACGGCATGGTTGTCAAACGGCAGCAACAGTGGGATTTCTTCTAGAACAGGATTCACAATGTGCATGGGCATTGAGCTTAGCCTGCTTCTCTGAACTCTTTGGGAAATATGTGACCACTCTCATATCCTCAGCCAGAGTTGATTCTATTGCTTGAAACTACAATCCCCTGCTAAGAATGCAGATTTCGGAATCTAGTTGCTGTGATGGGAGCCAATGAGATCACCTAAGGAACATGTCGAGCAGTGAATAGAAAAAGAGCCAGAAAAGGTGTTCTGCTATTTTTCACAAAATCCCATTTCAAAAACAGGTCATGCATGATATAGTATCCTGCTCGGCTCTGAGGGAACCTGACGGTATCTCTCATGTTGGCTAGCTTTCAGTTTTTGGTAACACATAAATTTACAAAACATGCGAAGAATTTCAGCACTTTGACTTTCCTAAGGGAATGATATCATTATCAAAGTTCTAGGAGACGAGTCAGCTAATGTCAAACCAGAGAAAACATTTTGTTTTTCCACTACCGACTTCATCCGTACCTCACAGAATACTCTGTGATCTGACCTTGCTCAACTGATTTTTTTTTTAAGCCACTTAAATATACATTGTGCTATGCAGGTCAAATAAATTTACATTCATCTCTAGATTCTTAATATCCTACACTGACAGAATAAATAGTCCATCCCAGAGTCTGGTCCAGAGCATAGCATTTGCAGTCGGAACATCTATTTTTGCTTCTTTTGAATTAGATTATTTTAGGTCAGAGTTAGCCAATAAAAATATAGGATGCCCAGTTAAATTTGAATTTCAAATAAATAACGAACAGTTTTTAGAGTTAAGTATGTCTTGCGCAATACCTAGTGGTAGAAGTGGTATAAAGTACATGGATTAGAAAGTGTATAGAAAATGAAACTGATAGGTCTTCATGATGGATTAGCTCTGGAGGGATGGGGAAGAGGGAAGAGTCGAGGACTTTTCCAGCTTAGCTGAATGAATGACAGTGTTACTAAGATAAAAAATGGAAAATGGTTCAGATTTGGCAAGAAACACGAGTTTGGGTAAATTTCTCCATCTTCACTTAGGTATTTTGTAATAACCTCAAACTTGTAATGTATACCTAGACCAGCTACGCCCCAGGAGTCTGTCTCTTCTATGGTTATTATATTTTCATGGAATCAACATCTTCCCAATAATCCAGGTTAGATGACCCAATCATTCTTGATGTCTCCGGTCTTTTTCTCCCAGGATCCATTCAGTCTCCTTAGTTTTATCAGTATTACGCTGGTGGTATCTCCCTTTCAGAAGAGATGGCCAGACTATAAATTAGCAAGTTTTCTCAGTGGAGCTAGGGTAAGCACTTGTCTAGGACGGGATGTAAGGTTTACTTTGTAGGCCAACTTTCATCAAATGGTAACAGTTGCCAGAAATGATATTAAAAAGAGCCTGTGGTCTCATTCGAGACACAAGAAAAACTAGCATCATCATATATTGACATCTGCCATGGACATGGGAGTGGGGATTGGTAGCACTCATGTTGTCTATTTGATACTTCCAGAAAGCGTTTTGAAATGTAGCTCTCACATGCAGCTCCCCATTACCCCAAGCTTGGAGAGAGTCGTGGCTTTCCATCATCCAATAATTTCGTTTTCAAGACATATCCCTTTATAGTTGATCTCTCCTGCTAGACCGTAAACTCTCTGAAGGTATGATATGTATTATGTTAATATCCCTCTATTGCCTGACACACAGAGGGGTATAACCCATAAGTTTCTCCGGGGCTAAGCGAATGGATGGCTCTCTTTATTACTAAGTTTGTCCAGACTCAACGGTGGCTCCTTTTCTAACTTCTTTTTTTTTTTTTTTTTTGATAGATAGAGGTCACAAGTAGGCAGAGAGGCAGGCAGAGAGAGATGGGGAAACAGGCTCCCCGCTGAGCAGAGAGCCCAATGCGGGGCTCGATCCCAGGACCCCGAGATCATGACCTGAGCCAAAGGCAGAGGCTCTAACCCACTGAGCCACTCAGGCGCCCCTCCTTTTCTAACTTCTTGTCAAAGTTCTATAACTACCTCCTTTTACGTTGTGTTTTTCCCTTACTACACATTAACCCTTTCAGTCTTGAATAATGAAATTTAATTCTATGGTACAAAGTGCTTCAATTTTAAATCATAAGATGTATTCACTATATTTAAATAAGTAAAGTCAAACATGTTTTAATGTCCCAGAAGGACAGTCTCCATGGATGATGTGCAATAGTCAATTCTGACGCATTTAATTTCGTATTATCTTGTTTATCAGACAGTTTGTCATATGTACTTTTCTTGGGCTAAAGTAATCAATCTGTGATCTTGCCAGCCTTCCCCAGGTTGGACATAAAAGCAGACAGACTTGCAACTGTGTAAATCAGGGTCAAAAGATAACACAAAATTAAAGCAACAAGGAATACTTCTATCTGAGAGGTAAGAACGGGAGTGGATGCCCTTTGAGTGCCTGGCCCCTAGGCATGGAATGAGGCACATGAGGGGAAGGGAACTGAACACAGATATGGTTTCAGTGGTTCCTGAGGTCCCTGAGATTCCAGTCTAGCAATCTTAGACAAGCACACACTTTCTTAAGTTTTCAAGTAACATGAAAAATTCCTACCAGAGAGAATAATTTCTATCTGTTTTGGACCAATCTTTTATTCAGTTCTTAATAAACTAAGCAGTAATTCACCACCACGACATCCGCAGCTGCTTATACATAGTAATAGTACTTCACCAAAGCCAAAATATCACTCATCCGTTCTAATTTCTACTAAGTCTTTCTATTTAAGGGGGGAGGAGAAGAAAAGGGAGAAGGACAAAAGCATTGTATCTCCAGTACCCCTATACAGAGAAAGATGTGTTACTGGCAGAAGGCCACGTGGAAGAATCCTTCCACAAGGATTCTTAGTAGCCACCACTCAGCAGAGAAGAGGGCCCCGTGAGAACGGTAAAGATGAGGGAAAAGGTGGAGACGAAAAGGATTTAAAAAGGTTCTACACCACATGAAGGGACTAGAATAGCCATGGAATTGGGGTTCGGAAAAGCAGAAAAGACCACGGGCAATTTTAGTTAGCAAGGGAGCACTAGATGAAGAGGAGAAGCAGAAACCAAAATGAGCCTAGTTAAATGGATGAACAAATGAATGATCAAAGACCGAATTAGCAATCCAGAAAGAATTTAGAGGTCATTTAACCCAACCACTAATTTCAAAGGTGAAAATTCTCCAGGAGGAGAAGTGACTTATTTATCCGTGGTCACACCTGCAGGTAGTAAAATTATTGAACCTAGGATCCAGAATCCCTAACAACGATGTTTATCCAAGTTCAGAGGATGGGCACAGAGAGCTCACACCCCGAAGACCACCTTACCTTTCTTTACAATCTTCCAGAGGGCTGGTCCTGGATTTGGGGCCAATACATCTTTCTGCATTTGAAATAGTCACTGTAATACTTTGTAGATATTTCACTGTCGAAGTATTTATAGAAATGACAGCTTTATAATTATTTTCTCTGTGAAGCCTTTGCTCAAAGACATGTTCACCTCTTTTGTAGATAGCAATAATCATTTCATTACTTGAAGGATTTAAACAAGCACAAACAAATCAGCTACCCACAAAATTGCTATGTTTAAAAAATCTATATCTGAACTATCTAGACAAGTCTTAAATTGTCATGCAATTCTGTACTGGTTGAAAGAGAGGGTGAAAATCAGAATAATGCTAATGATCATCCCAAGTTTCAAAAGGTCACACTACATGAAATTCAATCTTCATTCTTACAGTAAATGCCAAGGTGTCAAAGAAGTTGGGAAGAGAGTCAATGTCTCTGTGAAGGAGCAAAGCTGTGGGTTAGATTTGTCTAATTTCATTTTGACTTTATTAGTTATTTTCCCCACTTAAAGAAAACATATGTTAAATAGTAGAACAGAAGAGTTGTTACCCACAAAGGAAATTTATTTAAAGCTTCTACTTCTTGACATGGAGGTGCATGGGGAGGAGAAATGGGGAGGCCACGGAGAGCAGGCCATGGAGGGGAGAGGAGAATGCCCTGAATCCGTGGTTGCTACCAGGAAGATATGAGCTCCTGGGCTGCTCAGACACCTGCCTCTGTCTATAGCATTCCAAGTATGTGTTCTTCCAGATGTGCAAGTCAATTGGTTGAACTTTCTATTTTCAGCTTTGTACCCCTGGGCAATCTGCATGAGGACTGCTTACCAATTAGCCTCGACTGATTTCTATATATATATATTTCAAGATTTCAATATACCCCCTCCAAAAAAAAAAATCCTAAAAGAAACCAGATACTTATGTGGTGCAAGTAGAGATAACCTGAATCACATCTGAATCATTCATTCAAAAAATATTTATTGAATACTTACTCTCGGCCGGGCAGTCTGCTAGGTGCTGGGGACACTGAGTCCAACAACGTAGCCATGGCCTTCAAGGAGCTTACTGTCCATGGGGCTGAAGGGATGTGCTAGCAGACAAGAACCCAATGATCACCCTCCAGGAGAGGCCACGTATTACAGTGGTTAAAGTGTCATTAATGGAGTCAGTCAGCCTTGGTCTGTGCACTGGCTATGAGCTGATCATCCTTGAGTGAAGACCTCAACCTCTCTGCACCCTAGTTTCTTCATCTACAAACAGGAGTGGGCTGAGTCTTAACAAATACAATCCTTGCAACAGTGACTATCCTAAAGCTTAATTATTTTAAACATTTTCTATTTAAATTCAATTTAGGTATCACATAGCATATTATTAGTTTCAGTGGTAGAATCTAGTGATTCATCAGTTACACACAATGCCCAGTGCTCATTACATCAAGTGTCCTTCTTAACGCCCATCACCCAGTTACTCCATCCCCCACCTACCTCCCCTCCAGCTTTGTTTTCTAGAGTTATGAGTTTCTTATGGTTTGCTTCCTTCTCTTGTTCTATTTTTCCTTCCTTCTTTTTTTTTTTTTTTTTGTATTTTTCCTTCCTTTTAAAGGAAAGGGATAAGTTGGCTAAATCAAAAAGGAGGAGTAGCTAAGGGGAGTATCCCAGGGAGAGGGGCAGCTTGAGCCAAGGACAGAAGGGGAAAATTGCATTGTACATTATGGAAACCGTGTATAGGACTTTAATATGCTAGACAAAATTCAGGGGAGAGGTAAGCAAGGAAGTGGGAACACTGGGA
The DNA here is from genome assembly GCA_028646535.1 of Procyon lotor. Classification (NCBI taxonomy): domain Eukaryota; kingdom Metazoa; phylum Chordata; class Mammalia; order Carnivora; family Procyonidae; genus Procyon; species Procyon lotor. The sequence continues at coordinate 148,009,199 of CM053606.1, forward strand.
GAGTCCAGAGAGGACAAACTGACAGAATTTCATTTAAGCAAGTGACGTGATCAAGCTATATTTTAGTCAGATCATGCTGGGAAAATGGGATTGGAGGGGACAGAGACTGGAGGCATGGAGACTTGCGAGGACATCTCTGCCGTGAAGGGGGTGGCAGCAGTAGAAATGCAAAGGAAAGACCACTTCAGACATTGAAGGTTAAACTACAGCAGAGTAAGAAGAGCATTCTAGAGTGACCGTTTGATTTATGAATTAATACTTTGGTATACATAATACAAAGATTAAATTAATTAATACTTAATACAATGATTAAATACTTAATCTTTGTATCTTTGGGGAAATGTGCCCTCCAAATATTGAATTCAAAAATACCCAGGCATGGACGCAGGAGTCTGCAAGGCATGGGAGGAGGCAGTGGGATACAAAGATAAGTTGGAAGGAGTCCAAGCCATTTGTAAAGCCTGGTGAGGGGGATGGTACCAAAATAATTATAATACAGGGCACAACAGGTGTGCCATTAAAGCAGCACAGAGTATCCAAGGGAGGCATGATGGAGGGTATGGATCAGGAAATAATTCAGGAAGAGAAAGGTATTTGAGATGAGGCTCATGGAATAAGAGGATTTTGACAGGTGGAGAATGAAGGGAGGGCATTCCAGTTTGTGGGGACCACCCATGACAAGGGACAGAGATGTTAAGGGTGTTTAAGAATAGCAAATAGTCCAGTTCTTCTGGAAAACTATTTCTATAACTGCACTGATTTTTTTTAACAGCGTTGCTGAGATATAACTGACATAAAATGAACTGTACTTTCAGTATGCAGTAAGTGTAGACATATGTACACCCGCCATGATGACTCTTCTTCCCTCCATTTCTCTTACAGTTTAATTTGCATTATCTAGAATTTCAATCAATGGAATTATTTCGTATATATCCCTTGTTCCTACATAGTATAAGTGTAGAAACAATGTTGAGATTCATACACGTTGTAGCATGTATCAGGAGTTCATTCCCTTTTATGATACATCCCTGTTTATTTATTCATGCACTTCTTGATAGACCTGTGGGTTCTTCCTAGTTTTGGGTTATTACAAATAATAGTGCTAGGAACATCTGTGGTTTTTAATGGATACATGCTTTCATTTCTCTTGGGTAAACAGCTAGGAGTAGAATTGCTGATTCATACTGTAGGTAGGTGTGTGTTTGACATTTTAAGGAATTACCAAACAGTGTTTCAAAGGGGTTGTCATGGTCTTGGGGTCATGGGATCCAGCCTCATGTCGGCTCCACACTCAGCTAGAGTCTGCTTGAGATTCATTCTTTCCCTCTCCCTCCACACCTCCCCGACTCATGCATTCACTCTTTCTCTCTCAAATGACTAAAAAAAATCTTTTTTAAAAAAGTGGTTGTACCATTTTTCATTCCCATTCAGTAGTGGATGGAGGTTCTAATTCTTCCACATCCTTGTCAACACTTGATATGAACAGTGTTTTTAATTTTAGCCAAATTAAACCGTGTCGTGGTATCACACTGGTTTTTCTTTAAATGTCTGTAATGACTGATGATGTACATCTTTTCTTGTGCTTATTTCCTATCCATCTGTCTTCTGTGGTGAAGTTGTATAAATTTCAGCTCTTTTTAAAAAAAAAAACTATTATTTTTTTATTGAATTCAGATATATATATTTTCTGGATACATGTTTTTTTCAGATACATGCTTTGCAATGTATTTTGCAATTTTCTCCCAGTCTGTGGCTTGTGTTTTCATTCTCTTAAGAATACGTTTTAATTTTCATGAATCTAATTTATCAACATTTCTGTATGGATTGTGATTTGGGTGACAATATACAGAACCTCTGACTGACCCAAATCCACAAAAGCTTTCTCTTCTGTCTTCTTTTAGAAGTTTTATAGGTTTTACATTTAAATTGATGACACATTTAAACTACTTTTTGTATAGGGTATAAGGCACAGATTGGAAGCTCATTTTTTTTTTTTTTGCATTTGAATATCCCATTTTTACCACACCACTCACAATAAAGACTATTCTTCCTCTACTGAATTGCCTTTGTACTTCTCTTGAAATATCAGTTGCAGGAGTCTTTTCCTGGACTCCACATTATGTTCCATCGACCAATTATTTCTCTTGATGTATCCCACTTTTTTGATGACTGTAAATCTTATAAAAACTCTTGAATGATACGGTGCGAATCGTCCAACTTTGTTTTCTTCAAAGCTGTTTGGAAATAAGCTTCAAAGCATATTTCTATATGCGTATTCTATTTGCATTTCCATGTGAATTTTTTAATCCATGCTCCAATTTCTGTAGATAAACCTGTAGGGATTTTGCTGGCTATGGTGATGCCCCCACAGATCAATGAGGGGAGAGCGGTCTTCTTAACAAGACAGAGCCATTCTTTTCTGTAGGCCCATATTTCTATCTGCCATCATTTTCTTTCTGCCTGAAGGACTTCCTTTAGCTCCTCTTATATAGGCCTGCAGGTAATGAGTTCTTTCAGCCTTTGTATGTCAGAAGAAATCTTTATTTCACCTTAATCTCAGAAAGGTATTTTCACTAGATATAGAATTCTAACTTGACAGTTGTTTTTTTTTTTTCTTTCAGAACATGGAACGATCTTTCTTGACTTTCTCATTTGCATTTCTTCTAAGGAGAAATAAGTTGCTGTCTTGGTTGACTCAGGCTGCTATCAGAGGATACCATGGACTGCGTGGCTTATAAACACGAATTTATTGCTCACAGTTCTGCATACTGGAGGTCCAAGGTCAAGGATCCTGCAGATTCTGCATTTGGTGAGGAGACAGGTCATCTTCTCTTTGTACCCACACGGTGGAAGGGACCAGCAGTTTCTAGGATCTCTTTAAAAGAACAGTAACCCCATCATGAGGGCTCCATCCTGACAACCTGAACACCTCCCCGAGGCTCCACCTTCTAATACCATCACACTGAGAATTAGGTTCCAACATATGAATTTGGGAGGGGCGGGGACACAAACATTCATCTAGAAAAGTTGCCTTTTCTTTGTTCCTTTCTATGTAATATATCTTTTTTCTTTGGCAGCTTTTAAGCTTTTTATCACTGGTATTGAGCAACTTGATAATCATGTGCCTTGGTGTCACTTTCTGCATGTTTCTTGCATATAGAGTTTATTGAGCTTCTATGGATTTGGGGGTTTATAGCTTTTATCAAATTGGGACACTTACCAGCTAGGTTTTTTTTTAAAGTTTTTCTTCCTCTGCCCCCTTTGAAGACCCAACTATAGGTATATTAGGCTGCCTGATTTTGTACCATAGCTCACTGATTCTCTGTTCATGTCTTTTTATTTATTTATTTGTTTGTTTGTTTGTTTGTTTATTTGACAGAGAGAGAGACAGTGAGAGAACACAAGCAGGAGGAGTGGGAGAGGGAGAAGGAGGCTTCCCACTGAGCAAGGAACCGGACATGGGGCTTGATCCCAGGACCCTGAGACCATGAGCTGAGCCCAAGGAAGATGCTTAACAACTGGGCCACCCAGGCACCCCTCTGTTCATGTCTTTAAAAAATTATCTTCTCGGGGCTCCTGGGTGGCTCAGTCGTTAAGCGTCTGCCTTCGGCTCAGGTCATGATCCCAGGGTCCTGGGATCGAGCCCCGCATCGGGCTCCCTGCTTGGCGGGAAGCCTGCTTCTCCCGCTACCATTCCCTCTGCTTGTGTTCTCTCTCTCGCTGTGTTTCGCTCTGTCAAATAAATAAAATCTTAAAAAAAAAAAAAAAATTATCTTCTCTGTTTCACTACGGACAGTTTCTATTACTGGGTCCCTTCTGTTATTAATATCATCCAATGTGTTTTTCATTTCACACAATATAGTTTTCATCTCAAGGAGCTTGACTTGGATCTTTTTTGTATTTTCCATGTCTGGCTAGCTTTTTGAAGGCATGGAATACAGTTACATGTTTTTACATGTTACATGTAACATGTAACATTTACATGTTAAAAGTTACTGTTTTAATGTCCTTGTTGGCTAACCCTAATATCTCGGTCGTTTCTGGGTCAGTTTCAATCGACTGGTTCTCCTCTTCATCAGGAAATGTATTTTTCCTACTTCTTTGCATGCCTGCTCATGTTTGAGTAGATGCCAGGCATTGCGAATCTCACCTTGTTGAGCGCTGTGGACATGTTTATCATCCTAAAAATATTCTTGAGAGTTTCATATTTGTTTGTTTTGTTTTACCTTTTTTTCCAGGACACAGTTAAGTTACTTGGAAGCAATTTAATCTTTTCAGGTGTTGTTTCTAAAGCTTGTTAGGCAGAACTGGGGTGGTGTTCCCCCTGTGATGAATTCTGTCCCTCTGTGCAATCTGTATTCTGTGTACTCCTGTGAATCCTGACATTTTCCAGCCCCACCTCAGGGCAGACATTATTCCTGGCCTTATGTGAGTGCTGAGCAATGTCACCTCTAATCCTTTGGGGTAGTTTTTCCCTTGCTCTCCCGAAGTTTCGCTCACATGCCTGCTGATCAGTACTCCGCTCACCTTGAGGGGATCCTCTTCAAATCTCCAGAATCCTCTCTGTGCAGCTCCCTCCTCTCTACTGCCTGTCTTGTGGGGCTCGCTGTGCTGATCTTCCCAGACTCTCTCCTCCCTGTCTTCCCAACTTAAGCTCCACTGGGGTGCTCTGTCCCTGTGCCATTGCCTGAAAACTCTCTCAAGGGAGAAAGCTAGGGCAATCTCAGGGACTGTCTTGTTTCCCATCTCTCAGGAACCGAGATCCAAGTTCTCGAGCACATATTTCCCCTGCGTTTTGGTTTCAGATAGGAGGAAGGATAAATCAAGTTCCTATTACTCCTTCTTGCTCAGAGTGGAAGTCTTCTACCTTGCTCAACAATATAAGTCTTTAAGATAAAATCTTTTCAGCATGATAGTCTTCATAATGAAGGCATTGTGGCATTTGCCATCACTGATGTGTTAAGGACAGATTAGACTGTATTCACTTCATGGTAGTTCAGAGGCATTTATTAGGCAGCTACTGTATTTATAAAGGAACTCATCCAAAAGGGGCTCTGCCTTCCTGATATCAGTTTCCAGATACAGCAAACAACTTTGGAAGGAACCGATTATAGGGCTTGTATATCATCCATGCTTTTAACATTCCCTCTTTCTGAATGGCATCTGCCAACACCATTGCTAATTATGCATAAAGGACAGCTGGAGGAAATAAGAAACTCAAGTCCCAGGATTTTGCTAATTTTAAGCAGCCCTTAGGCTTAGACTTAGGGGCAGAAGTTGAAACTCTAGAGGGAAATGCTTTATACGGATGAGCTGTTGATTCTCTAGTTCATGCTATCGCTCTGCTCCTGTACCCAGGATAGGAAGCTGGCTATACTTCAGAGAGGAGGAGGTGAAGCCTTAAATGTCCCCCCTCAGAGAATCTGAGGGAACAAAATAGGCTGGGGTAAGGTACAAGGTTGATGACATCGAGGAGCTGGATTACTTATCACCATCTCCACAGTGCTTCCAATTTTGAGATGAACATTTCACAAAAGTCATTCAAAGCAATATGTTGACCTTTCATGAGTTGGAGCAGCTGACATTTTGCCTGGATCTGAGCCAGGGTGGGTGCTATTCTAAACGAGAAATCAGTTATCCCATCTGCACTGAAGGAACTTTTCCTGATCATTTGTTAAAGCTTTATTGCCAAGGCACTGAGTGAATTTAATTTTCCCATCACCGTCCCCTCCTTAATAAATTCTTCACAGCTGTGGATTCACTAGGAAATTAAATTTCAGCTCTAGAAAACAAACCAAAAAAGGACAGTCAACCAAAGGAGGAGAGATTAGTTTGGGGAAAGCCCAGTGATTGAGTCCAAATGAAAGTGCCTCTCAAATTGTAATGAGACGGATCATATTAAAGTGCGGATTCTGGTTCAAAAGGCCTGGAGGGGGCCCTGAAAGTCAGTGTCTCTCACAAGCCCTCACGTGATGCTTTGCCGCTGCTTGTCTCTGTAGCATGCTTTGAGTCACCAGGAGCTGGAAGATATTGAGACCTCATTCATGTT
>CM053606.1:148015747-148073951 GCA_028646535.1 Procyon lotor
CTCATCTTGAGTGTATTTAATCTGTGAAAAAATTCTGAAAAGTGGCTGTTACTATGCTTTCATTATTTTATTATTTGCAGATGGATTTGCTGGGGTTTTTAGGGTTAAAATTAGAGGTGTCCAAGATCACAAAGAGCTAGGATTTAAACCTAGGTCTTTTGGTTTTCAAAACTACAAGCTTTTTCCACTACAACACGCAGACTTCTGAGAGAGCTACAGTTCATTAGTTCTCAGCCACTCCAAACACTGGTTTATAAATACAGCATGCATGAGAAATAGCTTTCCTGATGGACGGTTGTCCATCAGGAAACATAGCTCAGTGCTGGTATTACTAGTTAGTCCTCTCTCTTCCAAGACTTCAAAAACTGTAAGCACCTGCCTCCAAAGGATGTACTTCTCATTTTATGAAGGATTAGGAAAGAAAAGATGGATGGAACACAGCAGAAAGATCGTAGAACTAGAGCAAAAAAATGACTGAAACCCATGTTCTACGTTGCTGCGTCACCCACGAACAGTATTACTATAACTCTGGGCACATATCTAATGTTAATAGACTCGTGAAGCCTGGAAGCCTAGTATCAACTGAAGTCAACAGGATCCTAAGAGGACTATAGCATCAGCAGAAATACGGTACTTCCAATTTCTACACTGGCTCATGCATGCTGTGTTATCTATCAGTCTCCCTCTCTGCATATCTGACAGTAGGCTGGCGAATTCTGCCATCAACGCTTACTGGAATATTTCTATAAAAGTGGGTGGCCGTGGTAAAATTCCACCCCTTCTTAGTGATTCAAGTCATGTCTCTATCTTTCCTGGAGAAATTAATGTAGAGATACTATTTGCAAATTAACCCACTTCTTCAAGCTGCCAGCTCCTACGGCTGCGGCATCAGACAGACAAACGTATGAAGCCACAGTGTGGTTTTCACCCATCCCAACAGCTGTCGTATACTTTTCAACTCAATATTTTACCCAGGGCTTTCCCAGCACTTAATAAAACTATCTTTAAAAAAATGCTTAATGCATCTTCCTGCCACTGAAAGAATCCTTCGGTGATCTTCTGAGGAATGGAAATTTCTAGAATAGAAAAAAAGAGGTAAACAGGAAGAGGTTGCATTTGGTAACTGCCTACTTTGGTGTAAGACATTGGGCACGCACCAACTTATTTAATCCTTAAAATGGTACATACAGAGAAACACTATCTCCCTCATTTTATATATTTAAAAAATTCAAAGAGGGCACATAAATTGACCAAAGTCACGCAGATAATTTATAAAAGAGCTAGCAAGGAAACTCAGATTGGCCTGGCCTAAGTCAGTCATCTTCTCCAGATTGCATAATATGTTCCACAAAAATACTGCCAGAGAAACAAGCTCCAAGAATTCTAACTGCTGGATCTAGTGTTTTGTTTCCAGGTAACATGAGGAAACATCTTCTGATTGCCTGAATATTTAATAGTACAGGAAACAAAAACAAATTGCACTATTTGGTCTTTCCTGTGTGTTTCCTAAACAGAGGTGGCGGAGAGGGTTTTATTCGAAGGGGAAGAAAAGGCACCACATTCCAATTGCAAGTGTGTCTAATCAGGGTAAATGATTCGGCATTTTAGGTGAGAGAAAATTAACATTAAAAGCATTTTGCAGTTTTGATGTCACTGATCAACAGTTACGGCTCAAACGGACCCCTTCCTCTCCTCACATCTCAGTCTGTCTACGGCAGAGCCACTGTTAAAATCATCTTGGCTCGGTGACAGCAGCACTCCCACCTGGCTTCCCCAGCTGTGTCCTAAAGGAAAAGGACACTCCCTCTGCACGTCTGCTTTCCAAGGAGGGGACAACCATCCATCAGGAAAGCCGTTTCTCAGCTAAGGCGCCCTGGCCACTCCCTGCCGCAGGGCCCATCTGCAGCTCCCAACTGGAACGAAGTCAACTGCCTTTTTCTCTAAGCATCACCATGGCTAAAAGAAGTCTTGATGGAGGCGCCTGGGTGGCTCAGTCGGTTAAGCATCTGCCTTCGGCTCAGGTCATGATCCCAGGATCCAGGGATGGAGCCCCTCTGTTGGGCTCCCTGCTCTCTCAGCAGAGAGCCTGCTTCTCCCTCTCCCTTTGCCCCCCACCCCCGTTGCTGGTGTGCTGTCTCTCTTTCTCTCTCTCTAATAAATAAAATCTTAAAAAAAGAAAGAAAGAAAAGAAAAGAAAAGAAAAGAAAAGAAAAGAAAAGAAAAAGAAAGAAAGAAAGAAAGAAAGAAAGAAAGAAAGAAAGAAAGAAAGAAAGAAAGAAAGAGAAAGAAAGAAAAAGAAAGAAAGAAAGAAATCTTAATCAAAACTCTAGAAGAAGCATAACATCTTTTGTGAAGCAGACCTTGTAAATACGGATTTGGGGTTGTCCGAGATGTTTTTATCCAACTAGGTCAGGAAATGAAGTGCTCAACTTAAATACCCTTTTCTCATAACTAGTTATCACTTGTTGCATGTGCATTAGACCCATTTTCAAAAAGATAGAATGTAAATACACTTCTCGAGATTTTAGTTTTTCTGTTTTTCCTCCTCCAGATTTGTTCTCTGCTCTTCTTTGCCTTGCTTAGTGCTCTAAGAGTACAAATCTACTCAGCATGTCACTTGGGCTCCCTAGACTCTGGTGTCCAGTTGTATGCAGCCAATCGGAAGCACCAAGAGGAGATCCTAGGGCAGGAGGGAGGAAGGTTAGGGATACGGCCATGCCCCAAACCCAAAATGCCTCAGTGCATCTCCCAGGGCTCCAGTCCTCACCAGGCTGCAGGAATTTTCTCTTTGCTCCTCTGGCCCTGGGGTGGGAGCAGCTTCCCGCAGTGGCTGAGTCCTGGGTGCGGTCTCCATCTGTCGGTTCCCCTAACACAACCTGTCCTTCTAGAAATGGTCCCTTCATTAAACACTCTTCAGTTAACTCTTCAGGAGTAATGGCAGCAACCCTGACCAACATCAGCAGTTGCCATTCTGTATTTACTGAGTGATTCCTCCACACTGTTCTAAGAATGAGGGCAAATACAGAAGAAATGCAGGACATGCTGTTCCTCTCACCGTACTTGAGAATTCAGGTAGGGACATGAGACTGTCGGAAGACAGTCAGACTCTGACTCTCAAGACAGTATCTCCAAAGCCCAAAACTTGTCCTATGCTTCTAGCGACTCCCACCCTCCACTGAAACTTATCTGTCCTCGGTCCCTTCACCGAACACCAGCGTAAGCACTTAGCAATAGGGCTCAGGGATAACTGGCAATGGCTCTACGTCCACAGATGACAGAGCAAAACTAGTTCTGGACTCCTTCTTTTGCTTCATGCCTCCAAGCCCATTTTATCAAGAACTCCTGCAGATTTCAGTCCTTAAAATCTCTACAATTCATCCAACTTCTCTTTAGTGCTCCTGTTCTACTCTAGTAGAGGATGGGATGACTTCTCACCTCCATTTCTGCAGTAACCCTCTGACTGCTCACCCAGCCTTCAGTCTTCAGTCTAACACAGAATGGCTTAGCTCTGATGGTGACCATCTCTACAGACTCTAGACACATTCTTCTCATGGAGCGCTCCAAAGAGACGAACTTCCAGTTCTTAAACAGCACTATGCGTTTTCTTGCTTCAGTGCCCAGACCTGCACTATCTCTGTTGCCAAGAATACCCTCTCTGTCTGCCTTACCCAACCTTGGACCTGGCTAACTTCTATTTTATTATTTGCATCTTGGCACAGAGATCACTTCCTCTGACAATCATTCCCCATTGCCACCCCCTCACCCCTCCAAAAACAAAACTTTGGATTAGGTAGTGCACCCGTGAAGGAGCTCCCAGAGCCCCCTTCCTCCTGCCTTGCCTTTTAGAGTACTGTTCTGTAACTGCCCGCTTGCCTGCACACATTCCACCCCCGACAATAAGCTGGGTCAGGGCAAGGGCTCTGCCACTGTGGCGGCTCAGGACCCAGCCAAAAACCCAAAGGGTCAAGACTGTCCATCAAGACATTGAAATTTAAAACAAAACAAAACAAAAAAACCTAAAAAACAAAAACAAATTGAAATTTAAGTAAATGAAGGAAATCCCAACCAGGTTGGATGGACCAGCAATGTGAAAATTCCTATCCTAGTATTGTTTAGGAACAAAGGTACCTGTCAACAGACACAGGGCCTGTATGCCTAAGTAGGTATTGTCTAAATGTATCTGTGCCCCCAAATCATCCACCAAGAGGCAAGTAAAATTCCATGTGTGAGCTGAGGAAGGAGGGCAGGCAGGGCCTGCTCTGTGGATCCCCCTCTCTTGTTCTTCTACCCATCACACAGCAGGTGATACCTGATGAATAGAAGATGCCTGCATTAGAGCACTAGGTTCTTTTCAGAGGCTTCATTATCTCAGCTGGAAAATCCTGGGGCAGCTTTTTGCAAACCAAATGGAGTTCAATTAATGTATCCAGAGCAAAGGATCAAGACCTAAATATTGAGACTCAACATTAGCAAAAGTCTCTCAGCACCCATATGGTCAAGTTCAACCTCTTGAAATGCTCTTAGAAGAGGGGAAACTGAGATTTTCCTGGAATGGTGCTTAGAGGCACGGGAATGAACTAAAATAAACTAAAATGAGCTCATCTTATTGAGTATTGATGAAATCATGGAACCATGCTTGGAGAGCACTCTCCTCAACTCCTTTTCTCAATGCTATCCAAAAATAGTTAAATGCCCCTTTTTACTAGCTTACCATTGCCAGGGAAACCTTACTAATTCATCTCCCACTGATTAAAAATGTATGATAATTATGATGAATACTCAAGTTTATCTATGGAGGGAACAGATTTTCTTAAAAATAACAAGGCTAGGAAAATGTTTTTTAAGCTCATTAAAATGAACCTTTTCTGCACTCTGTTGTATACAAAGATGCAAATTTTGCGAGGATTCTTTTGGGGGGGAAACTTAGTGGCTTGGCCATTTGTGTTCATCTCCTCTCCCTTAGAAGATCCCAGTAAAATATGTATAAGCCCAAGAGAATGAGCCCTCAATATGTGTCTGGAGGACAGAGAGCAATGGATGAGACAGTGTCTGAGGACAGACAGCCCAGTGATCAACTGCAGAGTGAAGAAGAAGCCAAGAACATTATAACCTGAAGGGCTTGTGTTCTCTCTAGAATTCCAGAAAAGTGTGAGCTTTTTGGCTCTGTACATCTGCAGGGGCTTGGAACCTCCTGAGAGAGAGAGAGAGAGAGAGAGAGAGAGAGAGAGAGAGTTAAGGGTGATGGAGGGCTGGAAACAGGATCTTATGTAAAGTCTGGAAGCTGAGTGGTGGGACTCTCAGAAAGTTTTCAACTAGGTGTTCTCCTGATTGAACCCACCCAAAGACTGGATAATTCTCCTAAGTAATTCAATGGACTCAGAAAAAAGTTCCAAACGTCAACATTTTCAGAACTGGAAGAGGTCTCTGGTAAGGCTAACTTGCCAAACAGTAACTGTATATGAATTCCCACCAACTGGAACCACTCCCCCCTCCCACCCACCCACACAGGTTCCAACAGGTTTCTTCATCCCTCAGTGTAAAAAACGAACAGATAGTAAAGGATCACCAAACACCTAAGAATAAGTCCAGCAAGTCAGATGAAGATCCAAACAAATAGACAAAAAATAATAGTAACAGGAGAGACAAAGGGCACAAAGAAAACAAAACTAATTTAACAGTCTTCAAGAATTAAAAGGAAAATACAATATCCATCAAGAACAAAATTCCTTTTTTTTTTTACAAAATTCCTTTAAAAAGGAACATTCAGAGAAAAGAAAGCTAAAACATAATAGTTGAAATTTAAATACACTATATTCATGAGAAGGGTTAAAAAAATAAAGTAAAAAAAAAAAAAGTAACAGAAGCAACAGAGAAAGAAACAGATTTAGAAAATCAATCCAAGTCATCTTTGCAACAGGGGATGCAGACAGAAAGAAAACAGAACAGGACATTGCCAAATACATAGTATGAAAAAATCTCTGAGATCTCAGATATAAGTCTCTTGATTAGTTTACAAATAGGCTTCAAAACGAATGATAAACACCTGTTACTTCTTTTTTTTAATCTTTTTTAGGTTTTATTTATTTTGAAGAGAGAGCACAAGCAGAGGAGGGACAGAGGGAGAGGGAGAAGCAGACTCCTCCTTGACCAGGAAGCCCAACACCGGGCTTGATCCCAGGATCCTGAGATCATGATCTGAGCCAAAGGCAGATGCTTAACCGACTGAGCCACCCAGATGCCCCCACACCCGTTACTTCTTAATAATAAATCTTTTAGACCTATTTGATTTTTTAAACTGTCTTTATTGTTTTAATAACATTTCGACTTTCATTTAAAATAACTTTTGAGGGCACCTGGGTGCACCTGGGTGCCCTCAGTCATTAATCGTCTGCCTTTGGCTCAGGGCATGATCCCAGTGATCATGGGATCACTGCATCATGTTCCTTGCTCAGTGGGGAGCCTGCATCAGGCTCCTTGCTCAGTGGGGAGCCTGCTTCTCCCTCTGCCTGCTGCTTCCCCTGCTTGTGCTTTCTCTCTCTCTCTGACAAATAAACAAATAAATAAAATATTTAAAAATAAAATAAAATAACTTTTGAAAAGGAGTATCTTTTCTATTTTCTTAGGACTATTATGAAAGCTAAAGCCATGTCCCCTTACTTTGCCTAACTATGTACACTTAAAAAAGAACACAACTGTTTAGAACTTTATTTCCTTTTTCAGATTTTTGACTAGTTCGGCCCTGCTTCTCTGAACTTTCCTTTCCCAACCACCTTTAAACAAATTGTTGAACTTAGTATGTATTTCACTTCCTGTATTTCTCAAAAGCAGAATTCGAGCACTGTTGCATCAAACAGCAAGGTCATCTCTCTTTTTATGTGTACCCTTCTAGAGGAATGCTGGGGAACCAAGACCAGAAAGTGATTTAATTTGATGAGCAAAACAAAGTCCGATGTCCTGATCCCCATCAGGAATCAGACTGGGTGAACAGAAGAGGAGGAGGAGGGCATCTACCTGGGGGATTCCTGTGCATTTAGGTATAGCCCAAAGGAAATGGGAGGGTCTCGGTAATATAGTAATTATCATAATGGCCACCTTGGCAAGGCTCTCCTGATCCCAAAAGAAGTGGCTTCCAGCTTCCTTGTCTAAAATACACTTCTTAAGGTCTTTTAGCATCTCTTATATTGATAACCCTGGTCACAATTTAATTTCTCCCATGGAGAGAATGCATTACTTAGGCTGCCTTGAAAGTCCATACTGGTTTTGTTATTTGAACAAAATTCACTAATGGGTTGCTTGTTCTGGTTTATTTAAGCTTGCTGAGCCTGGCAGGATAGAAAGGTGTTTTTATTTGTTCTTTTATTCTCAAGGTTATTTAGTGGAATTTTTTTGGTTTTGTGTTTTGTTTTGTTTTTCTTTTAAAGTTTGAGAATGTAAGAATACTGAAAATGGACAGAAGAACCTGTCATTTGGGGCACCTGGATGGCTCAGTGGGTCGGGGAACCAAAAGCCTCTGCCTTCAGCTCAGGTCATGATCTCAGGGTCCTGGGATCGAGCCCCGCATCGGGCTCTCTGCTCAGCAGGGAGCCTGCTAACCCCTCTCTCTCTGCCTGCCTCTCTGCCTACTTGTGATCTCTCTCTCTGTCAGATAAATAAATAAAATCTTTAAATAAAAAAAGAAGAATCTGCCATTTATCATTAACATATCATATATTTTTGAAAGCCTGCATTCTATCAAGCAATGTTCTAAAATCTAGAAAGCTGGGATTTAACAGTGATAACATGGGTGTTCCAAACCTCAAGGGTCGTAATGACTTTAAGATCTATGTAGGCACATAAGAAAAAAATCTCAAGTCATTATAAAGGGTGCCATGATGGACAGAGCTACACACAGGGTAGAGTGGGACCAGTGCCCCACCTATGCTGAATTGTAAAAGGTGACTAGGAAATCATCAGGGAAGTGAATTATTTAAGGATGGCTGGGGCATAAATGATGAGATGGGTGGAACTGGACACTTAGGGAAGATCTAGATCCTCATAAGTTTGATATGTAATACTGGGGAGTTTTGAGATTAGTGAAGGGGACAGGGAGCCTTCTTGAGTAAATGGAAAAATCTTGAGTGTTTCACACTCCTTTGCCTAGCTGGGTGTAGGGTAGATTGTAGAGGATGGGGAAGAGGCAAGCTAGAAATGAAGCACCTGGGAGGGAATATGTCCAAAGAGTCTACAGAACGGGGGATATAGCCCTGGACTAGGGCAGCAAAGAGCTGAATATGAGCGAGATATTTATGAAGCAAAATTTTTTTAAAAAGTGTTGTAATCACTGACAACCACTAGCAGTGACATATTCTTGTGGATTCGGTGCCTGCTGGGTGACCTTTTCCATAGAAAGAGCAGCAATCCTGCCTGCTGTTCTATGGCTGTTTCTATTTGAGAAACTGAACATCAGAGTTTTTCAGGCAAACTTGAAGTAGCTATGTGTCACCAGCTGAGGGGATTAGCCCCAAGATGCTGTGGCATTTGTCATCGGTGCTCAGGTTTTAGCACCAGAAGCTCATTAAGTCCTGGCCATTGTCCCTACAGTTCAGGTGAGCCATTCTGCCAGGTGCTAAAGTCACAGGGAGGTAGGGTATCATGATTAAGAGCCTGGGCCTCCTTTTGGTACCCCAGATTTACTGTCTGTTTCAACTCTCATTTCTGAACTAAATTTCATTGTCTATAAAATAGAGATTAGCATACCTATGACCGAGGGTCATTATTTAGACTGAATGATACTTGCTTAAATTCATGCCTAAGTGGCAGAACTCAGATTCCATCGTGGATCTAGCTGACTGCATAGTCAACTCTCCCTTTCTCCTTCTTTCTCTTTCATGTTTAATTTCAGCTTTTAAGAAATGCTACAATTTCAGTTTCTATCTCCCCTTTGACCCAAGAGATATTTCTCAAAGAGTTTTTAAAAATCCAAGAAGAAAGGCTTTCTGTGCTTCGGTTTTGCAAATAATTTTCTACTTTGATTCCACTATCCTCAGAGAACGCTGTTTATGGTATTCCAAACTCAGGAAATTAATTGCATTTTTTGGTGAGCTAATCTATAGTTAATTTTGTCAATGCTCTGCCTGGTTTGAAAGGAAAATGTATTCTCTATTATCAGTGTACAAAGTTGTGATGTATCCTTATCTCCCTTTTATATCTTTACTGATCTTTTGTCCACTTGGACGGAGAGTATGTTGAATTATCTGCTATTAGTACATTTCTATTTCATCTTGCATCTTCTACGGTTTCCACTATAATGGCCACTGCTGGGTTATTTGGCACACGTTCACAAGTAATCAACGTTTCTCGTGCACCCTGGCCTTTAGCAGCAACCTGTCCCTTTGTCCTGTTTTGGGCTTTCAGTCTGCATTTTACCTTATCATATATCAAGATCAAAACTGGTACCCTTTGTCAGCGCCGTTAGTTTGCATTTGCCTCGGACGCTTTGCCCATCTCTGGTTTTCTTTTCACCTTTTAAAATCACTTTGTGTTAGGTGTGTCTTGGGTCAGCCCCGTGTTGGGTTTTGCGGAGTCCACCTTTCCGACTGGTGCATTGTACTTGGCCCAGTATGTAACCAGAGTTCCATAAAATATTTGTTTCCATTTTCTTTTCTTCTCTTCCTCAACCAGGGTCAAGACTCACCTAAAACCATGATCTTCCCTCCCACAGCTTTACTGAGGTATAATTAACAAAATGTTAAGATCTTTAAAGTGGACAGCATGGTGATTCGATACTCGAGTACACTGTCAGAGGTCAATCTCATTACCTGTGGTTCTGGGTCAGCCTGGACTCGAGTCCCCTCTGGACGCTCTGGCTTAGCTAGATTCCCATTTTCAGCCCTACCCTGTGGTTCTCACACCCTGGCAGGAGTGGCTCCTCCACACCCCCTCATCAATGGTGGACTTGAAGACCACGGATATAACACTTTAAAATGCATTCCCTCTTCTGGCTTGACAGATGAAGTCTCCAAGTTGGAACGAAGGCCTGACATCTCCCAAAATATTCTTTCAAACAGAATTCGGTGTCATCGACTTAAACTCTCTCCCCAGGCATGAATCTCTTCTACAATATTCCACATTCTCTAGTCTCTGTTTGCATTTTTCTGATGTTGGCCAACTGACACTCTCACCCACACTATAGGCCCGCATTCGAAACCCAGCAAAACCATGTATCAGCTCTATGATGTTTGGGACTTTATGTAAGAGCCGAGCCTCTGTTTTTTTATCTACAGAATAGGGACAAAGTGAAACTCAGAGGGCCATTAAGAGGGCCAAAGGGGGTCACAGTTTCAAGGACCGGGCAGGAGATGTGAAGAAGCAGGCAGGTAGCTAATAGAATCCCTTCCCCTCACAAGGATATGGCAATAGGAGTGATGGGAAGAGTCCATCCCCCTGCACGAGGAGAAGCACCTACTGGGCTCCTGCAGATCGGAAACCTGGCTGCAGCAACATGGGCCAAATAATCTCAGCAGATCTTTCCATTGTTCTAGAAAAGCAGAAATCTGGCTTTCTCATGTGAAATTTCCCAATGATTCGATGTGGTAAGAAATTCCGTTTTCTTTAAAATACTCGCCAGGCCACATCTGTGGGCTGGGTATACCCCTTGGCTGCCGCTTGGCAGCCTCTGGTCTGAAGTAATTAGCATAATGCCCAGCACGAGATAGGCACTCAGTAATTATGAATGTCCCGGATCTAACGCCTTAGACATCAGTCTCTTGGAAGAAAGGACTTGTCTGATTGGGTAGCCTGGAGACCAGGAAAGATCAGGCCCAGAGTGACCAGAACATCAACTTCGGGCCCAGGACAGCAGCAGAAATCAGGCAGGACAAAGCAGAGAACAGGCTGGAGTAGCTCATTCTGCCTCCTTTCCAGTCTGCCCGCTCTGACTCCTCTTTGGCTGATCCTCCCCTCTCTCTCCTGCAACCACAGCCCTGCTCCCTGGGCAGACATAGCCAGGATGGGAGTGGAGCAGGCTGGATCCTGCAGCTGCTGGAGTCAGAAAGGCTAGCGGCTTCCTTAGAGGGAGCTTATTAGGAAGAGAGCAGAAAAAAGCTTTGAGCTCCGAGCCAAGGAGGCAACTTCCTCCCCATCCCTATTCCCTTTGGCTTTTCCCCATCAGCAACTCAGAACGCAGCCAACTACATCCTGCTTGGGTGGGTTGCAGCTGTCCCACACAAGTTACAAATAAGGGCCAGTGGAGCTGTCTCTATTTTTAGCACTTGAATGCAGACGCCAAGATCGCCAAGATTCACCATTTGCTGGCTCAATGCCTCTCCCTCTCCTCCATGTATCTCTTATTTTCCTCCCAGAGAGATGTTTTCTGTTTGGAGGAGCTAAAGTAAGATATCTAGGGGAAAAGGAACCCCAAATATTTGCTTGTCTCGCTGAACTTTTTATAATCACCACGAACTGGGTGATGGATCTCTCCCATGGCATGAGAAATCATGTACAGACTTCGAGAAACATCATTCCAGGGTTGGATCAAAGCCACTCCTTTTTCTCTCTTGAGCAAAAGAGAGGTTTAGAGCAGAAAATGGCATTAAGGATCCTCTCGTGGAAACTTCCAAGTACACAGTTGAGGGCACCGAGGTCCAGGGGGGGCTGATGGGCTTACTACTACCTAGCATTAATAATAAATATTATTATACCTTATTATTCATGAAGGTTTTCTTGCACTAAGCGCCTCACATGGATTTCCGGCTTACTGAGGTATCTATTTCAATGATTCCCATTTTATAGATGACAAAACAGGTTTATTGGTTTGCGAAACATGCCCCAAGTCACATACACCAGCAATGGTAGACTCAGGGAAGACACTTAGGATCCTGACTCCAATTCTTCAACTCTTCCCAGAAGCAAAGGTCAGCACACAGATGAGTCATGAGGGTAAAAGAAAGGAAGAAGGATGGAGGAAGAGAAGGAGGGAGGCCGGCCTCGCCTTGAACATAAACATTATCTCAGCGGGACCCTTCCACACTTTTCTCTGGGAACTGCTGAGTGTTTTGAGAACGCGGGTGCAGCCCTCACCACCTCAGCGGCCACCACGTGGCTGAGATCCGGAGATCCCTGGCCCTCTTTACCTGTTCTCAGGGTCAGCAGACGCCAGACTCCGTGTGACAAAGCACATCTTGAGAGGGATGGTCTTCCGATCTCTGTGGAAGGAGCAGGGCTGTGAGGATGACAGGGCGTCTGAGGACCCGGCCCCTAGCCGAGGGGATTCGGGCGGAGGCGTTTCCCAGCCAATCTCTGATACTGGGGAGCCTTTCTTCACATAGGGTGTGGCTTCTCGCATGTACTTCACTGCAAGGAAAGAGATTAACAACAGTGTTTTTAAAGTACATCACGGCTGAATTTCTGGAAAGTCTGATTGCGTTTTTGAAACTTGCATTAGACGAGCTCCTAATACCGAACCTCTTAAATTCTGAACAAGACTCACAATCTCTTTTCCTCTCAGAACAGTTTTCCTGTTATTTAAATTCTATACCAAAGTGGTATGTAGAATTTGCTATTACAATGACCTGAACTTGAGAATTACTTTCAGCTTTTTTCAACGAGGCAACTTTTATCTTTTCTGATTTTAAGTTGCTTTCTGCTGAAGAGGCCGAAAGACCAATGGACAGAGAAAGAGAAACCATAACTTAGGCTTAAAGGCACATAATTATTGGATACAGAAGCAGGGAATCTGGTACCATATTCTCTAACTACGTCCCTATTCAGAAGCAAGAACAGGCTTTTCAAGTTAATAGTGCTAAGAAAACATATATGCAAAAAAAAAAAAAAACCCAAATAATAAACAAACAAACAAAAAAACCCCACCTCACATAAAAGGATACTTATTTTGCACAGAAAAAAACCTGTAAGAGCAAAAATACCTTCTGTAAGAGCTGAAAACTAGGGCCAACCTAAATGTCCATCATAAAAATAATAAATTATAAGACATCTATAGTCATTTTTACAAATGAGATAGATAAAGATGTGTTGATGCTGAAAGAGCTACAAGATCTATTATTAGTTTAAAAAATGGTAGAGAGAAGTCCATATACTGTAATCTTTTGTATCTAAATCATAAATACATAGGTTTGCATATATACAACTCTTTCTAGATAGGAACATAAGAATATGTTAATAGCATAGGGGAGTAGAAATAAAAGTCAAGCTGGTGGAGAGATAGACTTTACTATTCACTTATTACCCTTTTATACCTTTTTATGTATAGTCAATATGCGCCTATTACTTTAATACAATTTTTTAAAAAACCAAAAATATTTCTAGAGCTGAGCGGAGCAGACCGAAAGTCTGCTCTTTGATATGTTTCCTAGGTCTTAAAGAGTTATTTGCCTCTTTCGAATTTAAGCATTTGGTCCGTGGACAGCTTTTGTATTGATAGGACAACTAGAGTTTTGGAACGTGCAATATAAACTTTCATATCCTTCTCCCTGTCACCCACACACAGTTCGGTTCTGTGCTGCTTTGCAGCGGGGAGTTTGGCTAAATTCCTTACCAGTATCTTATTACAGTGGCAGTGGCCTGGAATGGGTACCCACTGGAGGGTAATTACTCCAGATCTTTGATGAATCAAGTCCACAAACTAATGCCTTTAGGGGGCAAGACGTGGGGCCAGGCTTACAGAGACTACCAAAATAAGCAGTAGGTAGTATCCATACTCAAGAATTCAAAATCATGGGTGACTCTAGTGGATGCTGCTGGGTCCCTTCGGATCCCTTCCACCAGCCTGAGCATGTATTTCTTAGACGCTGTGTGTTGGCTGAGAACAACCTCTAGCAGCCCACATGTTCCACAAAACAGCTGTTGACCCAACAGAAGCCAGCAAGTCGGGGAAGCTACAGTTGCTGCTTGATCCCCCAGACAGAGGCTCTGCTTCTCAGGAACCCCACCTAAGGCAGGGACATCATACAAATACAGAAACTACGGCACAAAGCGGAATGAGCTGTGTTATAGCAGCAATAAAGTATGTTGGAAGAAGTCACAAGGAAACTGAATCTAGGAGTGTAAGTGACCAGTTGGGTTCGTAGCAATTTAACACGGCCAAACACACCGAGACGCATGCAATATGGACAGGTATTAGGGAACTCGACCACGGGTATCACAACTAGCCGCACTAATTCAAGACAGAGATGTCATATAGTACCAAAACATATTTGAGAAGAAGATTTCAGGGTTTTAACCGAATATAAGTGCAATTAGGAGGGGCGCATGGGTGGCTCAGTGGGTTAAAGCCTCTGCCTTCGGCTCAGGTCATGATCTCAGGGTCCTGGGATCGAGCCCCTCGTCGGGCTCTCTGCTCAGCAGGGAGCCTGCTTCCCCCTCTCTCTCTGCCTGCCTCTCTGCCTACTTGTGATCTCTCTCTCTCTGTCAAATAAATAAATAAAATCTTTAAAAAAAAAAAAGTGCAATTAGGAGAACACAGTTCCAGAGTCACCACAAACTTGTTAGCACAGGCTGCCCTTAGAGAAGAAGAAAGGACGTTCGTGGACAGGTGTATTTTAAGGAATAAAAT
Organism: Procyon lotor; assembly: GCA_028646535.1. Classification (NCBI taxonomy): domain Eukaryota; kingdom Metazoa; phylum Chordata; class Mammalia; order Carnivora; family Procyonidae; genus Procyon; species Procyon lotor. The sequence goes on from CM053606.1 coordinate 148,030,296, forward strand.
ATTTTATTCGTGGGCAGTATATTTAAAGAGGAGCACAAACATACCTAAGAACAAATGCAGAAAATTTAGGGGGACAGATTTAAGCTGTCCAAAGATAAAGTAAATAGACCTATTTTGAAGACACTGAATTTTTTTTCTCTCTAAAAACGTTTTAGTAGAAGCTAGAACACTGCTTAGCTTTGTACATTATAGAATTATACTCATTGTATCCAGGAAATTCAAGTATCGGCTGAGACAATTTGAAGGTTCTTCTTTGGTTGTATTATTATTCTTCCGGATGGAGTGGGGCATGAGTGTGGTGGAAGTGAGAGTGCAGAGATGCTTCATGAAGCAGGTGTCATTTGAACTTGGCCTTAAAGGGTAGACAGGACTTTTAAAAGTAGAGCTAGGAATAACAGTCCTTCTTTTATATAATGTACTCTGATTTACAGATCGTATTGCAATCCCATAAGAAAGGAAAGTTGGACCTCGGTTTGAAGGGGAACGAAGAACGAACATTTCTTACAGACCTAACAATGTATGGAACCAGGTGCTTTACATATCTTCCCACATTTAAGCTTTAAAATGACAATTCAAGGCACCACCATATTTATAAGACAACTAAGGTCCAGAGGAAAAATGGGTAAGGGAACTTTCACTTTTTGAGTGTCCACGTACCCACCAGCAATCAAAGAGTAAGTTGCTATTCCTTTCAGACCCTGCTAAAAAGAAATGTCATAGAAAGCTGTTCTTATTCTGATGGACACCAGGGGCTTCACATATATTATCCTTTGCAAGACTACTATTATTTGACACATCAGCACAATAACCCCCTGAAGTTTAAGCTTAAGTGGCTGGTAAGTGGTGGAGCCGGAATCTGACTTCCCAGAGATCACATTCTTTAATGAAATCTGGATACTCCACTGAGATAACGGAGGCAAAAATGAAAAGCTAATAGGTGTGGACTTTATTCCACAGGCAGTGGTGATATCCATGGTGGTCTTGGTCTATGAGTTAAGGGATGACAGAATCAGAGGTTAGCTATAGGGAGAACTCTGGCAAAGTAAGATCAGGTGTACTGAAGAGAAAAGACAGCAGAGGTAGACCCACTAGTTACAGAGCTATAGGGAATTACTGCCAGAGGTACCCAGAGCCATGCTCAAAATATCCATGGAAAGCATGAGGAGTCCCAGAAATGTGTGGTTTGATCCACTCACGGGCAGAAGCACAGGAAGTATGGCAAATCCTAGCCTAGAAGCAAATATTGACCAGGTAACTACTTCCTGTGTGGCACAGAACTTGGGGAATTTATGAAGGAGAGAAGACATAGCAACACGTTAAAGACTGGAAATGATATTCAAAATGGTAATCCTTTTAACTGACCAACTGAAAATAAGGACAGAGAGAATAAGTTAACAAGGTAGGGATGATAATGTAAAGATTTATTCACTCATCTAAAATCCATCAGTCATTCATTATGTGCTGAGGACTAGGCTGTCCATGTGCGATGATTAAAAAAATATGTCCTTGTTTAAAAAAAAAAAAAGTAAGCCTAGAAAAGGGGAAAGGGAAGTGAGTAGGTGGTGTGAGTTCTTAAGTTAATCTTACACCTGGTTTAAGGAGGTCCCAAGCTAGACAAGTCTCTGGGGGACTGGCAAAAACAAATGCAAATCCCTTCTGAAGGAAGGGATTCATCCTAGGCTTCAAAGAGTCCCTGTGAATCACTTTCAAGGGCAATGAACAACATAAAATCTAAGAAAATGTTGTTCACATAGAAACGAGGTAGCATGGGCAAGAACTAGTAAAAATAACTGAGAGCAATGACAGTCCCAACAGAAACTACAAAGCAATGAATAAGTTTACCATGTAATGAAAGTCTGAGAGAATCTTCCAGGGACTATTTTTTAAAAGATTTTATTTATTTATTTGAGACAGAGAGAGTGAGTGGTGGGGAGGGGCAAAGGGAGAGGGAAAGTGAGAATCTCAAGCAGACCCCCTGCTGAGAGTGGAGCCCAATAGGGGGCTTAATCTCACGACCCTGAGATCATGGCCTGAGCCCAAATCAAGAGTCGGATGCTCAACTGACTGAGCCACCCAGGCGTCCCTTCTAGAGAATATTTTTTTTAAAAGTGACCTGATTGGTAAAATAACCAAATAGAATATCTAGTAGTAGTAGCTGAAATAATAAGAATTGTTATATAATATATGATTATAACAAATAAACCAGAATTAAAACTTCAATAGGTAGACATATCAAAGAAGAAATTAGTGAGTGAATTGTAGATTAAAGAAATTTTACAGAACGTAGCACAAAAATAAGAAAACATAGAAAACTCTGAATAGAAATGTGAAGGATGAAGTAAGAAGGTCTACTGTATGTCTAACTGGAGCCCCAGAAGGAAAGACAGAATGTGGCACAGGCTAAGTATTTTCCTGAAGGAAACACAAGAACCTATGACTTCAAGAAACCTGACTAAACTTTCATAAACAATACCTGTGTTCTGCCCAGTCAAGACAAAGAGAAGTAAGGGGTCATCCTGATTTCAATCTCAGGTAGGCTAAGCCTCTCCTTAGAATCCATGTTTCTTCTGAGAACTTCAGTTTTGTGAGGAAGATTCAGTCAAATCCCTAAATGCGTCCAGAGATCTCCGGTACCACCAGAAAACAAGTTTGCAATTTCAAGGGGGAAAAAAACCAACAAGGAAACAAAGAGATTATCAACACCGTTCCTGAACAAGACAGGTTGAAACCACCAAAATGTTTCCACATTGGTCTTGAGGAAGAAACAGTAACATCAACACTTCCCAGCATAAAGCTCCTTTGTTCAGGAGTCTTGCTTCTTGTTGATATGTATAGAAAAGAGAACTTGGTTTTGTGTATAACAAAGAAAGCAATAGAACATTGCCATTGGATTCCTCCGAGGGCCCACAATTTCTGGTCCGGAGGAAGTAATAAAATTGTAGGAATATCCCTTCTTGCTACAAGGCTTGGTCATCAGTTATGAGTATAATTCCACTGTTGTGCTGTCCCTCTCCAATCACCAACTGATGCCTGAGGCTAAGTGCCTTCTCCCCTCAAGCAGAGAGTAAGAACAGTGCGGTCAAGCCTGGCTGTGGTAAAGCAGTGCCTCTAACAGAAAACAAAGCGTGTGTAAAACCTTTTCTTGGTTCTTTGTGCCTTAGTCTCTTGAGGTTTCTACACACTGCAATCAAAATAATGAGAGGATGGTCTAATTCAGGGAGGGTAAAGTGTTACCCAAAGACTAGATCTGACTGCGACAGGCGTCCTAAATTACAGTGTATTATATGATAGAGAGGTTGTTTTTCTTTTACTAAAAGTCTAGAGCAAAAGAAAAGGGCTGCCAGGACAGCTTTGTTCCCTGAAGTTGTCGGGCTCAGCCCTCGGTCCCCTTCCCGCTCTGCATCCCTAGCCTGCCATCTAATACCCAAGATGGCTGCTTGAGTTCCAGCCATTTTGACCAAATTCCCATCAGGAGGAAGAAGGAAGGAGTGTAGGACACCACGCTTCCTCCCTTAAGAACACTTTTCAGAAGCTGACACACACTCTATCTGCATACAAATCATTGACCAGAATTTTGCCACAGGGCCATTTCTAAAAGGAAAAGAAATTTTACTGTTAACTCTGGTGCCAACCCAGCCAAACACTGGTGGGGAATGGAGGCTATTACTATGGAAGAAGAGAAGAGTATTATTAGGGGATGACTCTCAGTTTCCACCACACAAAGATACCCCTAATGCTGTCAGCCCATCACAACTAGACATTATACCACGTACATATAAATAAATGCATTGCAGAGATCCATTAAAAAGCAGAATGACTAGATTCCAGGAACCCTGCAAAGTATTTTTCGTGTACTAACTCATTCAAACTACACAACAATTCTGTGATGCAGTTGTTGCGATCATCCTCATTTTTCCAAGGATGCAGTGACAGGAAAGGGTTAAGTCATATCCCCAGATTACAGGCTAGAAAAGGCAGAAGCACAAGTCAAAGCCAGTTGGCCTGGCTCCACAGTTCTTGCTTTTAATGAGGAGGTACTACTGTTTCTCACCCTTTTTTTTTAATTAATTGAATGTGTGTGTGTGTGTGTGTGTGTGTGTGTGTGTGTGTGTGTGTGTGTGTATTTAAACCAACATTTTTATGCACTGGGAGAAAACATCCAATTAAGTGGCTATTGCCTGTCACGTAAGAAAGCTTGATTCTGTAAGCCTAAACCATTAAACTATGGCATTTCAATAAATGCCTTTTAAGACATTGTAATATGTATGCATAATAGAGGGTTTAACAGCCACTGTTTGCATAATTACACCTACGTGTGCTTACAGACAGCAATTTCAGGCGAAGGGCTGTTGAAACCGATCAAGAAGCAGACAGGCCCCGGTTCAGGGTGCTCATAATCAGAACTAATTAATAAACCAATCCCTTTCAGGGCATCAGGAATTAAAAACTGTGGTGGAGCAATTAACATTCCAATCCTCACTCGCAAAAATAAAGCGGGAGGGGCGGGGAGCCCGGAAGGAGTGGTCTGCAAACCAATAATCCACCGAGTCACTTTCAATATGTTTCTGGTTTGTCATCTCAAGGACGAGCAGTGGTGAGGCTTTCCAAAGAGCCTTCGGCAGAGCCCAAGTTTGCGAGGGCCCCAAGTCGCCACAATTAAATCTTTGTGGAGGCGGCCAGATGACATTTGGAAGGAAAAGCACACACAGGCTACTAATGAGGAAATGCTGGAGGCAAATCCAATCAGCTCGCCGACCAGGCTGGTTTCTGAGGAGCCTGCGAGTCCCTCTGACACGTGCAAGTCTTCTTAAAAGTAACAAGGGTTTCCAGATTACAGGAAGTGAAGGAGAGATTTTATTACTTTGGGGGAGGCGGACACAAAATGGGCATTTTCTAATGGGATTAAGGCGAGAGGGGACCAGCTGGAGGCAAGAAATCTGGGCATTTGGGCCGCGGGTGAAGCTTTCAGGTTGGGGACAGCTTGGCGACAAGGGGATCTGCTGGCAAAAATGTAAGACTTTCCCTTCATGGCATTTGCCCAGGCCACCTCGGGGGGAGGAGCGGGAGATCATCAATATTTCCAAAAAGGCCAAGAAATGATAAAGGAAGGAATACAAGTTTCTGGAGGATAGAGCTAACCTCTGGGGAGGCGGAGTCGTGAGCCAGAAAGAGAATCTGGCCGTGGGAGTCGGGGACCAGAGCTGGAGTTTCAGCTCTGCCTCTAACTAGCTCTCCAGCCCCAGGCAAGGCACTGCCCCTCCTGGACCTCATTTTCCTTACCCGTCAAGGGAAGGAAATGAGGTCCCTACCCTTCAAACATTCTATAATTCCTTGGGAAGCTGCCTCTTCTGGCAATATTTAAAAAAAAAAGTTCTTGCTGTTTGTGTCTTCACCAAAAAATAACCTGTTAAAACGTGTGCCCCATTCTTAGTCCATAAGTAGATGTGTCTTGGACTTTGTTACCAAGTCCTTTGTTACTTTTTTTTTTTTACCAAGACTTTGTTACTTTTTTTTTTTTTTTGCAGCTGCTCAAACCAGGTCACCTTTATTAAGCTCATCCTGTGTGTGCGTGCACACGCGCACGAGTGCAAACACACGCATACACGCGCATATTTAGGCCTGGGGCACCACCCCATAGAGCTGGTGGGGAAGTAACTTCTGCTTCTCGTTGCAACTGTAGATCCACCGGGGACGGACAAACACCAAGGAGGGGTTGTCCATCAGGGCCTCCTCAAAACTGGGGTCCCACTCCTGCGCTGTGATCACAAACTGGACCCGGTCGCTCATGTAGTCCTCAAGCTCCCCATTGAAGGCTGTGACGTAGCGGCTAAGCGTCCGCCGCTCATCCCCAGGGAACTCTCCATACAGGAAGAAGTGTTTGCCCTGGAAGAAGTCTGGGAGCTCGGGAACTGGCAGGTCAGGAGACTCCGGGGGACCCTCATTGTCTGTGTTCTCATCTGTGGATCCTGCATATGGGTCCTCGCCATTCTCCCCCTGATCAGGGGGCTGCTTTTGCTCCCTCTGCTCGGCCACTCTTCTCAGCTCATCCTCAGTATCCCCAGAATCTTCTGCTCCATTGCCCTGTTCTTCTGACTGCTCCCCGTCAGTGTCAGTATCTTCCTGGGGCCCTGGTGAGGCTGGTTTGGTCTCTTCTGGGGTTTTGGGTCTCTGAGGTGAGCTGGGTCCTGCTGCCTGAGGGGGCTTGGCTTTGGTCTGGGGGCGCTTTTGGGGAAGCTTGGGGGCTTCATCTGACAAATGTGACGGTAAGTCTATGTGGGGATTCTGTACTCAAGTTACTTTATCTTTGGTTTCCAGAGTTGTCTACAAGGATCGTTATGCTCATTCACTTACCAATATTTATTTCTTTTCCATTCTGCCAAGGGGAGGGGTCCTTCGAGGTAGGATTTTAAGAGACACTTGAAATATGACCCAAAGTCTCTGGTGAAGTCATGAGGACATTTTGGGTGAGGTACTGAGTTTTTGTTTTTTCTTATTGTGTTATGTTAGTCACCATAAAATACATCATTAGTGGTTTTTTTTTTTTTAAGATTTTATTTATTTATTTGACAGAGAGAGAGAGAGAGAGATCACAAGTAGGCAGAGAGGCAGGCAGAGAAGGAGGAAGCAGGCTCCCTGCTGAGCAGAGAGCCCGATGTGGGGCTTGATCCCAGGACCCTGAGATCTTGATTTGAGCTGAAAGCAGAGGCTCTAACCCCCTGAGCCACCCAGGCGCCCCTACCTCTTTAGTTTTTGATGCAGTGCTCCAAGATTCATTGTTTATGTACAATGTGGTACTGAGTTTTAATGTGTGGCATCAGAAGTAAGATAAACTGGTTATGAATTTGCTAATTGTTGGCCTCCTATTAAAAATCGATCTCAAAATTACCCTATTTTAGATAGTACAGTGATTCTATGTATTCTGCCCTAATTCTTCAACGAAGCAAGATTATTGCCCCCAGAGATGCCTCCAGAGACCCAGGGGAGTATCCTATCCCATGAGTCCTACCACTGCTCAGATACACACTGACTGTTTGGTTATCCATTAATACAACAAACATTTAAGGAGTTCGTGCCGTGGGCAGGGCCCTGAGTGTTGGAATTATCCCAGTCAACAAGACAGACTGGGTGCCCGCCAGTCTGCCCACGTGCCTGCCCTGAGGTGTTCATGGGCATTTGGGGTGTGGGGTGGAGACAGGAGACCAACAGAGAAATACAAGGCACTGCTCCGAAAGAGACACACACCAGAGGACTGGGTCTGTCCCCAGTTCACACAGAGCCCCCCTCACAAGCCATCTCCTGCCCACGTCTTGTCATCTCAGCTGACTGACTCCCTCTTGGTCTCCACAGCTCACACACCAGCCAAGAAGAAATTCTCTTTCGTTCTCTGAATATGCCACGCTTGCTCTCTCCTGCCTCTGCTCTTTGCATGCGTGGTTTCTTCTGCATGGAACCATCTTTCTGGAAAACTTTGCTCTCTGCATCCTGTAAGCCTCAGTTCAGGTAAAAGCTCCTCCTTAAGTCCTCCAGATATGCCTTCCTGAAGCTCCTTGTGACCTCTCCTGATAGCAGCAGCGTCAGGACATAAATGATATGGGATGGCTTATGCCATGCAAAGCACCATGGTCATGGTCATTTGAGCACTTGCACATCACGGTTGTTTATTTGGACACAGGTGCCCTCAATGCTGAGTGAATACAGTAGAAGTTAAAACCCTAGACTCTGGAGCCACATTACACAGTTTCAAATCTTGCCTCTGCACCCACGGCAGACAATGAACAGGAAGGTTACATTTCCTTACTATTTCGAAGCCTCCATTTGTCCATCTATAAAATGGGGAAAAATAGGAGTGCCGGCCTCAGAGAGTTGCTGGTGGATCAAACGACCTAAGACACACAGAGGGTTCAGAACTGTGTCCAGCACATGGTAAGTGCTCAATAGAAAAAAGGAAAACTTGGTATTCACATCTGTATCCAAGCAGTGAACACAATGTCCGGCTGTCAGATATGAACTTGCTGAGCGAATGAATGACAATGTTAATAGGATCTCCAGGGTAGAATTTTTCAGATTTGTTGTTAAGGAGGAGTCTTAGGACTGAGCAGCAGGGGCCAGAGCATATCTGTCACCTGTCCACGGTTTCAGGACAAAGAAGCAACAGATGGAGGTCAGAAGTCCATATCTTCTATCCTGTAGAATAGGGGTTGGCAGGCTTTTTCTGGAAAAAGCTAGATCGAAAATTTGGCGAGGTCTGTGGACCTTCGAATCTCTGTCACGATGATCGCATTCTAGCATGATCCCATTCATGCATGAAAGTCTGCCACGGACTACATGCAAACAAATCAGCCTGGCAATGACATTTTCTTTACAAAAACAGGCAGTGGGCCCGATTCAATCCAGGGAACTTTAGAAAAGTAGCAATAACTAGCAATTATTGGCTCCTTACTATGCATGGGGCCCCACTTAAAATGTCTGAGGTCTACTAGCTTATTTAAAAGCAATTCTATGAAGTAGGTTTATTATTACGCCGACCTCACAAGCAAGAGGAGTGTGTCGTGGAGCCTGGAGAGACTTGCCCAAGGTCTGGGAGCAGTGGCTGGCAGACACAGTCCAGCTCCCAAACATCCAGTCCTGATCACTAGAAAGGGAACGAGCTCTTTCCTTGAACTCTCTACACTGCCTGCACACGTGGCCAAATGCTCCTGCCTGAGTCCTGTTTGTCCAACCACGAACATTTTAGAAATCATGCTCTTCAAACACCATTTTGTCTGAAATATCTTCCATAGAATCCTTTTCTCATACTGAACCCAAATCTCACTCCTATACTGTGGATTCACTGATCATGGCTCAACTCTGCAGAAATATACAAAGCATCTTCAGTGTCGTATAAACTAATAATGCATAAGTATTTGGTCTTCTATCAAGAAAGAGATAAGCCAGATTACTAGGAGACTGGCACAACCAGTCCCTTGCTCCTCTGGCATCCAGATGCTATAGGGTCCCTGTCTACATTCTCTCAGAGTCTAAAGGTGGTAATGGATGAACTTAATATGTGACAGGCATGACAGATATCGCTTTTACTACTTCAGGCTCCTAGATAAAGCTGGAAGACGCACCCAAAGCCTTAGATGACAGAACTAAGATTTTGAGAGTTTCATACAGGCCCAAAATGAAAAATATATATGTAATAGGGGATAAGATGGAACATTCTGCCATTGTGGATTCAAAATAAGCATCACCGTAGCATGTAGGCTAGGAAAAACTGTATTATTAACGTGAAGGAAAGTTCTAGGGATTTCCATAACTATGGCCACCATAATAAATAGGACATAGGCTCCAATGATCGAAGTATGGTGATCCCAGAAGGAGAGGATCGTTCCCCTCTTTATCACCCTCATTGGTCCATACCTGAAACCCTAATAGGTTGGATAATGTTTAAGATATATTTATTTTTATTTGGGAGAGAGAAAAAGTGGAGGGGGTGGGAGGTGGGAGGGCTTGGCAGGGAGGAGCAGAGGGAGAGGGAGAGAGAAACTCAAGCAGACTCCATGCTGTGCACACAGCTGGACGCAGGGCTCGATCTCACAACTCCAAGATCAGACCTGAGCTGAATGAAGAGAGGGATGCCCAACCCAGTGCACCGCCCAGATGCCCCAGGTTGGACAATGTTTATATGAGGGGAAGAAGGATGACCAGGTTGTTGAAAGGTTCAAGAAACAAAGAAAACATAAACTAAATGAGAGACCTTAGAACACAGAAGGAAAAAGTCTGGAGTCTGATTGCTGGGGTCCAATTCCTGGCTCTCCAATCGCTGAGCTCCGTGGCCTTAAGCAAATTACTTTGTTTCCCCGTGTGTTAATTCACCTATCACCTATCTCCGAGGATTGTTGTGAGGAGGAAGGGACTTAATTCAAGTTAAAAAATGTACAGGGAACTTGGCATAGAAAACACCATAAGGCTCCGTTACCGTTGTCAGGAGTTAGCCTTGGAAAGAGATCGATGAGCCCTAACAAATGCGGGGTTGGGTTAAGCTCACTCAGTGCATCTCTGCAGGGCAGAGCGACAGTTCATGAATACATACTACCACGGCAAAATTTGGGCTCAATGTAAGAAAAGGCTATGAGGTAGGGAGTTCCCTATTGCTCGTGACATTCAAACAGAAACCAGAGGGCGATATGTCCCATGTTGCAAAAAGGCTTTGTCTCCTCCGTGGAAGGATAGATTGTTTCTAAAATCCCCTCAAGTTCTCACATTCTATGTTCCTTCTGGAATGTGGGTGATTATATGTCTACTCCAAAGACTCCAGCACAGCGAGGACAAGTCATGGTTGTATACCGATAAAATCATGTTGTCCACTTCTTTACTTTTATGTGCTTATTAGCTACCTATTAGTTATATGACATTGGGACAATTTGTTGAGTCGTAGAATCCTCACCTGTAAAATGAGAACACAATGCATTCCTTAGGGAGGCCATACAATGTAATACTTTAATAAATGAGCTCCAGAGTTAAAGGATCTGGGTTTAAATCCCCAATCTTCTACTTCCAAACTGGGCTTCTTTGAGCAAGGTATGCACTCTCCCTGTCTCTCAGTTTCCTCACCTGATAATAACAGGACCTATCTCAAAGAATTGTTAATGAAGATTAAATCATTTTTTTGAATGTATACAGGGCTGCCTGGGTGGCTCAGTCGGTTGAGCATCTGACTCTTGGTTTTGGCTCAGGTCATGATCTTCTCCTAGTCAAGAGACAGAGCCCAGCATCTGTCTCCCGGCTCAGTCTGGAGTCTGAGGGGAAACCCTCTTGCACTCTCTCTATCCCCCCCACCATTCATGCTCTCGCTCAAACAAATAAATAAATCTTAAAAAAAACAACTGTATGAAAAGCTCTTAGAACAGCGCCTGGCACATACTTAAGACTCACATTTAACTACTATTACTATTATATTGTTTTGCGCTTCTGAGATTTAAATGAGAAAATGCGTTGCGGGAACACCGATCTCTTTTCTAACCGTTGGAGCTGTCAAAATCATCAATGCTTGAAGGTATCATTTTGTTATTTATTCATTGCATATAAATTAAGCCCCTACTCTGTGCTCAGTGGGACTAGACTCGGCACGATGGGTAATCAGTTAGACTTAACAGTTCCTGCTTCTGAGAATTTTATGATCATGCCAACCAGAAAAGGCACAAACCGAAAACCTGAGAACTGCTACTGAATGTAATTCAGTACACACACAGAGAGCCTCAAGTGTGTTTGTCAGATAGTAGTAGCAAGTGCCGAGAGGATGTGGATTCTGATGTCTACAGACTTGATCCCTCAACAATTTGCTGCAGGCTCTTCACCGTTGCAAATAATCATAATTTCTCCTCCTTGGGAAAGTACAGTAACTATTTTAACAGCTATCCCCTGACATCTGAAGATAGGAAGTGAGTAATGGGTAGAAAGGATGTCTGATATTCAAGCCCTAATATTGTTTTTACTCTTTCTTATACAGAGGATCCTATGTGAATAGGACTTTACGTCAAAAGGCAGGAAGCGCTGCTCTCGCTCCCTCCTTACAGGCATCTCTGGAAAATAAACCTCTATTATTCCAGGTGTAGCTTGGTAAAAACATCCTGAAAATCAAACTCAGGCTCAGTAAATTTGCAGCTACTTTTCAGTGGCAGAAGCCCAGAGTCATAAACCTTTTGCAAAGGAAACCACATTAAGTAAACAAAATATCATTACCAAGGGCAGACTCAGGCCAGGTCTGAGATTTTTTTTTTTTTTTTACATGCTAAGATATGTTGCAGACCCAAGGCAATCATACAGGCATAGGGAGGAAAGGGAGATTGCGGGAAGGGATTTTGAGATATCAGGGTCTCCCAAACTAGACAATGTTATGAACGGACACCTGCTATTTTAAAAGTGTGTTACAGTTTAAAACACTTCCATGTGCACAATCTCATTTCCTGCTTACTGTCTCCACAGAACTGTGCATGAACGGAAAGTCCTATGAGATTCTGACTATGCATGTATCTGCTTGAGACTTCTACTAGGGAGGTAAGAGCCTAGCAACTTTCCCCACCAAATTCTACCCTCTGCCAAGCACACATATTATGCACACCCAACACATCTTGCTCAACAGAAGGAGGCCTACAGAACCCACTTGATGTACTGAATTTTCTTCTAAAGGCCAAATGTAGCCTGGCCTTGTTTGTAACTCTTTGGCAAGAGGAACTGCCAAGAACTATAAGAAGTTCACCAGGATGGCTGAGGAGGGACCTAACAAGCAAGCTTCTTGGATCTGCCTGTCAGAGCCAGGACAATAAAACCTTACACGTTTCTCCTCTAAACTTCCAGAGGCTTACTGGACTCTGACCTGTCAAGACAGAAGGGCTTGTTTTTGTTAGTTTGTTTTTGTTTTGTTTTGTTTTAAAGATTTTATTTATTTATTTGACAGAGAGGAGAGAGATCACAAGCAGGCAGAGAGGCAGGCAAAGAGAGGGGGAAGCAGGCTCCCTGCTGAGCAGAGAGCCCTGATGCCGGGCTCCATCCCAGGACCCTGAGAACATGACCTGAGCCGAAGGCAAAGGCTTTAACCCACTGAGCCACCCAGGCACCCCTAGTTTGTTTTTGGTTTTTAAAGAAGTCTGGAGGGGAAGCTGGTGAGCATCAGAGAAGAGATACAACTTTTTATAATAACTAGACCCCTAGGAAAATTTAACAATGAAAGAGCGGGGAATATTGAGCTTCAGAGAGTTTAAATATCTTACTTCCAGGAAGCAGCAGCCCTGGAATTGGGTTCCTCATGTTCTAAAGCTAATATCTCATCTAATAAATCTAATAACCACAGCTGTGACAATACAAGAGATTCAGTGACATGGAGATATAGACTAAATGACTGTAGCTAAGGAGTAATGAGTTGCTATAAGAGCTGGGAAAATCTATGGACAGGAGGGGGTTAAACTAATAAACATTCTCTAATGGTCATATCAGAATTCAAATTATTAAAATATTCCACATCTGTCATAAGGGAAGAATCTAAAGGTAGCATAGGAAAAACAACCAACCAAACAAACAACCCCCTGGAGTATTTGATGAAATAAAAAAGGTAAGAGAAAACCAGTATTCTTTTTTGGGCGGGGAGGGGCAGAGAGGAGGCAAGAGAGAAAAATCTTAAGCAGGTTCCACGCCCAACACTGAGCCCTACGAGGGGCTTGATCTCACAACCCTGAGATCATAACCTGAGTCAAAATCAAGAGTCGGATGCTTAACTGACTGAGCCACCCAGATGCCCCAGAAAAATCAGGATTCTAAATAGAGGGGAAAATAACAGATACAAAAGAGATTTAAAAGATAATAAGATAACACTTTTGACAGATTTATGATAATAAATTTGAAGACTTAGATGAAATGCACAAAATCCTAGGAAAAGACAAACTTACTAAAACTGACCTAAGTAGAAATAAGAAGTGTGGCTAGTCCTATAACACTTGGAATAGAAACACTGGTTAATATTTTTCCCACAAAGAAAACACCAGAACAAGGTGTTTTCAGTGACTTCTACCAAATTTTCAAAGACAGATCATTCAAATATTACTCAAACTATTTCAGAAAATAGACAAAGACAGAATCTCCCCCAATTTAATCTGTGAAGCTAATATGATGTTAATAACAAAACCAAAGAAAATTTCAGAAAGGAAAACTGCAAACTAACTTCATTCATAAATTTAAGTGCAAAGTTCTAAACAAAATATTAGCAAACCAAATCCATCAATATATCCAGAAGACAGTACAGCTCCGGCCTAGAGAATCTTGCCTCAGAGGCATTTTTGATAGACTTTGCCTTAGGGCAACAAAATTTAAAGTAAATAAAAATTTTTTATGCTTTTTTCAATTTATGCAATATTAAAGGTGTTATATACATACATATATATATTTCAAGTACTCTTTCGGCCTATATACCATTGAATTTAATACCTAGAGTAAGCAAACCGTATCACCATATCAGCATTTGTCTATAAGCACTATCATGAATCACAAAACTGATCTGAGATATTTTTCAGGCTTGCCCCGGCTTGTTAAAACTCTAGTTTTAGTCTCCACCAATGAATATCTGGGTTTCCAGCATTCTATCACAATGATTTGTCCCTTGCATGAGCTAAAAAGATTTCTGGCTTAGATCCTTCTCCAAAGGCTGGCAGATATGTCTTAAAATATTTTCTGGTGATTATTTTGAGATTCATATTGGTACTCAGATAAAGTCGCCTTTTGGAACATTTCTGAATATGTGCTAAATATTATTATCCAGTTGAATATTTATAGCAAATATATGAGTTATGTGTCATTAGCCCCATTTAACAGCTGCAGATACTGAGGCTTAGGGACGTCAGGAAATGTTCCACGAAGCCATTTGTGGAGGAGTCAGAAGCATAAGCCAGTTGGTCAGACTCGAAGCCTGTAATCCTGCAGCTAAACTACACTGGTTCTTGAATAACCCAATAAGCTTCCTGTTCAGCTTGAGCTTTCCGTTCACAACCCCCACAACCCCCTCCCTCATCTTTCCTGCTCCTAGATTAGATCTCAGAGAGGAGAGAGTGCTTTAGAACAGGAGGGAGGCTTGAAGTCCTCTGTTCAGTTCAACGGCTACTTCCCTTTTGAGCTCTGAGCTTCACTCTGCCCTGGGCTACGCCCTCGGTGGTCTGCAAAGAAGGTGCGGTGAGGGGAAGATGGTGGAGATACGGATTAACTGGAACACAGGAAAACATCACTAAGGTTGCCACCCCTACAATGATCCTAGGGTGTTCAGCATCTTCCAGTTCCCTCTGTCCTTCCTCTCTTTGTCTGTTTCTGGAAGGTCTGCCTTGGTTGGAAATGAGAAAGGGAGATACCATTTATAACACTTTTTTTTTTTTATAAGAAGCTATAAATATATTACCCGGTTTAATACACACAGTAACCCCAGGAGATTAGTTCTGTGAAATGGGAAATCCTGGCTATGAATTACAGACTGAACACTCTCACTGTTCATCGACCTGGCCGTCCAGGTTTCCCTCCATACAAACTTGCCCTGGAGATAGTTGCGGATGGAGTCAGATAGCTTGAACCAGAGAGTCCAAAGTATTTCTGCATGGAAAAATATAAGCGCTTTACTTTCTAGTAGGCTCCAAACTTTTCACTCCCTTTTCTTTTCTGTTCAACAGATAATGCTTATCTAAAACATATCACTTTTTAGGATAAGCTTACAAGTCATGCGGTATTTGTGACCACAGTAGGTCCAAGAGGGCTCTGATAGAAAATAATCAAATCCTTCTAGTCCAACATGCTATCTATAGTGACAGATGCAGAACTTACACTATGGCGGTGTATTCTGTTTGTCAGGTATTAGGAAAAAAAAAAAAAAAGACTTCCTTTCTCTTCTTTTCTTGGGTAATGCCCTCAAATACTTCCTAAATGGATAAGAGAGTCCACCCACATTAATCTATATACTAATTACTTCCCAGAAATAGTTCTTCCTAGTTCAACAATCATTGACAAACCTTAAGACACATTTCAGTGAATCATACCCAGAGTTCATGGAATCGTAGATTTGTAAGTGCATTGTACTTGGAATGAATTTTCTACCAGAACTTAGAAATACATGGCATTATTCATACAGTGAATGAAGTACATCCAATTCTAAATTATTCAATAATGCTTATTGCCAAAACAAAGAGATAGGGAGAGAAGCACCGCAGTCACTAAATCTTAGCTGTATATGCATTTCTCTGCTAGGATGAAAAATTAATTATGTGGCCACTTGGAAAGCTACAGTACAAAGGTTTCACATTGTAAGACACAGAATAATGATAAGCCCATTAATGCCACAGGGACATTTATTCCTCCTTTAAGCAAGACTGTGAATAATAGGAAACATTCATTGTTAATTCGTAGACACTTACGAACTATGAATGACCACACTGACACCTCACGACAACGCATGGTACACAGAAGATGCGGGCGCTCAGACAGGCCTGCTGACCCACCAGTGCACACACAGGTAAGCTGCAGAGTGGGAATCTGAACCCCCTTTCTGACTCCAGCTCTAGCCATTAAGCACTATACATGCTGTGCATCTGAGACGCCGGTCTCCTTCTCTTGGCTCCTCCCAGCATCCAGCATGTGCTTCCAGAAACCCGTCTCTATTCTCAGGATGAGAAGCACCTGCAAATGCATTGACTGAAGAGTGGAATAATATCAACATCATTATTCTTGGACACTGCGCTAGAGCGGAAAACCTTGGACTTGAGAACTAGGATCCCCAGGTTGAGGCGCAGCTCTCTCCTTCAGATGCATGATGATGGACAACACATTTCATCTTCCTAAGGCTCAGCCTCTTCATCTATGCATGCCAATAGAAATTATAATTTTTTAAATTTGGGCATAATTTATATACAGTGAAGTGCTCAGATTTTAAGTGTATCATTCAGTGAGTTTGGATGAATGCATATTAAAATACAGCACATTTCCATCGGTCTGGAAATTTCCCTCATGTTCCTCTTTAGTCAACTGTCCCTCACACCATCCCACAGAAAGCCAACTTGATTTGCTTACTCTAGAATTTTCTATAATGGAATTATACAGTATATAGTTGTTTGTTGATCTCTGGCTCCTTCCACTCGGCACAATGTTTTTGAGGTTCACCCATGCTGAGGTGTGTTATAATTGTCCACTCCCAGTAATAACACTAGGATATAAGCATTAAAAGAGATAATGCACATTATTACCAATTAAAGGCTCTTCCCCAAAATAGTTATGATTCAAAAGAGGAAACCTAGGAACAGAAGGGGAGGAATACTTAAATCTATCCCAGGTTGGAATACATTTGGAGAAAGGGGTTCATTATTAGTGGCTCTCATATGACATGTTTGTATGTTTAAGGACATCGATGGTCGAAACACTTACATTTGACGTTTTGGGTGAAAGCGGATTGAATTTAGCCTACCAGACCAGAAATTAATTTTTTGCGATGCAGAGACATCTCTGATGGCATCCCTTCCCAGTTTTGCCCACCACAGAGATGGAGCTCCACCTATGTCAGAAAATTACATTTGAGAGACCAGTATGCGCAAAGACACGCATTAATGCTAGCCTGCAGCAGGAAGCAATGTTTATGCTGTCACATCTGGCCAGCTGTATAATTCAACTTTCCCAAGGGAGCAGGAGCCTGGCCCTTACAAGCATGAAACCAATACTGTATTTCACAGAAGGCGATTTGGTCACAATAAATAAATCTACGCTCCAGAAGTAAAGAGAATTATTTAGATGCGTATCTTAAAGTCCTTTCTGGCAGAGGCATTCTTCACTAAAAGCATGGTGTAAAGGGGAAGCAGGTATCATTCCCAAAGGGTTTTTCCCCAACTATCCTTATAGTAGAGGGTGAGGTAGAAATGTTCCAAGTCCAATTGAAACTCTCAAGCAAAAAGTTCAGAAGTCAGATGAGTTTTGGAAATGACCCCTTGCTCGGGTGGTAACTCAGGCAAGAAGGATGCCCCGCAGGGAAACATGAAAGTATGCAAAGTTTATCAAAATATCAAGTCACAATTCAAGCAAGGTGTAGAAGAAATCTCCTGCAAGAGAGAGGGTGTAGGCCTGTGGGGGTAGATTTCTGCCCTGCTTCCCGCAGAACAACATCTGTTCCTACATTCAACACAAGCCACCTCTAATATTTATTGCATTGGCTGAATGCTGAAAGCGTCTGAAATGTTAAACCTCTTGATCTGTCAGCAGTCGGATTTCTGTGAAAAGATGAGCTACATAATAGTACAAAATGGAGAAATTTCATGTACCCGAAAGACATAAGTCCCCATCACAATCGAATTCTCTTTCATTACACAACTGTAGAAGGTGTAGGAAAGACATCCAACCTTTTATCTTAGAATGTTCTCTTCATTTTCCTATACATGCATAGCTCCGTTCCCTTTAATAAGGTACCTCTAAGGTCATTCAGTTGTGACTTAACCCATTCTCTTCTCCAAGACAGGTTTAGATTAAATGTAGGAAAAGTCAAAGCATGTGTTTGGTTCTCATTAAGCTCACAATATCCCTCTGGGAGAAACAGGGAATTTGGTTCATTATCCTAACTGTTAATGAAGGATAAATTGCTTATATTTAAGTAGGGGTTTACATCTTATTTTTATCCAATGCTCTAGTGTCTCAATTCTCATCAAATGTGTGGCTGGCAGTTATTCAACAGAGCCAGAAAACATCAGCAGATGAGTTTGCATCATATGAGTAGTGCATCTGGGGGAGAAAAGTGATCAAGAAAGAAAGAAAAAAAACCAGACTTGGGTTTAATGATTTAAGGATGTCCTCTTTAAAAGAGTAATAAACAAAAGATGCCTAGAATGTATGAAAAACAAAGAATGTGGCTAGGATTTGATTACATTTCTATGAAAGATTTCATGTGATGTGAAGCACAGAGACACAGTTACTTGACAGAGATCTGAAGGTCCCATCACCGAAGGCTGAAATGACTAGTAAGCAAGGGGGCACTGCTTCTCCCTTGTCTTCTCCTCCTCCCCATCTCATATCTCAGAAGCACGCCCTGTGTTCACGATCCAGCCCTGCTTGCACAGCAGTGCAAGGGAAATATTTTGCGAAACTAATAATCAGGAGTCTGAACTAATCAAAAAGCCTGGTCTCTAACTCATCAAGGAACTAGGGTTTCTGGAGAAAGCAATGAAGAGAACCAGCTAATAACAACCTGTGCTCGTCCCATTTTATCTTGGGAAATTCCTGCTGATTTAATATAGATACAATCCCACAGTCCTCTTAGAATCCTGGGAATCTTCTTCTTCTTGGAGAGTTATAATGAATGGTTTAAATCATCTCTCCCACTGGATTCTGGGCTCCTTCATAAGGGAAAAAACTCAGGTCTTTCATCCCTGGTGTTTTAGGGCTTAGCTCATAGTCAGTGCCCAATAAATGTTTGATGAATGTATGAATAAATGAATGAGTGAATACGGGGAGTAGATTTTTCTACCTCAAGCACGTCTGCTGTAGACTGCCTGAGGAGAGAGAACACACTCTGTGCAGAATTCTATTATTATTGATTATTTTCACTCAAAATATACTTCAAAGTGTTTGCAAATATCAGTAACCTTAAATTTGTATCCCTATTTAAGCTACTCACAAAATATACTGTTATTTTTTTTAACACATTCATACAGGAAAGAAATGATTCCTTAGCCAGCATGCTAGGCAAACTATCCTACCCCGTGAAAGTCAATACTTTGCAAATTACATGTCCTCCCTCTCTTGGGGAGGATGCTAAAAGTTAAGATCTAGATCCCTGGTTCCGAAGAGGTGACGTTCAGGATCTTAACAGGTGATAAGAAGAACTTTTAACAAGGAGAAATGCCCATAGCTACATGCAGAGAGTTCCCTCTCACTGAAGGTTTCCAGATGAGACTGGAAGTCTGCTCGGCAGCACTGTGGAGAGGAACCCAATGTCACATTTCAGTTTAGATGCCCTTGACCTTCTCTTCAACCCAAAATCCTGAAAGTTCACAATTTAGCACTGCAAACAGAAGTTGTCGCTAGTACTGTGAAGTAGTTTTGGGGACTGCATGAGGGCAAAGATCAAGAGGACTCAAAGCCTGGGCTTCTCTGAACAGCAACGTCCTTACTGATCTCCTCTTGAGAGCCTTCATGAACTTTACTATTCTAGCCAAGGGAGTCAGTTGTCTCTGCAGAAATCCTTTGGTTTCCCCAGAAGTGATGCTTTCGTTCATAGTACAAGGCCCTCCAACGTCTCACTGAACCTTCCCCTGGCTCAACACTCTTGAGGCTTTCCTGTGGAGCACTGTTTCCCCTGAGGAAGGGGGTTCAGCCTTCCTTGTAAACTAATCTCGGGCCTGTAGGAGGCTGCACAGGAGAACAGGAGGCAGACTGATTAGAATGTTCCGATTCTGATCCTCAGGCCACTAAGGACCTCACTGATAAAGGAGATGCAGTTTAATGTTCCTTTCAGTTCTGCGTACGCGATATGAAATATCTCCTGCTAACCCCGAGCCCGAGATGCCGCCCACTGAACCCCACTCAAACGGGCCCACTCTCGACGGGGGCCGCCATCCCAACTACAGGAGTCGGGAGCTAAGACGCTGAGCCCTCACAGAAAGGCAGCCCAAGCCAAAGGAATGCTTGGATGACTCCAACGGCACAGGGAATGTGACTAAAATTCCTTGCTCATCAGCTACTTTTTTTTTTTTCTTTTTTTTCCCGGTTCCAGCTTGCCACCACACGTTCTCTCTGATTTCGGTTTTACTACTAGAGATTCTCAGCTAGCAAATAATGCTAAGCCTCCAGTGCACTGAGGTTTGCCTTCTCCAGCACGAGGACATTCCCAGCTTTGCTGCAGAGGCGAGACAGGGGTCTCCACGGTTGGCTTGCACCGTCAGACGGGTCCTTCCTCTGACCCAGATGGTCAAGGGTCAAGGGCGACGTGCAGGGTGGAAGAGAGCTGGGGAGGGTCAAGGCAGACTGTCTACTGTTTTGCTCAAAACAGAAACAGTGCCAGGGTCAGAAACTACTTATTTAATCCCCGTGGCTCTAGAGACAGCTCTTCAGCACATTTTAGAGAAAACAAAAATGAAATGGGAAACAGAACCCTCTGTCCTCGAGGGGTTCAGAGAAGCGAGCACGTCAGTGGTGACAAGAGGTTCTGGATGTGTCTATCCATCAGCCTGGAGCAGTCCCACCTTCTGAACCAGGCAAGAGAGGCCACTGCCCTGAGCTCTACTCCTAGAGGGCTCTGCTCAGGTCCTTCTCCAATCACACTCCTCCCTAAGGGCTGAGGAGTCCTCCAGGCCAAGGGGATACACCCGCGTGGGGCCTGTGTCTCCCGTCAGGACCCTGAAATTTCCTGTCCAAATGCTTCCAAGCATGTAGGTGTCTCTCCTTCCCATCTGTCCTGAGGCTCACTGAGCCACACTATGCCACCCCTCTAGGCTCAAGAGGGGCAAAGGGGACACTAGCTTGCAGGGGCAAGGTGTGGACAGAGCCTGGTTGGGCTGGGAGTCCATACACGTGAGCCAAGAGCTCTGTGGCACCTATCAAGCCACGGTGGAAGAGAGCGGATGCAAGCTTCAGGCCAGGCCCACTGCTCCCCTAGCCCCCCACCAGCTTCCCCCTCCACTACTTATTGGAGTTGAACTCCAAGGGATCTGAGATTCTCAGGATAGCCCAGCACTGCAGCTGGCCAGACAGATTTCATCTGATGTTTACAAGTTTGACTGACAGCGTTAAAATAGCATGTGAGGGGCACCTGGGTGGCTCAGTGGGTTAAGGCCTCTGCCTTCGGCTTGGGTCATGATCTCAGGGTCCTGGGGTGGAGCCCCGCATTGGGCTCTGCTCAGGGGGAACCTGTTTCCCCCTCTTTCTCTCTGCCTGCCTCTCTGCCTACCTGTGATCTCTCTCTCTCTGTGTCAAATAAATAAATAAAATCTTTAAAAAAATAAAAAATAAAATAGTATGTGAACCTGCATTTGTACTCACACCGAGAGCTTCGAAGATACTAGGGTCTGGTTCTAACGCCCCCCCCTTCCCCACCCCCCACCAGCCCACTAACTGCTTCTGGGAGGGAAAGGGAAAGGGAAAGAAAGTGTTATTCGGGAGGTGGGAAGGTGTTAGGGGGCAGGTGGGAGGCACTACAGAGCTCCCCGAACCAACCGAGAAGTTAAGGGAAATGAAAATTGCCAGCAAGAAATCAAAATAGAGCACCTTCCTCCACTGCGTTTCTAACTCCAGATGTGAGGAGCGCTCAGGCAAAAAGGTGTCAGTTCTGCATAGGAAAGGTAGAATACTCTCTTCTGCCTTGATGAGCAGCCGGGTGACAAAAAGGGTTGTGTCACACTGAAGAGAGTCAACAGGAAAGCAACACACACAGTAATTGGAGTTTTCCACAGCTGGTTCCAAGGGACTGTCCCCCGCCTCTCGCTCACGGCACCCCACATAAATTCGCACTCCAGGCACACCCCTACTTTGTGGACACACAGACAACTGGTGGGCCAGGTCCCTCTCTGGCTCACTCGGGCTGAGAGGGCCCACGGGCAGACGTCGCTGCCCCGGCTTTGCTCTACACAATGTCCCGGTGCGAGAAGATGTTCCTAGTGTTGAACTCGCTGTCTGAGTTGGGCTCCCCCCATTCCCAAAAGCAGAGCCTGAAACAAGAACTTGGGAGGAGTTGGCTTATTTAGGAGGTTATACCAAGAAACACAAATGAGGATGTGGGGAAAGGGGGACACGGAAGGGAGACAAGGCAATATGGCGGGCCGAGGCCTACACTTAGCTTTCACCTTTGCTATGCTGGGAGGTGCCTGACCTTTTCTTCCCCCCGCCTCATTCAGGGATCCAATTATATGAGTAGTGGCAAATGCTCAGAGAGCCAAAAGCTGTCGTCCTCCTGTGTGGAAAACAATTTCAAATTATCCATATTTTAACAAACATTGTATGCTCAGTGCCAGGAGTACAACATGGCTGCAAATTCTCTCTGGATTCTCGGCTACCACTGCACCTTCTGGGGATGGGTCATACAGTAACTGGGCAAAGGCAAAGACAAAAGGGCTGGCAGCAAGAGAAGCAAGAACTCAGGAAATAATTTCGATCACCTCCTGGCGTGCATGTCCAGGACAGCCCCGGTATACCATAAGGCTGTGGGGGAAATCCGTGTATGCCGTTTGGGGTAGCCCGATGCTAAGCATATTAGCCCTTGCCTCCACCCAAGCTCTGAAGTCTCCTCTCCCCCAGGTCCCCACTTTGCCCCAGTCTGAGGCTCCAGCACACAAGCCTAACATGAGCCAGAAGGGACAGATTCCCTACTCTTCCGACAGCACACAGTCAGCAGGTGTCAAGTCCCTGGGACTCTCTGACCTTGTGACCCCATTCTGACAACTGGGTCTTTCCTTATTCATCAGATCCGCCTACGACCTCCTGTTCTTCCCTGCTGTGAGTGAATCCAACTTCCCAAACAACTAGTTGACTCAAGTGGCCAGATCACATTACTGGCTTTCCCCTGACCCACTGCAATGACCGCTGGCCCAGAGGGAGTTACGAGAAGGCAAATCAGAGAGACGCCTGAGTACTGTGAGGGCTTCAGCCAGGATGTCTAGCAAACCCACCCTCTGAAAAGACAGCGAATCAAGCGTCTTCCATACAGAGGTGACTTACACACATTGTTACTGCTGCAGCAGGACGTTGGGCTAATCAGAAGATAATGCTGACTTATCACCAGTAATCAACGCCCAGCAGAAGTGGGAGAACGTCTCATAGTTACCTGGTGCCAAGGAGGGTGACTAATGACCTCACTCCTCTGACACACCTCAGTCTACTAGCCATCAAGTGTTTTCCAAGAGCTTGGGCAGTAAGGTGTAAGCTTGGGCAGCAGGTGTAAGGACTTGAGTCGGGCAGGAGGAACGATTTCCTGACCCTAATTAGGGGATTTAAATACTTGGGTGTGTTCCTGGAGCACTCTTGGGTAGCCTCCCTGTCTTCCAGCTTTGATACCTTTGTGAGACTTTTGGGGGATGCTAAATCAGTGGTTTCTTAGCTGAATTCCAGAAACCTCTAGGGTGTCATGGAATCCCTTATTTCTATAAAACGTGCTGTAAGGGGTTACTTTTGACTATTTGCAAAGCGGTGCTAAAAGGGAGTGCTCGTGTATTCAAATGTGTCTTACGGAACTCTGACATGTTGGAGCATACAAGGTTAGGACTGCTGTACGCGGCTAATTCACTTTTGCAGAAACTCTGACATTAAGCTTCTCCCGCAGCACGTCCTTGGCTAATTGCTGTGGCCTCTGTTACATACTGAGGACCACTTCCTAATACTTAACCTGTGTGGCCGTGGTCTTCCCATCAGTACACAATCAACATAAGATGCTGAAACATACAGAAAACTGCAGCTGGCATCCCCACTTCCAATTACAAAGACCGGCTAACTGAAACAGCCTTATTACTCTAATTGGCTAGCTCCTCTATAAGGACATGTGAAAAGCTGCACTTACAGAATAAATTCATACAAACACAACCCTCCCACCATACTTATTTATGCTCTGTCCTTGGGGGAATTTTTATTTCTGCTATTTATTTGGAAAAGGAATAAGTCATGGTGAAAAATTAGCTTGAGACCATTGGTTTAGATAGAGGTGGGGAGTAACTTCAAGTAGTCCCTTCCGATCTGGTTATGTTATCTCATCACTTGTTCCAACCACATCAGGGAAATGAAATCTTAATACGGAAGCATATTCATGGTGGTATGTTGTTGTTAAATGAGCAAAGGAGGTTCCAATGAGTCCTATACAGCATATTTTATATATAAATATATGCACACAGATACACACATGTATGCTACATATTATATATGCTCAGAAAAGACTTAAAGGGAGGGACGCCTGGGTGGCTCAGTGGGTTAAAGCCTCTGCCTTTGGCTCAGGTCATGATCCGAGAGTCCTGGGATCGAGCCCCGCATCGGGCTCTCTGCTCAGCAGGGAGCCTGCTTTCCTCTCTCTCTGCCTGCCTCTCTAATTGGGATCTCTTCCTCTCTGTCTAATAAATAAATAAATAAAATCTTAAAAAAAAAAAGAAAAGACTTAAAGGGAATATGCCAATGTTATATGTATACAAAAAGCCAATTCGAATTATTTTTAGAAAGCAAAGAAACATGACATTTCTCAATGTAGAAAGACAGTTGTGATTGGCATGTACTTCCAAATGCAGCAAACAAACAGATGTGTGAGATCAGCCTGGGGTTTGCTAAGTACACTACAGTCACTCCCAGCGGGTTGCTTGGCAAAGAGACACGCGGACAGATGCAGTGAGGACAGACAGACAGAGCGGTGGCGTGTGCACTGGCTTAGACGTACAGACAACTGGGTCCAAGTTCTAATTCTGTTCTGAAAAGCTGTATATCCTCACTTATGTTTGACCACTTTCATACTCAAATTTCCTCATCTACGAAATGAAGATAGGGATACCCACCTAGTAGGGTTACTGTTTAAAAAAAAAAAAAGATGAAACACACTTAGAGCCTGAGTACCATGCCTGGCTCATAGTGAAGGTCCCACAAATGGCAGCAATTAGTAGTCCTAGGATGTGTTTCCTGTAGCGAGGTGCTTTCAGTCTAGTGGGAAAGGCAGCTGAACTTCTGGCTCATTCACCATGAAGGAGAGAGATTACTTCGGGTTCTGCCCAATCTTTTGGGTCCCCGGAGCTAGAAACCCAGGAGAAACAGCAAACAGCAGAAGGCCCTCGGATGTTTGTCAGCCCTTCAGCTTAGGTACCAGGCAAAGGTGCCCTGTTTCGGGGGACACTGAACACGTGCTTGGGTAATACGGCTGTCAGAGCTCCTGGATGGCCTGGCAAGGTGTGGGCCCCGAGTGGCAGCTGTGGGCCCAGGCACGCCTCCTTTCACTGTTTCTAGTTGGCGTCCGTTCTTCGATGCTGCTCTAGAACATGGAGTCCCGTTGTCGTGTGTCACCTGCGACGCAGGGGTGTGTGTCTCCTGCAACTCTCAGAATAAATTTCTCTCCCCAACAAGCTGAACTCCTCAGCCCACACCATATTCCAGCTTTCTGACTCTGACAGCTATTTTCAGTAGCGAGTTCCTTCTAAGGAACATGGAATACAGAAGAGTTTTGAATAATTTGATGGCAAGGAAGCACTAGATTTTAAACGTACGGCTGCAAATTAGCTCACAGTATCTTGTACGATCTCTAACCCGATGTAAGGTTGGAGCTTTGAAAACCACTTTTTTTTTTTTTTTTTTTTTTAGGTCTTTCATTGTTTTGATGAAATAGAAAGCAGGTGAGAGAAAAAGGGCTCCCTAATAGGGATGACATCAGCTAGAGAGGGAGAGAGGCAGGGGTGACAGAACTACACAGCTGAGTTAGGAATATTTGGCAGGAGGGTGGGGTTGGGGGGGGAAGCAGGGAGAGGTGGGCAGGGAACACTGACGGCGGTGGGAGGAGATGTACCAGGAGGGGCCTGACTAGTGGGGAAGCGGGCAGAGGGGGAGAAGGCGGTCAGGGACAGGAGTCAGAATATCACGGCAGCTCCTTGATGGGGTTTCATGTGACATCCCTTCAGCCGCTTCTGACATGAGCCACATCTGATTTCAGCTCCAGCTGTGGGGGCCATTCCTTCAGACCCTGAGAACATCCCCCCTCCTTTTTTTTAAGTATAGTTGACACACGATGTTACATTAGTTTCAAGTGTGTAACATTGTGATGTTTTACAAGTTTACACGTTATGCTATGCTCATCAGGAGCGCAGCCACCATCTGTCACCAGAGGACGTCATTACAGTATCATTGACTATGTTCCTTGTGCTCTGCCTTTTATTCCCATGACTTATTCATTCTGTAACTGGAAGCCTGCATCCCCTACTCCCCTGCACCCATTTTGCCCATCCCCCACCCCTCCCCTCTGGCAGCCCTCAGTTTGCTGAGAGCCTCCCATCTTGAAGCTTCCCAGCCCCTCTGCTTCAGAACTTCCGCCTGGGTGGCTCAGTGGGTTAAAGCCTCTGCCTTCGGCTCAGGTCATGATCTGAGGGTCCTGGGATCGAGCCCCGCATCGGGCTCTCTGCTCAGCGGGGAGCCTGCTTCACTCTCTCTCTGCCTGCCTCTCCGCCTACTTGTGATCTCTCTCTGTCTGTCAAATAAATAAATTAAAAAAAAAAAAACTTCCTCCAAAGCTGCAGAACCCACTCGGCCAAGTGTGGAGGATTTAACAAGAGGCAGGGAAGCGGGAGGTAGGGGGACCGAACAAGGGTAGGGTGAGAAGTTGGTGGGTAATGCTCCAGCCTCCCAACCTATGGTGGTGGTGGTGGTGGGGGTTATTCTAGGTGTACTCGGAACACTTCCTCAAAGGGTCGCCAGTGACATTGAGCCCCAGCTGCCTAAAGTGGTCACCAGCTCAATATTTCAATGTTGTACTCTTCAAGGACTTCCCGTTCTTCCCTCCATCAATCTCGCTGCCCTCACTCTGGTTTCTGGAGGTCGCCTCCCAAGGAAACGAGCTGCACCCCAGTCCTTGTCTCGGACTCTGCTTTCAGGGGACCCCCAAACTAAAAGAGAGCTGAAGGAAGGAAGCTGGTGGCGGCGGCAGCCACGAGAAAGAGCACATGTTATGTCCGTGCAGGTCCTACAACGCAGGATTAATCACAGCGACATCGACGTCGGGCTGAAAGGAATCCGAAGACGCTGCCTATGGCTGTCTCCTTACCTCAGGGCAGCTACTTCATCATCCCAGATAGCAGTGCTGTTCTTAAAAGTTGCTATGGGAAAATTCCTCAACGTCATTCACAAACTCCATGAAGTTATGAGTTATCATTAGCACCGATAATGAAGCAGACCACGAGTACCAAAAGCCTAAAAAAAGATCTTACTGTTAACTTGTTATAAACCAATCCAGTCAAGCTGATTGATGACCACGTGGAAGGTCAGCGTGTGAGTTCAGGGCTCATCATCCTGGATTATGACCTCCTTTCCCACCTCAGTAAGGGCGTCTGCTTTTACCATATATTGGACAAGAGCTAAAGTTTTCCCTGCTCACTGGTGCAGCGTAGGCAAAGTGATTTTGCTCACTCCTATTTAAAAGCTCTGTGTTCATTCAGTTTTGAACATCTATTTTTTAACACTTACATTCAAATAAAAATCATTAGGTATCACTTAACAACCTGAATATCTTTTTAGCTCTCAGGCTCTCTCTTCTCCAGCTTCTTAGATGTTCTTGGAGACATTGATAAAAATTTTCTATCATTGGTATAAATTTTATTGGATAAGAATTCATTTTTTTGCTCTGTAGAAGAAAAGAACCATATATTTTCATAGCAAAGCTATTTTCCTGATAAAATCGCCCTCCGTGGATTAAATTTCTCTTTCAACATTGACATCAAATATGTAATTCCCAGAATTATTCAAATGGCTAAACAAACTTATGAGTAAATTTCAGCTAGCATATAAGAATGAGGGTGGACATTTTGAAATAGACTCCTATTTAAATAATCATTACAGGGAAAAATCCCACCTTCAGCAGAAAGAAAATAGTTCCACCAGATTTTTTTTTTTCTTTTCATGGTACAAATGGAAAAAAAAAAAATCCGAGTTCTAAAAGGGAAAATTAGAGCTGTTATCTGGACTATCGGTGACAGTTCTTGGAATGAAAAAAGCCATTCAAATCCACAATGCAGAGAGCGCATGTAGCTGGTTGTAATTGACAATGAACTTCCAGTGGTGTTTGGAAGAGGCACATCCCGGCACCGTGGAACGGTGGAGGTAATTAAACAGCCATAAACATCTGAAACTGGAATGCGGACAAGAAAGCAGCCTGGCATTAGTAGCACTGATGGTCTAGCAGTCCATCTGCACTGCCCCTCTTCAGCTTAAATAATGTTTTCCAGGATTCTCAGTCAACACTTGTCTCCCTCTCTTTTTGCATCGAGCTGCAGGAATTGTATGGATCCCGCTGTGATCAAGAGATGAAGAGGCACCAGGGTTCTCCTGAATAGGGGGGCTGGAAGGTGGGAGTAGGAGAGATCAGAAAATGTATCTCAATACCAGCCCTCCCCTGCTGAGCAACACGGGAAAGAACAGTACGGGATCCCTGACATGTGGGGGCAAAGCGAGCCTCATCTCGTTACTTGCATTTGCAATAACTTAAAAAGCTCCAGAAATCTGCCTGGAACTTCAGGGATGTGTGCTGGGACCTAGGTTGAGGTAGAAAGTTCACTTCTCCTCTTTGGTGTCCAAGGGCTATGTCTACAGGGCGTGAAACCATCTAATTCAGAGAAGGGGCAGGCCAGTGGCATTAGGAAAGTGCAGATCGGGGTCCAAGTTCTGTGACTGCCATTTATCTGAGGGGTGACTGTGAGAAAAATATTTATTTTTCTGCTCAGTTTTCGGCTGAAAAATAATGGTAATAAAACAACTACCTCGCAGGGTTGCTGTGAGCCTTCAACACAATCACGTAGGCAAAGTGCTTCGTATGCCACCCAGGACAGAGTATTACTCAATTAATACTCATGGCCACTGCTTTCAGTGACAAGGACAACTAAAGGCCAGATTTTTTTCTCACAGTACGTAGAATATTACAAGACTCATGCTGAAGTAGAGACAAAATGTAGTAGAGGAGATTCACGACAGAAGGGAAGTTTCTATCATCCCTGTGTAAAACCCACCATGTGCCTAGCACTCGGCTGGGTGGTTTCTCATGAGAATTCTCAGTCTGCTGATCACCAGGTGAATAAATGGCTAACAAATTCTGTGTGAGTGTGATTCCAAGCCCTCTGGTCGTCTAGCTACACCTCCTAACTTACATCTCATAGATTAGAAGCCAGCTTCCCGGGCAAATCTTTCTGAGCCTTACTGTGGGATGGTGTTACCATGCAAATACCCTCTCTTCATCCCCTCTCCCTTGCCTGTTACCTTTGTGAATTCTTTGTTGAACAGAATATTTATTAACGGAGCCCTAGGTGCTGGACACCTCCCCCCCGGTTTTTTTAAAGGAAATCCTATTTCCTAATCAAGGTACAGAACTGTGTAAAATGTGTTCTACTCTGTGGAAAAAGAATACATACATACAGAAGTATTTGAATATGTCTTGAATAGTTCTGGAATATTCCAGAAGAGACTGGTAATTATGGTTGTTTCTGGGAGGGGAACCGGGTGAATGAGAGAGAAAATGGGAGGTGAAACTTTTGATTCTTGTTGAATTATGCACTCCAAGCATGCGTTCATTCTTTAAAATTATTTTTTAAATAATGTTTCCCTATGGAGCTATAATTATAGTTATTATTGGTTATTGTTAATAGCTCCATGTTCTGCCCATATGTTCTTATGCTCATCAAGAATATCCACAATGAAAGTCCTGTCGCTTTGGGAGCAGGCTGAAGGAGGGTAGGAGCCATGCCCAACTTAGCATCAATCTCCCAAAGTAACAGTGCCACTGGAAAACATGTCTGATGTGAAATTCCATTTGCTGGATCCAATATTTCCGCCCACATGTTTTTTTCTATTTGAGAGAGAGAGAGCATGAGCACGGGGAAGGGCTGAGGGAGAAGGAGGAACAGACTCCCCCCTGAACATGGAACCCGATGTGGGGCTCGATCCCAGGACCCAGAGATCATGACCTGAGATGAAGGCAGATGCTTAACCAACTGAGCTACCCAAGCGCCCCTCCAACCACATACTTTTAAGCAGAGAGTGTGGGGTAATGTCCCAGAACCCCGAATACAATGGCTGCTTGTCCCCATGGCCACTATGCCAATGACTGTTGCATCAGGTCAAATTGCAAACATATAGACTGTAAAAACAATCATCTCAACATACAACAGATGCACTGGCAATTCTTTCATCAACCCCAGAGTGATGTTCCATAGGTAAATTCCGTGGTTATAAGTCCAAGTATCTGCTCAATCAAACTGAGAATCTGCTATACAGCAGGGACTGTTCGAATGAATTCTAAATCTTCATTCTAATCTAATTCACATGGTGAGCTTAAGAGGAACCTCAACATGAGTTTCATTTTGCCACCAATTGTTTTGCAAATGGTAGTGTTACCCTCACTCACACCTCTTCAGTGTGTTTTATACACATATACATAATCAATAGGTACAGTATCCTACAGTTAGGGCCACTGGGGTGAGTTGGAATCGCAGTTCCACCACAAATTGAGTCACCCTGGGTAAATTACTTAATGTCTTTGCCCTTCGGTTTCATCTTCTATAAAGTGGGTATAGTGGCACCCAGCGTTCATGGCGATTTAAAGATTTTAAATAGTGTACATCTAAAGAGAGCCTGGCTTAGCTTAGCCTGCTGTAGGGTGGCTTAATAAATCTAGCTATGAAGAAAAAGTACAGGTACTTTCGGTTAAATGAATAAACTGCAGTTTTATAAATCTTAGTCAAATTATACCTTGTCTATTTTAGTTTGCTTAAGGGTCGGGGAAAGAAAGCTTTGCTCTCTCGTTTTTTTGTTTTGTTTTTCTTTTTAAAGATTTTATTTATTTCTTTGACAGAGAGATCACAAGTAGGCAGAGAGGCAGGCAGAGAGAGAGGGAGAAGCAGGCTCCCTGCTGAGCAGAGAGCCCGATGCAGGGCTGGATCCCAGGACCCTGAGATCATGACCTGAGCCGAAGGCAGAGGCTTAAACCACTGAGCCACCCAGGCGCCCCTGTTTTGTTTTGTTTTGTTTTGTTTTCCACCAGTTAGAGTAAACAAACTACATGACCACAGTTACTAAGAACCACACAGTTTCCTAAAATGGGGCAGCAGCCCCTTTCTTCCAGATCCAGAAAGACTGAAAGATGGTCAACAGCTGGGGATTGGGAATGAATCAATAGGGTCATTATCCTCTCACTTGGCCGGTTTGGGAAATCCCCAATGGGCCAGGTTTGCATGAGCTGACTTCTGAGACTTCCTTGACTATTTACTGTTTGTTTCATCAGAAAAGCTTGGCAACTTGGCCTTTCCAGGGGTCACACGGTGTCAGTGCAGAAAAGGGCCTTGGTGAGCACGCAGACGTCAGGCTCTGGTCCCGAGAGAGGAGCCTGGGGCCCACGGAGGGGACACTTGCCCTAAACCAGAGAGCAAGTGCCAAACTCAGAAACAGAAGCCAAACCTGCAAGATGCCCGCAGCAGAACCCTCCTCTCTGCCGCTCTACACTCCAGCTGTTAACAAGATACCATGGGTTTAATTCTGCAAAATGATTATGACTTGTTAAATTTTTAACTTCCCCCTGCAACAAACTTCAACTGAAAACACTCCACATTCCCAAATGCCATATCATCTCTGCAAAGGCAACGAGTACGATGATTTTATTTCATGAAAATGGGGGGAGGGGCTGTATAAGCAGTGGGCACCGATTCAGAGCTGGAGTTTCCTCTGACAGCCGCATGAAGCAATTTGGCTCTTTTCAAGATGTTTATCTCTCCGCGAGGGGATGAAAATTAAAAGTTGGAAAGCTCAAAACCTTTGTAAAGAGTTTTACTACTGACACTTTCAGTAGGATATGGCGGCTGTGTTCTTTTCTTCCAAGGGCTCATATGACTTGTGGGTAAATTGGCTACTTTTTAAAGTCCCCTCTGGTTATCAAGTAGCTTCCTACAATTTGTATATTTACTCATTTCTGCAACCTTGAGCCACTGAGGGAAAGACAGCATTACGGTTTATTATCTAAAAAAAAAAAGCGAAAACATTCAAAATGATGTTTGCCATCTCCAGCAGAGCTCACATTTAAAGGAGACATTTCTGGAGACTCCTCATGTGTTTTACCAGAAGAGGAGAGATCTCCCTCTGAGGATGTGGGTTCTGGGGTCTTGAACGTGCAAAGTTTTTCTTTTGCTTTCAAATCACTACACCATTTACTTTAGTTCAGAGTTGATCGTTTTCATTTTGAAACAAAGGAATATTCTAGGAGTAGGGAGGACGTACCACACTTCTTTGAGACACCTGCAGGCTGCCATATTGAAAGGACATGGCTGCTTACAGAATGGGCATTAAGTCAACTCTATCTGCTTTCACTTTTGGGAGTTTGTACATTGGGGTAAAACACGTTTCTTTCAAGGGGCAATTCAAACCATAGCCGTTAGCAATTATCAGGAATGCTGGTCCAGGGGACGGACATCATAGGGAAGTGACAAAGAAAACTAATTTTACCTACTAGGCCCTGACTGCAGTAAAATTGGACGTATGCAAAGTATGAGGTAGTCAAATTTCGTCTCTAAGAGGTCCTCACAAAGTGGTTAGAAACACACACACAATAACTGATTTTAGAATCATTTGGTGGCCTATTCCTTTCCTTTTCCTGGAATGAAGCATCATACCTAAGGACTGCTTTGCATGGGTTAGAATGTCTAACCGTTTTAAAAATCTGGTTGTGGTTGTAAATTGACAGGTAGGAAGAATATCCAGGGCTGGCCACTGGTGGTATAGGCAGAGGTGCTGGTTTCACTTTTTTTCTTAAAAAATTGCTTCTGTGGTCAATATATTGCTCATGGAGTTGCAGGATCCAGGCTCAGTGACACTAGCTCTCCAAGCAATAGGTGTATCTTAAACTTCCATTTAGCCTACCAAGTAACCTTTCTCCGTCTTCAACTGCCTTCCCTAATGATGTTGGCTGGGAATTCCAAGGTCTTTGGTTTCCACGGGAAGAAGGAATGGAGCGTGGATCTGTGTCTCTTGTTTACTAGGTAATCAGGAAAAATTAGCCCTAAGCTCCACGTACAAACAATCCCGTCTCTTTGATCCCCTGCCATCTCTAAGCTTTCATTGATAAGATCCCTAAGGGATTGAGCACAGTGCTTAGAACACACCAGATATTCAATAAATATTTTGTTGAATAAAAATAATAGAGACGCACAAAGAGGAAGCAGACAGATGATACCTTGAGAAGTTCAAGACTGGAGCTAAGTTTTATTTGCACAACAGTCATGAAAGCTAATATTTACTGAGGGCTTACCATGGGCCAGGCTCTCTGCTTCCTCCTCTATGCCTGACAGCAATGTTCAGAGCACTTTATAGACGAAAATGCTGAGACCTCTGGGAAATAATACTCCTTCGGTTACCAAACGAGCAGATGGCAGCTCTGGGGTTCACGGCAGGCTTCGCCAGTCTGTGGCATAGAGTCAGGGCAGCCCCTAGCACACCCATTCACAGGGGAAACATGGGCTGGTCAGGCATTCTCGCGGGAAGGAAGGAGACCCGGGAGGAGGAAGGAGGAGCAGAGTCAAGGCCAGTTCTCAGTTATTCCAAGCATTTCTGTTGTTACCTTTGCCCTTTCGAAGGTAACCCTTAGACCAGTGGGTCCTGGGGAGTTAGACATACTAGCTAAGGTGCAGGATATTCTGAAGAGACCTTAGGTAAGTGTAAGGCTTTGCGGCAGGCAGATGTCGGATGGAAGCACAGTGGTGGCAGAGGGGAGACATAAAGAAAAGCCGTGAGGGGCACCTGAGTGGCTCATTCGGTTAAGCTTCTGACTTGAGTTTCGGTTCAGGTCATGGTTTCAGGGCCGTGAGATCAAGGCCCAGGTGGGGCTCCACACTCAGCAGGGAGCCTGCTTCCTTCCTTCTCCCTCTGCCCCTCCCACTCATGAGCTCTCTCTCTCTCAAGTAAATAAATGAATCTTAAAAAGAGAAGAAAAGGAGAGGAGAGGAGAGAAGGCAGGGGAGGGGAGGGGAAGGGAGGAGACAAGAGAAAAGGAAAGAAGAAAAGCTGAGAGCCGGTGAACAGGGATCTGCTTACCTCAAAGTCTACCAAGGCCTACTTTCACTTGAGACCAAACTTCTGTGGCTGGAAATAACATTTCCATGAAGTGGGTGGGGAGGTCAAGAAGCAAAGTCTACACAGAAAGCCCTCCCAGACACCTTCCAGCGAGCCAGGCTGGATTTGATGAGAGGGCTTCTCGCTTGGCCTGCGCCCCCCAGGGACCGCGGTGCCAACCAACCAGCTATGAATATGCAGGGACCGACATGGCGGAGTGAAAGCATGGAAGCCCTGAAAGCCAGAGGCTGGAGGAAAATCAAACACGCTTCGTTCCCATAAGCCCTCGGATTACAGGACCATACGGAAGCCACAGGCGCACACACACTGTTCTCCCCAGTCGCATCTGGGAGAAGGACTCATTAGCTCCCACCTGTGTTGTGACAGGTTACCATTTTCAGTTCTCCCTGTCTTAGTCTGTTTGGGCTGCTATAACAAAATACACAGACCTGGGTGGCTTGGAAACAACAGGAAATTAGTTCTCACAGCTCTGGACGCGGAAGCCTGAGGTGAGGACGCCAGCAGGGCCCCGTGAGGGCTCCCTTCCGGGTGCCAGGGTCTTCACCGCAGCTCACATGGAGGAAGGGGCCAGGGAGCTGTGTGGGGTCTCTTTTATGAGTGCCAACCTCATTCATGAGGAATCCATCCTCGAGAGCTTAGCACCTCCAGAAGGCCCTACCTCCTAATGTTATCCCATCAGGCATCAGGATTTCAACATATGAATTGGGGGGGGGGGCACACAAACATTCAGACCATAGCATCCTCTCTCTGCTCTCTTCTACTGATCCATCCACCTCTCCATCCATAGGCTGTGGATCCATCCACAGCCTATGACATGGAATCCAAACTTAAATATTTGTCAAATGGTTTGCTTGTTCGTCGACACACCAGCACGCAAGAGCAGCCACCTAAGTGATGGATCCACCTTCAACTTGTCCCGTGACCTTGAACACACCACAGAATCCCCCTGAATTTGTTTCTTCACCCATAAAATAGAAGCATTAGAAATGAGTGCTTTCTATATGCCACGGGGCTACAGAAAGTTTTTTACAAATGTTGTTTCATCTCTCAATCTCATGAGACAAGTATGTATCATTACCTTCATTTTCCCAAAAATATTCAGGGTACCTATTCCACAGAGTTAATGCTCTAAATAAATTATACAACATGAGAAAAATACTGTGTCGACTACAAGGCACTAAAGTAATGTTAGCTATCAATTTGTTCTCAGTTTAAACAAATCTCATGATTTGTATAGTGGATGTTCCTACTGGTGCTTTCCAAGAGTTGCAGGATCCAGGCTCAGTGACACTAGCTCACTGAGGGGGAGGGGAGGAAAGACAATTTATATCCAAACCAGACATCATCTCCTATAAAGTACCAGTTTTTTTAAACAAGAAATTTTTGATAAAGAAACAAAAACAAAACAATAACAAGCTCAGAAAAACCTAATTGCAAGCACTAGCCAGAAACTAGGGGACACACTGGAGTTCTGAAGTCACTTAGGGGAACATGGAGTTGCTGTCACTTCTATGGCTGAGGGTAGATCCAGGGCCAACCATGCCAAGGTCTATCTTCATGAAATCTGGCTTCAGCGTGCTCTCCACCTACCCTGGTAAGACAGTCCTCATTGGCTCCTTGGGATTCCCCAGTCAGAACTTTTCTCAACCCTCTGTCATTTGACATAACGTATAATCCCATTTTGCATCCCTAGTAGCTCCCCCTAGAAGACAAGTCATGTGGCTAAACCAATCCGGTTGAAGTGTTGATGAGTGCTAAGGAGTTACTGTGTTACCCCCCAAAGTGGGAACCTGACAGTGCGACAGGCCAGCGAATGAAGAATTTTAGGCAGGACTACTTGTCATGAATCATCCTAACATAAGCTGTAACATTCACCCAAACTTGTAAAGCATGTTTTGGATGAAGTAGGACTTTCATATAGAGTCGATGGCAGATGATCCAAAAATCTCATGCAAAAAATAGGATAAAGATTATTATTTTGGGGGTGCCTGGGTGGCCCGTTGGTTAAGTGTCTGACTCTGGACTTTGGCTCAGGTCATGATCGGGGTCCTGAGATGAAGCCCTGCATCAGGCTCTGTACTGGACATGGAGCCTGCTTGGGATTCTCTCTCTCCCTCTTCCTCTGCTCCTCCCTGACCACTCATGCTCTCTCTCTTTTAAAAAAATAAAAAAGTTTTTTTTTTTTTTCAAATAAGGAAAGCAAGTCTTAGAGAGGCTAAGTGACTGATTTCATCCTTCCTGCCCTCCCTTAATACACCTCTTCCTTCCTTCTGAATTGTAACAGAAACGTTCCTCCCTACAATTCCCCATTCATCCTAGCACTGTCCTCAAAAGCTGTCACTGAATATCATCAACCAAAAGCCTCAAAAACATATCAGGTACCTAAAAGCCCTACGTAAATTGCAAAACTCTGTGCAAATGAGCTATCTAGCTTCACAGAGCGCATACCTCACCATCAGTTTTTCGTTTCTGTTTTTTTAAACAAAAATGACAAAGGTTTTATTGTTAGTTGGGGGTTGTTCTCCTTCACCAAACATGGCAGCTCTGAGAATTCCTGCATCTGTGCTCCATTCTGTTCCAGTCAAAAGTAACCAGAAGACTCCACCCATCAACCATTTCTGCAATTTAGGAATCAGCTAAAATTGCAAAACAAATCATTGTTCGTAAGAATTGTTCCTCTGTCTGGTAGCTGAGGTGGGTGTGACATGGGCACAGCAGTGAATAATGGAAGTCAAAGCCATCCTCAGAGTGGGGCAAATCTTCCCATGACACTGTGTCCAGAGCAGTGTTTACTGAAAAGCTCTTGTAATTCCAAGAGAAAGAACAGAGCGAATCTGGAAAGAGCTCCATGCATTATTGAAATTATTTTTAAAATGATCCCTGTCCCTCCCCAATTTACCTACACCCCTTGTATCCTCAATCAGGGAGCCCTGCTGACAGTAGCAGATGGAGGGTCTCATTCGGTACCAGGACCCAGCAGGGCTGTGAAGTTGAAGGGAAATTGCGCCAGCCGATGCGAGGAAATAAGCCAGCCTAAGGAGAAGAGAGGAATTCCCACAGCGGCTGTGGGTCTGGGACAGAGGCATTCAGTCTGGGTTCAAACACAAAAGGGGACTTCTGTCAAAAAAGGGAAACTTCCCAAGGAAGCCTAAGTGTTTCTGTGCAAGCATTTAGGGACCCAAGATGGAGAACAGGACACCGGGGCTCTTAATGAACTAAAATTTCCTTTTGCAGACGAATTAGAACGAACTGTTAATTTGATGTCAGATAGGAAATATTTGGGCATTGTGGAAGAAGGAAAAGAAGAAAGGGTCAGAGAAGTTCAGGGTCCCCAGTGTTTG
Source organism: Procyon lotor (assembly GCA_028646535.1). Taxonomy (NCBI): domain Eukaryota; kingdom Metazoa; phylum Chordata; class Mammalia; order Carnivora; family Procyonidae; genus Procyon; species Procyon lotor. Next base: position 148,067,930 of record CM053606.1, read on the forward strand.
ACTGGGGAATTAAACACACCTCAAGGGCTTTTGGAACAAAAAGATTAATGCTGAGTTCCACGCTCTCCTGACATTTACCTCAGCTACTGGGTATTAAATATTTACAAATCATCTGGGCTTGGATAGCACTTCTTAATTCTTCTTCAAATTTTCCGTCTTCCTCACAGAGAGGGGAGCGTTGTTATTACTCCTGTTATTGGCGAGGAAATGGGGGGAGGGGGTCATAAACACCAAGTGACTTATTCAAAATGGCAGTTAATGGAAGAGTTGGGGCTGGTGTGAAGGAAATGATGCAGTCAGGCATGAACCCATATTCCCAGAGGAACCAATCCAGACCCAGGAGAAACGAGCTAATGGGCCTAAAAGAAATCCAACAGGAAAGCAATTGCCTGCCTCTTTTCTATAAAGAAAAAAATTTCTATAATCTGTGTTTGCCATAGGCAAGATATTGGATTCCTCCCCCCCCCTTTTTTTTTTGATTCTTTAATTTTAGTGACATGAGAAGAGCTGTAAGAGAAGGGGAATGATGTACCATTTATAAATATGGCGGAAGCCCACAGCAAACACTGCCCTGATCATGCGTTCTACGGGATGAGCCATGAAACTGTCATGCCAGGAATGTGGCACATGCTATCTTCTCTATTTTACACAATAAAGCATCCAAGCTCATCCAAGTTCTCGATCCCCTCCGCCTCTTTCTTCTATGGAATGATCCCTCAAGAAGGCATCAGCCATGTCCTTTACTGGATTTTGTCGTCAAAAGATAATAATAACTAATAGTTATAGAGCATTTCTATGTACCAGACACATTATCAGCACATTAAATCTATTGACTCCATCTTCACAGCAACATGATGAGGAAGTTACAATTATTACTTCACTGCACAGATGTGGAAATGGAGGCCCCGCACCATTTTCACTCACGCCAGCTCTCCCATTAGCTTTGCCATTTTGAATGAGTCTCTTGGCATTTATGACCCTCTCCCCCACTTCCTCACCAATAAAACAGAGGAGTAATAGCAACACTCCCCTCTCTGCGAGGAGGGCAAAAATTTACGAAGAATTAGGAAGCACTATCCAAGCCCAGGTGATTTGTAAGACTGATTCCTCCCAGCTAGTCGGTGGCAGGGCAAGGACTTTGATCCACAGTTCAAGCTCTTAATCACTTGGGCCCAGTAATATTCTATCAGCCTTCTGCCCACACCCTTAGGTCAGGCCGTGAGTTTGCACACGAGGACATATCTTCTTGGTGTTCAGTGCACCCACATCCACTTCTCACAGCTCTTTTCCTTGTAGATGAGGCATTATCTTTGATGATGATGCTCCAGCGCCATGTCCAAGTCTCCCAAGTCTTGATGGCAACTGTTCAGTGATTTTATTCCTTTGAATTAAAAATCTCTAGGCAACTTTGATTCACATCCTCTACACTGGTACTCAGATATACATGGTTGAAATCATAACCATATAATATGGTATTTTACCCCCTCCTGCTTTTTAAAAATATGAATCTGGGCATCTTCCCCATTTTTACTTTTCTATATGAAAGGGTCTACAAGCCAAAGCCCATGGGCCAATCTGGCTCTTGGCTTGGATTTGTATGGCCTGCTTGCTGAGAATAGTTGTTGTTTTTTTTTTTTTTAATGTTTCTAAAGTTATAAAATAGAATAGAAGAAAGAAGAGAAGAAGGAGGGGAAGAGAGAAAAGAAGAAAAAAAGGGGAGGAAGAAGGATGAATGTGTATTAAAGAGTGTATGAGACCTACAAAGCCTGCAATATTTACTCTTTGGCCCTGTATAGAAGAAAACTGCTGATCTCATATTTTATTTTATTTTTTAAAGATTTTATTTATTTATTTGACAGAGAGAGAGAGATCACAAGTAGGCAGAGAGGCAGGCAGAGAGAGAGAGAGAGAAACAGGCTCCCCGCCGAGCAGAGAGCCCGATGTGGGGCTCGATCCCAGGACCCTGAGATCATGACCTGAGCTGAAGGCAGAGGCTTTAATCCACTGAGCCACCCAGGCTCCCCTGATCTCATATTTTATATTATTTCTAGAGTTTGCCAGAGAAATGGATTTCCCTTTTTCTCTAGGCATTTTGTTCTGTCCATTGCCATAATCAAATATCCTCTTTATCTGATGAGCCCCTATATGAGGACATCAATCAAAAAGAGATCACAGGTCTGACGGTGTCACTATTTAGTGGTGTGCTGGAGCTGACTTGCAAAATGGATCATGTGCACATCTTCCCAAGTCAGCATTCGATGTCTTTTTCTTGGTACCTGGCATCAGCCACGGTGGGAGTATTTACGCTTTGGGAATTGGCAAACACTGCCACATTTTACCTAACTGTATGGGAGAAAAACACATCATAGTAACTCCTCATTCTCCAAAACTATCCTAGGGTCAGGATTAAAGTTGGGTATGTGTAGGAGATACATACAAAGACTGCCTTTTACTTAAAAAAAGAAAAAGAATGTTGAGAAAGTAAGAGTTTAAGTCAAGAGTCACAAACCCAAATATCCATGGGGGAGTGGGAGGTGGGTAGAATATACGAATGAATGGGCTGGATAAACAATAATAGGAAATGACAAGTCTGTGCAAACAAGAGGGCAAAATCAAATTCAAATTTTTAAAAACGAAAGGAAAAAGAAGAAAAGCAAGCCCTTTGCCACGCGAGCAAAACACTGCCTGACAATTTACGGCCAATGGCTTCAGGAAAACATTTTGAGATAGAAACTGTGCCTTTAAAAACATTTTCCAGGGGGCGCCTGGGTGGCTCAGTCTCAGTTCAGGTTATGATCTCAGGGTCCTGGGATTGAGCCCCACATGGGGCTCCCTGCTCAGCAGGGAACCTGCTTCCCCCTCTCCTCCCTGCTTGTGCTGTCTCTTGCTATCTGTTTCTCTCAAAGAAATAAATAAAATCTTAAAAAAGAAAAAAGCAATAAAAAGGATTTTTATGAGCTATAAGGAAAAGTGTACCGATGCATGAGTTACTGGAAGAGGTAAAAGGCTCACCTGTCCTAGAGGATGTTTCTCAACTGAAAGTATCACATTCGTTGGCGGCCATTGATTTTCCTACGGAAGGCGGGGGGATTCATTTACGAGAAAGCCCCTAAGTATCCTGCTCCAGCTGTAGGAGCTTCCACTTACAGTGAGGGTAGAAGTTCTCCCTCTTTTGGACATTTGTGAACTCTTTCAAGCCATATGGGTGGCCTTTCATTAGGCTGTTCCATTCATGAGCTTTAAATGATCACAGGTAGACTGGAATCATGAATTTGCCTTCCTCTTTCTGGAAACTATTAGACTGATAGGTTTTGGGTTTTGTTTTTGATGGGGAACCGCACACAAACATCACAGAAGGCTCCAAATCCAGCACGAATGTCTCAAAATGAAGCCAGGGTTCTTCCATGGCTCTTGCAAAAGAGAGGGAGGAAGACAGATCAACTCAAGTCTTGCAGGGAGTGTGGGGACAAGAAAAACCAATAGTGACCCCAGCGATCAGACCTACACCAAGTCTCAAAGATTTTATTTATTCATTTGACAGAGAAAGAGAGAGAGTGTGTGAGAGTACAAGCAGAAGGAGCAGTAAAGGGAGAAGCAGGCTCCACGGTGAGCAGGGAGCCTGATGTGGGACTCGATCCCAGAACCCTGGGATCATGACCTGAGCCGAAGGCAGACAAGCTTAACTGACTGAGCCACTCAGGCGTCCCTCAATTCAGATTTTAATAATGATTGGGAGGAGAGAAAGTATAAAGATTTCCAAGTGTACAAAAATAAGGCATTCCAAAGAAATATAAAGTGAGGTGGACGTAAACTACAGGAAGCTCTCTTGGGGCCCCGTAGAGGGTCACTGGAGGGTCTGCCTCTTCCTTGAAGGTGAATGCAAAATAGTGCATTTAGGGAAAGAGGACACCTACAGAAGAAGGATGCTGATCCACTCTTGTGGTCAGAGAGAAACACGGAGAAAGCAAGGACACTGTATCCTAAAGACAGCATCTAAGGTCGGTAAAAAATTCTGCATCGTAAATAGTCTGTTTTGTTCTTTCTGCCCCCCATTGACATTATACCTATTCTGTGTTACAATCGGAAAATACCATAACTAAAGTGGTTTAAAATGAACGAACTAAAAAGCCTTTTGTCTGTCTGCTTTTACAATCGCTGTGGACTGAATATTTGTGTCCCCCTAAAATGGAGCCTCTGCAAAGTGCTCCTTCTTCATCAGTGAGATTAGTGCTCTAATAAAAGGGGCCCAAGATACAGAATCATTAAAACTGCTATATAGTACACCTGGAATTAACAGTAACCTGAAATTACTATATAGTACATATACTATATAGTACTATACTATACTACATATACTATATAGGACTATATAGTAACCTGAAATTACTATATAGTAAATCACTAAATAGTACACCTGAAATTAACAGTAACCTGTTATTTTCAGTAACCTGAAAATAACACTGTATGTTAACTATACTGGAATGAAAATTTCTTAGGATTAACAAAATAAAACATAAAAAATAAAATTTAAAAAGGCCCAGAAAAGCTCCTTTGTCCCTTTTCCCGTGTGAGGACACAGTGAAAACACGGCTGTGTGTGAAACAGGATGTGGGCTCTCACCAGACATTAGAATGTGCCAGCATTTTGATCTCAGATTCCCCAGCTACTGTATGAAGTAAGCATTTATTGTTTATAAGCCACCTAGTTTATAGGTTTTTATTACAGCAGCCTGAACAGACCGAGAGAACAATCCATGGTTCCTGAGCAGGATACTGGAGTCCTTAAGGGGTAGGCATAACCAAGGACAGAATCCCTGTGCTGAACAAGAGTGAAAGCTCACTGCATGCCAACAGTGGGGGCTGGCATTTGGTTCTCAAATTCAAGGCAAAAGATCTGAAGGATGAGAAATTTCTCAGTGTTCTCTCTGTGGCCTTGTGTGTGCAAATTTCTAACGTAATTCTTGTGTACATTCAAGTCCTTAGAACAACAGAACTCCTAAAGGAAAAGTCAAAAATTTCTATAAGCCGGTATCTGGACAATAGAGCCGTTCTTCCTTTAGGATAACTATCAAAACTTGAGCTGTTTGGTGAAGACAGGTATAGTCTAAAGTGCTCTTACTTGGCTGCTGGGTTTCTGGTCATTCCATTAACATAACCCAAAGTACAAATTAACAGACTTGCTTTTCTCTTATGTACGTTAAGGAATGCGTGGAGTTGGCAACTTGGCTGGGCACCTGTGGGTTCCTGGACAGTGACTTGCACTATGGAAGCAGAAATTCTACTTTCTGGATCTTTCCATTTAGTTGCACCACAAGGAAACTCTGATTTGTAGGAACACAGTATGTGAGGGCAATCCCAATGAAGCTTCATCTTCAAAGGACACAGATCTTAAAACGACACTGAGCCTCTGACTGTGTTTCATTATCAGAGTCTGGAAATTGCAAATAACGCAGAGGTAATTACAGAAGCACATTTGACACCCTTTCCTTGGCTTCTTGATCGATGTTCCTGCTCCCTGGCCAGCATCACTCTAGTTAATGGATGGCTATAAATGCAAGCAGAGTGACCAGACCATATTAACGGAACTCTGGGTGAAAGGTCACACACGGTTCTGTGTTCATGGGGCTGAGCATCAGCGAAGGAAGTCAAACATCGAATGGAGTCCGATTTACAGCGAAGATACAAGGAGTGATTCCCCATCTCCTGATAAACCGAGACCCTCTTGTAATCTCTGAATGCATCATTAAAGGAACAGCAAGTAGTTTAGGGACTGAGGCACACTGAGAGGGGCAGGACCTCCTGGGTTTTGTGGGTGTCATCATTACTATGTTGGGAGGTGCTCCCGAAATAGCCGAAATCTTCTCCTTAACTTGTATGTCTCAGACTAGAGCACGGAACACAGGGCCCTATGGCACTGTTATACTAAGGCGCCCAATGAAAGAAACATCGGCTTTTTTTTTTTTGGATCAGGAAATCCGTCCCACAAAAAGCTAATGTGCTAGGGAAATTCATGTCTTTGCCTC
>CM053606.1:148074451-148096470 GCA_028646535.1 Procyon lotor
TATATATATATACATATATATATAGGCCCTATTTTTGTATAAAAAATATATAAGCATATTGGGGCACCTGGGTGGCTCAGTGGGTTAAAGCCTCTGCCTTCGGCTCAGGTCATGATCCCAGGGTCCTGGGATCAAGCCCTGCATCGGGCTCTCTGCTCAGCAAGGAGCCTGCTTCCCCCCCTCTCTGCCTACTTGTGATCTATCTTTCTCTCTCTCTCTCTCTCTCTCTGTCAAATAAATAAATAAATAAATAAATCTTTTAAATAAATAAATAATAAATTCCCCCTTTGTACTTATACAAACAAAATAATCTAGGACATCATACCAATTTTGAAAACATAGTTGTCACTGGGTGGAGAGAGAAAAAAATGATTATTTTTTCCTTTTTCTTCTCTCTATTTTTTCCCCCACAAGAAATACATTTCACAGATTACCAGGCATTTTCTGTTGAATGAGATGCTAAAGGGATCCGTCTGCCAGAGTTTTAACTATTCGATGCTTGCGAAAGAATGTCCGTTGGCTTCGCTAAGTCACCCAAACCTTGCACTCCCCTTTCTCCCGGGCAACTGTGTGTTCTCTTAGGTAAGTCACCCTCTGAGTCTATTCAAACCAGCTCTGTTGTGGCAACAGCTGACATCCTGTCCTACTCTCCTGAACGTGAAGACTCCTGCAATTCTCTGTATTTAGAGCAGGGAGTTGTTTGGGAGTGGGTTTTTCTTCCCCCTCCTTTTTTAACTTGCTCTAAAAATATATGCGCAAAAATAAAGATGACGGAATACAAAAAAAACTCGGTCCCCATCCTTCCGTGGCCTGGGAACTGTGGTCTGGAAATTAAGCACAAAGGATTTGCTTTCTGAAGCATCTGGCACATGCGGGGAGCGTGAGGCCTAGAGAGGAAGGGGGTGGTGAAGTGATTTGCTATCTGGGAAAAGCCAAATTTCTGCACCAGGAGGCCACAGGACCACTGTGGAACTAACTGCCCAGAGAAGGGGAGGCATGCGAAGTTTCTTGAATTTGCTCTGTCACTTTGAGGCAGAGAATTCCACAGAAAACTAAAACACGAGAATTTCTTCTAGGGGGTCATGTGGTTACTACATCCGTGCCCAGCTATAGACTAGAATGGCGCCGATGACGTATGTTGGTGTCACTGTGTAGGGCAGTGTTGGGGTTTCAGTGAGCCTGGTGTGGTGACAACAGTCCGGGTGGGGAGCCACGCCGGCACTTAGGTCCCCGGCCATGTCACTTCACAGCCGCAGGACGCTGGGTGAGGCATTTGCATCTATCTCCCTGGGCCTCAGTTTCGTCTCCTGAAAATAATAGACATAATATTCCCACCCTTGTACTGATTTTGTAATTGTCAGTAATTATAGGAAATCACTAAAGGTTAGCTAATTTACTAATAAAATAAATATAAGTGATAAAAATATGATTATTTCTAACACCAGTTATAATATAATCTTCTAGCTTGCCTGGTTTTTTTAAACTCTGAATCAAGGGAATGTCTGAAAAAAATTCAGACGACAGCCTTCCAGGAATTAGTCAAGGAGGTCTGGGTCAAAGCCTATTTCTAGCTCGTTCTTTCAGTGACCTGTTTCCCCCAACTTTATAAATTAACTGCTAGGGCAAACCTTCAACAGCCCCATAGTTGAGGGAGGAAGTAAAAGAGAAAGGATAAGCATTCTCTTTCTTTCATGCAGGGTTGCAGAATCTAGCTGCAATGAAGGCTAAGTCTTAAATTATTCCTTTCGTCATATGCTATTAGATGACCAGACTGCTAACCGAAACGCCAAATCTTTTTTTTTTAAGACTACTTAAATTTATTGATCTTTCCATGTCAAGAGTTGGATCAATATACTCTACATAACCCACTACAGTCCCTCTATGTATCTACCCAGTCCATTTCATTCTACGTCTCTGGTGGAATCTTGTGGTTGTCTGTGTGCTGTGAAGAGGCCCTCTCTTGTGGTTGACGGCTGAGTGTTTTGGTTATTCTGAAAGTCTTATGAAAATATGTTGATAAAGGTTTGCAAAGAAGAAAACGGAAACAGACCTAGGGGAAGTTAGGCACCGAGTATCTTTCTTGTCTTTATATTTCACTGAAAGCAGCAGCTGCAACACTCGTGTTGGCTTCAAAAGCGGGGAAAGGTCTGCGCCGGCCTTGGGATGCCTGTCTGCTGAGTGCCTACTTGTGAACTCCCCTAACTCCTCATTTGTCCAGGTTCTGTCTCCTCCTTGGATGAACACACTGTCCATGTCTGTGTATCAAAGCCATTAAATGGTTCTTTCCAAGTTTTAAAAGTTTTCACTTCATAAATCTTTAGCCAACACAGGATGTGAACAGAAACTTCCACTTCTAGGGGTGCCTGGGTGGCTCAGTTGTTAAGTGTCTGCCTTTGGCTCAGGTCATGATCCCAGGATCCTGGAATTGAGCCCCATATCGGGCTCCCTGCTCAAGGGAAAGCCTGCTCCTCCTTCTCCCTCTCCCCCTGCTTGTATTCCATCTCTTGTGGTGTGTCTCTCTATCAAAGAAAAGAAAAGAAAAGAAAAGAAAAGAAAAGAAAAGAAAAGAAAAGAAAAGAAAAGAAAAGAAAAGAAAAGAAAAGAAAAGAAGAAAAAGAAACTTCCACATATGATGATTTTCATTATTAATAAGTATTAAGAAATCTCATGTGAACTTTTCAAGGCCAGTCTTCTCTACTAGAGACAAATTATCCCATTACTTAGAGTAATAATCCTCCCTCCCTCCCTCTCTTCTTCTTTCCACCCATCTATCCATCCATCCAACTATCCTACCTTCTTTCCATCCATCCATCCATCCATCCATCCATCCATCCATCCATCCATCCTTTTCTGCCTCTTTCATTCACGTATTCATCAAAATGCACCCTACAAAGTCACACACAGACTCCTCTATCCCTAGCTCTTAAAACAAAACCAGGCACATAAGGAGCCTCATTATATACTGTTTGAATGAAGAAATAAATAAGGCCCCTTTGCTCATATAGCCACAGTGCCATGACTCCTCAGTAATAACATGGCAGTAAGCATTACTATACCACAGTATTACTACCATGCAAAGCATTGGTTTTGATAATTATTTTGTAACTGAACTTCACAGTGACAATGCCACTGACCCGTGCTTGGGGGTCGGGGCAGGTGATGCAATGGGCAGGCCGGATACAACTTACCCTGTTCCCTCCGAGCTAACGGTTGAAAGATGGTGAGAGCCAGGGAGCGGATAATTACACAAGCAGTCAAATTGTTACATGTTCCCGGGTGGAGATGCATAAGGATGTTTTGAGAACATACAGAGAGAGATCTAATCTTGTGAAGAAAATAGTAGAGAATGGGGACAGATCAGGGCAAGGTACCCTGAGTTAGTGACAATTAAGCTGGAAGCAAAAGGGTGGGCAAAAGCTTGTCAAAAGGAAATTAAGATCTCAGCAGGGATGCAGCAAGTAGGCAGCCCCTGAGGTGAGAAGCAGCACATCCGGGAACGCAGAGAGCCTCGGAAGGAAAGCAGTCAACAGGACTCAACCGAGATGAAGATGGCGAGGAGCAGAAATAGAGGCGTATTTAGAAGGTGGAACTGGCAGGGCTCGATAAATAAATTCATGAAGGAGCAGAGACAGAAGAATCCAGTGACGCCTCAGGATTCTGGCCTTAGTAACGAAGTGGCTTTACCTTGAACTCGCTTTTAGGAGTTTAGTTCACTGTATTAGTGTCTTTGGCGAGAGGGGGTTGCAGAGGGAGAGAGACACTGCAAATGTGTACCAATTCCCCCCCACCCCCCAGGTCTGACCTTTCTTTTCTCTCTCCAGTCCCTTCCCCAACACTCTACTTCAGGCAAAAGCTCGCAGCTCCCAAGCGTTTGCTCGCCCTTCCTTTCCGAACCCCCTCTGTTTGGAGAAGTCCATCCACCATCTTCCACCTAATTAACATTTCAGCTTTTAACAACATTCAACAGTCACTTCCTCTCTGACACTTCTCAAAATAGGACTGACACCTTCCTTTTTCATTCCCTCCTGTACCTCAGAGCAGCAAACTTTCAGCTTCAATGCTAGACCGGCCAGGAGGCATATTTGCAAAAGAGGGTCACTTGTGCATAAATGAACGCGGCTGTGTTGTGCACTGGGTGGGGGTGGGGAAGCTGTGGCTACTCACAGATTGCCCGTCTAAAAGGCTACTCAGCTTTAACTAGTCATTACAGTGGGAATTTGGGCTAATGTTAGCAGATTTGAGCTCTTCCAAAGCAGCTCAAAAACAGAGGGTGTGTGTGTGTGAGTGTGAGCATGTGTAAGCATGCATGTGGGGGGGCTATATTTGTGCAATCTTTCAATTTTTCAATATTGACTTAAAAGAACATTTACTTTTTAAACCCTGAGTAGGCCATTATACATACACCAGTTTGTAACCTCCGCTCTTTAGATTTCATCTTCATTTTGCTTCCTCTGTTCCTCTCTACAAATCCTCTTTATCATGTTTCATGGGTCTTCACATAAGCTTCCTGAAGGCAAGCAGTGTGGAATATTCAGTCACAACTGTGGAATATTCATTTCCTAAGGAGACGATCCTACAGCAGCGTCCCAAGCCTCCATATGCCCAGGGCTGGACACACATTGTCTGGCTCATCACAGGAGCTGAGCAAATATTGTGAATTAATATTCAAAGCTCTCAAAAAGTTAATCAGTCCATAGAGATCCAAGTGCCCACATCGAGAGATGACTTGTTGGGCTCTCAACTGCCCCGACCGGCTCGCCTGAAATTCGTTATTTATTTGTTGATTCTGGTTTCTCTTGGTGTCACTTTCTGCAGGTAAGTGCAGAAAGCCCAAAGGGCTTAACATTCCTTGACCGAAATCAAATCCATCTTTTCACGTTCCCTCTCTCCTAAATCATGGTCCTCAGATGCTGGTCACTGGGCTCTGACTTTTGAGAATGTTGCCTATACAGTTTGTAAAGTGCTCTCTGACCCTTAGAAGAAAGATGCTGCAGACGAGGGAACTGATTATAAAATAATTGAATACACCGGGGTGTATCTGGCCTTCTGTTTAAATGGAATTGACTTGCAAAGGGTCGCGAATGCTCATTTGTTCAGAGAGGAAGGATGCTGAGAGATAAGGATGAGAAGCAGAAGGGACATTTCCATCTGTCACGAGGTGTCAGGTGGGAAACGAAGGGCTGGCTTCTATTTTACAAGCAGAACCAGCTTGATGCATAAGCAAAGGCAGCTGGGACTGAAGAATGTGGGAAGGCGTCCGGTGAATTTAAAAGAACCTTGCCCCCCTCCCTTCACCCATCCCTCCGACCCAATACACTCAATACAATTCAAACATTGCAAACACACAGAATCAGCCAGCTCCTTCAACGTTGTTTTCTGAGGAGAGGAATCATAATCTAAGGCTAAGGGATAACATCTAATGACAATTAGATGCCATGGTGGCCCACCGCAGCTTCAGGGAACAAAAGAGGGAGGGACAGAGTCACGGAATGGAGATGTTCTGCTGGAGGGGACAGAGAAGTGAAAGAGTGTGTAAGCAAAAGAACCTGAAGTTATCTCAGGCTAGGGAAGCTAGGGAACAACGGGGAGCAAAGGTGAAAAGATAAACGAATTTTCATGAAATCTGATAGACTACAAATACACTGCCTGCGTGAACAGGACACCTAGAAAAACTATGCGAGGATATTATGTCTAACAAAAGCATTTCAGACATGACCCATTGGCAGAGGAGGTAATTTGGGACAGGAGGGTTGGATGAAGCCCCTCAAGTGACTCCTTATACGTGTTTATTTCCACTTCTTTTTTATTCAATCTTTTCAGATAGCCATACAAAGTACGTCTTAAAAGCTAGGATTTGCATGCAAGAGGTCTGTCCCCACGACTGTGACTCTACCACAGAGATGACACGCATCCGGCTCATGATCACAGCTTATTCCCTTGTATGCCAACAGGATATTTTATTACAGATAAAAACAAGTTCTCACACCAGCGGTCCCATCAGTTCTTAGTTAGATCACCCTGAGCTACTGACTTAAATGCTGTAAGCTTCCATTCCTTTTTCTGGAACACAGGGATACTAAGAGTATGAGGATTAAAGGGAATGTCAGGTAAGGGTTGAGTACGGTGAGTGCACACAATGGGCGCCCGAGAAATGTCAGCCACTGGGATCTGGTAGCTTTGCCCACCCATTTGCATGTGTTCATCTTGTTCTAGCTGAAAGCAGTTAACTACGAACGGTGCAACTCAGCATGCCGCTCACCATGCCCCTTAAAATGTTTTTGGGAATGCTGGCATTATAGCCTGTTGTTGGTGACAAGCTCCTTTTCTCTTGTCTATAAAACCTCCCCAAAACACTGTCTCACGTATTTGTCTCATTAAAAACAACATGCAAAGTAAGAAAAAAAAAAAAAAGAACATCAAATTTAAAGAGATAATGAACAAAAGCCAAGCCTAGGAGAAGGGCAGGTTTACTTGGTTCATTAGACAAAAAGGTAATGAAAAATCCAATTTGATCTCAGGCCAGGCCACCTGGTTAAGCTAAAGCTCCCAGAAACACTGGGGTTAGCAATAAGCAAACAAACACATATGTATATATATAAGTAAGTTTCAGTAAATATTAAATATATAATTGATATCATATATGCATATAATTTTATATATTTTTAAATATATGATTTTAAATGGTTTTAAATATTAAAAATAAATAAATAAATTAATTAATAATAATTAAAAATAATTTTAAATGCTCACATGTTGATTTATATATCATGTATGTTTATATGTTTATATAAATGATATATATATATTAAATGATGTATATATATCATATATATCATTTAAAAATCGCATCTCTGAGGAGCGCCTGAGTGGCTCAGTGGGTTAAAGCCTCTGCCTTCGGCTCAGGTCATGATCTCGGGGTCCTGGGATCGAGCCCCGCATTAGACTCTTTGCTCAGCAGGGAGCCTCCTTCCCCCTCTCTCTCTGTCTGCTTGTGATCTCTCTCTCTGTCAAATAAATAAATAAAAATCTTTGAAAAAAGTCGCATCTCTGAGATGGAAGGAAGAAGTAACAAGTGATTGAGCTGGAATTCAGACACAGGTTGATCTAACTCCAAGACCTATGCTCTTAATTACCTCTGTGGCTCGTTGTACTTCAGAGATGCTGTCAGATCCCGAAATTGGGAGGTATTCTGGACTAGATGCCCTTCCACGTCCCAATCTTCCAAATCGTTAAGATTCTAGAATCTAATTCTAGAGCTTAGATAAGCTCTAATTCTAGAGCTTATCTAAAATAGTCATTCTCTTCCCTCTCCCTAACCCCAATAGCATCTTCCATTTTCTTACTTTGCTTTGATTTTCAACACAATAAGTAACACACCTGGCATCAAGTATCTATTTGTGTTCTGTTTCTCTCACTGGAATATAAATGCCATGAGGTCAGGAACTTGAGGTTATTCATATCTGCATCTCTAGTACTGGAACAGAACAAGCATAATAGGACAGAACAAACATGAATGCATTCAGTGCATGGCTGGATACGGATGGACAGAGACATAAGGTGCATGGATTTATTTTGTAGCAGGACACCCACTTGGATAACGATGCGGGAAAACTTCAGGGGGGCTTGTATTCAAAAGGCAGGGTCTGGGAACCTTATCTGAATGGGTAGAAGGCGAGTATAAGGAGGTAAAGGGAGTTAAAGTTGGAGAAGTAGGCTAGAGCCAACATACGGAGAGCCTCAAATGCCAAGATACTCGGCAAAAGCAATAACATGAAAACCATCTTTCTTCTGTTGAATTGAACAAGCTGAATGGGCACTTGCAGCCCAGGCAGGAGCCACCTACACCACCTATAGTTTAGGGTCTATAGTAGCTGACCTAGATGGCAATTATATTCTGTCTAATTCCCTAGTTTGGGGTAATGGGGCTTTAATTTGCCTCAAGACAATTAGCTCAGGATCTGAGATAGAGAAGAAGAGAAAATTAACAGCTACATTCCCCATGGCACCAAGATGAACATCTAAGGCCTCTGGGAAACAGAAATTTAAGTACAAAGGTCCAATTTTTGCCTGCCTATGGAGTCAGATCACATCTTCAAAGTTATCTTTCCTAGGCTAGGAGGAATCCCATCTTTTTCTCCATGGCGCGGGATGGAATATAAGGTCTCTAACTACATACTACGAGTCCCTTTCCTATGAGATGTCAGAATTGACAGTAACCAGGGTCAGCTTACTGGTGCTTGCTCATATACTTGGCTCTGGGCTGGGGGCAAGGTGGTAGATATTAATTCATCTGCAATCCTATAACAACATTGCAAAATGCTAATTTTCAATTTCTCAAGGTCACACTTTTACTCAGTGGGGAAGATGGAATCCAGACAGATCTATCGGGTTCCCAAACCTGTTTTCTAGTGAAAGGACTGCATTTCTACATGATACTGGGTAATAGGTCCTCAGCTGCCAGGCCAGTGAACAGTGATTAAGGGGAACTCTGGGGACGGAAGCAGGGTTAGGTACAATGGCAAGATGACTGAGGAGGCTCAAGAAAAAGAGTAAACAGGAAGGAGTCCACGAGGGTCCTGCTGGAGCTGAAAGGAAGACTGAACAGGAATTCCAAGACAGGACACCTGGGCCAGGAGATTGCCCTAACAGGCCAAGTGGCCGGATGTGGCAGCCATATTCAAGTATTGGAAAGGTCACACTGAATAAAGAACTCATTCATTTTGTGTTTCAAGAAAAGGCAAAATTAGGAAGTACAGCATTCATGAAAGCATTCCCAATCACCCAAGATGTTTCTAATGTCCACTTCTAGTTTCCCTGGCCTAGCACTCTTCCCTTCGTCTGTGAAAAACTTTCCTGTATGCCACCCATAACCTGGGGGTGTCCTTCCTTCCTGGCCACTAGAGGGAAGTGACGTTAGCCAGATCTCTCCCCCACACACGGAACAAGGGAAACAGAAAGAACAAATACCAAACTCTATGGTGAAGCAGGATGCATACATGAGCTTGGGAAGTTACTTGGGTGGTTGAGTGTTCCGCTAAGTGGAGAAAGCCAGTCTGACAGAATGAAGAAGAGCAGAGAAAATCCCAGAGTGAAAGAGGAAAGGAGGATTGCAGGGGGGGCAGGCAGAGGGATGGTTAGACTGAAATTGACTGATGTGTAGTAGTCAAACCTAGATTCTACTCACCCCTGCAACCTACCCTTCCCACGTTTTGTCAAGAGAGCTAAAAAAAATGTTGATTTTTTTTTCAAACCAGTTTGAGTTGGATTCTGTCCCTTGCAACCACAAGAACCCTAACACAGTCATTAGCAAACCCCAATGCTCACGGGTTGAGGTGAGGGCACGAGCACCCCACCTCTGTACATAATTAAGGAAGAAGATAAGACCCAATTTTCATTAAGGTGACCTTTGCGTGCTGATTTGGAGGTCCTCTTACGTCTAAATTCAAGGAGAGCTGCAAGATAGTCAAGATAGTCTTCATTTGTGCCTCTGTCCCTTCTGCATGGGTCACTGGCTTCATTATCTCCAGCCCCATTAACATCAGATAGCACCTGGCAATGGTCTGCATACAAGACCTCCTGGGGAGATTTCACAATCACTCTGATTTAAAAAAAAAAAAAAGACAGAAGAGAATTTACCTTTGTTTTCATGCCAAACCATGGTCTGGTGTGCCACCAGGGTTTCAGTCTGAGGACACGGCCAGAAAGACTCAAAGCTACTATTGATCATGAACCTTAATGCTGTGGTCTCCAAAGGGGGCTCAAGAGGCTAATGTGGCCACCTCACTTGCCTTGGGAAAATTGTCTTTAGCGAATAAGGCAACTGAGATTGTGTATCTGCTTGCTGCCTGCAACCATCTTATTCTTTTAAGCCCACACAGACCCTCCTCCTCAGCCTCAACTCACTTGAGAGGAGGATGTGTTTCTGATGTCTTACAGCTGTTGGACATAACAATAAGGGCTGAAGGAGCTTACAGCGGGTTGTGGCCAAGAGTTCTAAGGTTCCTGTTCCCTGTGGAGATCACAACTGGCCCACCCTGTGCTAGAGTGTCTACCCGAGCTCAATGGTCTGAGGCTGAGCTTCTCCTACATGGAATCCAAGGCAGGCTTCAGAGGACAGAGTGAGTGGAAACACTACCGACAGAGTTAAGACCAACCTAAAAATACTCACGCATGTCTACCTGTTTATAAATGCGTAGGAGATTCTCTCCGGTCATTGGTGATTACTTCTTGAGATTAGATTGCTGGTTCACTTTGAATCCTCTTTTCACAAATGAGCCCACTTCCTCCCCCAAGTGGGAGTTACTTCTTGGTAACTTTAAGAATTAAAAATCACACTGAACGTAGTTGTGCATATCCGGAAGTGGCACTGCAACATTGAGGGGCCCACAGCCAACACTGGGCACCATCACTGCTGATAATCACTGCTCTGTCAGAAACTGCAACGGTGACCTTCTCCTGAGAAGACGCAGCCCTCAGCCCGTCGTCCGGCACTTCCCATTCTATCACATAGGCCGGGCTCCACGGCCTCTTGTCTGAGACTAACTCCAATGTCTTTCGTTCTGAACCAGACCACTAAAGGCTTCTTTGGTCCGCCCTCCAGTATACCCCGCCAGCCTGTAAGCTCCTGGGCACAGGCTTATGTCTTCACTCATCTCTGAATGTAACAATCCTCTCCAGCACTTGCGAGGTGGCTCGGTAACCATTCATTTTCAACTCAAGCGCAGCCCCAAAGAATCTGAACTTACCTGGGACTTGTGACCAGAGTAGGCTAACCTAGGGCTCGGCAAATTGTTCCTGGAAAGGGGCAGATGGTAAATATTTTACGCTTTGCTGTCACAACTACTCAGTTCTGCCACAGACGATACATAAATGAACAAGAGCGCCTATGTCTCAGTTGAATTTTATTTCTGGATACTGAAATGTGAATTTGATGTAATTGAAATTCGAATTGAAATTTATCAAACTGAATTTGATATGATTTTTACATGTCACAAAATGTATTCTTTCCTTTTTTTCAGCCATTTAATGATACAGAAACCATTCTTGGTACAGGCTGTACAAAGAAAGGATGGTGAATTTAAGATTCTGATTTGACATGGAAAGAGCTCAGAAGTCATCACTCCCATCCTCATGGCAAGAAAAAAGCTGAAAAACCAAAAATCAACAACTCTTCTCGAGTCCCTTAGAGAACTGAGATCGTAGAGCAAATCAACACCCTCAAACCTGGAGAGATGGGCAGATACAGAGAATCACATCTTACCTGGAACAGAGACTCTGCTGCAGCCAGCACTGGGTAAGAACATTTAATAGGTAACTGGCTAACTATCCTTTAATTATTAATTAATGGGTTCTGAGAGATTTAAAAACTCCTGAAGCCAAGCCTTGAGGGGCTCGGACAATTGCCTAGGTTTTATCTCAAGGAACCCCATCAAGTTTCTCACTGTAACTGGTAGAAATTCTCCTCATGCTTCCAGCAGAGGGAAGGAAAAGACTCCATTTTGAAATACACCCAGACTGTTCTGTTCTCCTTAGCAAGACCTGCCCTTGATGGAAACTATTTTACCAGAGCCTAAACCACCAACTGGGGTTTTATCAGAGCCTAACCGACGTGAGAGAAAGGAAATACCCAACTTGAGCCCCTTTTGGCTTCCTGTCTCGCCCATGGTGTGAAAAAAACCTGTGAGAAGCACTTGTGAAGAATTTTATGTACAGTCAAATTTATTAATCTTTTTTCACTCTCTGCATGAAAAAAAAAAAAAGACCATAAACAAAACCAAAAGACAAATGGGAGACGTATTTGCAACTGAAAGGAGGCTAATTTCCTGAAACTATAAAGAATGCCTACAAAAGGTAATCAACACAACAGGAAAAATGGGCAAAATATCTAAACAGGAAAAGAAATTAAAAGGCTCTTGAATCTGCAGTGACAAAAAACTCACTGAGGACTGAGCCCTAATCACGAGATAACAGACTGCTTCCCTGGCCCCAAGTCTTACCATCAATAGGGTTCCTATGTAATAACAGGCGATAACTGAAAAGAAATGCAAGGCTCCGATCCTACTTACAAAGCAGTCTCCAGGGAAGCCCAAGACGACAGGAAAGACAAAAATAAGGACGTGGGAGGAAAGTTAGGTTCTGACACTGATCGCTACTATGGCAATCAGTAACCACAGCCTAGCTCCCAGGCAGATAAACAAAAAAACAGGTGGTAGACCAGAATTGGCCCACAGACCATAGTTATCCCACCCCTATGCTATAGTCTAGGAAAAGCCAGGCATTCCATGCCACTCTGTAGAGTAGCAAATACTACAGGGCTCAGGCCCACAAGCAAAATCTGGCCTAGCCCATGCCCATTAGGGAGAATGAACAGGGGCCTACAGACTTACCCAAACACAGTCCTGCTATTTTAAGTCATTTTTTTTCTTATTTTTTACGGCACATAAAATTTTAAAGGGAAAAGAGAAATCTTTGAACACGTTCCATTACCTAGAGATATCGTATATTTTTAACTTGAAGAGATCTCTGCTAAGACCTTCTCCATATAGATGGTGGTGATCATAAGGTAGAGGCACCTGGAACTGGCTTTTCAAAATCATCCCTTCGCAGATGTTTTCCACACTGCTGTGCCATCTTTATACTTATAATTTTGAATAGGTAGAGGACATTGCGTGGAGCAACCAGAGACTTCTACTGGAAGGGTTTCTTTTTATCAAAAGCATAACTCAGACTGGGACACAGGATTCACATAAAGACTGGATTCCAGCAATGGTCTGACCGTGACCGCCCCCCCCCCCCATTCATATGTTGAGATCCCAATGGCCCAGGTGATGGTCGCAGGAGAGGGGACTTTGGGAGGTGCTTAGGTCATGAGGGGGCCTTAAAAGGAGACCCCAGAAGGAACACTTGCCCCTCCTTCTGCTACGTGAGGATCCAATGAGAAGTCTGCAACCCAGAAGAGGGCCCTCATCTGACCCTGATCTTAGAGTTCCAACCTCCAGAGCTGTAAGAAATAAACTTCTCTTATTTATAAGATACCTAGTCTGTGGTATTTTGTTATAGTAGCTGGAATGGACTAAGACACATGACCTTCAACTCCCGGACTCCTGGTCCTCAGTAAAAATAAAACCACTGGAAAAGAACCCAAACAATTCTTTCCAAAAATATCTCAGATACCTCTTCGAGAACAACCTGTTTTTCTCAACTTCTCACAAGTCTCTTCCAGCTTCGGTGGGATAATACCCACGTTTAGAAGCCACCGCTACCATGATCCCAGAGAACTGAATCTCATTACTCATTATGTCCTGGCTGGACCTTCAGGGCTGAGTATTGGGAATTTCAAGAGTCACATAAAAGAGCACCGATGGCACCAGCTGGCAGGGAACGTGAGCCATGCCAGCGTTTTTACAAATGTCCTCCCTGTCCTTACGGCTCTTTTCACTGACAAAGACCCTGCTGTGTTCAACCCACTGCAGGTCCAGCAAATTGCACTGAACTAGGGCAGCGGTTCTGCAAAGCAGGCAAAACGTTGACCAGGATAAGACCGGCCAGGAAACCCATCTCCTTTATCCCCTAATCAGGATGAAAAGAGGGACGGGGTTCATGAAAGGCTGTGCATTAGGGTCTGATCCCTGTGCTGTCATCTCGTGTTACCTGCATGAAAGGAGGGGATTGTTTGGGGGTTTGGCGGATGGTGTGATTTTCCAATATAGTTGCTAGTCATCCGTGGGCTCGCTGCCAACGTAAGTTCCTCTGCCATATGCGCCAGTTCCTTCTCCAGTTTAGACTGGACTGTACAGTGATTTGGGCCTTACTGATCTAATAATGGATTTCATTAACATTTTGTCCCTACCTCTGTACACCCTAAGGCTGTGGTCTTTGGGGAGGGGTTCCTTGTTTAATCTTCTTTGTTCATGCCCCAGAATCCAATACATTGTTGGGGTTTTTTGTTTGTTGTTTGTTCATTTTTAAAGATTTTATTTATTTATTTGAGAGAGAGAGAGAGAGAGAGAGAGAGAGCGCATGAGTAGGGGGAGGGGCAGAGGGAGAAGCAGACTCCCATTGAGCAGGGAGCCCCAACGTGGGGCTCAATCCCAGGAAGGCAGCTGCTTAACCAACTGAGCCACCCAGGCCCCCTCCAGTACATTGTTTAGTACGCAATGGGTACTCAATAAATGCTTAATGAAAGAAAAAACAAAAACAAAAAAACTAGGCAATGGGATTTTTGCCTAAATAGGATAAAAAGAGCTATAAAAATAGCTAATACGTATTGAGCATTTAACCTTTCAAGAGTACCTGACAACAATCCCTTCTGGTAAGTAGGATTAACACCCCAATTTTCAGATGAGGCTACTGAGACTCAGAGGGACAGAGCAAGACACAGAGCTGGGAGTGAAGATCAGTCTGTTAGCACGACACTGAATGATTTCAGAAACTTCTACCTCCAGCATGTACATGATTCCCATGAAACTTCTTTTTTTTTTTTTAATTTTTATTAACATATAATGTATTTTTTGCCCCAGGGTACATGTCTGTGAATCGTCAGGCTTACACATTTCACAGCACTTAACAGCACATACCCTCCCCAATGTCCACAATCCAGCCACCCTATCCCTACCCACCCACACCCCCTACCCCCGCCCCTGGCCACCCTTAGTTCGATGAAACTTCTTTTGATATTTAGACATGAGGAGTCCTATACCTCTCATTCCTATATGCACTTATTTCCCAAGAATTGCTTGGTAATGATGCCCATTGTAAAATGCAAAGCTCTTTATGAAAAATCAGACAGAGGACTACAGAAATAAGAAATGCAGGCTTCCTGGAATACTCAGAAAACTGGTTCACTTACTCCACCATCAAGAAAATTTCAATGAAAGAAGCCGATTCTATTGTTGGGCTCTGTAATTGTTAAAATGTTCTTTCTTCCTGGAGGAGCTGAACTCTGCCTCCCTGTAACTCACAGTTACGCGGGCCTTTGTCCTAATGGAACTGACTTACTCCCTCTTTTCCACAACAAACCTGGTGGCCATCTGGAGCTCCTTGCCTGGTGTCCCTACGTTTATTTTCATTATTTTTAAAAAGGTTTTATTTATTTGAGCTAGAGAGAAAGTCAGAGACAGAGAGAGCAAGGGGAGGGGCAGAGGGAGAGGGACAAGCAGACTCCCCACTAAGCAGGTAGCCTTACCCGGGGCTGGATCCCAGGATCCTGAGATCGTGACCCGAGTCCAAAGCAGACAATCGACTGAGCCACCCAGGGGGCCCCCCTACCTACATTTATTTTAGATATCAAATGGCATGGTACTAATAAAGAATACAACTTATTTTTAGTACATAAAATTTACAGGGCATTTTAAAATAACGTCCCTTTAACAAAATAAAACAAATCACAGATGGATCAAGATACAAACTTAAGTAAAGGAACCATACAAATTATTAGGAGAAAAATGACCTTTTAAAATTACCTTAAGCTGAGGTAGCCCTTTGAACATATGACACAAAAACAGAATGCCATTTAAAAAGACATTAGTAAACTTGACTGTATAAAAATTTTTACATTACTGAATGAAAAAAAAAAAATACCACTAAACAAAGTCCAAAAACAAAAGGGAAACTTATTTGCAAGTAATGAGAGGCTAATTTCCATAAACTATAAAAAAATACCTACAAGAGTTAATCAGCCTAACAACAAAAACAAAAAGAAAAAAAATGGGCAAAGAATATAAACAGGAAAAGATATTTAAGGCTCTTAAATCTAGGGGTGCCTGGGCGGCTCAGTGGGTTAAAGCCTCTGCCTTCGGCTCAGGTCATGATCTCAGGGTCCTGTGATCGAACCCCACATCGGGCTCTCTGCTCAGCAGGGAGCCTGCTTCCCCCCCCCCCCTGCCTACTTGTGATCTCTCTCTGTGTGTCAAATAAATAAATAAATAAAATCTTTAAAAAAAAAGAAAAGGCTCTTAAATCTACATGATACTCAAACTCACTCTAAGTAAGTGAGATGCAAATCAAACCTACCACGCTATTTCTTTTTAACTGATCAGACCAGCAAGATCAAAAAGTTTGATAAAACAGTGTAATGGGCTTATATAAAAATGGGAAGATGTCACTCCTCCTCTCTCCCTCCCTCCCTTTCTCCCTTCCTTCCCTCCCTCCTTCCCGTCCTTCCTTCTTTCCTCTTTCAAAAGGTAAAGGACCTGGTGGGGAAGAAAGGCTGACTACTGTGGGCTAGTATTTTACCTACTTTCCCTTACTTAATCCTCACAACAATGAGGTTACTTCTATTTTTGTAGCTGATGAAAATGAGGTTCAGAAAAGATAAATAATTGGCTCAAGCTGATAAACAGCAGAGCAGTAATTCAAATCCAGGTATGACTGATTACAAAGCCCAACCTCTTACCACTCATTTATCTCTGTATTCCTAACAGTTTTTGCTCCATATATTTTATAGCGATGCTCTTTGGCACATAAAGTTTTGAATCTATTATATCTTCGCCATTGATTGTGCCATTTATCAATGTGAAACCACTGTATATAATACTTTTTGATTCAATGATATTTTTCTCATTGTTATCCACTTACTTTTTTTTATCATTAAATCATTTCACACATATTTGAGTACCAACCATATACCAACTATCCAAGGGCAATACCAAAGTGAATAAAGTCTGTCTTCAAGGTAATTGAAGAAGATATTAACTGATAAAACACTGTACAATGCAATCATGGACTAGACAAATATTATTCAATTGGCAATG
This sequence comes from Procyon lotor, assembly GCA_028646535.1. Lineage (NCBI taxonomy): Eukaryota > Metazoa > Chordata > Mammalia > Carnivora > Procyonidae > Procyon > Procyon lotor. Next base: position 148,091,203 of record CM053606.1, read on the forward strand.
AATGCAAATTTCTGCCTTTTTAATCCACTTTGCAATATTTTATGTTTTAAGAGAAAAATGCAAACCTATGTATTTACCATAATGCATACACTTTGGGGTTTATTATTGTTAGTGTTCTTTTGTTTCCTGGCTTTTTCTTTTCCGATATTTTTTTCCTGTATAACCTATATTTTTTATCCTAAATCCACTTAAACAAGCATCTTATTTTCAATTATAAGAATGGTTATCACAGAGATTATTTCACAAACAAAAAAGTCTTATTTATTATCTAATCAAAACAAATAAAAAGAAAGTGTTAGGGCGTGTTTTACAGATTACCAGAAGTGTACTCTCCTTCATTGTCCCACTTTAATGAATTTATTTGGGTTCCCAAACCTAGCCATTACCTTGTGGGTGTGCGCTCGTGTGTGTGTGTGTGTGTGTGTGTGCGCGCGCGCGTGCACGCGTGTGCACGCGCACACGTGTGCTTAATTCTCTTTTAAAAACCTTTTTTGTCCTTTGTATCTAGCTTGTTTCCATAGTTACAGCAATTATTAGCATCAGTTCTTAGGCTGACCATTAGTATTTTTATTCGCCTGACCTTAAAGTTCAAACACAGCGGAATGAGGATCCTCTGGGGATCCCTGCAGTGGGTGGGAAGCTGGAATAAACACCTTCTAAAATCCCTTCCCGCCCCAATGTACTTCATAGCTGTACACAACGTATATGAAGTGTTCAGATGCACCCCTGGCTTATCTAGCTCAACAATACAAAGAGCTTCTTGTTTCAATGTAGCACCTGGTTTGCTTATATGCTCTTTAGACCTTGAAAATGCTAATGCTCACAAACAAAAAAGCACTAGTAGGTTCTAGCGGTGGAGTTGTTAATGGGCTCTAGAGCTAGACTACTTTGGTTCAGACCAGGGCTCTGACAATTACTACTGTGTGACCTTGGGCATATCACATAGCATCTCTGTGCCTCAGTGAAATGTGGATCATAGCTCCTTGGAGGGTCGTTCTGGGCCTTCGGTAGGATAAAACAGAGTCCTTCCAAGATGCCTCACTAAAAGTCTTGTCTAGTCCTTGGCAGTTAGCAGGCTCTGTGGCTTCTCGAGCACACGGGCCTGATTCTTAACACTCGTAACTGCAGTTTACTTTTCTGTCCTTTCTGACACTAACCTGTCTCACTCCTGGAAGCCTGGCAATGAGGACTTGAGGAAGGAAAGGAGAAATGCTACCTCTCTCTCCCCCGCCAAGAGTCCTGCTGCAATCCCTCAAAGGGAAGGGGCTCACGGCCCAACCCAGCCCAGCAGCAGGATCTTGCTGGGGCCTTGGATCATTTCACGGCAGCCACATTCAGTGCGTTTGCTGAGCTTCCCAAGCACCAATCATTCTGATGATCTAAGTGCTCTGCCGGAAAGACAGGCAGCGGTTCCTGTGTGTGAAACTTACCACAGAAAAGAGCAGCAAAGCCAGCAATGGCTCAGCTGGGACCGAGGCTAGCCCACTGGCACATGCTCGCTGGGGGAGACGCAGTCCTCACGATGCTCAAGTGCGAGTGGAACAGCACCAATCGCGAGGCCCCCAGTCATGTGCTGGTACCCTAGAGCCGGGAGTGGCCGATGCAGGGCAGCCTGCAGCCTTCCTTGACTGTCCTGTTGGGAGGGGGGGGATGACTTCTTTTCTGCCTTCACGTGCCCGGACTTTGGGACTGCTTGCCTTTACTCAGTACATGGCTGAAATGACCCATTGTGCCAGTTTCTGGGTCTGGACCGAAGAGACTGGCAGGCACCCCCTCCCATCCCTTGGAGTGCTCACTCTGGGGGATCCCAGCAGCCGCATCAGGCGTCTGTCCGCCTGAGCCCACCACACTGTGAGCTCAACAAATAATACAACAAATAACCAACACACATAAAAATGCCTACCAAATGTTCCCGATGGTCCTGACATGTGATGTTATTAGTATTGTGTGATACTCATACCAAATTTGCTGTTGGGCACATTGTTGGGCCTAGAACATCAACAGTCCTGTACCCCCCCGCCCAGTGCTCCCTCTCCTCCAAGTGGCTGTTCTCGCTCATCTGTGAGCGGTTGCAGACACTGCAATAATCATTCTTGGAAGCACTCTCCTATCAGTCCCACGTGGCCAGGTGGTTTCTCTTCCCAGCAAACACTGATTCTCACAGAGGGACAGACACAAAGAGACATGAAAAACAAGCACCGTTCATTCTGCCAAAAGGCAGGTCAATGTAGATCTTTTCCTCAAACTTTCCTCACCGCATTCCCTATACCCATCTCCGCCTTCATGATATGAGCCATGCCTAATAACAGGGCATTCTTCGCCTGAGGTCAAGTGCTTACCGAAAAACATTAGACCTTAAAACAATTTAGCCTTCAATATTAAACAGGAGCATATAAATCTTGCATGCAAGATGTTCCTCTTATGATATGGACTCTGAACAATGGCATCATTTAGTCTGAATGGACCATGCTTATTTTTCTCAAGCAGCATATTTCTGGTATCAATCTTTACCTCTGTTTTCATTTGGCTGGGGAATGGGAAAGCCAGCAGAGGTATGGGGGCATCGTGGTTCTGGAATTCCAGCAGGAAGAGGCACGGTACACAGTCTCTCTCTGGACCATCCTGTCAATGGTCGGTCTGAATGGAAGGCTGAAAGACATTATCCTGCAGGGAGGTTGGGCAGATCTGACAGCGACAGTGACACGGGATTTGTGGCTGAAAGAGAATGGAGCCTGTAGCCCGATATCCCCAGGAAAGGAAACTGCTCTGTCCCAGAGGGAGGTGAACAAGGTTTTGGGAAAAGAGAAAGGTCCAGAGACCCAGTCCAAAATTAGAATCTCAGAATCCAGAGAATGAGATAAAAGAAGATCAGAATTTATAGAATTTAAAATTTATGGAGACCCTGGGTGGCATTCTCTTTTAGTCTCTATTGTTTCCGTTATCTGAAGAGGAGAGAAGAAATTGTTCTTCAGGCAAAAGCACCTGAAAAATTTGTTTCCGTACAATTATAAAGAAAAGGATTTAGGGGAAAACGTGTAAGTAATTTCTGTTCCATTGGATCACAAGTGATTAAATTTCTTTGCTAAGAAATGAATACAACTAAGATTATGTTAAATGCTTCCATGTTTTTTTCTAGTAGTCAATCAGTTTGGACTGGGGAGGACTTTTATTGTTTTCGGCCTTCTTTCCAGTCAAGACTCATTTTCAGCTCAAGGGTCTGACTTGAAAACAATGAAAAAACACGCTTAAAACAAAATAAAACTGTGCCCTCTTTTCTTTGAAACTTAACCCCAAGTACAGAGCTTTTAATCAAGTTCTCTAAGCATCTTTATGACAGAATTTTATTTTGTTTAATCTTACCTGCTAACAGAGGTCTTCCAAAATATGCTACTCTCAGGAATTCTGCCAGGTAACAATGTTACAGTTCTTGTTTTATCTCTTTCCTCTATTTGTGCTGTCAAGAACTCTGTACACTGCATAGATACGAGGTTAGGGACACACTTTTTTTAAATACGTATTATAACAAAGGAGGAAGATAAATATCTCCCTGCATCCAATACCATTAGGGCCAACTAAACTGAAATGAGAAGGGTGGGGAACACCCAAATTGGTGTGCACCTGCCACAGAAAGGACAGAGGAGAGAACAGGCCTTCAGCTGATGGACTCTGGGGTCCAGAACAAGAATGGAAGTGCTCTGGCATTCATTCAAGTCCAGGGGGGTCCCTGGAGGGAATGGGGAGAGAAGAAAAGAAGGGGACGGGGGGAAAAGATGCTGCCATAGAGGCAGCCTGACAAGTAACACCTTTCATTAAAAGCAGCCACACGTGTGCCATGGTTGGTGGTACCACATCACTCATAGCCCAAGGAAGAAGGCAGTCCTCACCGCTTACAAGTCTACAATCCCACAGAAGACACACATGCAAAATAATAACGCTTTCTTTAAAAACTAACAAAATAAAAGGAATTATGATCTAAAGGAGCGATCTGAATGGACTTGGGGAAATATGGGGGAAAGCTTCTTGGAGGAACCTCTGTTGAAAGAGTGTTGAAAGAGTCTTAAAGGGTGATTAGCACGGGTATGAGAAGGCACTGGTGGTCTACCAGAAGGCTAGATTGTGTTGTTAGCCACAGGACAGAACTCAAACTTCAGATGAGGTGCTCCTGGCTTTATCTACTTGAAGAAACAGCTTCTGAATGCTTATTCCATGTTTCTTGGTAGTAGTTGAGGATACAAGCATAAGTAAGATACAGTCTGGTCCCCTCAGGAATCCTCAAGTTAAGAGCGAAAGAACCACCTAATGAAATTATCATGATCCAGTAAGGCAAACGTAGGAAAAAATGATTACATCCAACAACCACTATGTGATTACCGCCTGCCAAACATGGTAACTTTACACTGATCCCATTTAATATTTCCAAACACCCTAAAAGTAGAGACTGTGACTATCCAGATGAAAGGAGAGTCATTTGCTCAAGCAAATGCAATTGTTCAAGGTCACTGATAGCAATAAGGGGTGGGGGGGAGGGCTGGGCTGTAAAGCCACATGTTCTGAATTCGAGGCCATATTCTCTTAACCACTATGCTATATCTCTGTACAGTTTGCTGGGAGGAAGGAAACAAATAATTTTTGGACACAGTGCTATTTTGTTTATTCCTACCCATGGCATGCTGACACCAGCACGCTGTCTGAGTTATGGATGAGACAACTGAGATTCAGGGTGACAGAGGTCCTCAAGCTCTGTTTGGTCTACCTCCAAAGCCCACGGTCTTTCTAGTAAACCACAGTCTGGGGGAAAAGATAAAGTCACCATCTGCCTAGGGGAGGTCTTGGAAGATTTGATAAAAGCGAAGAGAGTTGAGGTGAATCTTGGAGGAGCAGGATGCGACCGGTTCTAAGAGAATATTCCAGGTGGTGTGACTGATGGGAACAAAGACACAGGAATTTATGAGCATGCATCACGAGAGCATAGGCAGACATTCAGGGTGGCTGCAGAGGGGTTTACAACATGGTGGCCTCGGTCAGCTGCGCCCGGGTGTGCAGGACCATTGGGCTAGCCCACACTTAAGGGTATGGACATGATTCTCGGAGACTGGGGGATCCTCAGACCTTTTTAAGGAGGAGAAAGGCACAATCAGATTCGCATTTTAGACAGATCTCCCTGGCAGCCATGTGGGGTATAGAGTGGCTAGGATGCCGTAATTGGATTTGCAGACATTTAGGTGGTTAAATTGACAGAACACGGTGCGTGAGAGAAAGGAGTATAGG
>CM053606.1:148104833-148133446 GCA_028646535.1 Procyon lotor
GGGGGGGAGGGGGCTCCATCCCATGATCCTGAGATCATGACCTGAGCTGAAGGCAGATGCTTAACCAACTGAGCCACCCAAGCACCCCTCAAAGAACTTTTATAATTGTGACTAACTTACAGTGTCTTTCTCAATAATAAAAACATGCTTCAGTTTATTTTTTATATAGGTCAAGCATGATAAAAAAAAAAAAAACCCAAAAACCTTTTTAAGATGTAGAAAGAAAAAATCCTGCAACTGGGTTTTATTTGTGACAATAATAGGGTAAGATCCAGGAAATGAAATCTTCTTCCCATGTGTTTCCTTTTCCCTTCGTGAATCAAACTGGAAGAATGAGCAAACAGGTGGTAGATTCAGTATGAAGAAGGGCAACTTCACCACCAATTAGCAAGAAGCTGGAGAGACTTCAAGAAGTGCCTTAGACCACACATTGTCTCAAAACCGGATACAGCTCACTGACTTCCAATGGAATGCTGGAAATTTTGGACAAGAGGATCTTGCTCTGTCTAAACTTCTCTCCCCACAGCTCTCAGACCCCACCAGCCCAAGTTAATTCACAGTGGAAGAAATTTCTCAGGCCTCCCCATAGAAAGCTCCAAGGGTAAACCCCTTCTTTCAAAGCAACTGTAGGTCCTCTGTAAAGCCGTACGTTAAAGAAAGCTATTGGTTGGTTCATCCATTCAATTAGTATTTACTAAGTGCAACACTGAGTTCCACATAATCCTCTAAGCACTGGGAATACAGCTTCGAACAGGGGAGACAGACAAGAAACCAATAAACAACATACAGTACAGCATGTGTGTGTGTGTGTGTGTGTGTGTGTGTATACACACATGCTGTATACACACACACAAACACAAAGGAGTATATAAACATATGTACTTTGAGGTGCTAGAAAGAAAGCAGGATAAAATATAAAGGGGTGGTTGTTAATAACAACTAGTTGTTATTAACAGTTAGTTTTGTAGCTACAACATCAAGATACCAATTCTTCAATTCTTAGAAGATAACTACTTCAGGTCATGTTGGTAATATTAGTTTTTATTAGTAGTTCAGTCCATGCTGATTCTGGATTTATGGCCATTTTATTCCCTGCCCCTAACCTCCATTTCTTAGGGGCCAATTCCAACTCTGGTCCTTCCAAAAGTGGGGATGGGGCACAGTCTTTGGAGAAGGAACCACACCGTCGTTCTGCACTCTTGTCTTCTGAGAAGGGCTTGAGAAAGGCCACAGCCGTGCCTTCTGGGCAGCTACTTGGTTTACTTTCACCTTTACAAGACCATTTTCAATGATCCGCCCGCCAATCAGTGTCTCTCTGCTGACTCACGGTTTTATCACCGGTTGGCTGCTAGGCCACGATTTTGGAAGCCATGTAAATAAAGTGGCCAGCTCAAGCATGTAGAAACATAGGATGCCCAGTTAAATTGGACCTGCAGATAAGCAATAAATGTTTCTGAGCCGAGGTATGTCCCATGCAATATTGGGGACATATTTATACTTAGAAAAATGCTTTGTATCCAGTAACTGTGTTTCATCCAGGAGCCCAGGATGTGAAGACTTTGGGAACTAGATTAGTGATTTTAGGAGCATGGATCTCAAGTTCCGACTCCCACAAAAAATAGAGAAATTGCTCCAAAGTAACAGGACTATGGCGAGGCTAACATGTGTGAGAGCAAAATTCAGCAGTGCCGTATGTCTGTCTCACAACCTGAAACCGCCTTTGCCAAGGCTTAGCCCTTTCAGCACTGACTCACACACCTAGAGAAATCTCTCTGAACACTTAGTAAAGACAGATGGCCTCATTAGACATTTGACAAAGAGAAAAAATGGTGCTAGATCTCAATTACTCTTTGCTCACTCCCTAAACTCCCTGCCAAATTTTTATGAACTGTATTCCAAAGCCTCCCATGGGAGGTGTAATTTTTTTCTTTTCCCTCCCTAGGGCTGCTTTAACAAAGTGCCACCAACTGGGCGGTCTGCAGCACAGAAGCAATCTCTTCCCGCTCTGAAGTCAAAGTGTTGGCAGGGCTGGTTCCTTCTGTGACGACGAGTCTGTTCCAGGCCGCCTCCAACTTCTGATGCTTTCCTGGCAATCTTTAGAGTTTCTTGGCGTTAGATGCATCACCCCAGTCTCTGTCTTCAGGTTCCTATGGTATCATGTGTGTGTGGTGTCTGTGTCCAAGCTTCCCCTCTTTCTAAGGACGGAAGTCATACAGGCCTGGGGGCTCACCCTGCCCCAGTGTGATCTCACACTGACCAATCATAGAGCCACTGACCCTATTTCCAGATGCCACATTCTGAGGTCCTAGGGGGATGCCCTTCAGTGTAAGAATTTGGAGGGGACAAAGGCAACCTGTAATGGGGGTAAGTCTGTAAAAGTGTCAGAAAGACTGGAGAGGGAAGCGAAAAGCCAACACAACACACCTGTACATGGAAAAGGACAGACAGGGTGTGGGAAGTGGGAGGCTCCCAGGAGGCTCCCTGCCTCAGGAGTCTGTCCATTCCATGCCGGTGGGAAGGGGCTGGTTAGCGGACAGAGGAAAGCTGCTCCACATGGCCAGGATACTGTCTTCACACAGCCTGGAAGTAGGCAGTGGTAGACAAGAACGACTTCTTCCAGGTCCGGTTCAGGCCCTTCCCGGGCTCAGCAGAATCATTCCCCACCGGCCCCCACTTTCAGGATCCCTCCCTCGTCTACAGATAGCACTGTCTATTACACGCCCCTGGCAAAACTGTTCTGGGTGTTTCCTTCCGGACATTCTGTCTCTACAACTATATCAGGGAACCTTCCGATTGTCCCAAAGTGTATTTTAAATGCATGTTTTACATTAGATGCACACAAAGAGACAAATATGAACACATCTAAAAAAATAAACTAGCTGAGAATGGAATTTTACAAATCAGTGTCTGAGATTTCTTCTTTAAAAAGTTTCTTCTTGGGGCGCCTGGGTGGCTCAGTGGGTTAAAGCCTCTGCTTTCGGCTCAGGTCATGATCTCAAGGTCCTGGGATGGAGCCCCACATCGGGCTCGCTGCTCAGCAGGGAGCCTGCTTCCTCCTCTCTCTCTGCCTGCCTCTCTGCCTGCTTGTGATCTCTCTTTCTCTCTGTGTCAAATAAATAAATAAAATCATTAAAAAAAAAGGTTTCTTCTTTCAGATCATTCTTCCAGACTTCATGGACCTTTTCAAAGAACACACAACTTAAGTGAGTTCTTGGAGCAGTTATAAAATTATATTGATTATTTTTCCCTGATAGATATAGATTGATACGCATATCATACCAGGAACACACGGTCTCCTGTCACTTCACTATTATTGAGGCAAATTGGTAGGAGTACATTTTCTGGCAAAATGAGAAATAATGATTCTGTAACATGAGTTATAACTCAAAATAAAATGTACCCACGTAAAAAAATTTTAAGTTTTTAAAATATTTGAACACTAGTAAATCCATTGCAAAATTCTATTTTCCAAGTTTTAAGGGGAAGGATCACCTTTGTTAACTTAGGCCATCCTTCAACGAGGGACTGAAATAATAAAGGCCTGTGGCCTGATGACACTCCTGAGCACTTGTGAACCCAATACCGTGTATGTTATTTTATGGTCAGTAAGTCTCACCAACCAAAGCTCTTTGTTTCTTGCTTTTCCCCAAATCCTGCCACATTAGGGCCATGGCTAATGACCAACATCATTGCCACTGGGTCAATTCTCTTCAGTTCTCTGAAGTTCTCAGATGGAAAAGACCTGATCCTTTCTCTTAGAATCACACAGTCTAGTGGGAAAAGACAAATAGACAGATAGCTTAAAGACAGCCAACACATTTTCAACTCTTTGTGCTAGATACTGTACTGAGTTCTGTATTCACTCTTCTAATTCCCACATCAGTCCTATAAAGAAAGTAGTATTGTCATCCCCCTGTGATCCAGAGAAAACTGAGGTCCAGGCAGGTAAGGCTATTGCCAAGGTCACACACCTAGTTGGTCCACTTTGCTCACGCCCAGTCCTTATCTAAAAACATCAATAGGACTGAGGTCAAGAAACACCAAACTCCCCCTTTCGGCTCAATTAATCTAACTTGTGCATAATCGACTTACAGGAACTATAATCAACCAACAGGAACGGCAAGACTCTCTACTAACCACACATTTAAAGAAACTAAAAACCAAGCACAGGTAGCCAAAGTTCTGCTTTGCGCAGCTTTCCGAGAGCAGCATAGACCATCTTGATCAGGCCCAAACTAGCTTTTATGAAAGATTTGGGATGGAAGTGTGTCTGGATCTGAGCACAGCCTATCTTCCACTAGAATTTCCTTCGAACACTTTTCATTAGGTAATGTGGGGCAGCTGGAGCCCATTGGCACAGGTCTCCTCTGCAGTCCAGTCCACACCCAGGAGGCTGCAGGCGGGAAGTGCCTGCAGTTCTCTGCCTGGGGACATCTTTTGGGCAGCGGAGTACTTGTGACCCCAGCAGGATGCCCAACCGAAGCACCAGAGAGGTATGCCCCCAGAAGTAGCCCTTAACAAAAGGATGAGAGAAGAATGGGTAAGTTTTATCTGTTTCGCGTCCCACCTCAGGGGGAGATATGCTAAGCTCCAGAGTGACCAAGTGGTCTACAGTGGGGCTGTGAGGGCCTTGATGGGCTCATTCCCCTTACTATCTCCTGTCCCCACTTTACCACCAGTGCTTACCGGGATTAGATCCCAAATAAACTTCCTACCCTGAGATCCTCACCTCAGTTTCTGCCTCTAGGGGAATGCAAAAATGGAATAGATCTCAAAATAGATGAAACTGTTAGATATGCACAACACACTGAAAAGCAAAGCAGAGAGAAAGGAACTTGGAGACATCCGAGTCAATACTGGTGAAAAAAAAAATCTTCAAAAAACTATTAATACGCCCAGAGAGATCAGCAAAGATGTCACATCCACAAAACAACAAGAGGATGCTATTAAAAAAATGAACAATGAGGATAAGAAAATGTTCTTGGAACTCAGTGCTATGACAGATGAAATGTAAAAAAAAAAAAAAAAAAAATCAATACAAAAGTTGCAGATAAAAATCTAGTGATTCTCCATGAGAAAGAATAAAAAGTAAACAGAGAAAGACAACTGCAGAAAAAGCAACAAGACAACAATAAAAATCAGCTTATTTTTCAGCTCTGTATCAATACAGAGGGTTCAACACCCAACCAAAAGAATTTCCATGCACAGAGAGCAAAGGAAGGAGAGGAACTGTCAAAGAAATAAAACAATAAAAGAGTTCGAGAACTGAAGTGTAAGAGTATTCAGACTATAGGTCCCAGGCTACGCATGAATGTTTCAAGTTACTTTCTTTATGACACCCTGGGGCCCAAAGAGATACTTTCCAATTCATTGTTTTAAGCAGAGTTAAATCCAAACAATGTAGTACATTTTCATGTCCTAAAAACTTAGCACCTGCTGGGCATTATACAGCTCCCCAAACACTGGAATCCTATCGGATGCTGCCGCCCTCATTTCCTATTCCACACTACTTTCTATTTTGTGTGGTACTTGCTTTTGTTTTGAAATCACAGCAACTGCAAAAAACCCGTTTTGCAAAGATACTGACATCATAAAAGGAATGTAGCAATCTGCTATTGAGTCTCCACAGTTAATGGTTTGCCTAATGTCCAACAGAGGTTGCTGTTTTCCCCAAAATTTCAAAATATTCCACGGCCCCCTCATGAGTTCACTGGGGCACCCTATGGCATGTCGGCACACAGTTTGAGAACCACAGATTTAGCCCACCTGTGCCCATCGAGGGCTTAGAAAATTGATGAGCAAAAACCCCACACCAAGGCCCATCACTAGATACAACTCAGAATATCAGTGAGAAAAAGAAGAATTCAAAATTTCTAGCAAGAAAAAGTAGGCCACAAGTAAAAGAAAAAGAATGAGACATTTCATCGCAGAAAGACTTCCCACAGAGCCTCTGAGCACTGCAGAGGGAAAATGCTCATTCAGACTTTTCATACCCAAAGTGTAAGTCCAGTGAGAAAACAGATTCAAGATATTTTCACCTATTTACCTCCCACACATTCTTTCTCAGGAAGCTACTGATGAATGTGCTCCAGCAAAACTAGGGAGTAAACCACAAGGGAAGGGGACAGAGGCTCCAAGAAAACAGAGGAGAAAGCCCAGGACAGCCTGAGGAAGACGGGCATGCACCAGACCAAGGGAGAAGCAGTCCGTCAACAGAGCAGGAAAATCAACAGAATGGTGGTGTGATTTGCCACGTAAGGGCATCTGAAAAATAATTATTCTTAGAAATTTGATAAATCTAGTGCTGCTTTTGGGAAAAAAAAATTAGATAGGTATGTGAAAATGAAGCAAAAGGGAAAAAAAAAAGGAGAAGCTGTCAGTTACTGCAAGAAACCTGATCAAAACTATCCCATGGCCGGAAAATGGAACAATGTTGACATGATCACAGTTTTATGAAAATAGACTGATTTAGTCAATAATGGCTGACACATTGATAAATGAAGTAGCAGTACACAGGCATATTATATTTGGAACACCAGAATATACATCTATATATGAATATTAGAATTAGAAATATATTCTAATATTCCAAACATTATATGCCTACACTGCTATTAGAATATATATCTTAATAAAAATTACTAAATTGTTCATTAAAACATGTATTCTAACATTCTGGGGGACAACAGAAAAGGTATTGGGCAAGGGTGGGCAAAGGAATGCTATAAGTGTATATTATTTTGATTTAGACAAATTCTAAACATGAAGTAAGGAACAGAGGATAGTACATGGATACTGCTAGCAAAAAGGAAAAATCATTAATCTGGATTTTTACCTCGGATGAAAAGCTTTCAGATAAAAGTATTTGAAATGCAGGGTCCCAAATAGCCAAGTAATTACGTATATTTTAAACTCCACTTTGCTTATGTAACCCCACTGTACAAGTCACCCCTTTTGGAGGGCACTCCTGTGCACACCAGGTATCCTTAGTAGCTCCCAATACTCCCTAAGTTCTGCTACAGCATTTACGTAACTTATAAATTATTATAGAAAATAGTTGTAATTTATATAAATATGACTTATTACTCCACACCTGTCTCCCTCTGGAATGTTCGATTTCAGAAGAGGAATTTCATCTCATCCCCCTGCAGATTTTTCCTTCAATCTACTGACAAGGTGCCACCTTACAAACATTACAAGAAAAATTATTTTAATAACTAGTTGTGTAGCTATTATACACCACATGTCATCAATCCAGACTGTCCTTTTCTTTTTTGTTTCTCCACATTTTATCATTTCTGATCTGAAGAATGTGCCTTAACATTGCTGGAGGCCCAGATGGAAGCTGACTTCTTGCAGACAGAATTTACAGCTACCCCAACCGTTCATCAAGGGCCCTCACAATCCGAAACCACTTTACATCATCTGCCTACGTATTTTTTTTTTTAACTTACACTGACACTGTACATTCAGACCTCAATATTTATTAGAATCAACTTGCAAGTCAAAATCTCAGTAGGTAATATTTTTCCTTCCTTCTACCAAAACCAAATTTGAGATGTGTGAGTTCCTTTGTTGTACCTTTCTGTGTGATGGATTTATTTTTCACTTATCCCTGTATCAAAGGGATAGTCCCTGACATCACAATTCTAAGCAGGTATCCTATTAGACACGCCCTGTCTTAAACATTATCTTTTCTTTTTCAAGGACACATAAACAGTGATCTATCTTCCACTGAGTTGTCTCTTGGATTCCATGAAATACAGTATTAAGTAAAAAAATAAAAACCAAAGCATAAAGCTGGCTTAGTAGCAATTATGTAAATATTTCACATTTTTAACAAAAGAAACATTTGGGCTTCTTTTGGCTAATAAGACCTCCACGTTCCTATAAGTCCGAGACCATTTTTCAAAGAATTTTGAGTTTTGCTGTGTAGGTTAAATCTGTACTTGCCCACTTCCCCTTTACAAAACACTTTTCTGCATGTTCCTGCAGATCAGCATTTTTTCTTTTCTTTTTTTTTTAAATCTTATTTATTTATTTGACAGAGAGAGAGAGATCACAAGTAGGCAGAGAGGCAGGCAGAGAGAGAGAGGGGGAAGCAGGCTCCCTGATGAGCAGAGAGCCCGATGCGGGGCTCGATCCCAGGACCCTAAGACCATGACTTGAGCTGAAGGCAGAGGCTTTAACCCACTGAGCCACCCAGGTGCCCCTGCAGATCAGCATTTTAAGACAAAGTTCGCATTTGCCCACCAGAAAACACAGTAGCCTACACTGTGATTTGGTTGATGGAAAACATCTGATGCTGCTAAAAATCATCAATGAAATAGACCCTTGTGGGATCCTAATTCACCTCTGCAAGGCAAACCAAGTCTCCCAGGGCATCCGTTGCATCCTTTGGTTCCCAAACATGGCAAATCCCAAACTCTCCTTTGTGTCTCCCAAAAGACTCTCTATCACATATGTTTGACCCCCTCATTTCCCTTCTATGCTTGGATCCTCTGCAAACGGTACTTAGCTAAGCATGCAACATGACATATTTTAGTTAGTAAATATTTAGTGCTTACTATGTTCCAGGCAATGAACTAACCACTTTCCATCCATAATTGCTCTCCTCCTTACAATGAACCTACTGATTAAGAAACTGAGGCTTGTACGTAGGTCACTTGCTCAAGCTCACACAGCTAGAAAGAGGCAGAACAAGAATGTAAGCCCAGTTTGAGCAAATCCAAGGCCCATCCTCTAAACCATGGCATTATAGTGCTGTGAGAAGGAAACTGCAAGGAAAAGAAACAAGAGCAGGCCCAGGAACAGGGTATCTATATCGACTACAGTAACACTCACCAGCCAGTCATCACATTTGAGATGGATCTTCCCACATTTTTCAACAAGCTACAAGCGATGCTTCAAATCACAGGAAGGGGAAGTAGTTTTAAAAAGCACTGAGCCCTGCGATGGGTCATCATCTTAATTTCCTTAATAATTGCTAGTGAGCGTGAACTTGCCCATCTTGTCTATCCCACTTCGGGAGCAGGGGTTCATTTGCATGGGTCTGTTAGGGCACTGACTTCCTGGTGTGTGTTACATATTTTCTCCGAAGTCGCAATCTGCAGGCCGGAGCTAAAGGCAAGCTATTATTACAGATCAAAGCCAGTGAAGTAGGTAATGAGGTTTGCTATATAAAACATTTGGTATAAATGCAGGGGAAATTCTGGCTTTTCTTTAACATTAAGTGCTTTGAAATGCATCATTTGCAATAGAATTCTTAGTAGGCCACTAGCTGCCAGAGAATAATTTCCCTTCACCAAACAGACCAGTGTCTGTCTCCGCAAATGTGGAGCTCTGTGCAGTGAGTTATTTTTAATACACACTCCATGGGGTGAGTGCTACGATGCACCACGGAACCTGAAAAGCATTTCCCTCCGCCGCAGAAATACAAAACTGAAGGACAGTCCTGATCCGCTTTGTTCTGCTCAGCTTCACGTAAGGAATATGGTCTGAATTTTCAGGCTGATATATCAGCTTTAAAAAAAAAAAAAACAATTAAAAATCTAAGCAGACAGTTTTCATCTCCCCAGGTGGGAAGTGTTCTTACACATTCAGACTTGTAGGTCCCCGAGCCATAGGGGGCAAAGGAAAGGTGGTTATAAATACAACATTAAAAGGATAATTACATTTTCCAATAACTTTTAAAATCCTGTCTGGCTCCTCTTTTGCCTTTCAAGACTGGTCTATGTTAAGTAAGTGCTTCCCAGGTCTGTAAAGTGACTTCTATATTCTTCACTACACCCCAGATAGAGTTTTCATTCTTGATGCTAAATGTGTATCATGACCAGAGTCCAATGGCATGAGTTCTAGAGGGCGGGAGTCATCAGAAAAGGTCACCAAGTCCCCAAATTGCTTTTCCTCTTCCCTTCCTTCCTTCCTTGCTGTCTTTCCTTCCCTTCTACCTCTCTTACTCCCCCGCTCACTCTCTCCTTCCCTTCTTCCTCCCTTCTGTCCTTCTACTTTTTCCTTCCTAAGACACTGTACAGTCAGCCTAATACGTGCCGGGCACTATGCCACACAGGCCGGGGTAACAATCACGCCATTTGTATGATGAACCTCAAAAAATTCACCATCAGCCTCAAATGCTCCACTTTCTCAGTAACTGTCAACTTCCCGAAATCGGAGGCGTGCGTGCCTTATACCTCTCAGACTTCCTTTCGTCCACTGAACGATGTCTCGACACAATGTCTCGAGCAGTATGCAGTAGGGCCTCATGGGGGTGACAAAATCTGACGTCCACCTTCCTCATTTACAAGGTCACCTCAGATCAGTCACCTCATCTCTGACTTCCATTCTCCTCCTCTACAAAAGGGGGATCATTCCACCAGCCCAACCATCCACGGAGGGTTGACCTGGTGACAAAATCATACTGTGAGTGAAGCCACTTTTACAAACCTAAGCCCCGCTGCAGAAGGGGCTCCTTCCTCAACACAAGTCAGGGTTGAGCGTCTGAACACCGGGGCTGCTGGCTAGACCGATGACGCTGGGTCAGCTCGCGAGAGCCTCCCCTATCTCTTGAGCTTCTTGAATTCTTGAAATGTGAAACTCAGCAGGACACTTCCCTGCTTCGCACACCTCTCCCTGAGAAGGAAATTCTAACTCAATAACAAGGCCTAGAAACTGTGGTTCCTGCTCAATGCTCTGGTCTTTTTTTTTTTTTCATTCTTGCCCCTTAGCAAGGCCAGAGGGCCACACTCTCACCACTGAGCCATACGGAGCTATAGCTGATAGCCAAGGTCTTCGTAGGGCTCCCCTGAGACCTTTGCCTTCCACAGCCCTGTCCAAGGATGGGCCGGATGCCCTTCCCTGAGCCTTTCACAGCATCCCATAATGCCTGTGAGGTAGCACTTTCTACTCCATCCTGTAGCTACATGCTTGGGGCTTATCTGCATTGGTCACTGTAACACTGTGTCTCATGGGCCATGCCCTAGGGGCATCTGGCACACAGAGGACATTCAGTGAGTTACTTGTTAGGCAAATAAATGAATGAATGAGAAACTCCTCTGCCACAAGACAAGACAGGACCGTTTACTGGGGTGGAGGACATTCCTGAAGAGCGACCTGGGAACTCTGTACCATTACCATTTCAGCAAACCAGACGTAATGTGCAGAAAAATGCCCCCTATCACCACCCCCAAGATGCACACCTCCTAGTCTCGAGATCCCAACCACAGGTTACCTTGCATGGCAAAGAGGAAGGAGGGTTGCAAAGTGAATTAAAGTTGCTCATCAGGGAAGGTAGAGTTTAAAATATATTTTAAAAAGGGAAAATATCCTGGACTATCCAGGTATCCAGGTATCCAGGTATGACTGAGGGATGACTGATGCAAGAAGGAGGCAAAATAAAAGATGAAGTGGTGGTTTTGGGGGTTTTTTTTTTAAAGATTTTATTTATATTTTTGAGAGAGAGATAGAAGCAGTGGGGAGCGGCAGAGGGGGAGAAAGAGAGAAGCCGACTTCCTACTGGGCAAGAAGTCCCAACATGGGGCTCGATCCCAGGACCTGGAGATCTTGACCTGAGCCGAAGGCAGATGTTTAATTGACTGAGCCACCCAGGGACCCTGGCTGGAGTGTTTTGATATGAGAAAGAGTCAAGTTGCCTCTATAGGCTTAACAATGTAAGGGAGTCATGAGCCAAAGCATTTGAGTGGTCTCTAGAAGCTCCTGGAAAAAGCAAGGGGACAGATTCTCTTTTAGGACCTCCAGAAAGGAATACAGTGCTGTAGACACCTTCATGTTGGCTCATGAGAGCTACATCAGACTTCTGACTTTAAAAAACTCTAATAAATCTGTATTTTAATTTACTAAGGTTTGGGGTCATCTGTTAGAGCAGCAGTAGAAAACAAATATACTAGACAAGAAAGCAGAAGACCTGAATTGGCCAAATCATGGGACCTCTTGGAGATTCACTCTCCTAATCAACAAACGGGGGATATGTGTCTCTAATCTGCTTCTCATAAGGCTGTTCACAAAGCTTCAAAGCAATAAGGTCTGCGTTTGGATCTCGGCATCGGAACTTAGTCACTGTGGTTTTTTGGCACATGACTTCAATGATCTGTGCCTCAGTCTTCTCATCTGTAAATAGTTTTGGGTGACTGTGAGAATCCAGTGACTTAGTCCACGTAAAGTGCATAGAACAGCATCTGGTGTGATGCAAGGAATATATAAATGTCAGCTTTTGTTACATATTAAGGAGTCTGGGGGTGCCTGGGTGGCTCAGTGGGTTAAAGCCTCTGCCTTCGGCTCAGGTCATGATCTCAGGGTCCTGGGATCGAGCCCTACATCGGGCTCTCTGCTCAGCAGGGGGCCAGCTTCCCTCTCTCTCTCTGCCTGCCTCTCTGCCTACTTGTGATCTCTCTCTGTCAAATAAATAAATAAAATCTTTAAAAAAAAAAAAAAAAGAGTCTGCAAAAGGGTAGGCACTGCAGGGTCCTGCAGGGGACACCGTCCAAGACCCCAGTGGATTCCTGCCCGAAACCACAGACAGTTCTGAACCCTATGGTTTTTTCCTATACATACATACCTATGATAAAATTTAATTTATAAATTAGGCACTAATAATAAGTTAGCTGACAATAATAACCAATAAAATAGCAGAGTTATAACAATATACTGTCATAAAAGTTCTGTGAATGTGGCCCTTCTCTCTCTCAAAATATCTTACTGTCCTGCACTTGCCCTTCCCGTGATGACGGCAGATGATAACATGCCTAGGCGAGGAGATGGGGGGGAGTGACACGGGCGCTGTGACAGAGCGTTAGGCTACTGTGACCTTCTGAGGATTAGTCAGAGGGGGATCATCTGCTTTCCAGGCTGCGGTGAGCCTTGGGAAACTGAAACTGCGGAAAACAAACCCCAGATAAGGGGGACTACTGTATAGAGTGGTAAAGCAGAATTAGTACTCTTTTTATTAAAGATCTAGTATTTATTTGAAAGAGAGAGAGAGAGCACGAGTGGGAGGGGCGGAGGGAGGGGGAATCTCAAGTGACTCTGTGCTGAGGGTAGAGCCTGACACAGAGCTCAACGTCATGACCCTGAGATCTGGGCCCAAAAACCAAGAGTTGCACGCTTAACCAACTGCACTGCCCCGGAGCCCCCGGAATCAGCATTCTTCTAGAATACTGGCTCACCGAGAGGGTGCAGGGTCCATACTGCCCTTCTCGGTAGCGGTTCAGGTATCTATAGAGGCATTTTAGAGGTCAAGCAGGGGCATACTCCTAGAATTTAGTGATGGGAGCCAGAGATGCTAGGTATCTGAGGCAGCCCTTCACAGTGCAAGATTCTTCCAGACCCCAAAAGGCACCACACACCCCTACCCATCTTCAGTTGTAGTTATTCACTGCTGGGGATTTTACGTGCGGGTACTGGCATCTTCCTGCTTCGCTACCCTCTCTGGTGTACTTGCACTATGTGCTTATCAACCGAAACTTTTAAAAAAATAATTTACTCATTTTTCCATGTTATGAATGTTAGTAACAACATAGTAAGAGGACATTATTTAATAGGACAAATTTAAACTACATGTTAGGTCATATTATTTATGACATGTGTTTCATAAAAATAAAAGAGGTGTTAGAGAGGTTTGCTATTGGAAGTGTATTGCGGGGCACCTGGATGGTGGTTAAGCATTTGCCTTCCGATCAGGTCATGATCCCAGGGTCCTGGGATCGATCCCCACCTCTGAGCCGGGAGCCCGCTTCTCCTTCTCCTTCTGCTTGCCACTTCCCCTGCTTGTGCTCTCTCTCCCCCTCTCTTTCTCTCTGTTGAATAAATAAAATCTTTGGAAAAAAAAAAAGATGTCGGAAAAAAAAAAGATGTCTGAATTTATAGGATGTGAAGTGAAGTAAGGTTTAGAGATGGCTTAACCTAGCTCCCTAGCTTCCTAATGAAGAAAATCAAGGCACAACAAGATAAAGCATCTTGCAAAAAGAGTAACTGCTAGTTAAAATATAAGAGCCCAAGTTTCAAGACTCTAAATTCCAGAGTTCTTGGATATTCTTTAAGAATCTGTGCATCCTAGGGATGCCTGGGTGGCTCAGTTCGTTAAGCATCTGAAATCTGCTCAGGTCATGATCCGAATCCTGGGATCAAGCCCCACATAGGGCTCCCTGCTCAGCGGGGAGCCTGCTTCCCCTCTCCCTCCCCCAATTTGCGCTCTCTCTTTCAAAAAATAAATACAATCTTTAAAAAAAAAGATCCTGTGTATCCTAAGTAAGATCCTTTAAAATACAAATTCTTGTCCAATCCTGAGATTTCATGCCAACAAAACCACAGCCTCTGCCTTGCACCCCATCTCCCTGCCCTGCCATCCCTACTTCTACCACTAAAGGAAGTGATTGTGCAAGTGACATTTTAGATGATCTCAACAGCCAGGCATTCCTGGGAGCAGTGCTGGGGGAGGAGCTTTGATGGACAGGGCTCCTGTCAACAACAGTCTCTGACCTTCTCCTTTGAATTTCCACTTCCTCTGGTCCAGATCCCTAGGATACCTTTTGGAACCCAGAACATGAGATTCTGTTCACCAACCCCCCCCCCCCCCCCCATTTTCCATACCTCAACATGAGTCTCCCAGAACATTCTGCACTCTCCAATCTGGACAAAGGTGTGGAGATACTAAATTTATTGTAATTTCAGTTACAAAAATGGTGACAGATTCCAAGTTACTATTTTGCTATCAATCTAAGGACAAAAAAACTTCATCCCGCCCCTGACCCAGAACAACCAGGGATATTTATGCAGCTGTGCCCAGCTCCACGCTGCAGGGGGCCATCCACCCTGTACTCTGTGTACGAGGTGTCCCCTGGAGGTATGGGGTTCAATATCTCCATGGCTGAATGCAGGGTCCCTGCTCCTCCTCCCCCAAGCGGGAAATGAGTTCATAACGTGAAGACGTCTGATCTTAACTTTGATGACTATCTGGTTAAACACTGACTGCGCTGGCACAGTATATTCTGGCACAGTATATTCACGCTTTATTTTCAGCTTGAATTACAATGTCATCTCCTTGCCGGCCAGTTGTTCAATGACAGAGACCCTGCCTCACTATGAAGTTGGGCCATTGGGTCAGCAGCTCCCTTTTGATGGCCAGGCACACGGTGCCTTAAGATTGTTAGACTGAATCCTCTTCCCTGTCCCTCCCTTTTGCATAGCCCACACAATTGCTTCTCCTGCTCAAGGCTGTCCCGAGCATTTCAGCATATTTGAGAAGTGGGGAAGAACATCCTGAGCCCAAGAACTGAAGAAGCTTCAACTGGCTGAAGTACACAGTTGAAGGAGAAGCTCGGAGTATCCATTTCACCCAGAAGTTACAAGGCTGAGCTTTGAAGTCAGATAGACCTGGAAGCCTCCTCCCTGTGTTACTTTAAGCAAATAACCCACTGTCTATAATTGCGTTTCCTCATCAGTAAAAGGCACAACAGTACTGGCCTCACAGAGTTACTACAAGGGTAAGGAACAATGCAAGTAAAGCCTGGCACACACAAGTGCTCAAGAAATGTTAGCTGTTGTCATGATTCCCTTCCCACAGAGGAATGGTCTCCTAACTTTACAGTTATATCATAATAATAATAAAAGTAGACTAAAAATAAGAAATATAAACTCTAGCACAGTATGAGGAATGGACTATCCCTCGGGAGGGGCAATTTCAGCTTCATTTCGTGTAATTATAACATAACTAATCACAGCAGCCATTTGATACGTGTTCTTTTTCTTTTACTCTCAGATTCTCGTCCATACAGCACCCCTGTAAAGTAAGAATGTCCAGCTGAGTTTCCTTACTCTCATTTTTCAGGAGACACTGAGGCTCAACGAGGTCAAGAGAACTCTGTGACCGACTCTGTAACTAGAAGGCAGGCTTTGAAACTTGCTGTTCAGCTCTTCATTTCAGGGTTTTCCACTAGCAGCGGCATTGATTCTCCACTAGGGGGCGCATGTCACGAAACGGGGTGCGTATTGGCTGCCGCGGAGGGACTCTTGGCTGGCTCAAAAAACAAATCAAAAACAAAACAAAACAAAACTGCTTCCCCCCCCAAAAAAAAATCTAAGTAAGAAGCTGTATATTTTCCATATAAACATATCTTTAAAACATCTCCCTAAGCCTCCCATCTCCGCTGATTACATCTACAAAGCCATTCCTATGTAGAAATTCAGCAATCAAGATTGCATTTCAGAATATAGGCAAGAAGGTATGTGATTTTAAAAAGCCCTTCCGGTGGTTCTGATATGCCCCTTCAGTTGGGAATCCACATACTAGTCCAAGCTATAAAAGAGGGGATGTGTGGTACTTGCTTTGATGGTACATGTTCTCTCTTACTGCACTTAGAACACTTGAACTCAGAACAAGAGACACTGTTTGGGGGCTCTACTTGCTTCTCTTGATTGCAGTCGATCTCTGAAAACTCAGGCTGGGAATAAGACTGCTGCCCCAAGCCCACGTGATTCATGTCTAAGAGGCTCACAGGCCTTCCCCCAGAGGTCCTGCCTGCAACACAGGATGACGTGTTGCAAGAATGTCACATTAGAGGCTTTTACAAAACTCACTCTTCAGTTGCTGCAACTGTAAAGTCACACAGATTCTTTTTCTTTACTTTCAACTGCAGGGAGTCACCTTTCCTTCCTCTTTTTGGGTGAGAGGCATTTTTTGTCTCTTTGCTAAGTCATTATTCATTAAATTGAAACCAAGGAGAAGAAAAGACATAATGAAGGGCAGTGCCTTGAAACAGAGATGACCTGCTTTTTGTCTCCCCGTCCCCTGATAGTTCATAGTAAACACTGCAAGCTAAGCAGGTGTCCAGCAGTTTATACTCCAAACTACACTTGCCCCACATCGCACCTGCCCCTTGTCACACAAACCAACACACACTTGAGTCAAGAAAACTTTTTTCTGTTTACTTATGTTAATCATCAAGCCAAAGCAAATAGCCTTCCAGTTTCTGGATCCAGGGTAGCAATTAAATATGAAGACATCACAAATCCTCTAGATAAATAAAGGTGTGTGTTGGGGGGGGGGTGCCCTCTGTATTCCAGGCAGGAGGTGCACATCATGTGTTGCATCACCTTGTCACATGTAACAAAGCTGGTTTCCCAACTTTGAACTTTCTCAGTTTCACATACCAGCACCACATCTGGTACGCAGGAAATTAACCTAAGTCCTTAATTTAGGATTTAAATCAACCACCAGTTTACAAGATCTGGGTCGAAACACTCTCGTTTGGGTGGCTATGGGTTCATTGATTTATTCACTCAGGACACATATTAACTCAAGGGAAATGGGCCATAACTAAATAGAAGACCCCAGACAACTCCACTACAGTGAGGGGGAAGCTGAGTAAACAGACAAAAATAATTACATGATATTTGTGCTGACTGAGGTATGTACAAAGCAAGCTATGGGGCAGAGAGGCGGATACCAAGTAAGAAATACAGATGAGGTGGGAAAGGAAAGTGATTACCCATTTAATGCCCTACTGCTTTTCCTTTCTTTCTTTCTTTTTTTTAAGATTTTATTTATTTATTTGACAGAGATCACAAGCAGGCAGAGAGGCAGGGGCAGGGGGGAAGCAGGCTCCCTGCTGAGCAGAGAGCCCAATGCGGGGGCGGGGGGGGGGGGGGGGGGGGGGGGGGGGGGGGGGGGGGGGGGGGGGGGGGGGGGGGGCTCGATCCTAGGGCCCTGAGATCATGACAGGAGGCGAAGGCAGAGGCTTTAACCCACTGAGCCACCCGGGAGCCCCTCCCCCCCACTGCCTTTCTGCCCATAATCGCAAAAGGGTACAATAACGCGGCTACTTATTCTATTCAATTGAAAAATTAGGAGACTATGCACACAGGACCTCAAGAAAGTCCTAAGCAGCCTCACACTCGGGGGAAACTGTTTACAAATGCAAAACTGTTTCTACCCCACTCCGGGGAAAAATCCCGGGAAAAGGCAGGCAGAAAAACTGCCTCAGCAACCCTCCACCCAGAGCAGCCTGGAATCCAGACTGACCGGCCAAACACCTGGCACCAAAAGGGAACTTCTGCGTAAAGCTGCAACCGTACTTCCCAGCCCTTGGCACAACTCCCCAGCATAACCCCGGGTTCCAATCCGAGAGGAGGGAAGTCCAGAAGGATGATGGGCTTTTAGCGTTCAAACACTGCCACTTCTCTCTGTCTTCTTTAGGACTGAACCTTTTTAAAGGTTCCTCAGGCTCCTGAGGAGAACATGGTGCCCAAGCAGAAAACTAGGAGAGTTGCGATTACTCAGGGAGCCCTCACCGTAGCGCGGACGGCTGCCCTTCATCTTCAGTCCCACTTTCGGGCGCTACGCTACCCGCGGATAATCCGAGGGTTAAAATGACACACCGTTCCCTAAGCGTCTGACCCTGCGCCTGCCTCGTAGCTCAAGAAACCCTGCTCGCCGAGCCCCTGCAAACACCCCTGCTGGGTCCAAGCCCGCAGCGACTCTAGGGTAGGGACAAGTTGCCCCCAGGTGGGTTAAAGTTGTCCAAACTCTCCGCCCCCGCCCCCCACGCCGGGCCCCTGGGCTGTGCCGCACGTGGGTGAGTGTGAGGGTGCGGTGCGAGGGTGAGGGGGCGTGTGCGCGGCCCGCGCCGCGTTAACCCCTTACCTTCCAGCAGCACCTCCTTGCCGGCGCGCTTGAGCGCCTGCACCGCCTCGTCGTGGGTGGCGTCCCGCAGGTCGGCCCCGTTCACCGACAGGATGGCGTCGCCCACGTACAGGGCTTGGGTCTGGTCCGCCGCCAGCCCCTTGAAGATCTTGCTGATGAGGATGGGCATCTTGTTCTCCTTGCCCCCCTTGATGCTGATGCCCAGCCCGCCCAGCTCCTGCTTCAGCACCTTCACCCCGCGCTTCTGGTTGGAGATGGACTCGGGCACCTGCTCCGGCAGGTCGGTGAAGGCTGTGCGGACCCCCGCGGGCGAGTCCGGGGGCTGCGCGCCGCCGGCGCCCCTGCAGAACGAGCCATTGGTGGCGGTCCCGATGCCGTTGTACGCCGCGGCGCCCTCCTCGCAGCTCAGAACCAGGGCGTCCTCGCTCAAGTTCACCAGAACTTTGTGCCAGCGATCCCGCACCAAAACTTCCAGCAGCCCGCTCCGCTGCGCCCGGCCGCCTCCCCCGCCGCTCGGCCCCGCCGCCGCCGCCGCCGCCGCCGCCGCTACCGCCATCTTTCCGGCATTCTTAAAATGCCATGTGATTGCCAAAGGGGGGAAAAGTGGGGAAGGGCTGCGGGGGAGGCCGCGGGTCCCCGGAGCGGGGAGCACGCGCCCCGCAGGGGAGGAGGCCGCGCGCGGGACGCCGCTCCGGGAGTTCGCACGCGCGCTCGGAGCGAGTTGGCAGCCGCAGCCCAGCCCGTTCCCCCTCGCCTGATCCTGGGCGGGGTGGAGCGACCTAAAAGAAGGAGAGACAGACTCAGGGGAGGGGAAGAAAAAAAAAAAAAAAAGCGAGACGCCAGTTGCAATAGCCCAAACCGAGGGGAGCCGCGCCGCAGCTCGGCGCCGGGAGGGTGGGTAGGAGGAGGCACGCCCGCGGGGAGGGGCGGGACCCGCCGCCCGCCGGCCGCTCACCTGTTCCAGCCGCCGCAGCCCGGGTGCTCTCGCTTCCTCGCGGCTCGCGGCCTCAGACCCCCGCCGCCTCGCTCCCGGGAGCCCACGGCGCCGCAGGGACAGCTTCCTCGCGCCTGCTGTCCTCCCCGACCCGGCCCTCTCCTCTCCACCCTTTCTTCTCCGCCGGCGCCCACACCGCTCCTTCGCTGGGACCGCTCGTCCCTGCCTGGGTCCCCTCACTGGAGGCCCGACCCCTCCGCTTTCACTCCCTCCCCCACCCCTGCTGGATTGTCCCTCAGTCCTAACCCCCAACTCGATCCGGATCCAGGTCTCACGCTGGCTTCCTCCAACCGAAGCTTGGCTTCTGCAGCTGAGTTCTTACCTGTCTCTCCTCCGCGCGAGGACTCTCAGGTAGACTCAGACGGAGGCCCTGGGTCCTCTGAGAGTCAAGAGCGAAGGCTGTCCCGAGAACTCAGCCTGGAACGGCAGCATAACCCGAGTGTCCGCCCGAAACTTCCTCTCTTTAAATGCAGGACATCTTTCTCGCGGATCTCTGGAGAGGTGTCTGTGCTGGTGGCAGTTTTCAGCAGGTCACTGTCTGTCCCAGGCCCCCAGGAACTGGTGTCTTTCGAGCTTTAACACCCAATATGCTCGGTGCTTCTGACCTATCTTTTCCCCCACCAGTGCCATACCAACTGTTTCCTGGGACTCTCTCTTTTTTCCCAACATCCAATATAGGAACTTCACCATTTAAGAACTCAGTGTCAGTGGATTGTATCTGAAAAGTTCCTTTACTGGTTCCTTATTTGGAACTCAGGCTGCATTTTTTCCAGGAGAACAAGATGATAATTGTTGGTTACCTTACTAGGCCAATCTGGAAATGCCAACATAACCCACCGCACGGCTGAACCTCCCTGAGTCCTCCTGGTTCTTCAGCCTCTTAGGTTCTCCCCCCACCATAATTCGGTGTCATGAGCTTCCCCAAGAGTTTTAAGTCTCTCTTGAATCCCCTGTCCCTTTGCACCTTTCTCTCCTCTGTCCAAAATCAAAACAAAACTCTCAAATCTGCTCATTCCTAAAGGTAAATCCAATCCAGCAAGGTGTCCAGAGGAAAGAAATCTCACATTCCCACTGATTTGTATCACCATTGACATTACAGAGCATTCTCTAACCCTTCCAGAATGACCCACACTTTTAATTGACGATGCTTTAAAACTCAAATGAATCCCTAAAGGGTAGCTGGAGTCCCAGGCAGGGTCCCCAGATGACATGAGAACATCTGGACTTCTTTTGAGAAGTCACTGGAGGCAGGTGAGCAGAGACCTTTGGATTAGTGCTTCTGTTTGCAGCTCCCTCCTTTCCTACATTTTTAACCCACCGGTTTTCTACAAGATCTGTGTTTCTTCCTGTAAAGGTACCCACGGCTGCAGGGACAGTGGCCACAGGATCAGACAGGGAGCCCATAGGGTATACCACCGTGGGGTGGGAAAAACAGTTGGGACTGCCCTCTGCTTTGGAGGCTGAGGATCCACTCCTATCACCCTTTAGGGAAATCAGAGCCTCAGTGTCTAAGCAATAACCCAAAACATTAAGGAGGAGCTAGGCACCAGAACCCCAGCGTGATGACTGAGAAACCCAAACTGACATCCTGCATTTCCATCAAGGTCTTACCTTTGTGCTCAAGCAATATGGGAAGCCTAGACACAACCGGAAGTAACATATTGATTTGCCATAAGATACCGCAGGCTCTGAAATGGTACTTTCTCAGAATCTCTGTGATCAACACATTTTTTCCCCGTTTAAGCAAACCTGCATAGGAAGAAGGAGGTAGCTTGTTGAAAGTGGCATCTGAAGGAGGAGAGACAAATACTGAATACTGGAGGTGGCTTTGTCAGTGGAATTATCCCAACAGCCCCTATTCTGCACGCTTTACACATACGACTTTAATTCTCCCAGGGATTCTTGGGGGTCCTTACCCCTATCATCATTCCCATTTCATGGGGAAACAAATAGAGGTACGGGTTTAATAACTGGCCTGGGCCTGTCGCTAGTCAATGGCAATCAGGTCTGAAGCCAGATCTGAAGAGTCTGGACCCTGAACCACTGTCCTACACTCTCCTGAAGACTTAGGGTGTGTTAGCTACGGGCCAGGCTTTCCACTGGGAGGGAGCTCCTGGTGTCCTGAGTGTGGACGGGTAGCTCCCGCCCCAGCCTTCCACCTCGCCCTCTTTCCAAGGTTAGACACCACTCTGCCCTTCCCTCTTGGAGACTTCTTTCAAAATTTTTACTGTAGATATGTTAATATATTGAAACTGGTGACTGTTGTGGTCTTACAGGCCTTGAAGTCCTATCTCATTCCTCAGATAGCTCTGCATCTCTGGCCTCTGGTAGGCAACGTGGATGATTCTCAAAGGTAACCCTTCTTTCCCTCATTTCTTAGTTCTTGGCAGGACTTGAGACTAGTGCCCTGTAGCTTCTTAATACTTGCTGTTATCCTACAGCTCCTTTTTTTTTTTTTTTAAGGATGATCACTGGAGAGTACTGAAAAGACTTCCACCTTCCTCATTTTATAAGTGTGGCATCTGAAGCTCAGAGTGTAGCAACGAGGGACTCAAGGCCACAGAGTGGGTTTGGGCCAAGCTGCCCTGGGCTCTTGTGACTGCCAGTCCAACTCTAAATTCCCGAAATTATACCTGAAGCTCCCTGACCCCCTTTTCCTTAAACCAGATTTCTTTTGCTTAGCTCTTTCTCCTGTTCTCTTTCCGCCTTCTGGCCTAAACTTTTGGTTTTCATTTCCCACCCAGCCAAAACTGGGATCCTCCTCTGTGGGTCCCTTTCCCGTGGGACGGGGAATTTTGCTCCAGAGGTGCATGTGAACCTAGACTTGCAAGAGCAGGAATCCTCAGCCCCACAGCACCAAGGGTACAGGCACAGGCAACAGCGTGTGTTCATCCAAGCATCCCACAGAGTCTGGCTGTGCACCTACCAAATCCCAGGCCACGTTCTAGATGTCGTGATCTGGGAGCAGAGAAACTGGCAAAGGTGTGCCCTATGGAGCTTACGTTGTAGTGGGTGGGAGAGTGCTTCTGTTTGCAGCTCCCTCCTACAAACACGTGACTACAAACACATAAAGACATATTCTTGCAGATGTGAATACAGTGTGATAGAGTCAAGAGTAAGCAGGGCAAGTGACTATGAGGAGACCAGGAGTGGTGCTGTTAAGGAAAGCCTTTGGAAGGGGGTGACTTGGGGGTGAGATGTGGATGGGAAGAAGGGAGTCTTGCAAAGATCCCAGGGAAAAAGGTCCCAGGAAGAAGGACGTGCCGGTACAATGCACCTGAGACAGAACCCAGCTTGTCTGGTTCATGGGACCGGAAGGAGGTCAGAGTGGCTGGAGGAAGAGAGAGGTAGGGGCAAGATGAGAGAGGGAGGCTGGACCAGATCACAAGGTAGGGCCTTGGAGGATTGCATCACGGACCTTCCTCCCTGTCCTCTTTGAACTTCAACAGCCAAACGTTTTGGATTATCAGCATCAGTCTTGATTTCAAGTGTTACGTACTATTACCTCCTGAGTAAACTTCTATGGGGTTGAACACATGATCCAACATTTCTGGATCACTGTATTTTTGGCAGGGTTTCCTAAAGAGTAGGTAGAACATCTTTAGGGAGATTTGTCCAATATGCAGGATGGACAGTGGATACAAGGTGAATAGTGAGGAAGAGGAGACAAAGAGCTTCTTGATATCTGGTGAGGGGTGTGGGGAGATAAGAGAGCAGAGCAAGAGTGAGAAAGAGAAAGGGTGAAAAAGAGAGAGACGGGGTGTGTTTGCAAAAGGGGTACTCGAAATGCAAAACTCCTAAGGTGAGGCCTAGCGATGTCAATACTATTGGTGAAAGGCTTGTGGAGTACGAGGAAGCCGCAGGAGGCCCACCCTGGGATCCAGAGATAATTCAGACAGGAAGACAGACATGAACACAGAGTACACGGGGTGAAGGAGCTGCCTGCAGTGCTGAGTTTCGTGAAATCAGTGGAAGCAGCTAAATCACAATGCTGGCTTAAAGATTCTCACCTCTGGGGTGAAAGTCCCTAGACTGGGGGATGGCACCGAACAGAAAGAAGGCTGAGCAGGTTCCCTCTTCTCTGATACACCCGGATGGCTAAAAGGTCCATCATCAATTGGAAGAGGGTTGGCAGATGCCTTTTCTGCATGTGCCTGGCTTTTCTGGGCAGGTCCCTGGTAAACTAGATAGACCACCACCCAGGATATCTGCCGGCCCAGCAGTCAGGGGAGAGTTCTGTGATTGCTCCCAGTGCACGGGGACGTTTTCAGGAGCAGGGTTAGCCCAGGGCAGGACTGAAAGTACTTAGATGTTTATCTTCCAGCTTCTCGTCCTGAGTCCCACCCCCTGTACTTCCCTTCCATAACAACCTTCTGGGGAAACAAACCTTACACCAGTCTTTCAATATCTATGATTTAAATTGAAGGCATTTTTCCTAAGGGGTTATACATTTGATCCTTTTTAAAACTGTGAGTGGTAGGTTAGATCTTATATTAAAGACACATTGAACAAAATGGCTCTCTGAAATCCCAGTAGGCAAGAGAACCCTCCACATCCTAGGAACTTTAGCAAGTTGGCCTAAGTAGGCATAAATCATGTCCTGGTCCGAGGGTCAAGAGGAATAAGAAATCAAAGTTTCCTCCATACACATTTTTCAAATAATAGGAAATGAAATAGACATGAAAGTTCAAATAACTATTTCAGGATCTTGCTAAGCTGCTCCTTAGACTCCAAAAGAGGTTGGTTATTAAATTACTTTCAGAACCTTTGGAATCAGAGATCTATACATGAGGGAAACTCACTTTTCTCCGTGATGTCTCCACTCCCTTTATGGAGTCATCCTCCGATATTTCCCCTTGAAATAAAGAAGGGGAAAGAGGGGGAAGTTTCTCATGAGAAACTTCCTCTCATGCTCTACTTCATAACCCAGTTTATTCCCTCCTACGATAGCAGTATTCTCCTAGATAATCTCCCCATTAACTCATTGCTCTGAACACTGACTCCATCAGTATGGCTATGCACAGATCCTCTTTTATCCTAGACTGATATCTCACCATTCCTTCTATTCTAACTGCTGCTGTAATTGAAACTTGGCTAGTTCCCAAATACCATATCTCCCACCTACTGCCTTCTCTGTCAAGAACCTCACCTTCATTGAATGCTCTGGAAGGCTCTCAAACGTTACACCAACATTTTTGATGCCTAGTAATACCTCCAGATCATGGAATGTTCCCAGTCTTCCATTTTTCATCATTTAATAAATCTAGCACTTTCTTTTTTTTTTTTTTTAAAGATTTTATTTATTTATTTGACAGAGAGGAGAGAGATCACAAGTAGGCAGAGAGGCAGGTAGAGATAGAGGGGGAAGCAGGCTCCCCGCTGGGCAGAGAGCCTGATGCGGGGCTCGATCCCAGGATCCTGAGATCATGACCTGAGCAGAAAGCAGAGGCTTTAACACACTGAGCCACCCAGGCGCCCCTAGCACTTTCTTTAAATTATGTTGTCTTCCCCCCACCCACCCACTAGCAATCTAGCAATTTTTGGGTAATTTAAGCTCCTGGTTCATGTTTTTCCTTTTTAAATCCATTCCTCCATTATCATCAGTCAGACATGAGTATTTTTAAGGAAACTTCAATGTATTCTGCCTCAAATAGGGTTTGTGATTTGGAACAAGTTCCTTCACTTCTAGACCTTAGGTGAGCTTGGAATTTTTATTCTAATTTGGTAGAAAGGTAGGAAATAGCAAGGATGAATGACCCAATTAGTAACTAAATATCAGATGACTTTTAGGGTTTGGAATCTAAAGCTTAGATGTTAAACTAAGGGAACACTCTCTAGCGCTCAAGGAGGACAAACTGAGCTCCAGAAGAGGCAAAGGTTTTGAGTTGAGTCCGAGGGAAGCACAGACTTTGGAGACTGAGATAAGAGTGAACAAACATTCCTAACAGGGGGAACAACTTGATGAAAGGCAGAAAGAAAAGCATGAACAGATTATCTTCACTGAGCTGTCAGTTGATCAGCTTAGAATGGGTTTGAGAAAGAAGTAAGACAGAGATCTGGTGAAAAGATAGTATTATTAGTCAGATTGCTTGGCTCCAAATGATAGAATCTCAACCGACACTAAACACCAAATGGGAAATGCATGAGCTCACATAGCCAATTTGCTAAGGGCAAGAGAAAGGCCAGCCTTGAGTACTGCTGGAACTGATACCAACGCACCTCATTCTTTCAGATTGCACAAGGCCAAACCATGGCCAATGGCAGTGCCAGGGTTGAGAGCACCCAGCTCAGCTTCCAAGAAGGAAAGGTCTCTTCCCCTCATCTCAATTAGAAAGGTATCCAAAGGGAGAAAGATGGGTTCAGCTTGGATCACATAATCTCGTCTGGTGGTAGAAGATAGATACCATGATTGACGGCTCCCAATGTGGCCCCATGGCTGGAATGGGGATGATAAGCAATTCACCAAAATAAAGGCATATATTTACTAGAATAAGGCAAGAAAGAGGACTGGGCCAGACCAAATTATAATTCTCCACCACAGATAAGTTGGAGCCTATTTACCCTATGTGTGGAATTTATCCAAAGGTCCTGGGAAGCCACTGATTCTTCCTAATCAAGAGAGAGGTGCAATAAAAACAGATCCTGGGGAAGATTAATCTGTTGACAGAATGAGGAATGGGTTAGTTGGAAAGAGTGAAGTGCCTTAGCAAGATTCTTTGCACAAGGAACATAAGGAACACAGGTCTCTGGGGCTACTGAAGACAGAAAAACAACTTGGAAAGATTATTCAGTAACCTAAGCAGGGATAATGAGCTGGATTTGTGTGGAGATGAAAGAGATAGTTTAAAGAAATATTGAACAGATTGTGATAACTTACCATATAGAGAACTAGAAAGAGGAGGAGAAGCCAATGAAATAATTAGTTTTTATTAAATCTTTACACTATGTCAGGCCCTGTACATATAAAACATGTTGTTGATTCCAGACAGCGACTATTTGACATATGTCATGTTATCCCCATATTACAGATGAGAATGCTGAGCTCAACAAGGTCACACTGCTTACAAGTTGGGATTTAAGCCTCATTCTAATTGTTCTGTCTGATTCCAAACTCATGCTTTTTAACTGTTAGAATACACTAAGTATTAACGTAGGTGGCCAGGAAGGAGGTGGCAGACCTGCTCAAGAGGTGGTATGGTTTCCTTTTAGATTTGTTGAGTTTGAGAGAAGGGTAGAGCAAGCAACAAGTAGTGTCCTAAAAGCACTGAACTCAAAGGCCTGGATAAGTATATTTTGGTGTCATGTGCTTAGACTACAGTCTAATGTGATCAACGGAGAAACTTTAAGGAGCAAAGAACAGTGGCTCTTTGGTAATCAAAGCAAGAAATGAAAGGTCAAAGAATGATGCTTGAAAAATGTTGAAAGCAGAATTATTACAGAGTCTGGCCATTGATTTGGATGTGGGGAGCCAAGGAAAAGACTGATTATGGGCAGGGAAATTCATAACTATATGCTCATTTTTGAATTGCTTCTTTGCACGATTATACTAGAACTATAAAATAAATAGCCCCAATTAATTACAAAACTTGGAAGCCCAGATGCAGAAGACACATTCAAAAGCAAAGTGTTACTGCCCTGCTTCTGGAATGGAAATTAAAGCTCTCTGAGGTATCACGAGATACTGAATTTACATTGAGGGTCCACTGGACTAAAGTCCAAGGATTCCTTGATACCTGAAAGCTCCTGTCTGACTGGTGAAGGGACCAAGAAAACTAGAACAAGCAAAAGGCAGAACCTGGAGACAGTCCCAGGCAGATACCTCCTTCTCCCGTTTCCGTGGGTGTAAGTATTTTGTACTGCAGGGGGAGGGTTTTGTGGGGGAAGTAAGCAGGAAGGAGTTCTAGGACCATGTTAGAATAGAATGGCAAGGGTGAGGAGTAGCCTGAATGGCTGGCATATTAAACAGTGGGGAAAAATACTTTTCAGGAGTACTTTACAGGAAACAAATTGTCAACAGGCTGACCAGAATTTCTATTTTTCCTACATTTCTATTAAGTATTAGTTTTTCCAAGGCAGGAGCTGTGCTTAAGATTTTATAGCTGTTGTAGCATTAAAGAGCTTCAAGGAAACATCTAGCAGTTGTTCCCATACTCGAGAGGGAATGAGAACCAACTGGGGAGCATGTTAAAAAAGCAGATATTGAATACAATAATTCCTTCTGCATTTATTAGCAGACATCGGTCTGAAATGAGGATCTTTCTTCTGCATACAGTCTTTTTTGTTGCTGTTGTTTTTTAATTTCACTCTGATGGATTCTTATCTAATATGCTATATTCCATTACTGTTATTATTCTGTTTTCTGCTTTGATATGCCAAATTTGGCCAAAACAAGCCACTTAAGCCCACTCCTATGTACTTTTGATAGATCCCCATTGTCTTTAAGCATACTTTTTTGTTTTCTTTTTGTTTTCTGGCATAACAAGCTATAACTTGTATTTTATCTGCCTAGCCCTGGGATCAGCCATTCCTTAAGGAGCCCTGGTTGCTTTTAGTATGAAATGTTATTTAAAAACCAAGATCTGGAGACCAGATGTGCTTATCTCTACTATGGTAGTAGGTAGACTGAGTTTGTACTCATATACCTAATTCGAATCCAACACCATAAATTACTTTACTTTTTCTTATTCCATATTTTTGTCTTCTGATACACAAGAATCTGGTTTCCAAAACTGTCAATGTATTCATTCATCTTGCTGTGTCCTGCAATATAGAAATTGTCTCAGAGCTACTATCACTATTCCAATACCAACAACAAACCTACCTAGTAAGTTCATTTCTTTGCAATTTGTTTTGCCTTTAGAATATATTCCATTTAAGGTGCACAAAGTACCACATTGATGCTTGATCCAATTTACCATCTAAATATCTAGATATGGGAAGACAGGCAGAACCAGAAAGAGGGAGGGG
>CM053606.1:148133546-148144268 GCA_028646535.1 Procyon lotor
AACACAGCGAGAGAGGGGACACAAGCAGAGGGAATGGTAGCGGGAGAAGCAGGCTTCCCGCGGAGCAGGGAGCCCGATGCGGGTCTCGATCCCAGGACGCTGGGATCTGACCTGGGCCGAAGGCAGACGCCTAACGACTGAGCCACCCAGGCGCCCCAACCAAAGACATTTAAATATAGACTATATATTTGGTAATATAATTGCATCAACATTAATTAAATTCCTTGGATGTGATAACGGCATTATCCATTATCGAAGAAAGTTTTCATTCTTAGAAGACATGCACTGATGTGTTTAGGTGTGAAGTGATGTCTGTAACTCATTTTCAAATGGAGAAAGAGAGGAATTACCAAGAAAATGTGGCAAACTATCAACTGACTCCCACATACAGAGACGGAAAAAGAGAGCAAGAGCAAAAGAAAGATCAATAAAGCAAATCTGGCAAAAATAACAATAAGTGAATCTAGTGAGAGGTAAATGGGTGTTAATCGTATGATTCATCCAATTTTTTTGTATGTTTAATACTGAGTTTTTTGGGGGCACCTGGGTGGCTCAGTGGGTTAAAGCCTCTGCCTTCAGCTCAGGTCATGATCTCGGGGTCTTGGGATCAAGCCCCGCATCGGGCTCTCTGCTCAGCGGGGAGCCTGCTTCCCCCTCTCTCTCTGCCTGCCTCTCTGCCTCCTTGTGATCTCTCTCTCTGTCAAACAAATAAAAATCTATAAAAAAATTTAAAAAAAAATACTGAGTTTTTGCTTTTTTTTTTTTTCCAAAATGGAGTTGGGGATAATCTTGTAGAAACCTAAGCTGGATCCCAAAGGATTCTGATGTCTTAGGTAGGGTTTAGAAATATGCATTTTTTTCCAAGGGGTTTCTGATGCAAATGTGATAGCATTCTTAGGCTGAGGAGGGGGCACCTGGGTGGCTCAGCGGGTTAAGGCCTCTGCCTTCCGCTCAGGTCATGATCTCAGGGTCCTGGGATCCAGTCCAGCATTGGGTTCTCTGCTCAGCAAGGAGCCTGCTTCCTCTTCTCTCTCTGCCTGCCTCTCTGCCTACTTGTGATCTCTGTCAAATAAATAAATAAAACCTTTAAAAAAAAAAAAAAGAAAGGCTGAGGAGATATATGTCATTTTACAGATGTGAAAACCTAAAGCCAAAGACTCCATAAGGTCCTACATCCTTGGAGGCAAAGCCAGAAGCAAATCTCCCTTCTCTTAGGATTCAGTGGTTCTAGAGTAGTCAAACCTGAATAAAGAGTGGGTACTCAATAAACATTTAGTAATCGTGGACAATCTTGAATGGTAGGTAGAGAAAGAACAAGGAACTGATTTAACGCCCCCGGATTCTGACCCAGGCACTTTCAGACACATTCACTGTTGCAATCTTTCCAAGAACCCAACACAGGATAGATGGATAACCCATTTTGTATGTATATAGAAATTCACTTTGAGGTCTCTTGCTATTTCATCTGTCCCTTCTTCTTTGCCTCCCTCCCTCTTCCTAAAACACACTGAAAATTTTAAACTATGCATTTCAATAGCAAGAACTGTGTAGGGATGCAAAGATTCATAGTTAAGGACAAGGGTTGGCAAACTATGGCCCCTGGTCCAACTGCTTGTTTTTGTAAGTTTTATTGGAACACGGCCATGCCCATCTGTGCACATATTGTCTCTGGCTGCTTTCACCCTCAGTGACAGGCAGAGTTGAGTAACAGTGACAGAAAATGTAGAGCCCTCTGACCCTTGAGCCCTTTGGCTGTAGAAATAGTCACAAATATAAAAATATTTCTCAGCTGGCCCTTTACAGAAAGGAAATGCCCCCTGCTCTAGTGCATTAAAATGCTGAGAAAAGGTCTGAAGTCACTTTAAAAGCAAGGGAAACTGGAACTCAGATGGAGGGACACTGGTCTGGGAAACAGTGGGCATTCCAGTCTGGAATAGCCACCATTATTATCTGTCCAGGAAACACAGAAAAGAATCAGAACCAGCATTTGAAAGTACTTACGAAAGGCCAGTTTTTGTTTTCTCACGTACTATTCACATCAACTCTGTAGAAACCCACTCAAGGTGGAAGGATTGGGATTCAGACTAAAGTGTGACAAACTCCACACCATGTCCTCTTTCTGCTGGGTAACCTTGCCCCCTTTGCCACGTTTTAGGTTCAGTTGACTGAAGCTCTGATTTTATATCTGTGGTCCTCTGAGTGAAGGCCTTTAAATCATTTTTAAAGGGAAGCCCTCAAGAGGATCAACCTCTCTTCCAAAGAGTGAGTCTTTGGCACGCTTAACATTGCTGTGTTTTAAACTCTGTCCCACAGGCTTTCTGAAAGGTTAAAAAACTGTGGTTGTTCCTCTTAGCATCACCAACATCAATGCCCCAAGTAAAAGCAGCTTTAGTTTATAATCAAATCAGAGCAACAGTGTCCTCTTTTTGCACAAAAGCAAAAATAACTTTATTGCCATTTTCTTTTTTCCAGAAAATCTAGCAGCTGAAAAATTTGTTTGGGGATTATTGGAGATTTCTTTTCTTTTCTTTCTTTCTTTCTCTCTCTTTCTTTCTTTCTTTCTTTCTTTCTTTCTTTCTTTCTTTCTTTCTTTCTTTCTTTCTTTCTTTCTTTCTTTCTCTCTCTCTCTCTCCTTCCTTCCTCCCTCCTTCCCTCCCTCCTTTCCTTCCTTCCTTCCTTTCTTCCCTCCCCCTTCCTCCCTTTCTCCCTCCCTCCATTTCCCTCCCTCTTTCCCTTCCTTCCTTCCTTTTTTTCTCTTCACTTCATTTCTTTTTTCTTTTTGTTTTTCCCAATAGAATTTACTTAGAATGAATTTAGATCTTATCACAAGAACTCCAGAGTAAAGAATGAGATCTAAAATTCTTTCAAGACTGAAGTTATCACAATTTTACGTTAGGGACAGAGAGGTTTGTGACAGTACCAATAATGTATGTACTATTTTACACATATTAAATATATTTACATTATTATGTTACATTATTCTGTTCAGTCTTCTTTATGTTCTTCTTCACCTTCAAAAGGAACTATGGCATCTTTCAATTGTTTTGAAATACTCTGCCTTCTAACTTTCTATTCCATTTTCCAAATTTTGATAGAGACATAAGAATAGAAGAGATATTTCTCTGTTGCAAGAAAAACCATGCAAGTGATGTGATAAATGGCACCAGTGTTGGGTAATAATCAGTGGTAACAGATGTGCAAACCTAGAGGGCACATACTTCTTGGAAAGGGCAACACTGCTCAGCAACAGCAGGGGACTGTTGTCATCTGAGAAAGCAGAGGGGGCAGGTCTTCTGATTTCCCAAGACAACAAAGAAATATCCTTTTTTTAAAAAAAGATTTGTTGTTGTTGTTGTTGTTGTTTATTTATTTGACAGAGAGAGAAAGATAGCAAGTAATCAGAGAGGCAGGCAGGGAGAGAGCGGGAAGCAGGCTCCCTGCTGAGCAGAGAGCCTTGATCCTAGGATCCTGAGATCATGAACTGAGCTGAAGGCAGAGGCTTTAACCCACTGAGCCACCCAGGTGCCCCAAGAAATCTACTTTCAAATGATTCCTAAAATTTGGCTCAACCAATTAGAATGGCTACTATCGAGAAGAGAAGAGTTAACAAAGGCTGGTGAGGATGTGAAGAAAAGGAAATCCCTGTGCCCTGTTCGTGGGAATGTAAATTGGTACAGCAAGTATGGAATCTAGCCTGGAGGTTCTTCAAGAAATTAACAATCGAACAATCCTATGACCCAGCAATCCTGCTGCTGGGCATATATCTGAAGGAAATAAGATCACTATCTTGAAAAGATATCTGTACTCCCATGTTCATTGTAGGATTATTCCCAATAGCCAAATGGAAACAATCCCCCCCCAAGTGTCAGGGGATGGAAAGGTAAAGAATATGGGGTATATATAAATACAGTAGAATATTTTATTCAGCCATAAAAAGTAAGGTAATCAAGTCATTTGTGACAACACAGATGAAATTTGAGAGCATTGTAAGTAAAATATGTCAGAGAGAGAGAGAGACAAGTACCGTATGATCTCTCCCATGTGTGAAATCTAAAGAATGAACTCATAGGAACAGAGAGTACATTGGTGTAGGGGGGCAGTGAGGAAAATGGGTGAAGGTGGTCAAAGGATACAATCTTCCAGTTATAAGATGACTGAGTTCTGTGTAATGTACAGCATGGTGACTATAGTTACCAGTATGCTACGGTATACCTGAAAGTTGCTAAGGCAGTATGTCTTAAAATTTCTCACCACAAAGTAAAAAAAGGTAACTACATAAGTGATGGGTATGTTCAGTAACCTTAAGGTTACTTAATCATTTCACAGTATAGACATATATCAAATAATCACGTTGCACACCTTAAACATACACAATGTTATATGTCAATTTATCTCAATTAAGCTGGAAAAAACTTGGCTATGTTTGTGTTGCATATAATTTGGCCCCACAATTGAAAAAAAGACAAGCAAAACAAAGACATATACAGTCCAGTTTTGACCTTTAGATCATGTCTTTTTATCTCCCAATGAAAGGAACTGAAGTGAGGGTCTGGACTTCTGTATCTGTCTCTGGGAAGTTTGCACACGACAATTCTATCCTCAGGACTCTGATACAATCTCATGTTCTTATAGAATCAAATCTCTGAGCTCCAAGGTCTACCAATCCCTGCTCATACACTAAATGTAAAGCTCACAAGGTAGGGCTTTTTGGCTGCTAGCCAGCTGATCTTTCTTCTGCGTCATGGTGTGCTCCTTCAACCTAGACCCCTGCCCAAACTATTGACAGAAATAAGGTGGCAGGGGCGCCTTGGTGGCTCAGTGGGTTAAAGCCTCTGCCTTCGGCTCAGGTCATGATCTCAGGGTCCCGGGATCGAGCCCCACATTGGGCTCTCTGCTCAGTGGGGAGCCTGCTTCCCCCTCTCTCTCTGCCTGCCTCTCTGCCTACTTGTGATCTGTCTCTCTGTCAAATAAATAAATAAAATCCTTTAAAAAAAAAAAGGAATAAGGTGGCAGATGATTTTTCTACTCTATGGTTCAACGCCAGACAAGCTGCTTTTATATTAGTTTCTTAGAAAAAAAAAAAAAGGTATGGAACAGCTCTCTGATAGTAATTTTTCACCTCTTTTCAAACTCCCAGTTGTCAAGACGCAAACACTTCAGAACACTTGCAGCAAAAGCTAATGAAAGGAAACCCAAACAACATGAACCAATGAGTGTTAAAATGGGACTTGTACAGAGGTGAAGTTTGGGTTTATTTGAATCTGTACGAGTTCCAGAATTCCCGGCACTTTCTATTCTTGGTAAGTGTAGTCAACCCAGAGAACATTTCTGGACTTTGCTCTCTTTAAATGCCCCTAGTATTTCAGAAATTAGCTTTAGCCACACCAGAGGCTTAACGCAGGTGCAGGGGCAGAGTTTAAGGAGCAAACTGATCTGTTTCTGAGCAGCCTTGGGAAGTACAGCCTGACCTCCCGTCATCCAGGGGAGACACGCGCTTCAAGCTGCACGTTCTAACAATGCTCAGATGGCTGACAGTTTCCAGGAGAAACAGCCTGCCTCTTTCTTCCTTTCCTAGGCAATCGTAATAAGCCTAATTTACCCAAACATCCTCAGGTCTTCCAGTTTCACATTACTGTTTGGCAATGTTTTCATAAAGACGATGGCAGTGGATCCTCAAAATGCCTGGAGGATGGCAGGTGGGCAGGTCAGATATTGTTAAGCATCCTTTCTGCCGAGGACACAAAAGCACAACATGGTTGTGAGACTTGATGAAGGTTACTACGACTCGGGTTTGCTCAGTTAAGCTTAAGCATTTTTCTTCAGTCTCTATACAATACTGTGATAATTCTATGGAGGCCATCAATTCCTTCTTTTTAAACTTGATTCATATATCCCTCTCACCTTTGACTTCAAAATTATGTAAATACTCCCAATAATTCCAGAAACAATTATTGATGAATCCACAAATAACCTGTGTTAGATGCTTTTATGGGATTAAAAAACACAGGACTTGGTTTCTGTTTCAAGGGGTAGATAATTCGAATTAAAAAAAATAATTATGTGACATTAGACATTAGAGAAGTAGAGGTAACACTAAGAATAATAGGTCTGACAGCATGAGTCAAGAACAGAGCTGAGTACTTTACATGTATTTTCTGATTTAATCCTTGAAACAACTCTCCAAGGCAACTGTGATTATCCATCTGACAGTGGAGGAAACTATTAAGCAACTTGCCCAAGGTCATAGCTGACTACCGCCGGAGCTGGAATTCAACCGCACGTCTGCCGGATGTCAAAGTCCTGGAAAGTTTCACTGTGTCCTTCTGACTCTCTGAACACACACAGGAACCCACTGTGGTGGGGATTAAACACATCAGTGTCCAGGAGAATGTGGAAGGTGGGCATCCTCAGAGAAGGGCAGGGCCGGAGAAGTGAGTGTTGAGTTAGAACTTGAAAGACCAGGAGGGTGTGGCCGGGTGCAGACCCTGCGGTGGCCGCGAGGAGGGCACAGGTTGATGGGAGAAGCGGGAGCCATGGCTGGGTGACTGGTTAAGTGGTGTGAGGCAGTCCCTCTCAGAGCTCAGGTGGCTTACCTGGCAAGAGAGCTGTAGGTTAGTACGGTGTGTTCTCAGAGCTGGGTTTATCACTGTGCCTCTTTGTTCTGAAGGAGAATTTGTTGCTCTTGCCAAGTGCCCTAGCTTCCTGAGTTCAGGTACTCCCTGAAGTGGATGAAAAGCAAGATTTTGCAACATCTGCGGGAGAAGAGAGGTTCCCCTAAGTAAGAAAGGATGGCCTGAACCAAGCCTTTTCTCAGGGGATGGGGAAGGGGGTTTAAAAGGCCTCTAAGGATGTTATATACATACCTCTTTCACAACACAGGACTCTGCACAAGTTCTCAGAAAAGTGATTCCAAGTTTGTACCTACTGAAACTGTGACCCACAGATGTATTTTACTTGATTGGGATTATTTGAAAAGTTGGAACACAGTTTTCTGGACTCTACTTTCTCTAATATTTCCTCTGCTGCGAGGGGACGCCAAGAGCCCTGGGAAATGTATTAGCCAGAGTTAACTTTGTGGGCTCTAATTGGCCCCAGGCTGCGG
Source organism: Procyon lotor (assembly GCA_028646535.1). NCBI lineage: Eukaryota > Metazoa > Chordata > Mammalia > Carnivora > Procyonidae > Procyon > Procyon lotor. Next base: position 148,140,649 of record CM053606.1, read on the forward strand.
AGACCTTACTGCCTGGACAGCCCTGTTCCTCTCAACATTCCCGGAGGGATTCAATTCTGGTCATCTTGGCGTAGGATGGGAGAACTTGTTGGGCTTTCTAAACAGTCCTCACTACAGAGGAATGGCTTCTCACGAGGCCACATTGTGCTGTTGGAGACTTTGGAGCCGGGTGAAGACTCACCCCAGCTTGGAGATGCCTAGGACTTCTATAACCTGTTCCCTCTTCCTCATGGAGGAGGCATGACTTAGAAAAAGTAGGACCACAGTTTCTCATTCTGTCCCCTAACTCTCCTGGATGAGGGTGTCCAAATCTGCCCCATCTGACCCCATCCCCATCCCCTCAGAACAAGGGCATTTGAAGCCAGGACACTCAAGCCTGGAGGCTGACTGAGTGGCTGGTGTCAGAGACTAGAAAAAGACTGAATTACAGCGGGGGTCCCTAGGTGAGGGGGCTCAGGCACAGAAAGCCGGAACCTTTGAAGAAATGGCAATAAAACAAACTTTTGAGAGAGCTTCTCAGCACTATGATACACATACACTTTGACACAACGGTTCTGTTTCCGGGAATTTTTCTGACATCTATTCTCACACAAGTGCACAAAGGTACCGCGCAAGGAAGTTCACAGCAGCAGTTTTTACAGTAGTACAAAACCGGAAACATTTGAGGTGTCCATGAATTGGGAATACTAGACAAATATTTTTAAAGATGTCAGAATAATATCAAGTCAAAAGGTGCAGACTTCTAGTTATTAGAAAATAAGACCTGGGGATGTAACATACATATGGTGAAACTACAGTTAATATTGCATTGGATATTTGAAAGTTGCTGAGAGAGCAGATCTTAAAAGTTCTCATCACACGAAGGAAAAAATGCATCCATGTGAGGTAACAGATGTTAGCTAAATTTAGTGTGGTGATCCTTTCACAATATACACAAACATCGAATCATTATGCTATGCACCTAAAACTAATACAATATTACATTTCAATGATACCTTAATTTAAAAACAATCGTATTAAGTCAAACAGCAAATAATAAAATAGGAGGTATTAGATGAGCTTTTTTTTTTTTCAAATAAAACAACAAAAGGATCTGCGTATCTGTATATTATATCTCTCCTTCTCCCTATGTCTGTCTCTGTGTGCTTAAAGATCACATGGGGAGACAGAACCAGAATTCACTATGTTTCTACACTGTCATTAGGATTGGGGATTATCAAACTTCTTAAATCTTTGTCAGCCTGAGAGATGAAAAATGATCCTTTATTGTTTTAATTTATATTGCAAGTGAGGCTGAGAAGCTTTTGGGAACTTATCGTCTGTTTCATTTGTGTGTGTGTGTGTGTGTGTGTGTGTGTTTTTTTAAATAGGATAGCTTTTGCTTATGTCCTTCCAGTATTCGAATCTTGCTGTTTCTTCACGGACTCTGGCTTTCTTTGCCCGAGCCACCTCACATAGGGACACCTGCTGTAATTCAATTCCCTCTGGTTTCTGATACCAGCCATTCGGTTTGCATCTGGGCCCAATGTCTTGGCTCCAAGTGCCCTTGTTTTAAGTAGATAGGAGAGAGGATGAGATGGGCAGATTTGGATACATATTTTAAATGAACTTATAAAGGACTAAAATGAAAAGTAATAACTATACCAGGAGGATAAAGTGCAATGAACATCAAGTCCAAAGCATCAAACTCTCTAATGATAATAATAACAGTAACAAACACAGGCTTAACACTCCTTTTTGCTACACACTGTCTTCATATCACACACATTATCTCACTTCAGCCTTATGATAATCCTATGAAGTAGTTACCACTCATGCCACCATTTTAGTGATGAGGAATTGAGGCAAAAAGAGGTTAACTTACTCCAGGACATGCAGGGAATAAGTGGTTGGGCAGGTATGGGCAAGAGAAGTCTTGAGTTTCTGCTCTTGGCCTCTCTCCTAGGTAAAATGGAAGACGTCCAAGTTCAAAGCTGAACTGAGGACTGATCTGGAACTGACAAGTAGGAGCCAGGAAATTGCTGTAACAGTTGTGGAGGTGTCCCTGATCACCTTTCCCAGCCACTGGGTACATGTTGATATATGAGTTGGACTGCCTCAAAGAGCCAGAGATACAATATGTCTACCCATAGGAGTTTGGCTAACTTGATTATTATGTCAGTTAGAGTCAGGGGAGCTATGAATGATAGGAACCCAATGAAGTGATTATTTAAATAAAATAAATTTATTTTTCCCCACATACAAAAAAATCCAGAGGTCATCCAGAACTGATTTGGGGGCTGTTGGAAACTGGGGGTGAGGAATCCTTCTTTCAGCTCTTCACCTACCATCCCTTGTATGCGGCCTCATGGTCAAAGTGGCTATTGGTGCTTCAGCCACAGCATCCTTTTCATGGATGCTTTTCCTTTTCATGGATCCTTTTCAAGGACAAAGGGACAAAAGAAAAGAGATAGCAGTGGTACATACCAGAGACCTATGTGTGCTTCATGAAAGCTGCTGAAGGTCAATTTCCTGTAAATATTATTGTTCAGAATATAGCCATTTGTTCACAGCTGGCTATAAAGAAGCTATGAAAAATAATCTTTATTTCTAGATAGTCATTTGTCTGGGTAACAATCTGGGGTTCTAATACTAAGGAAGAAAAGGACAATGGATGTTAGGGAGGCAAGTAGCAGTTGTGCCAAAATCGATCCATTCTTGGGTGTCTGGAAGAATTCTTATCCAACAGTTTCAAAAGACTAAAAACCATTCTACTTATGACTGATCTGAGTAGCTGACCAAGGCACATTTTGAGGGTCCTGGGCACCTCAGGGTGCAGGCAGGTAAGCAGACGCTGAGCAGGCATAACAAACTCTAAGAAAGGATGGAAGTGCTCAGAAAGTAAGTTCTATCCCTTCCTAATTTTTAAGAGTCAGACTTGAGGGGCGCCTGGGTGGCTCAGTCCTTAAGCGTCTGCATTCGGCTCAGGTCATGATACCAGGGTCCTCGGATCGAGCCCCGCATCGGGCTCCCTGCTCCGTGGGAAGCCTGCTTCTCCCTCTCCCATTCCTTCTGCTTGTGTTCTTCTCTCACTGTGCTTCTCTCTGTCAAATAAATAAAATCTTTAAAAAAAAAAAGAGTCAGACTTGAACTTTGACAATTTTACATCACTTGGGCCTTTCCTACAAGAAGGATTCCATATCATGGTGTAAGAGAGCGTTTAACTCCTCATCTTTGGAAAACAGAAGGAATGTTCTAAGGCTTGTCCAAAACCTTCATGTAGTAAAAACTGACAGGTCATTTTTGGAAGTCACCACTCTGCTTATTATCTGCCTTCCCATCTGGACTTATAAAGGAGTGAACTTCTCAACTCAGAGGGATGTACCAGAGCATAGTGAGGAAAAACCAAAATGGGCTGAAATAACAAGAAGTAAAGTTCTGCCAAATACCCCAGAGTCACAGCAGGGCAGACAGACTGTAATGGTTTCTAACAGGCACCCACACAAGCTTCCTTACTTTCAGCTGACACTTGGTATGTGCCTGTTCCCCACTATAACCCATGAGTTTTTGGAGTAAAGGGACCATGACTTATTGGTATATTTCCAATGGCTGTCACAGTGGACATAACATAGCATTGTTGG
>CM053606.1:148144768-148190847 GCA_028646535.1 Procyon lotor
TGGAGGCACTTGTTTTCAAAAAGAGGGAAAACATATTTCTCATACTGAGGAAGATCAAAGGAGAAAAGGATGATAATAGATAAAGATCATCTTCTAGTGGGTGAAGCAAAAAACAAAAACAAAAACAAGAAAAACATGAGCTCTGGGAACCTGGAGATATGTTGAGGGCCCTAGAGTCTCACCCATACTTTGTCTCATCCTTGTACTTATTGGTCTTTAAGTTAAAGCTGACTTTGCAAGGACTGTTGATGTAGAAGTAATGTGCAGGCTCTTCCTATATCAGAACTGGTAGGGGACTTAGAAGTCTTGCCATCAAAGTTCCTTGCACATAAGTAAAATAAAAATAGGTCCACAGACTCTTTGCTTGATTAGATAGATAGATAGATAGATAGATAGATAGATAGATAGATAGATAGATAAAGTGTTTGAAATGCCCAGGATTATATTCTGCTTGTCTGGTGTGTGCACTATTGCAGGTTCAGGCCATGACTATGAGGTCTGTCTATTTGCCTTGGAAATAGTTGCCATGTTGATACACCAATTTATATAGGTAGCCTGAGAAAGTGATGAAGAAGTTTCAACTTGGCAGACCTTAGGAAAGTTGGGGTCAATATAAATCTTACTGAATGGGGCAACTGGGTGGCTCAGTCGGTTAGGTGTCTGCCTTTGGCTCAGGTCATGATCCCAGGGTCTGGGAATGGAGCTCCACATTGGGCTCCCTGTTCAGTAGGGAGCCCGCTTCTCCCTCTCCCTCTGCCAGCTGCTCCCCCTGCTTGTGCTTTCTCTCTCTCTCTCTGTCAAATAAATGAAATCTTTAAAAAAATAAATCTTAGTGAATATTCTTCATGCATTCATTCATTCATTCTCTTATATAATCTATGTTTATTGAACCAAGTATTATACCAGTTACTAGAGACATATGAAAAAACAAAGAAGCCATTATCTAAATCTGTGGTTTCACAATGTCAGGTAGGAGGCAGAGAGCCTTGGAAAAAGCAGCTTGAAGTCAATAACTCTCTGTTTCTTACAAAAATCCTGTAGGTATTTAAAAAGATCATATCCCAGAGGAAGAGATGAGAGGGTGAAGGTTTTTGAAGTCAAGGAAATGGAGAGAGATTCTGCTGAAGGGGGAAAGGAGGAGGGATTCGTGTGTCCCCAGACCAACAGGGATCTGTGTACTGTATACTGCTCTGTGACTGCCCCTGAAGAGGAAACACAAATTTAGAAGTTAAAACTATGATGAATGCCTAGAGAGGGTGGGACCTATATTGGGAAGTTTTCAGCTTTAGGAGGAGTTCCCAGCCCCCATTAGTGACACAGAAGTCAACAGCCATCAGAGGCCATGGGGGCTACTGTGGGCTTGGACTAAGACATCAGTGGTCCTCACATAGAGTGGAGATTAAAACATCTTCTCTCTCCCTCCCTCTCTCTCTCCTTCTGTCTCTCTTTCCCCCTCTCTCCTTATCTCTCTCTCTTTCTCTCTTTCTGTGTGTGTGTGTGTGTGTGTGTATGTGTGTGTATTTTAGATATTATTTATATATCCCATATTCTGGTGCAAACCTGGGGCAGAAAGGGGACCCCAATAATGCCTGAGATTAGATATTCTGCCAGCCTGGTAGGATGGAAGGAGAATCAGAATTAAGTTGAATTAAAGAAAACAGGAGAAGTTCTATTTCTTTTTTTTTTTTTTTAAGATTTTATTTATCTGACAGAGAGAAACACAGCGAGAGATGGAACACAAGCAGAGGGAATTTTAGTGGGAGAAGCAGGCTTCCTGCCGAGCAGGGAGCCCAATGCGGGGCTCAATCCCAGGACCCTGGGATCATGACCTGGGCCGAAGGCAGACGCTTAATGACTGAGCCACCCAGGTGCCCCAGAAGTTCTATTTCTTATAGATCTTAGTTTATGTATTCTGTATTATATAAATCTTATCTCTCACCTCCCACTTTCCTGACAAGTAATCTGAAGAAGAGGTAATTTGTTAGATTCTCAGTAACTTCCCAAAGCTCCTAACCACCAAGGATTTCTGGGGAGAAAATTTTCTCTCTCCTTGTAGGGAGTATGACAATGTCATCTGTGGTATCAAGTGAATTATGGGACAAGACGCTCTTTTCTTAGATGCTTACGAATGATTCATTCTGCCTAAGGCAAAGAGCTAAAAGCAATAATGTCTCCTTATTGTCTCCAACACCTTATGTTTCTGTGAGTATAATTTAGAATTAGCTGGGAAGGCTAAGAGGCCAAAACTGGAATATGATTCCCCCTGCCCAAGGCCAGAAGAGGAAAACAGAACCAATATCTATAGTATCAAACATTAAAGCTAGCAAAACCAAATATTGACTTCTGTCCAAAGGGCAGAAGAGGATCCAAAACAAGGCATGAGATTAAAGGTCAGAAACCAAGCACAAATTGGACTGAAATGGAAAAAGTCTGGAAATCAGTCAAAGAGGGACCAGGAAAACTGTTTTCTAGGGAAGCTCTCAGTATTTGGTAGAGGGGAGTTGTTTTCAGTTTTTCCGTTGATCGTACTAACTTCTTATTTATTTATTTTAAAGCACAAAAGCAATAACTGGTAACAAAGGTTTTGGAAAAATGGATGAGCAAAAAAATACTAGTTTAAGAAAACTTTTCATTTCACTTCCTCTAATCCCAAAACCTGAGAAAATACCATTATTTTATTTTATCTGGAGGGTCACCACTGTCTAGTTCTAAGAACACCAGGTTTAGAGAGAAATAGTTTGACAACAATTGTCCTTTATTGTATTATATAGTTCCAGACGGTCTTTCTGTTTCCTTTCTGCTTCCTCATGGAAGCAGGTATGGAATACCATGGAATTCCATGGTATGGAATAAATTTGTGACAGGTATCATCTTTGGCACAAAGGGTATAGAAATGAGAGGCCTATAGTCTAGAGGACTGTCCAATAAAAAGATATAAAAATATAATGCAAGCCACAAATTAATTTGAATAATATATTCTACATATTTACATAATTCAATGCATTAAAAAAAATAATATTATTTTAATCTAATCAATATACAAATTACGGATACAATAGTCTATATATTTTTGGTAGCAAATTTATGAATTCTAGTGAATATCTTATATCTTAATTCTGACTAGCCACATTTTAAGTACTCAATAACCATATGTGGCCAGTGGCTACCATAAGGATAGAGCAAGACCAGAGGAACTCACTTTATATTTGCACTTTACAAGGTCATGAACTTCCTGAGGACATGCACTAAATGACTGGCATCATGTCCTCAGTGCCTTCCACAGTGCATGGCATGTTAGAAGTGTCAATATTTGCTGAGTGAATAAATGGAATTTTTAAGTTTTTCTTCTCTCTAGTTTCAATAAAGTCACCCTACATAATCACTTGTTGCTTTTGGAATTTCTACTTCTCTTCCTTTATTTCATACCTCACCTACTCTTGATCATTTCCAGAAGCCACATAGTTTCTACAAAGTGCTGGATTCTCTACTGTGGACCATGGGAGGGGTTGTGATGATAGAATCTAATATGACATTATCCCCTTTTTGCTTTCCTTTAGCTATTTAGCTTCTTATGTCAAACACAGAATTGATACTATTTCAGGTGTGTGAATTTTTCTGAACTATTTTGAGCACTGTTAGTTCATCAAATCTTTATTTTGATTTGAGAATATTTGCTATGTTTCTGTGTGTCACATTATATTTTAAGGCCAGTCATTTCCCAAAGGAATTTGCCTCCAATTTTATAAGTCATTGGGAAATAAGGAATTAAAAATAATAATCAAACAGTTTGCATACTCAGTTTCTATTTGATTCCACTGAAAGATTCTTTCAAGCCCCCTGAGTTGGATACACCCTATAGTGACCCCTCAATGAGTCACACTCTTCTTTTTTTTTTTTTTTTTTTTAGTATTTTATTTATTTATTTGACAGAGAGGAGAGAGATCATGAGTAGGCAGAGAGGCAGGCAGAGAGAGAGGGGGAAGCAGGCTCCCTGCCGAGCAGAGAGCCTGACACGGGGCTTGATCCCAGGACCCCATCCTAGGACCTCGAGATCATGACCCGAGCTGAAGGCAGAGGCTTTAACCCACTGAGCCACCCAGGCGTCCCTGAGTAACACTCTTCTAGAATTCATTCCCTCCCCTTGATTGTAGGAAGAACTAATGGGTTCCTTGCAACCAATAGAATATGGGAGCGGTGATGGGTTATCATTCCTTTGAATAGGCTACATTATGTAAGACTTTGTTTCAGCAGGCTGGAGAGAGACTTTCTTACTGACTTTGAAAAAAGCACACTGCCATATTGTACACCACTGAAGAAGAGAGCTGCATATTCTAGGATGTGAGGGTGACTTTTAGCGATTCCAGCAAAGAGCGGGCACCCTTACAACCACAGGGAAATTATTTCTTCCATCAACATGAAAGAACTTGGAAGTGAATTTTTCCTCATATAAGCCTCCAGGTGAGAACACAGCCAATAGACATCTTGACTGTATCCTTGCAGACCTTGAGCAGAAGACCTCGTTAAGCCATGCCTAGGCTCCTGACCCATGCAAACTGTGAGATAATAAATGTATGTTGCTTTAGCCACTAAATTTGTAGTAATTTGTTGCAAGCATATCACCCTTAAGATAATCCGATCCTCGGGCACGTTTTAAAAAATGGGCTGAAGGGGTGCCTGGGTGGCTCAGTCGTTAAGCATCTGCCTTCGGCTCAGGTCATGATCCCAGGGTCCTGGGATTGAGCCCCGCATTGGGCTCTCTGCGCAGCAGGGAGCCTGCTTCTCCCGCTACCATTCCCTCTGCTTGTGTTCCCTCTCTCGCTGTGTTTCTCTCTGTCAAATAAAAAAAAAAATGGGTTGAAATACTAAAATATAAATATATGTAGGTGTTTGTCTTTGGAACCTCAATTCTCACTGTTTTCCTGGGTTTACTTAATGTTCCAATCATACTAAAACTAATAATTCTCTAAATCAATCATCATATTTCATACCTCTGCTGGGATGACCCTTGTCCCCCTTGCCTACCTACAGAACTCCTCCTTAGCTTTCAATCTTAGTGCAAATACCTCTTATGGAAGACCTCTCTGAGCTTCCCAAGTAGCATTGATCACTCCTTTCTGCCATCAAGGCACTTTGAAGCATGTTTTGTCATTCTGTTTATTACATTATTTATAACAGGCAGATTTAGATGTCTGCCTTCCCTCTTGACTTGGGACTATTGACTGCAGAGGCTATGTATATTCACCCCTTAGGTACCCAACACCCAACACAAAACACATCCAAATCTTCAATTACAGACATGCTTGCAGCTCCCCAAAATGTATCTAATTAACTTGTTTGATGGTTGAGAATTTCTTTGCCCGGCTATTTAAAATTCCTTATTTAGACAGTGTTGCTTCTGTAGGATGAAAACTCATAAGCCAGTCTGATCAATTTTTGAAATTAAGAAAAAAGATTTCTGTTTAAAAGCTAGATTCTCAACATTATATATCATCAGATTTTCAAAAATTTCAGTTGGATTCTCTTTATATATGAACCAGATACATTATCCCAGGACAGAATCTGGCTGCTGACAGTGATTTAGGTGTTCCCTTAACTTTTCTGACCTTGGGGTGCCATTTCAGTAAATGAGTACATCATTCCATTCCAGGGCACGTGGGTCCAAGAAAGAGTTAACCTACGATCCCCAAATGCCTACTTGACAACTAGTGAATTGCTCATATACCAGGCTGTTTTATTATGGAACAAAGGCTTCAAAACTAATTTTTTTTTAAATGAGACATTTGGATTAAATTTATTTCTAGAATATTCTCTTAGAACAACTCTTTTTTCAAACAAGTGTCATGAAAAAGTTTATTTTTAGATTTAAGGTTTACAAGAGCTGCAGTGTACTTGGCTCTGTATGCTAGATTTTTATAGCCCTCTCACTTTTCTCAGATGAGAGGGCTATTAATGTTGCCTTCCAAATAGTTTTGTTTCTGTAGAGAAGGTTTAAAAAAATCATTTTAGCCCTTGGGAAAAAATTAAGTCAGTTCAAATGCCATATCAAACATTTGATATCCAATGAAATACAGTGTGCTAAAAATATAATTTTGGAAAAAAAATGCTAAAGAATATTTGGATAACATTATATAGAGCATAACATTTTCTCTTTGCATGTTAGAAAAGAATCTGAAAGAAAGCTTCTCCATGTTACTGTTTAGTTATCCGTTACTGTTATTTTCATTTAAATGCTGAAAATACCATTTAATAGTTCTTTCTCCTCTACAGAGACAGAATAGAAATAGCATAAAACAATATTCATAGAACAGGTGTTGAGAATGGACTACTTCAATAAGGTCTAGTCTGCTGACAAATATGGAAATATTTCTCAAGTATATAGAAACAGTGATATGGAAACAATGAGAATAACGGCTTTCCTCTTGCGGCTCTCACACAAGCAACATTCTATTTTCAGGAGGTGTACAGCATTGCCAAAATGTTCGCTTTCATTGCAGTGACTTTTCATTGCTTTGGTAACAGTAAAATCATATACATTTTGCCTATGAAGTCTTCACTTATGAATTCATAAGTAGGATACCTAGATATGTTGTTTTCAGTCATTAATGCAAAGGTGAAATTGTTCTTTCATGGCAGGTGGGCCAATTAGCATCTTTAAAAGGAGCCATCATTATGATAACAAAAATCTTGGGTTTGCTCATGAATAATGGTTTCATCTCAAGAAGCACTTTGTTGTTTTTTTTTTGTTTTTTTTTTTCAAGAAGCACTTTGAAAACAGAGTAATTAATATGACTCAGAAGACTAAAACAAAAATATGTTCTCTGTCCTTAAACTTTTAGCACTTTGGGAAACAAAGAATAATCAATAGGAAAATTACATTTCTCTTTTGCCAGTTTTAATTCTGGTTGTATTACAGCTTTTTCACAACTGCTTGTGTCAGAATGAGGACAACCTACATTTTACTACGGGAAACATATTTTAAAATGATAGCTGTACCTTTATATCAGGAAGCGTGGTAGAATTGAAAACCTGAAACTCTCCTAACAAAAACACTTCAAAATACCAGTTTAGATACAGACAACATTCTTTTGAAGGTATCGATGGCTTAGATTAGCAATAAGAGAAGACACAGGATACCAAGAGAACTATTAAAAAGTGAGTCGATACCTTGGAACTGTGGACATCCTAAAGTAAGAGGTTATCAGTTTTAGTAACCTAAGGTGTTAGGTGTGTACACTAGGACAAGAGAAAAATGAGCCCTCATGAGACAAAGGATTGTAAGTGAGACTGCTGTGTTAGGCCTAACTCTTCAAGGGCTATCATTTTAGAGAAAGGGTAGACTAGACAAAAATGGCCCATTGGCACAAAGAGATAATAAGGAACCTTGTCTGTCAACTTGGAATTTGAGTGGGAACAGTTTCTTTGGATAAATTTAACCATGGACATTTTTTCACTTGGATAAGAGATTGTACTTTTTACTGTCTGCATGGTTTGAGAATTCCATGGTGAAAAATTAACATAAAAATGGTTCTGACATTTTTCAGAAACTCAAATTTTTCTTCTGAAGAACTTACTGTCAATTATGACAGGATTTTTACAGAGAAATCCTTTTTGAAGAAAAATGTACAATAAAAAACTATAAAGCAATTGAAGAAAAAATTCACCATGAGAATTAGCAGACACAACAAATAGCAGGAAATTTAAATGATAGCATTGATGTATAGAAACTGCAGCATATGTGCATTTAAAATGATCACATAACTATGAAAGGACATTAATAAAAGAATAAGAAACTGTGAAAAAAGAACAGGAAAAATTGAAAATGAATCAAATAGAAGTTCTAGAAATGTAAACTGCAATCATGTATTTAGGAACTCAATGGATGTATTAAATTCCAGATTAGATACATTGGAAGAGAGAACTAGGGAAAGTAGAAAGTATATTTGAGGAAATTATCAACATGGAGGGGTAAATAGGTAATAGGAAAGAGAAGTTAAAGAGATGCAGGTTAGAATGAAGAGACCTAACATATGTTTAATAAGAGTACAGGAGAAAAAGGTAGGGATAATTAGGAAAAAGTAATGTTTAAAGAGAAAATGGGTGAAAATAGTCTAGATTTGATGAAAGGTATGGATTTTCATATTTGGAAATTCAAGAAGAACCTAATAGGGTGGAGAGTTGTTAGATACATCTCTGTTAAACTGCAGAACATTATAGACAGATTCTTTTAGAAGTAGCTAGAGTGAAAATGACCTCTAAACAATCCAGAGTGCAGAGGCAAATCACTGCATGCTATGGGGGTGGCCAGGCATGCAGATTTGCAGGGCAGATGGGGGTGCTGGTGTGGGCAAGAGGTCTGAAGCAAAGCGTGCATCATTCCTGTAGGGAAGGCTCTTAGTATCAGGAAGGTTGCAAAAGATGAGCCTTTCAGAGCAGGAGAGAGCAGAGGGAGTCAGGAAGCCAGAATGAGTGGGAAACCTGATGCAGAGGACACATGTCATGAGAGACACATCTCTGGGTGGGGGAGGGCATACAGAGGGAGTTGGGGTGCCAGTATGGGCAGAATTCAGTGTCCCTATTGAGAGGATCATGAAAAGTGATCACAAACCAGGCTGCAACTATAAGATTGCCAAGGGTCCATATGTTCTGGGTATGTGGCAAGGACAAATCACCACTAAATGTCCTCATATTCATGTCACTGACTGATGATGTATCCAGAAACGGCAGAACTCCTTCCTACCGTAATACCCCTCCTTATCCTCTACTGAAAAGCTTAAAATCACATTCAACTGTAAAAGAATGCTTAAAGGAATTGCTTCCATTATCACAAAGCAAATATTGGAAGGAGAAGTTGGATCCGAGAAACAATAAATTGATAGCTGACATAATAAACTTCAGATAAAAGGAAGGAGCATACAGAAGGACAGAAGGAAGGAGTGTAATGCAAGAAGTTAGATGAGTCAAAAACCCAACAAATAATATTGTGGTCTAATCTAAATGGCAGTGGCCATAAAAGATAATAATGATTCACTTGGAGGGTATAAAGCAAGAAAGAAGTAAAATCCTGGAAAACAAATATATAAAAAGAAAAGGCATGGCAAAGTGAAAATTTTCAAGGTCTCTTTGGTGTGAGAGGGAGAGAAAAGATTAACTTCCTTTGGAATCATTTTTGCTCCTCTCATACTCCAAATCTAATCTGTTATCAAGTCTTACTAGCTACATCTTCAAGCCATACTCATAATACCTTCATCTTACCACCTTAACTGATACCTTCCTGACCAAGGCCACAGTACTTTTCTACGTGTACATTTCAATTACCTTCCAACTGTTCTCCCTGGTTCTGAGTTTGAGAATTCCATGGTGAATTCCACGCCCTTTCCTTACTCTATACCCCCCACTCCTTATTCCCACAAAATAAAAAAAGCATCTTAGTGACCTGGTTATGCTAATACTAATATTTTTCATTCTGCATCTCTCCAATAATTCTCCATCTCAAAAACAAAACAAAACACCAAAACTCTCTATCTCACTTAGCATAAAAGCCAAAGATCTGAAAATAGCTAAAAGTCCCCACACAATCTCCTTCCTACTTCCAACCCAGTGCCTTTCCTGCTGAATTCACCAACCCCTACTTTCTCCCTTATGTATTCCACTGTAGCTATTCCACTGTAGCTTCACTGGCTCCCTAGTGTCCATTGATCATCCCGAGATCTCCCACTTTAAGATCTTTGTCCTTGCTAATTTCTCTTACTTCAGATATCTGCATAGCTCATGCCCTCACTTTCTTGAGTCTTTATTCAAGTGTGCTTCTTTCAGTAAGCCCTTTCTTGTCAATCCTACTTAAAATCCAGCCTCCTTCCCTTTCCTACCCACCTTATCTTTGTTCTTTAATTTTTTCCATGATTCTTATTAATATCAATATATATCATTATATTAATATATTTTATATACTTCATTCTTACCCTCCCTTTCCCCTAATATCAAGATGTTAAATATCTTACTCTCCCTCACTGGAAAGGAAACCTCATAATGTCAGGAACTTTGATTTTTTATTGTTGTTTTCACTATTTCTTAAGATTCTAAAGTAGTACTTGGTATTACCCAAACCAGTAGTAACATTGAATAAACATTTGTTGAGTAAATGAATGAATGAATGAATAAATCAAGGCAAAATAAAAGTGAGGAGAAATACAGAATAATTAAAAACACACAGCTAACAAGCTTGACCTAATGGACTTAATTATCAAATATACATTTTTTGCAAAAATATATTGATCATCTGCAAAACCAATTATGTATTTACCTCTGAAGCACATCTCAGTGAAAAACCAGAGTTTCAGTAGTAATATACTAACTCCTTCCTGTAATCACAATATAATCAGAAAACAAAAACAAAATAAAACTAAAAAATTACCAGGAGTACCTGGGGGGCTCAGTACATTAAGTATCTGCCTTCCACTCAGGTCATGAACCTGGAGTCCCAGGACTGAGCTGGAGCAGGGATCTGGTCTCAGCTTGGAGCCCTTTTCTCCTTTTCCCTGCCCATCCCCCCACTCATGCTCCTGTGAGTGCTCACTCTCTCAGTCCTTCTCAAATAAACAAATAAAATCTTTAAAAAAAAAAGTTAAAAAATTACCAGATGTGATTGGAAAGCAAAAGAAATTAAAAAACGGAACTTCCTAATTACCCACTGATTAAAAAGTAGTCACATGGAGTTTAGAAAATATTTAAAATGGAAATCATGAACTTCTTACATATCAAGAATCTAAAATAGTACTACAGGAAAATGTTAGGGGGAAAAAAAAATCCCAGCTGTTTAAACACAAACAAGTAGAGGGAAAGAAATAATAAATTTAAAAGCAGAAATAAATGAAGTAGAAAATTAAAAAATAGAGAGGATCAATAAGTCCTAAATTGACCCAAAGTAAAGAATAATAACTTATATAGACAAACCTAGGAACCAATTGATTAAAAGAGAGAGAGAGAATACACAAATACATAAACATACATAATTGGGAACAAGGGGATTGGGAATAAATATACACAACAGAGTTTCTGAAAAGGAATTATAATGAATATTTTTATGCCAAAAGTTTCTTAAAAATTAGAGGAAGGGGGGGCGCCTGGGTGGCTCAGGCGTTAAGCGTCTGCCTTCGGCCAAGGTCAGGTCCCAGGGGCCTGGGATCGAGCCCCGCATCGGGCTCTCTGCTCTGCAGGAAGCCTGCTTCTCCCGCTACCATTCCCTCTGCTTGTGTTCCCTCTCTCGCTGTGTTTCTCTCTGTCAAATAAATAAAATCTTAAAAAAAAAAAAAAAAAAAAAAAAAATTAGAGGAAGGGGACAATTTCTATAATGACAGTGAAATTATTTTCCCACGTTAATGATTTCATTAACATTTTTTATTTAAAATAAAATGTAGTAAAATCATTAAAATATCACTATATATTAGCTTCTACAGAAGGCAAACATTTTGTTTTCTCCTTCCAGTCATCTTTGGCAAAATGCTAAAATGATATATTCTTCAATTTATAGAGGTTTAGAATTCTAAAGTGCATTAATCAAAATCCATTAAGTTGCAATTTCATATTGAACTTCTCTCGATAAAAGGTTTTATTGGCTCATAAAACTACAACTTCACAAGTGTTTCTAGCTTCAGGAAGGCTGATCCAGTAGTTCAAATAATGCCATCAGTAAATTGCCTTTTTCTTTCTCTCTGTGTTTTGACTCTGCCTTCTTTGGTTTTGGCGTCACTTGTATGAAACTACTCTAATGTGGTGGTTAACATAGTCACCAGAATTTCTAGGCTTACGTCATCCTCATGGCTAGGGATCGCAGAGAACAAAGAACTCCTCTTTCCTGAGAGTTTCTGCAAAAGTCCTGAGGGTTAACACTGATTGACCTGCTGACATCATGTGCCCATTCCTCAATCGATCCCTTTGACCAAAGGAAGGAGTTGTTCAGCATGTGTTCTCTCTACTGGATCAGGGGCATGGAATATTCCTTTCTACACCATATGGGCCCCAAGTTGGGAGAAGGCATGATTCTCCAAAAGAAAGAGATGTTGTGAGACACACACACACACACACACAAAGGTACCAACTGTCTCCTATAGATAGATGCCATGCCAGTAAAAATGATGCAGAGGTTACCAGATAATTATTTTTACCTGCTCTGTCCAGAGACCAGCAAAGTCTAGAATGTAAAGGGGCAGAGAACAACTCTTCCTTTGTCTCCTTTTCTTGTCCAACAGCAGCAGCGAAGCTGGAATATGAATCTAATTTGAATTTACCCTTCTGCATAGATAGTCGTGTTTGGTGGTTATTTCCCCCCCGTATTCCCAAGTGTCAGGAGCATGGTGCCTCTCCAACATCAAAAACTAACATCAGTTGGGCTATTATCTAGCTGCACTCTTGGGACTCCCCTTCTCTTTAGGATCCTACCAGAAAAGAAAGTACTGGACCTGGGGTCCAGGAGGAAGGAGGTGTCTTTCCCCTTGGCCCTGTACTCAGTACTTAGAGAAAAAGGAGAGAACATAGGGATAAAAAGAATAGGAGAAGTTGGAGGGAGACAGAGGAAGAATTCTGCTATCATTTACATGGATCATGAGCTGCTTTCATTGGGCCATATGGAAGTAGGAGAAATTTGAGAGGGCAGTGAGATCAAAATATCACACACTGAGATTATGTCAGTTGGGTATTGATAAACTAAATTACTATGGGAATGTGAGTAATTTAACTACATTTGTTATATACATGTTATAAATATAATTATAGTTATAACAGATATAGTATATATTATATATACTATATATGTAATTATAACAGATATGTAATTATATATAATTACAAATCATAATGATAATTTATAAATATATTTAAATTTTATTTAAATATAAATAAATTTATATTTATTCATTTTATACATATGAAGTTCTTATCTCTTTTTTTAGTTCCTTTTTCTTATAGTTATAACTGAGCAAAACGTGTTTCACAGAAATTCTGTGATGTAGACTGTGAGAAAACATTTCCACAATCACATCAATTTGGTATCTCCAACATACTCTGTACACAATTTGCATTACAATTCTTATTTACATATTAAAGTTTATAAATATAGAAAACTTTAACTGTTATTTAGCCCAGTTATTGACTCTAAGACTTCCCACCCTCTTCCCCTGCTCCCCTTTATTTGTGGTAAAGCCTGCTCAGTATCATGTCTTTACACATACTCTAGGAAAGACTAATTTTTCTGCCTCCAAGGAGGAACTAAATGTGGAAATCCGTAATGGACTTACAAGTAGAATTTTGTAGTTTCCCATACTATTGCTTCTCATTTCTCTTCTCTTTCTGTCTCCATCTCTTTCCTATTGAGATTAATCAAAAAAATGCTGATTGCCTCCCAACAGTCTCATTCAGACTTTACAATGAAGTCATTGGTATGTATCTTCACCGCAGGAATGAAAGCTAGAGGGATCAGAAGCTTGCCTGAGGTCATGTGATAAAGAACAATGGTAATGACTGCATTACTGCTAAACACAAAACATAGCTGCATTGTGAGGGTGTTTGAAAGAATGTTGGGTCTGCTGGAGATGGAAGTAAAACCTCCATTTCATTCCTTAAGTCTCCAGTGAGTTGTTCTCCAATATGGAAGTCTGCTCAGTTTATTACTTCAAACTTTGTAGCCTTAAATCATTGTCCTCAAGGATACTTGGAGACAAAAGAATACTTTTTTTTTTTTAAAGATTTAATTTATTTATTTGACAGAGAGAGAGATCACAAGCAGGCAGAGAGGCAGGCTGAGAGAGAGAGGGAAGCAGGCTCCCTGCTGAGCAGAGATCCTGATGTGGGGCTCGATCCCAGGACCCTGAGATCATGACCTGAGCCGAAGGCAGAGGCTTTAACCCACTGAGCCACCCAGTCGCCCCCAAAAGAATACTTTTGTAATCACATAGCTGTGGTGAAATTATGTGCACCACTGAACAGTGTCCACGTTTACTCACATTAGCCAGTAAAAATAGCTGTAACAGCTAAGATGTGTAAGGTAAGGTCAACTTCTGGCAGATGTAATGGGGCTAAAATTTCAAGGTTGGCACAGGTCAAGTTTGGCATTATTGCTTTTGGATTACTGGAACAGGAGCACAGCTACAGATTTGCCAATCAATGCCTGAAGCAAATTCTATTCAAGGAGTTCAATAGTTATGGGCTAGATGGAGAAAGGAGAGAAGGAAGGGATGGGGAAGAGAGGGGAAAAAAAGCAGGTGTAAGTACAGCGATAGGTCTTCTCAGCTCCAGAGTCTGCGTTCTTCCTAAGCATGACATTGAATCTACTAGCCCTTATAAGGCACATCACTTAGCCACTTGGAGTCGTGTTCTCATCTGTAAAATGGGAGTGATGGTATTGTTTTCAGTTCATTTACAGGATTTTTCATAGGCAAGACGAAAGAGAGAAGCATGTATGGGGTTTGCTATGAGTGAAAAGCAATACAGATACCTTTAGAGATTTCAGAGCACAGTAATGAACACATTTCTCTCCAGCTTTGGACTACGTGGCATGATAAACATAACACACATGTGGCATCTAAATGGACTAAGTGAGGATTTGTGCCTAAGTGAGCACTCTGCGGTCTGGCAGATGGACCACACAAAGCACACGGGGAGAAAATAGCTTAAAAAGAGGAATTTTTAAAAATAGTGTGATTGAATTATTTTAATGAATTAAATAAAAGTCACTTTCAGAGTTGAGAGAGTGATGTTAACATTGGTTCTGGATGGTATTTGAAACTGAGTCCAACTCTTGCTCTTTGGCCTTGACTCATAGCTATGGTCCTTATTGGCTATTTTATCTTTGCGTTCGGTGTGTTCTGACCCTGATGGACGTGTTTCAGGCTCCCAGAGGAACCTGAAGTTGCCTGATAATCACATTTGATGACATGATTTCTCTGACAACCTCTTCTACCTAAGACATCCTGGAATGACCACTTCAAGATTGCCACGGGTTAGGATTTGGATTATTCTCCTGGCTGCCAATATGCCACACAACGGTGGGACTAAATGTCTCCCTGTCTTCAGTCAAGGCTCCCTGTAGGTTTATTTGTCTGCTTTCACAAGAAGCACCTTTGAGGTGACACCTTAAAGGAAAGATAAGGGCAACACATTTCTTCGATTCACAAGGACATTCTCTCCCCAGTGGAAAAGGTAGCACTGATCCAACAAGAAGACCATGTGAAATTTGACTGGACTGCATATTTGACCACTAAGAAAAGATTGCTCTGAGAAGAGACTTACTCGGCACTTATTTATGGCAAATAAAATTTAATGGTGAATTAGAGATCACTCCAACAAAATTATTTCTGACTGTGCAGCATGCGGGATAAAGAGTAAAGAGGCTGGTTCCTCAGTTCTAGTTCCAAGTCCATCATTAAGTAGCAATGTTGCTTTCACCAAGTTCCTTCCTCAACCTCTCTGCACCGCATTCTCCTCTATAAATAAGTTGGTTAAACACATAATAGCGAAAGATTCCTGGAAGTTTAAAAACTCTAAATCTGTAGTTTCAGAAGAAATGTTTTCGATCCACTGCAATTAAAAAAGACACAAGCCAGCCTGCTTTAAAAAAAAAAAAAAAAGAAAGAAAGAAAGAAAAGAGAAGAAAGAACTGGGTGACAATCAGCATTGAAAGAGAAATTAATTCCATTAGCATTTTAAAAAATCTCAGTGGTAATATTTCCTGAACAATGACTCCCATTGATGGCTTGAGTGGGCCATTGTGCCTTCTGCCAGTTAAACAGACACCACTTTATTCTTAGCAGCTGTGATCCCTAATTGGAAAGGGGGACTGGTCCAAAAATGATAAAAGGGAAATCACATCACAGCGCAGAAAATCAGCGTGGAGCTTAGAAACTTCTGCTGCTCTGGTTACTGTTCTTCCTTCCCTTTGGCTTCTTGTGCAAGAGAATTTTCCCTTTGGAGACTAAAGCCCCACAGTGGTTCAACTTTTGCTTTTGGGATATTTGCCTGAAAAAGGTTCCTTTTGCTTTCTTTATTGCTGAAAAGGGTAGAGAAGAGACTGACTGGTAGAACCAATTCTTCACCAATGTAGGATCCCCTATCCTTGAGCTTTCCTTAGAGTTAAATAGAGTCTTATATTTTCCATTTCCAAATAATTGTGAAATAAGGCAAAGCAGAAGACAATACACTGATTTTTAAATCAAGTAATCAAGCTCTGAGGAGAGATGATTCTCTAAATTTACTGAAAACAATGGTGGTCAGTTCTTGTCGCTCCCTTTGTTGGGGACATTCACCCACTTCAGGGCTTTCCTCAAATATATTTTCTGTGAGCCATTCTTTGTTCAACCATGAGCACTACCTCCCAACCCATTTCCTGTTCCTCATCCCTGATTTATTTTTCATCACAGCATGTCCTCCCCCACCCCCTACCCCAGTACCTCATCAAGGATAGGATCTTTCTGGATTTTATCTGGATTTTGAATTCCTAGAACAGTACTTGATACACAGGATGCCCCCTGTAGTATTTGTTGAATGACTGAATGTTGAATGGCACACAAGAAAGCACTCCAATAAATATTTCATAAATGGATGAATGAATCATTGAGAAAGGAAGTCCTTTGAATTCTTTCTGGTCCTTTGATTTTTATTCTGACAGAGCACAGAAGTAAATTGGCTTCCCATTTAATGTAGCCTTTCTGAAAGTCACCTACTTCTACAGTGTTTCTTCACTGTTAGGGGTGATTTCATTCACCCTTCCCAGGAGAGCAAGGCTGTTGATCATTAAAGGCACATGCTAGAATCTGCTGTAGTGCCCCTCTGACTCTTTCATACCACTCAGTTCTTGTTGTGGTTTCTCCTGGAGGCTTTCTTTCCCCTTGTCTTCAATAGGGATATCTTTTTTTTTTTTCTTTTTAATTTTTATTAACATATAATGTATTATTTGCCCCAGGGTACATGTCTGTGAATCATCAGGCTTACACATTTCACAGCACTTAACAGCACATACCCTCCCCAATGTGCACAACCCAGCCACCCTATCCCTACCCACCCCACCCCCCGCCACCCTTAGTTCATTTCTTGAGTCTAGTAGTCTCTTATGGTTTGTCTCCCTCCCCATCCCTTCCTGTTTCATTTCTCTCCCCCACCCCCCCAAACTCCTGCCTTGCCTCTCAAATTCTTCATATCAGAGAGATCATGTGATACTTGTCTTTCTCTGACTGACTTATTTCGCTTAGCATAATACCCTCCAGTTCCATCCACGTCGTTGCAAATGGCCTTCCCTAGGGATTTCTTATCCCACAAGCAAATACTGTAGTTTACTGTGTTAAAATGCAAAGACAGAACCAAAGCATGTTAATTTCAGGAAGAGCCATCCAGTACAGTGGCTCCATACCTTCCAGTACCTTACAATAACCTGTGGGCTTTTTTTTTTTAAGAGAGAGAATGGGGGAGGGGTAAAGGGAGAAGGAGACAGAGAATCTTAAGCAGGCTCCACACTCAGTGCAGAGCCTGATCCGAGGCTTGATCTCATGACCCTGAGATCATGACCTGAACCAAAATCAAGAGTCTGATGCTTAACCAACTGAGCCACACACGTGCACCCAACCTGTGGGCTTTTATAAGTACAGATACCTAGGTCTCACCCCAAACCATTAAACAGCATTTCTGGAGCTAGGCTTACATCAGAATCACTTAAAAGCTCTCCTGCTGATCTGCTGTGTAGCCACAGTTGGGACTCACTGACCTAATCTGCATGCCAAACCCAAGTCAACACATGAGAAACTTGGACTCGGATCTACTGTATCAGTGTCCTACAGCTGCTGTAACAAAATGCCACAAACCTCATGGCTTAAAACAGTAGAAATTGGGGTGCCTGGGTGTCTCAGTGGGTTAAAGCCTCTGCCTTTGGCTCAGGTCATGACCTCAGGGTCCTGGGATCGAGCCCCATGTGGGCTCTCTGCTCAGTGGGGAGCCTGCTTCCCCCCCACCCCCTGCCTCTCTGCCTACTTGTGGTCTCTTTCTGTCAAATAAATAAAAGAAATCTTAAAAAACAAAACACCAGTAGAAATTTATTCTCTCAGAGTTCTGGAGGCCAGAAGTCTGAAATCAGTATCATTGAGCCAAAGTCAAGGTGCTGGCAGAATTGTGCTCCCTCTGGAGACTCTAGGGGAGAATCATTTTCCTTGCTTTTCCCCAGTTTCTGGTGGCTGTGGGCACTCCTTCCATTCACTGGCTAATGATGAGCCCTTCCTCCATCTTCACAAGTCCAGCAGTGCAGGATCTTCAAATCTCTGTTAGATCACTTTCTCCCTTCAGTGTATCTGAAATCTTCCTCTGCTTATCTCTTATAAGGACACTTATGATCCAATTTAGGGCCCACCCAGATAATCCAGGATAAGCTCTTCATCTTGAGATCTTTAGTTTGATCATATTTGGAATGATCCTTTTACCATATAAGGTAACATCTACAGAGTCACAAGATTGAGACCCAGTGTCTTTGGGAAATATTATTCAGTAGACCTGAAGGCATTCAGGGACCAGCCCCAGATCCCATAGCTAACATTAGTAAAGAAAGATGGTATCTGGGTTCCTGTCCCCAGTGGAAGCCTCTTTGACTAGATTTACATTAAATGACCTTCATGGAGTGAATCTCACTGTAAGTTTGTCTTCTAGTGGGGCAGAGGAGTCTCCGCTATGAATTATGTATCAAACAGATTTTTAATAATGATATATGTTTAGAGTTGATATATATGTATATATATCACACAGTTCACTTTCCTTCTGAGGCCTAAAGACCTTCCTATCACCAGATATCTAAATATATATTATCTGTTAGCATGAGGAAGGTCAATAGAGAGAATCAGAGAGCAGTCAAACCCTTGATTTCCTGCTTCAAAAATTTCAAAAAGAACTGGAAGGATATTTGATCCACTATAACTTCCCCAGACTGTACTGAAACTTACCCTACTTTAGACAAGGTGAAGACCGCCTGGTATGGAGGAAAGAGAGAAGGGATGGACTCTATGGATAAGACAGAGTTCCAAAGCCAGTCCCAAGGATGGAACATCTAGAACTAGGGCCAGGAAGCAGCATGGGGTCCAGTCCTTTTCCCAGACTGTCTACTCTAGACAGTTATCTCCATCCAGTCTCTTCATGTGCTGGCCATCTGCAAAAATGGTATCCCACTGTGCCTCAGATTTACTTAGTTCTTCCCTGACCACCCCATGTAGACAATATACTTTCCAGGGGCAGGATGCTCAGAAACAGAGCAGAGTGTTCAAAACGCCTAGATGGATGGAGGTGGTGTTCGGGCCAGAACAATTAGCTCAAATGCTCAGTGGGACAGTAGCAGAATATACTTACGATTACCCAAAGAGCTAACATTTGTATAGTGCTTTATGGTTTATAAAATGCTCCTTATATGGATTTTGATGGGTCCCATTAAATTACTGAAATTATAGTAAGTCTGAGATGTTACAGGTACTATGTGGTCATGGTGAACTTTAGCCATGTCCTGCCTGACTTCAAATTTTGGATTTTCTCTACTGTCTCTGTGATCTGCCCCTAGGGAACTGTGGAGATTCCATCAGCCAGATGCCCAGCGATACTCTGATGACTCTCAGGAACCAAGGCTTGCCTTGAGGTTCAGAGTCACAAACCACCTGATTTGCCTCCATGACAACACAGGACCTAGAGCCAATCTCTGTGAAAATTTTTATCTTGTTCTTCAGACCAAACAGGAAAACAAAAGATGACGTCGAAATTTTTATGGGGACAGAAAACAGGCGAGGCTGAGTGGCTTTGAACATTCAGTTTGGTTGGGAATTAGAGCAATCGCAATAATGGCAGCTTTAAAAAATAAATTATGTACGGGGAAGAGGCAATATAATTTAATCTTAGTGTTAAATCACTGGCTTGGAAATCAGGACACTTGGAAACTAGTGTTGGAAACAACTGTGTGAATTTAGGAATGTCACTTTCCTATTTTATGCTCTTACCTCATATCTATAAAATGAAAATGACACATGATCTGCAAAATATATGAAATTTTTGGAAAAGGAGAAAATACTAGGTGAATGCAACATAGCAATATATTTTAAAATAGATGAATCTGGAGTGTGTATGTTGTGGGTTGAATTGTGTCCCTCCCAGATTCGTACTCACATTCAGAGTATGATCTTATTTGGAAATAGAGTTACTGCAGTTGTAATCAGTTAAGATAAGTTCATAGTGGAGTAGAGTGGGCCCCATAACTCAGTATGACTGGTGTCCCCATAGAAAGGGAAAATTTGGACACAGACACACATATGCATAGGGAGAATGCTACATGAAGACTGGAGTTATGTGGCCAGAAGCCAAGGAACTACTAAAAGCCAGGAGAGAAGCCTGGAATAGATCTTTCCTTAGTGCTTTCGGGGGGAACATGGTCCTACTGACAATGGCTGCCCTAGCAAACAAATATAGTGTTTCTGAAATAGTGTTCCTAAATGAGGAATTCCTTTTTTATTGTCCTTTCACGTGACAGATCCAACAATTGTATTAGAAATCCAGACAGCGAACATTATAACACCTTAGTGAAGATCAAGATGGGTTCTTTTTTTCCTAATGTGCAAACTTCTTCATTTACAGATAAAATTGAATCCCAAGATTCTCAAGACTATAGCTAAATATGTCCAATTGTTAGACTGCAAAGAGTGGCTGATTGCAAAACCCTCCTAGTGTTGATGGGGGTGGTATGGATGTAGGCTTTGTTCATTCATTTAATCAATTATTACTTATTGAGTATTGATTAAGCAAACTCCTAGCCTCCTCCTTCAGGATAGAGAACATTTTCAGGGAAAGAAAGTTGTGGTTAGGAAGCTGCCAGCTACCATTTATTTCTATGACTGGGTATCCAGAGTTGAGAAAGTCAGGGGTGGGGACAAGAGAAGCCAATCTCTGTGCTCTCCTCTCTTTCCTCTTCTCCTCACCTTCTTTTCACCTTGGGATCCTCCTTTACATCCACATGCCTCACCTTAGATTTGGGGAAGAGGAGCCCTTGACCAAGGACTTCATTTTGGAAGGTCTCATGTATTAGAAAACTGTTCAGGCCCCAATAAAACAATACTCCACATCTCTGTCCTGCGTGGGACAATACAGTGGAGATGCTATATCACAGCATGGGAATACTTTGAGTGGCAGAACTCTTAAGTAAGAGAAAGATAAATTAATTAATAAATCCTTCCTCTCTGGTAGCAAGAAGTCAATAGATTTTGCATAATAAAAGAAGGTTTCCAAGTAGGGACAAAGAAGTATTCATTGTTAGCACAACATTGGCAACTGAGAAATATTTTGCAATATGAAAAATTCATATGACTTTTAAATTTGTTTTTATGTAGGTCAAAATTTATGCTGTCCAATTTGGTAGTCTCATGTGGCTATTTAAATTTAAATAAGACTGGAGTTATGTTGCCAGAAGCCAACAATGAAATTAAACAAAATCGGGGCGCCTGGGTGGCTCAGTCGTTAAGCGTCTGCCTTCGGCCCAGGTCAGATCCCAGGGTCCTGGGATCGAGCCCCGCATCGGGCTCTCTGCGCGGCAGGGAGCCTGCTTCTCCCGCTACCATTCCCTCTGCTTGTGTTCCCTCTCTCACTGTGTTTCTCGCTGTCAAATAAATAAAATCTTTAAAAAAAAAAAAAAGAAATTAAACAAAATCAAAAGTGTAGGTTGTTGGTTGTGCTTACGAAACTTCAAGTGCTCCAGAGCCACGTGTGTGGCCTGGTTGTCATATTGGACAGTTCAAATAAGAACATCCCCATCACTGCAGAAAATTCTGGAGGACAGCCCTGGTCTAGATTTAGCAAATAAGGAGCATGATACGTATCCCTGACATTGGCAATTGGATTGGTATTGGAGCTATGATTGCAAATAATTTTATTTTTATAAAAATATTTAATACAGTTTAACAAATAAAAACCATATTCAGCTTATTTAAGTAATTAAAAGATCACCAAGGAAAGGTGTAGGATGATGGTACAAACTTGGTGGGTAAGGGGAAAAGTATGCAAAGCAGAATGTTGGCCAAAACACAGAAACATTTTTTGTGCTTTGTAAGGTACATAATTGTAATTTACTACTACGAGAATGGTCTCCACAATGCTTATAGTAATGACACTGGGAACGATTCCGAGATTATATGCAATATTTTCCAGATCGAGTCAAAGGAGAGATATCTTGATGAAACACATATCAGGACTAATGTCATAACTAATCTCAGACATGGGCTGCTGAGAATAATGACTAAACACTGTTAAAGCAACTAAATTAAATTTACACATGAGATTCACTAGAATAGCTATATGTAACACAGATCTTATGAATTTGACTACTGCATAAAGAGATGATAAAATTACAATGCAATTGTACCTTATGTGATAAAATTAAGATATTTTATGACATTTTTGTAATGGTAATTTATTATATGTGACCACATTAAAATGTCTTAACATAATATGTAAAATTTTAATTTCTGAATCTAGCTATTGCTTAAAGAATTCATTGACAATTCTAATTGCTATTTCCCCAGAAGAGAAAAATTTCTGCAAATTGAAGTTAATTTAAAAAAAAATCTAAGAACTACAATGGGACTCAAGAAAGTATTTCTAATGTGGCTTTGCTGTCAGTAGAACCCAAATCACGTGAAAAATCCTTAACAATGTAATTAGTGATGTACTGAAATAAGGCAAGAAAATATTTTTAGGAAAAAAATAATAATTTACAAATTCTATCTCTTTGCTTTAGAACTCATTCTAACACTGGCAGTGTAGCAACACCATACCCCTACTTGAATTAAATTCATTTACCTTTGATGTTATATTGACTTTCAGTCATTTTAAAATAAACAGCATTAGAAATATTTTGCAACTTTGGCGTTACGAAGGTATACTTTTCAAAGTACACTTTTCAATACCCACCCCTAGGCTCACCCAACCCCCCAACCCCCTCCCCTTCAAAACCCTCAGTTTGTTTATCAGAGTCCACAGTCTCTCATGTGGGTATTGAGGAGGACACATATTGCATGGAGCACTGGGTGTGGTGCATGACCACTGAAAAAATAAAATAAAAGGTAAAAAATAAAAATAAAAAATAAAGAGTTAATCACCAATAAAATAAATAAATAAATAAATAAATAAATAAATAAATAAATAAAACTATACGTGGTACACTTTAAAAAAAAAGGATACTTGTCAAAGGTATACTTTTCAAAGAAAGAAGAACTTAACAAAGTTTGTTAGCTTGTTTTATATTTTAAAATATGTTGAGGGGCGCCTGGGTGGCTCAGTTGGTTAAGCGTCTGCCTTCTGTTCAGATCATGATCCCAGGGTCCTGGGATCAACCCCCACACTGGGGCTCCCTACTCCAAGGGAAGCCTGGTTCTCCCTCTCCCTCGGCCTGCCGCTCCCCCTGCTTGTGCTCTCTCTGTCAAATAAATAAATAAAACCTTAAAATTTATATAAATATATATTTATAAAATATACATATTCTATATACACAAATTTTATGTGCATAAAATTTTATGTACATTATATACACATATTTTATGTACATAAAATATACATATTTTATAAATGCATATTTATAAAAAAAAATATATATATATAGGAGTGGAGCTGGCCCTGTCAGGCCTTTTCCCATAGGTTAGTTAGAGCCTCCTGTTTAGACCCACAGGGGACAAACACACTGAGACGGGATACTCGTCCAACTTCTTGGCTCGCCTAGAACAGCCATGTAATTCTAGACGCTGGGGGGTTGAGGATATTTACAGATGAGAAGTCTGTGCTTAAAGGTTTGCGGTGAGTTATACCTCGGTGGATACTGACCAGTCTCATGCCATCTCCACAAACACAGACAAGAGGATGGAGGAACTACGAAGCTATGATTTTGGAGATTTCACTTAGGCCCCAGGAGAAAAACAAATAGTTTGACAGCGGATGTCCTTAAACCTTGGAATGGCTGATTGAAGGTTAAGGTGGGAAGTACAACTGACAAATGACAATTGTAAATATTTAAGGTGTACAACATGACAAAATAATCAATACAATCAAGCTTATTAGTACAGCCATCACCTCCGTGGTTACCATTCTTCCTTCCTTCCCCTCCTTTCTCCCTCTCTCTCTCTCTCTCTTTCTTTCAATCATCCTTACAGGTCTAAAATTTCATGGCCTATTGCTTAAGCGTTGCGAAATCACATCGCTGCAGCTCAGAGGCAGGAAATGCATTTTATAAAGTTTCTAAGGAAGTAAGGAAAGTCTGCATGAGCTGTCAAGGTGCACGCTCTCCCTGTTTGGCCTTCCTGCTGAACGCCAAGGGGATCCCTTCCACACCTGGACCGCTGCGGAGCCGGCCTTTGGGCTCTGTTGTACCAGTGACCCAATCTGGGGCGGGGGACCGCCCGGAGAGCTGCCCGAGTTATGCTCACACTGGACACGGAGCCGTGACATTTTGTAATAAGGAACAGCTTCCTGAGACATGTGTCCTAAGCGAAAGCCAAGCTCTAGCCTGGGCGGACTTTCTGCCCAGCCCCGGCCCGGCATGCACCGTCACCGGAGGGAAGGGACGTTCGTGGAGCGGCTGCTTGAAAGGGCCCCTGGCTCAGGTTTCCCCAGGGCAGCTGTTAGTCATGTAGGCATCTGAAACCTCTGAATCAAGTGTGTGAGGTGTCTGACTTACGAGGACAGCGCTGCGGCTCTGAGCTCAGCAATGAAATGGCCTAGGAAGGGGAAGACGGACCAAGAGGCAGAGGCCGTTGGATAAAAGGGGCAGGCATCTGTGCTCTGTGAGGGCAGAAAGAGGAACATGCTTCTGAAAAGGAAAAGGAAGCACTTTATATTATTGTCCCTCTGTTTTATATAAATATGTCCGTGGTTAATTCTTGAGGGGACAGCTGGCTAAAATGAAGATCGGGGCCCCCTTAGAATGTGAGCTGTGTGAGACAGAGACTGAATGAATACAGAACCTATCTATTTAGTTCATTGCTGAGTGTGTGGGGAGGAGGTCAATAAATACTGTTCGATTTACCAATGAGTGACTGGCTCCACAAACTGGTGAATTTCATGAGTGGCCATGTGGCCTGGTGGACAGAAGTTGGAGGTTTGGACAGACATACATGGATTTGAGACTAGCGGCTCCTCTTACTGTGTGATCTCGGTGTTTCAGTCTCCATTTTTTCACTTTGAAAGTTTGCTTAATAATAATCACTTTGTTCAGTTGAGTGAAATGAAGTTTCCTATGCAAGTTCCGGATGTATAGTTATACTCAGGACTTCATTCTTTTTCGTCCCACCCTCTTTTTTCCTTTCCTGAAGCTGGGAAGTATATTGTAATAGGCCAGCCCTAAGAATCTGCTTTTTGTTTTCAAAATTATCTGATACTTAGAAACAAGGCAAAGAGGACTGCATGTCCTTTCAGTGTCATTCTGGACCTACCCAAGGACTATTCAGTAATTGAGGAGAAAATATCTGTAGTTTGATAATTCTGTTTTTTTGTGGATCAGGGCCCTGTCTCTGTGATGTTACATTTTAACTTGAAGATTTCTGTCAAATAGCGATGCATATTTCTGTCTAGTAGTACATTTAACTGCAGAGGAAAGTTTATTCATTTTTTTATATAACCTAGCAATTTTGCTCAAATATTCTTTCTTTAATCTCTATAAATTCTCAACTCCTCATATGCTCTTTGATAATGGTTCATGCTTCCGCCGATTCCCTCTTAAATGAGTTAAATAAACTGATCATTCTATGTGAGTTAATAAATTGATCAATCTATCTTAAATTAGTTAAATACCCTGATCATGTGAGTCATGTTTTAACTTTTTGAAAATCATGCTTTGACAGTATTTAGGGATCCCCATCTTTTGCTAGAAGTGCCTGGAATATACCAAGCACTCAGCCTAGGTTTGCTGAATAAATGAGTGAAGAATCAACGAAAACTTGAACTACTAAGAAAGCCGGAAGGACCTGCGAGCTCTTGACCCCACCCACTCTGCTACCTTCATTGGTAACTTCTTACTCGGTCATTGCATTTCACATCGGCTTAAATCAGATTTGGTTCAAACTTACTTTACATCACTGTGAGCAGAGGGAGTATTATATACAGTTGGAAGAATATGATCAGTTGAGGTCATGCTGTCCCATTAGCTTTAGGTTGAGTGGGAGCCTCATCTGTCCACGGACTCAGATGCCCTATGTTAATTCAGTCTAGACATTGATGCCAGAGGTTGTGTGTTTTCAGCTTTTCATATCTACCATCGGGTCCATCTCTTGATCTTTTCTTCATTCAAATGCACAATTTTCTTTTCTTTCTCCCTTGATCCATTCTTCCACCTTAGAAGGTGTCCTATTTACATCTGTTGACAATTCCCAGTGCCTACATTTATACATCCAGATTCTTTACTTGATACCCTCATAATTCCTTAATGTGCACCCACATTTTCAATCCTTTTATTATTTTTTGAAAGGTATGTCAGTATCACTGATCAGTTAGGGATTGCTTGGCACGCGGTCTTCATTTGCAGAATGTTGTTTAGTTTTGAAAGATGAATGCTCCGTGAATCACCCAGGTAGTTCAGTCGGTTAAACGTCTGCCTTTGGCTGAGGTCATGATCCCAGGTCCTGGGATCGAGCCCCACATCCGGCTCCCTGCTCCGTGGAGTCTGCTTCTCCCTCTCTGTCTGCTGCTCCCCGTGCTTGAGCTTGCTTGTTCTCTCTCTCTTTCTCTCTCTCTCTCTCTAACAAGCATCTTTAAAAAAAAATAAAAAAGATGAATGCTCTTTTTCCAGCATCAAGTTTACAATCTAAGTAGAACGAAGGAAAGAGGTGAAGGACAAGGAGCACATTTCAGGGGAGTGAGTTTCCTATTAAAGAGCTATCCCAGAATCCTTTCCTAGTGTTTCCAATTATATTTCCTCAGTTGTGACTGTGTCTCATAGTTACCTTTAGTTGGAAAGGAAGCTGAAATATATGAATATATCTCAAAACAAATATTTCTTGACTCTTAGGAAGAAGGAGAAACTAAATATGGGTTAGGTATCTGCCATGATTTTTCTTATTTTTAATCTTAACATATTTGATTTTATTTTAACACAGATACTGTGTTAAACACATGTCTGATACTTTTCACAAAATTCACAAGTACCAAACAAAAAAATATTTATAACCCATTGTTTTAAGTTAAATGATTCTATATTATCAGAACAAATAAATTGGGATGATGAAAAATTGCAGAATAATCAGACATTGGGCCAGCTGGAGTTGAATCCCAGGGATGCAGTTTACTGGCTATGTAACCTTGAACAAACTTGCTTGAGTCTCATTTGTCTTAATCTCTAAAATGAAGATAAAAGAATAGCACAGCGTAAGCAGAATTTTCTTAGAAAACAGAGTCTATGGCAAAACTCACAATTTAGACCTTACTGAAAGAGGTCTAGTATCAGGGCAAACAGAGTGGGAGTTAAATGAGAAAATAATATTTAATGAGTTTTTTTATAATGTTAAGTTTATAACAATTCTAGACCTATAAGATCTTTCCTTCCTACAGGATTAAAATGTTCTTTATACTATGAAATTGTGTAGTAGTAGTTTGAGTTTACTTTAGAATGCTCTCAAACAAAAAATTGGAAATTTGTCATCTCTGCATTGGTTCTTAGTTTTTAAAAATGTCCTGACGCTTGTAATCCTCTTGATCTCTAAGATTCCTTTTTCACCTGATACTATCACTATGGGAAGATGAGCTCCTATGTATTTTAAAAGAGTCATGTAGCTTTCAGCAAGGTTTCCAAGACTTGCTATCACTAAGAGAAATGGCTGTTTTGGAAAGATATTGTGCATGCAAACCTGTTTATTTTATTCCCATTGACTCCAGTTTTTTTTTTTTTTTAAAGATTTTATTTATTTATTTGTCAGAGAGAGAACACAAGTAGGCAGAGACAGAGGGTGAAGCAGGCTCCCTGTGAGCAGTCCCTTGACTCCAGTTTTTAAGTAGCTTCCAGGATAAAGGAGGAAAAAAAAATCTTTCTTTCACCATAAAAAGAAACAGGAATATCTGGCCTACATCAAAGGTCCATATAATATCCTTAAGCAGGTACACTGCCTAAAATGTATTAGATGCTCACGATGAGTTTGTGGAATGAATTTAGAGGAAATGACTTTGTTCTTTTTTTTAAATTGAGTTTTATTTATTTTATTTATTTGTTTATTTTTAAAATTTTATTTGACACACACAGAGAGATCACAAGTAGGCAGAGAGGCAGGCAGAGACAGAGGAGGAAGCAGGCTCCCCACTGGGCAGAGAGCCTGATGTGGGGTTCAATCCCAGGACCCTGAGATTATGACCTGAGCTGGACGCAGAGGCTTAACCCACTGAGGCACCCAGGCACCATAACCACCAAACCACCATAAATTGAGGTTTAGTTTTCATATAGCATTACATTAGTTTCAGATGTACAACATAATGATTTAATATTTTATACACTGTGAAATGATCAGCACAATAAATCTAGTTAACATTCATCACCACTCATAGTGACAGATTTTTTTTCTCGTGATAAGAAGTTTTAAGATACTCTCTTAGCAACTTTCAAAATGCAATGAAGTTTTATTAACTATAGTCTCTGTGCTATATATTACATCCCCACGACTTATTTATTTTATAACTGGAAGTTTGTGCCTTTTGAGGTCCTTTGCCCATTTTGCCCACATCCCTGCCCCTGCTTTTGGTAATCACCAGTCTGTTCTTTGTATCTGTGAGGTTTTTTTTTTTCCAGATTTCATGTATAAGAGAGATTATATGGTATTTATCTTACTCTTAATTTATTTCGCTTAGCATAATGCTTTCAAGGTCCATCCATGTTGCCATAAATGGAAAGATTTCATCCTTTCTTTGTGACTTAATATTCCCTTTTAGACACACACACACACACACACACACACACACACACACACACACACACACTCCACAATTTCCTTATCCATTCATCCATCAACGGACATTTAGATTTTTTCCTTATCTGGGCTATTGTAAATAATGCTGCAATGAACATGCGATGCATATATCTTTACAAGTTGGTGTTTTCATTTTCTTCAGATAAAAACCCTAAGGTAGAAATGCCGGATCATAAGGCAGTTCTATTTTAAATTTTTTTGAGGAATCTTCATATTGTTTCCCACAGTGCCGGCATGCATTTGTATTTCCACCAATAGTTCACAAGGATTCCTTTTTCTCCACATCCTTGCCAATGCTTGTTATTTCTTGCCTTTTTGATAACAGTCATTCTAACAGATATGAGGTGATATCTCATTGTGGTTTTGACTTGCATTTCTCTGATGATTAGTGAGGCTGAGTACTTTTCCATGTACGTGGTGGCCATCTGTATTCTGTATGTCTTTCTTGGAAAAATGCCTATTCAGATCTTCTGCTCATTTTTTCAATCAGATTGTTTTTTGCTTTTAAGTTGTATGGTTTCTTTATATATTTTAGATTTTAACCCCTTATCAGATATATGATTTGCATGTATTTTCTCTCATTTAGTCCTTTTCATTTTTTTGATGGTTTCCTTTGATGTAAAGCAGCTTTTCAGTTTGATGTAGTCCCACTTGTTCACTTTTGCTTTCAGAGCCTTTGGTTTTGTGTCAAACCCAAAAATTCATTGCTAAGATCAATATCAGGGAGTTTACTATGTTTTCTTCTAGGAGTTTTTATGATTTCACATCATACATCTTACATTTTAGCCATTTTGAGTTAATTTGGGGGTATGGTGTAAGATATGGTCTAGTTTCATTCTTTTGCCTGTGACTGTTCAATTTTCCCAGAACAATTCATTAAAGAGATTACAATTTCCCCTCATAAAGTCTTGTCTCCTTTGTCATAAATTAATTGACCATATATGCATGAGATTACTTCTGGACTCTCTATCTGTTCCATTGATCTGTTTTTGTGTCTGTTTTTGTGTTAATATCATACTGTTTTGATTACTGCAGACTTGTAATATAGTTTGAAATCAGGGAATGTGATGCCTCCAGCTTTGTTTTTCTTTTTCAAGATTGCTTTGGCTATTTGGGGTCTTTCGTGAATCCATACCAATTTTAAGAATTGTTTCTTCCAGTTTGGTAAAAAAAAAAAAATACCACTGGAATTTTGATAGGGATTGCATTGAATCTGTAGATTGCTTTGCGCAGTATGGACATTTTAACAATATTAATTCTTCCAATCCATGAGCACAGAATATCTTTCTATTTATATCTTCTTCAATTTCTTTTATCAATGTCTTATAATTTATAGTGTATAGATCTTTCACCTCCTTGGTTATATTTATTCCTAGGCATTATATTCCCAGTGCCCTGGAAGTGGTAGTCTACCCCGAACTGTGTCTCCAAATGTTACAGTCCCATGGGACCCCAGTGCAAGCCCACCTGGCCTTCTAAGCCAGGTGATCAATGGGTGTTTCCCAGGCGGTAGCTGCAAAAACAAGGTCACTATATGTAAAAACCAGGGCACCAACCCTGGTGTGTGCAAGTTCCCCTCTGGAAGATAGAAGTGCTTTGGAGCATGGCAGAGGGAAAGTGCAAAGATGGTGCCCACTGGCTGAAGCAGGGCAAATGAGGAGTACAAAGATGGCACTTGCCAAAAGAAGAAAATAAAAGGAAACAAGTGCCATCTTTTTGGTATGGTTTCTCCTTTTCCTTTTTCTTTTCCCTTTTCCCCTCGTGTCTCAGTCCTACCTACCCATTTCAGTGTGGTTTCTCTTTCATTTGCCTGCTGTAAAGGAGTGTTAGTTGTTTTTCTTCTCGGAGGAAATTATTCCATACACAGCCATGGATTCAGTGTGTCTGTGAGAAGAGATGAGGTCAGGATCTTCCTGTGTCACTATCTTGAACTGGAACTGACAAGGTTCTTTCCTGTCTCCTGTCTTTCATTGGTCAAGACCCACCCTCTAGGGATTTAACTTCCCAGTATCTGACGTTTGTAGAATGAATAAAAAATGTAGACCTGGTTTGAGTATCTATAATATCTCTACACCATAAAACATAACCAGTAATAATATTACAGGTATTACATGAGAAAATTATGAGAAGTATTTAAAAAAATTTGTATCATTGTCATGATTAAGAAAGGATAAAAGTACACTATAGTAATGACATGTAAAGCAAATGTTCTAAAAGAGGAATCCACACATGCTTCACATTCCCTTAGGAGGTTGAAGCAAAGATAAAAGTGCCAACAGATTAGCCTTAATACTTCCCTTTACCATAACAGATGACAGTGCTTTGTTCAAAACAGTTGCTGAGAAAAGATATTCTATCAGGAAAACCACAACAGAGTCACAGGGAAAGTAATAAACTGATTGCCAAACAGCAAAAAATGACAAGAGATTATGAAAGTTTTTTATGTCTCATAAATTAATGGTGACACTAAATTTCCAGTTGGGTGGTAAACGGTCTACAAATATGGTGACTTTACCGAAACATGTTCCCAGTCACCTCTGACTACCCATATTTTGGGTTTATTTCACGTAGGCCATTGCAGCATCCAGAACATTTGACAATTAGGTTTTAATACAAATTATTTCTGTCTTATTTTTTTCTCCTGGAAAAATGGCTTAAACTGTCGCAGCTGAACAAATATTTGAAGCTGATGAAGGAACTTCAGTCAGCCTTCAACAAGACTGGGTATCAGTTGATATCGAGTATTTAATGCAACAGTGTGTGTGTGTGTGTGTGTGTGTGTGTGTGTGTGTGTGTGTGTGTAGGAAGGGTGGGATACACCTTGAACTTGGTTCACAGGCCTGGACTATGGATACTTTCCTGTATTCCAAGAAAACGGAATATACATGGAGCTCTCAAACATGTGCTCTTCTAACTTCATGCCAGCTGAAGTTAATGAACACCCACGCACAAGAAAATCCCGTCTCAGGTAGATATTGTCAGATGTTTCTACTGAGTAGCTCATAGCTTGTGCTGATTATGGATTATTTTGTTCTGTGGCCACAATTCTGGGTAGATAATAATTTGAGACATTTTACACCACTGAAGTATCCTATAGAGAAGTCTCTGACTTCACATTCATGGATCAGTACCACCCCAGAAATAAAGTCATAGTCATAAAAATTATGGGTGTATTTGGCAGAATAATCTTTTCCTTTTCACTTTTGATATATTTCTAAATAGACTGTATTTATGGATAAGAACTTTTTTTTAAAATATTTTATTTATTTATTTGACAGGGAGAGAGAGAGAGATCACAAGTAGGCAGAGAGGCAGGCAGAGAGAGGGGAAAAGCAGGCTCCCTGCTGAGCAGAGAGCCCGATGTGGGGCTCGATCCCAGGACCCTGAGATCATGACCTGAGCTGAAGGCAGAGGCTTTAACCCACTGAGCCACCCAGACGCCCCTGGATAAGAACTTTTGAGACACTCTTTACTTGTTCACTTACTTCATTGTTGCTTATTTAAAGGTACATATTTGAGTGAGAACAAACACGACTCAAAATGAGCTGTTAATATTTTTTTCACTCAGAAAATAATATGTGTTCATTATGAAAAGAATGCTCTTATGAAAAGAAAAAAACTCATCATTCAGTGATAATCAAAGCTAGCATTTGAGTGTATTTCTGAGTTTCTTTTTTTAAATGAATCATTTATCTTTTTAACATAGTTCTGATCATAGTGAATATACAAGTTTGTGCAGGACCTTGAAGCAGACCTTAATGATTTATGTTAACGAGTGATAGGAAAAATAAAGGCCAGAACAAATGAAAACCAAAGAAAGATGAAAACTCTCACTGTAATCAATGGTCTAAAATACTGTTTCACCAAATGTATCCATGAAAGGTTAAACAGCACCTTCTTTAAACTTTTATCACGTTTCTTTTCTTCTTTTTTTAAATAAAGGAATTAATTATATTGTTCTTATGATTTTTTTCCACGTTATGTCATGTGAACTTCCTAACAAATATAATAGATAGTTGTACCAACAGCTAACATTAATTGGTACAGCTGGGTCTAAAAACCAGGTGTCTGAACTTCTTTACATTACAGCAGACTCCCACACTTGGGATTTGATTGGTTGCAAATACCTTTGTAAATTCTGCCCTGGTCACAACTCTTAGTCGCCTTGTTTGGCATCTGGACTAAAACTGAATAAGTCTTGGGCTTACCTGGTTTAAGCCCTAAGAGTCATTTCTGGACCCCATGTCCAGAGGTTCTCTGGGAAGGTAGTTGATTTGTTCTTTACGGCTGTGATATGAAAATTAGAGTATCTGAAAGGCAGATGCTTTTTGGAACCTTGGTTCCATTATTTCTAGTTATGTGACTTTAAAAAGTTATTTAACCTCTCTGAGCCTTAATTTTCTGATCAGTAAAATTGGGAATAATATTATCTCTTATGGCATAATATTATCCCATGAGGTTTGAATATGATCACATAACTTAAACTGATAGGAAATAACTCAATACATATTAGTGGGATAAACAAGACCTACCAACAAAAAGACAAACCCTTGGATTATGCTGATAAATAGCCAAGCCTCCTAAAGACTCTTCAGACTAGGAGTTTTGGCAGTATTTGGATCCACACTTAGTCTGGCGTAAAAGATGACCCATATTCATCTTTAAACCTCTAGTACCTGAACCCTTATTGAGTGATTACTATGTGTCAGAACCTACTTTCCTTCCTCCCTTCCTTCCTTCCCTCCCTCCTTCTCTCTTCCTTTCCTTTCCTTCCCTTCCCTTCCCTTCCCTTCCCTTCCCTTTCCTTCTTTCCCTCCCTCTCTCCACCTTTCTCCCTTCCTTTCTTCCTTCTTTCCTTCCTTCCTCTCTCTCACTCTCATTCTTTCTTTCTTTCTTTTCTTTCTTAATTGTTCATGACCTCTTATTGATTGATTACCATTTGCAAAAGGCAAGGAATAAAGACCTATTTTTTTAAAGATTATATCTATTTATTTGACAGAGAGAGAGATCACAAGTAGCCAGAGAGGCTGGCAGAGAGAGAGGGGGAAGCAGGCTCCCTGCTGAGCAGAGAGCCCAATGTGGGGCTCCATCCCAGGACCCTGAGATCATGACCTGAGCCAAAGGCAGAGACTTTGACCCGCTGAGCCACCCAGGCGCCCCATGACCTAAGTATTTTTTGACAACATTGTGATATTTGTCTTGCCAGAACTTTTCTAAATGCTAGGGATGCCGTAATGAAAATAGAAGACTTCAACAATGGTTTCTCAGTTGAATCTGTGTATGGTGGGGTTAACTTGTGCATTATGTAAATGCATATTTTGAAACAGTTTCAACACTTCTTGGCTCCCTCATTCTGCCCTTCAGTTTGGACCAATCTGCAAATAATTATATTCAGACTTAACTGATATTATTTAATGGTGGGATTTGAATTCGAGTTTGCCTGATTCATTTATTCTTCTGCTATGAAGAATTACCCTGTCCACCTCCATGGTAGCCTCAGAGGTACCCAAAGATGTCAATCTTTGACATCTAGTCAAAGACCAAAGGGGAGAGGACTAAAATAAGAAATAGTAATGACCAATGTAAGATAGTATATTAACTCTTTATCTTTAGAATGAAGTATGCCACATGAGTGAATTTTCCAGGTAATTTAAGCAATACTTCTGCAAGTTTCAATATAATTTTGATTTTCACGATATAGTAAAACATTATATTATTTTCTGCAGACAACTTCGAATATAATTTTACCTTCGTTCAAGGATTGGAACATCTTTATTTTGTTCATGAATGTCCTTGGGACTTCTGTTTATTTCTTCTGTCTCTCTCTTTCTCTTAGTCTGAATCTCAATCATCACTTCCTCCACGTTTGCAGATCTTTTCTTTCTCTTTTCCTTTCTTATTTTTTTTTTCTTTTCTGCTTGGTGGTGCTAATCTTTCTGGCCTAAACAACCAGACAACTGAATAAGTTAAAACTGTAGCAAAGGTCTTTTGTCCACATAGTAAAGTACAAGGGTTTGTTTTGTTTTGTTTTTTAAGATTTTATTTATTGGGTGCCTGGGAGGCTCAGTTGTTAAGCATCTGCCTTCGGCACAGGTCAGAGGAGGAGAAGAATGACAGGAGACATGACCTAAGAGGAAGGAGCTAAGTGCCAGGGGAAAGAGAAATGAGCTGTCACACACTAAGCATCTACTTCAGCTTAGCTATTTAATGCTCAGAGCACGTTATGTGGGTACTGCACTATTAATGTTCCCCCACCCCAAGTTCTGCTCTCTACCCTTCCCCACCCTTCTCCTTTGTCCTTTATCTTCCTGTTGGGTTTTGTTAATGCAAGGCAGTGGCATGCAATCAGAAGGTGAGAGGAGAGTGCAGTCAGGTATTTACTTCTCTGGGTCATTCTGGGTTGTCCGCATCCTTCTCCCAGAACATTCAACTTCTGTTAACCCTATTTTCCATACAGCTAGGTCTGGTAACTCTGTCCCCCCTTCAGGCTGAGTGTCATAATTAGTCCACACTGTGGGTTCCTCTAAACCCTGCCCACACCATTGTGAATAGTCCTTGTATTAAATTCTCATCAATTACCAAATTCAGGATGTCATCAGTGTCCTGCTATTACCTTGAGTGACCCCGACACTATGTTTTCATTCTCCTTTCATAAATGGGATAAATGAATTTTAGAGATTTTTATGTAACATGCCCACACTCTCATCGCTAGAAATAGCTGGCTCTGGGATTTGAAGCCAG
Organism: Procyon lotor; assembly: GCA_028646535.1. Lineage (NCBI taxonomy): Eukaryota > Metazoa > Chordata > Mammalia > Carnivora > Procyonidae > Procyon > Procyon lotor. The sequence continues at coordinate 148,180,486 of CM053606.1, forward strand.
CTCTGTCCACTGCCTATATGCTTTGCATAATGCCAGCCTGTATGAGTTTTCATGGGTAAAATTAAGGAACTTTCTTTAGCTGGGAGGGATCCCTCTATGAGATGAAGAAAAAATAAGTCATATTCTTTTTAAAAAAGATTTTTATTTATTTATTTGTCGGATAGAGAGAGTGCACAAGCAGGGGAAGCAGGCAAGGGAGAAGCAGACTCCTCGCTGAGCAACGAACCAGATGTGGGACGTGATCCCAGGACCCTGGGAGATGCTTAACTGATTGAGCCATGCAGGCATCCAAGAAAAAGTCATATTCTATAAACATTAATTGGCTCCCTAACATAGGCAAGATGCTGTAACAACAGGATCACAGGACATTAGACCTGGAATGATCCTTATCTGTAAGTAGTTTTCATGCTGTGTGCTCAGTGGAGACCCAGCAGTTTCATCCAGGAGCCTCTGGGATTCCATGAGGAGGAAAGAGATACTAGGCTGGCCTTAGGCAGGCTCATCTGCTTCACTGAAGGCAGATAAGACCTTCATCAGTTGTATTTTTTCTTCTGTGCTCACTGAGTAAAATCAAGAGAGAGAAGGTTCTAAAGCTTTCCTTGGCTTCTTCTTTATAATGAGGCTATCCTATCCCCTGAGATGGTTGGTGCTATTATTTAGCTTAACATATGAGATAACCCGGATACCAATTAATGCGTATTTCCTCCATATGTTCATTCTTTTTGAGTATATTCAGAGAAGAAAATTCAGTTTAGGGTGTGAAGTTTTTCAATTCAATCTCTGATTCAATAGAGATAGATTAACCATCAATATTCCTTTACGTGGTGGCTTTGGTCTGAAAAGCTTAAGCAACTGGAGAGCAGAGGAGAGGGACATGAGGTCTATTCTGAGTTCTGGCTTCCCATACATATGCCTTCTCTGGTCGGATTCTGGTGTAGCCACTTTGATTCTTGTTAATGACTGGATGATGAAAAGGTTGATCCATGAAATATAGGCCCTTACTCATTCCTAAAAAGCTACTCCTAGTGGAACGCTGAACAGTGTTCTCTACTCATTTCTTAGGCCTGGCTAGGTACATCCTGAACTGGAAAAATATCCTTTGGTAGGCATTTACTTGAGCAGGGTTTCTCCAACAATTATGTTTGAGAGCTACTGATCCAGAAAGCTAGGTGGAGGGCATACTCCATAAGTACATGTATACTCAGTCATGTAGGCACCCAAACACCTCTGTACCCCCAAATACACCACAACCATCCCTCCACAGTATAGTGTCGGTCACTGACTACTTCAGTACAACAAGCCAGTGCTTCTCAAGTTTGACTGCAGAGTAGAATCACCAAGGGGGCTTTAAACATTTCTGAGGCTTAGGTGACATCCCACACCATTTAAAGCAGAAACTCTGGGAGTGATACTCCAGGTTGCTCCAAGCTGCAACCTAGTTTGAAAGCCAGTAGACTAGATTAGATGTTTCTTATGATGAGATGCCCTTGGAATTCATTTACTTTTTAAAAAATAAAACATTAAAAAATTTAAAAGTAAATGAAACATTGTTATTTTTAGCAACTGTCCGATTTCATACAGGCTTCCTTCTGCCTCTGGCTGTGATGGAGTCCCCGTGATGGGCACACTTTCTCACCGTAAACAAGGAGAAAACTGGATGAAGCCTATGGGTTAACTGTTTCTGCGTATTAGACCAGAGGCAGTGTGGGACTGTGATTCAGGAGAGAAGGCGAGCAAGCATCGTGGACTTTCTGAACATCTGGGTTTTCTGTCTGGAGGCACTTTTCAGATTGCAGTGAAGGTAGGAGACAGAGGTTGGAATTTTGGAAGAGTTAGGTGTCTGGAATTTGAGGGTCAGAGTTCCGAGGGGAGGGAACTGCCTGGAGAAAGAGCTCCAAAATCTGCATAAAGGTTCCTTTGAGGATGGTGTTGAATACTAAACCACAGATGTGATGGGTGAGAAAGTCCCGACGGGTGAGAGGCTGGCTGGGCAAAGAATAACCACACAACTGTAAACTGAGGAGTTCCTGGAACACAACAGGGCTGGGACATGTCTGAGTTTGGGTCAACCAGAGTAAAGAGTCCTTGTTGAAACCCTGAGGAATTCAGTGGCAACAGGGGAGGGTCGTGTCTTACGAGAGAAAATAAACTAGCTCTACAGTCAAGGACACTCAAAAACTGCCTTAGAAGAAGCTTATAAGAAAACTTTAAAAAGCTCAGGCTGAATAACAAGTAATTTAAGTGCCTGCCCAAATAAAGCCCAATATCTTTTAAAGGAATGCATATATATATTTTTTTAAATCCAGCACTCAACACTGTAAAATGCACAACATCCAGGAATTAATAAAAGAAAAAAAATACTGGATGTATGAAGAAGTAGAAAAAATACATCTGAATGCAAGGAGAAGCATCGCTCACTATAAAGAAGATAAACAATGACAAAGGTAATGGCATTAGTAGACACGGATCTTAAAATAGCTAATATAAATATCTTCATGGATTTAAAAGGAAACATAAGCCTAATGAGGAGAGGAATGAGGGATTTTAAAAAATGAAATTTCTAGAAATGAAACAATACCCGAAATGGAAAATCTCACTGAGAGGATTAACAACTGATTAGACACTAAGAAGAAAAGAAAAAGCACTGAATTTGAAAGCTTAGTGATGGAAACTATGCAAACTGAAACACACAGGGAAAAAAAGCCTAAATGAACAGAACCTTAGTGGCCAGGGGATAATATGAAATGTCAACATACGTGTACTTTAAGTTTCATAAAAAGGGGAGAGGGAAAAAAGAGAAAATTATTTGAAAAAACATTGGTGATATTTGTTGCCAGTTTGAGGAAAACTATCAATTCACATATTCAAGATGCCCAACAGAACCCAAGCAGATGGAGCAAGGAAAAGCCTCACATATTATAATAAAAGTTTTGAAAACCCATGATACAAAGTAAATTTTAAAAGTGACTAGGGAAAAGAAATACACATTACATACAGAATACAAGATACAAATCTGTAGATTTCTAATGGCCTACAATGTAGGCCAAAAGACTAAAAGACTAAAACAACAAAAGCCATCCACCCTGAATTCTCTATTCAGTGAGAATAACTCTAAAAAATAAAAGAGGGATGGGGCGCCTGGGTGGCTCAGTCGTTAAGCATCTGCCTTCGGCTCAGGTCATGATCCCAGAGTCCTGGGATCGAGCCCCGCATTGGGCTCCCTGCTCAGCAGGAAGCCTGCTTCTCCTGCTACCATTCCCTCTGCTTGTGTTCCCTCTCTCGCTGTGTTTCTCGCCGTCAAAGAAATAAAATCTTTAAAAAAAAAAAGAAAAAGAGGGATGCCTGGGGAGCTTAGTTGGCAGAGCATGCTACTCTTAATCTCAGGGTTATAAGGTTGAGCCCTGTGTTGGGTATAGAGACTATTTAAAAATAAAATCTTTAAAAAAATAAAATAAGGGATGCCTGGGTGGCTCAGTCAGTTAATGTCTGCCTTTGGCTCAAGTTGTGATGCCAGTGTCCAGGAATCGAGTCCCACATCTGGCTCCCTGCTCGGCAGGGAGCCTGTTTCTCCCTCTGCCTGCTGTTCCCCCTGCTTGTGTTTGCTCGCTCTTTCTCTCTCTCTGACAAATAAATAAATAAAATCTTAAAAAAAATAAAATAAAAGAGAAATAAAGATTTTTTCAAATGAACACAACCTGAGAGAGTTCATCACTGGCAAATCTGCGCTATAGAAAATATTAAAGAACACTGGACATGGTAGATGTTGTCTTAAACATGAAAAAGTCTTGGTCTTATCAACATGCATAAATACATAAATGAGATATTTCACCCTCTTTCTTTGGCTAGTCTTTGAAATCTGTATGTGTTTTACACACACATAGTAATTCAATTTTTGCTAATCCCATTTTTTTTTAAAGATTTTATTTATTTATTTGAGAGAGAGAGAGAGAGAGAGAGAACATGAGAAGGGAGAAGGTCAGAGGGAGAAGCAGACTCCCTACAGAGCTGGGAGCCCGATGTGGGACTCGATCCCAGGACTCTGGGATCATGGCCTGAGCTGAAGGCAGTAGGTTAACCAACTGAGCTACTCAGGTGCCCCTGTGCTAATCACATTTGAAATACCCACTAGGCATATGTGAGTAAGGGTTACTGTGTTGGGCAGCACAGCTTGCACAGCTTGGGTCCACCAGCCTGGCTTGTTTCCTCATGTATTGTTGTCATCCGAAAACAATGCATTGTTTATTTCTTTTCTGTCTCACCCTACTAGCATGTCAGCTCTCAGAGAGAGGACACTGTCTTGTTCACTGCTGTATGCCCAGTGGCTAGAACAGAACTCAGAACCAGTACATGGTAGCTACTACTCTTTATTTCTTGAATAAAAAAAAAGTCTCAAAGACGAAGATGTAAATATTGTATACAGCAGGTAGGGGTTCCAAAAAATGCATTTGAAGAACAAAAATGGCCCTTAGAACAGGTTCAGGTTGTACAGACTTTGAAATTTGATGGATATGGGTTTGAATTGGAGCTCATGGATGTGTAGTCGTGTCACTCAGGGCTTTTTCTAAACCTCATTGCTGGGATGTCCAAAGTGCCTGGTGTACAGGAACACAGGGAGAGTTTTTTGTCTCGAACACTGTTTTGAACTACCAGGGTGTGATGGTAATAAAAAGTCTTACTCTTTTCTTCTTTTCTTTTTTGAGAGAAAGAAAGATCTTGAGGGAGGGGGTGTGTGTGTACACGGTGGGTGGGGGAAAGGCAGTAGACAAGGAAAAGAGAATCTTTTTTTTTTTTAAAGATTTTATTTATTTGACAGAGAGAAACACAGCGAGAGAGGGAACACAAGCAGAGGGAATGGTAGCGGGAGAAGCAGGCTTCTTGCCGAGCAGAAAGCCCGATGCGGGGCTCGATCCCACGACCCTGAGATCATGACCTGGACCGAACGCAGATGCTTAATGACTGAGCCACCCAGGCGCCCCGGAAAAGAGAATCTTAAGCAGACTCTACGCCCAGCATTAGACAGGAGCTGGTCTCATTATTGCCAGTAATATTATTTTTATCAATTGGTAATATGAATCACAGGGAGGGTAACTGCCCCCTCCGAGTATACACCACTACTCAGAAGCAGAGGGGCCTTAAAAGATAATCTGCTGATTCCCAGTCAGGCAGATGACAGATGTCCACTGTCAACCCTTACGGGAAACTAAAAAGAAATAACCACTGGAGAAAGAAGGAAAGTGTTGACATTTTAATTTAGTAAAATATGGGCTTTTTTCTCTTATGGCTTGTATAAGCTTGATCAGCTTGATCTGCTGCTGGGAATTCCCTAATATTCTCCAGAGGGATTTTTACAAAAATAATGTTCCAAAAGCATGCTCCCTTCAGCCTCTCATCCACAGAACAAGAGTAGTATTTATCAGTCTAAGACTATGATTTTTTTCTCTTTTTCATACAATTTTAAAACATGATTTAAAGTTTCAAAATCTTTTACATTATAATTCACACAAAAGGCACAGCAATTTTAAGTGTGCAATTCAAAGAACTTTTACATGTGTATATGGCCATATCACCAGCACCCAGATCAAGAAAGGATATTTTCAGCACTCCAGAAGGCTCCCTCGTGCCCTCTTCTAGATAATATTCTCCACCAAAGACAGCACCATTCTGACTTCTGCCAGCTTAGATTCATTTTGCCTATTCTTTTTTTTTTAAGATTTTGTTTATTTATTTGGGAGAGAGAGAGAGAGATCACAAGTAGGCAGAGAGGCAGGCAGAGAGAGAGGGAAGCAGACTCCCTGCTGAGCAGAGAGCCAGATGCAGGGCTTGATCCCAGGATCCTGAGATCATGACCTGAGCCGAAGGCAGAGGCTTTAACCCACTGAGCCACCCAGGAGCCCCCATTTTGCCTATTCTTAGGTTACTTTGAATGGAACTGGGGTCTGGCTTTTTTTTGTTCAACATTGTTTATGACATTTATCTATATTGTTGTAGATAGCAGTCATTCATTTTTTTATTGCTGAATAGAATTCTATTTTGTGAGTATAATTTTTTTTCTCTATATTTTGGGCTTAGACATCTCATGGATTTCTTATTTGGGGTTATTATGAATAAAGCATCTGTGAAATTCTTATATATTTTATTTGATGGATGGAAGAGCTTATTTTTTAAAAATTTATTTACTTATTTTAGAGAGAGATGGGGTGAGGGGCAGAAGGATAGGGAGATCCAGAAGCAGACTACTCGCTGAGTGGGGAGCCCAAAGCAGGACTCGATCCCAGGACCCTGAGATCATGGCCTGAGCCAAAATCAAGAGTCAGATGCTCCACTGACTGAGGCACCCAGGGGCCCTGAAGAACTTATTTTTATTACATACAAACTTGTATGTGAAACTGTTGGGTCATAAGTATGTTTATCTTCAAGGTTAATAGATAACTTAAAAGAATTTTCCAATGCTGTTGTGCCAATTTGGTACAATTCCCACAACAATGCATGAGAGTTATAGTTGCTCTATATCCTCAATGACACTTGGCATCCTTCCCTTGGCTCCTTAGAATAATCTGTATTTTAAGTACAGTTTCATTATCCTATCATGCGTCATTGCATGTAACTTATTAATCAGCAAAGGATTACCTTTCCAGAGTTAAGACAATTCCACTGACGATTAAATTTCAACAAAAAATTTCCATTGACAAATCACTACAGCCGTGGGTGCTTTTTTCTGCACTTTTAAAAAATCAACATGATTTTCAAACAACATGATTGAAGTCTAAGTCACACCCAATAAAATTCACTAATTTGTGTGTAAAAATTGTTCAGTTTTGGTAATTATATACAGTTGTGTAACCTATATGGTAATCGGGATATTTTCATCACTCTAAGAAGTTCCTCTACATACCTTTAAAGTCAACCTGTTCGGGGGCGTCTGGGTGGCTGAATGAGTTGAGCATCCAACTCTTGGTTTCCTCTCAGGTAGTGATCTCAGGGTGGTGAGATGGACGCCAGAATGGGGCTCTGTTCCCAGCACTGAGTCCCCTTGGGATTCTCATTCCCTCTCCCTCTCCCCATCCTGCTCATGCTCGTTTGCTCTAAAATAAATAAACCTTTCAAAAAGAAAAAAAAAATAAAGTCAGTCTCTTCTTCCTGATTCCTGATTCTTGGTATTGATCTACTTTTTTTTTTTTTTTACTATAATTGTGGTTTTTCTACATTTTACATGAATGAAATTATACAGTATGTAGTATTTTTTTGTCTGGATAAGCTTTTAGCAAAATGTTCTCGAGATTTATTCATGTCATTGCTTTTTATCAGCAGTTCATTCCTTCTTATTGCTGCGCTGTGTTTCATTATACGTACATTCAGGTTTCCACACGTAGCCAAAAGCAGAGCATTTATTTCCATGAGAACTTTGTAAGCCAAAATGGCATAAAAGCAAAGATGCAATTATGATTAATTGATATGGACAAAATTTTGAGCATTGTCAGATCCCCAAAAAATCACCTCTCAGACTTTTCTGATCCCTTCGGGCACATCTTCCTAATACAGGCACAAAATACACCGAGGTAGGTCACCAGACCACAGGTGAAACTCTGGCAAATTGGTGCCCAGACGCGGCTGCTGGGGTCCGGCTGCCTCTTCTAACGGCTGCTGCAAAACCAGCGCGGAAGGCTATTTCTGCTTTTCGCCTTTGTCGTAAAAGTGAACATTCGACTTCGGATTTCTGAGTTGGCAAACCAGGTATAATGATGCAGGCATTTCATAAAGGCAAGGTGTTATAATGCAAATTTTTGAAAAGTGGAGGATACTAGTATCACAATTTGTGTAGTTGTTCAGATATGGATGAAAGCTTAGATTCTTTCCAATTTGGGTCTATTATGAATAAATCTGCTTTTTGAGTAAAGGGGTAAAAGAATGTTCTCATATTTCTTGGATGAATACCTAGGAGCGGAATCTGAGGTCGTGGGAAGGGTATGTATAACTTTTAAAGAAATTGTTGCTCTTTTCCAGTGTGCATTCTCAGGAACAGTGTAGGAGAACCATGTACCTGTAAGTAATTGGTATTGACCCTTGTTTTAATTCTAGCTCTTCTAATGAGTGTGTGGTTTTAGTTTGTATTTCTTTAAAGATGAATGATAAACATATTGTCACAGGCTCGTCTGCCCCTTGTATACTTTATTTTGGTAAACTATAATCTTTTGTCCATATAGATATTTTTAGTCAGGTTATTTGTCTTCTTACTATTGTAAGTATTCTTTATCGTTAACAATGTCTTTTAAAGAGCAAAAACTTAAATTTCAATGAAGTCAAATTTATAAATTTTTTTCTCTGTATCTCATGCTTTGTGGGTCCTATTTGTTAAATCTATTTAATTTTTGCTGAATTCAGAATTGCTAAGATTTTTGTTTTTTTCTTAAAGCTTGATATTTTTAGCTCTTACATTTAAGTCTATGATTCATTTGAACTAATTTTTACATGTGGTATGATGCAAGGGTTGAGGTTCATACCTGTTTTTCTTTTTGCACTCAGATATTCAATTGTTGAAACATTTTTTCTTGACTATGTTATCTTTCCCCAGTAAATTACATTGGTATCTTTCTTAAAATGAATTGACCAGATAGATGCATGGTTTTATTTCTGGAGTCTCTATTCTATGCTATTGATCTATATATCTATCTTTACACCAATACCCCACTGCTTTGATTATTGTACCTTGGATGTAATCTTTAAAGTCAGGTAGTGTAAATCCTCTGACTTTGTTCTTTGTTAATATTTTGGGCTATACTAGTTCCTTTGTCATTTCATATACATTTTAGAATAGGCTTTCCAGTTTTCACAGAAGTGACTACTGGAATTTTTAATGTGATTGCATTGAATTTATAGATTGAGGAGAATTGACATCTTAATTAGTATTCCGATTTATGGTATATCTCTCCATTTATTTAGATCTTTAGTTTCTCTCAGCAGTATTTTGTCACTTTAGCTTACAGGTTTTGCATAGTTTTTCTTAAAGTGATATCTATTTTTTTCACATTTTTGTAGTTTTGTAAGTGGCCTATTATAAAATTTTCAATTATAATAGGATATAAGATATACAACTGATTTTCTGTGTTGATCTTATTATCTACATCTCCAAAACTCACTTGGAATTTTCTTTTGATATATTCTGTATAGACAATTATATGTCCTGCAAATGAGGAAATTTTACTTCTTCCTTTCTAATCTGCTGGCATTTGTTTTGTTTTGTTTTTTGTTTCTTGCTTTATTGCATGAGCTAGCACCACCAGTACAATGCTGAATAGATGCCATAAGGGGAGGTATTTTTGCGTTGTTCTGGTCCTTAAGCGTAAACCATGGAGGATGATATTAGTTGTAGATTTTTTTACAGATACTTTTTATTATGTATAGAATTTTCCCTCTGAGGTTGCTGAGAGTTTATTTAATTTTTTTAAAATCATGAATAAGAGTTAGATTTTGTCAAATGGTTTTTTTTGCATGTGTAAGGGTGATATGTTTTCTTTTCCTCTATTGCTGGGACTACATTGATTTTCAAATGTTAAATCATCTTTGTATTCCTGGAATAAGCATTTAGTCATAATGTATTATCTTTTTCATGTATTGATGAATTCAGTTTGTTAAAAAATTTTTAAAGAATGTTTGCATCAATATTCTTAACGGTTTTTGGTATAGTTTTCTTATAACATCTTTGATTTCAGTATCAAGGCAATTCTGGCCTCATTGAACAAGTTGGGAAATGTTTCCTTCCTTTCTTGGAAGAACTTGTCTAGAATTGGTATTATTTCTTCTTTAAATATGTGGTAGAAATTTCCAGTGAAGCTATTTGGGGCTGGATATTTTTATATGAGGTTTTTAAGGAAAAATTCAATTTCTTGAATATAGGGTGTTCAGATTATTTCTTTTTAAGTAGTATGTGTATTTTAAATAATTTCTTTTTCACCTAAGTTTTTATTTATTGTTATACTATTTATTAACATAAAGATGTTCACAATATTCACTTACTACTATTTTTAATACTGGTAGGATCTTCAGTGATACCCTTATTTTTATTACTGATTTTGGCAAATTATGTCCTTTCTTTTTTGGCAAATTGTCCTTTTCTCTCTAGAGGTTTATTAATTTCGTTGATCCAGTTTTTTTTTTTTTGTTTTTTTTTTTTATTTTTATTTTTTTATTATGTTCAGTTAGCCACTATATAGTACATCATTTGTTTTTGATGTAGTGTTCAATGATTTATTATGAACATTTACATTTAATGTGATTCTTGATGTGGTAAGGTCTGAGTTTTTCATCTTTTTACTTGTTTTCTACTTGTCCTATCTATTCTTTGTCCCCTTTTGCCTCTTTTCAGTC
>CM053606.1:148191347-148248259 GCA_028646535.1 Procyon lotor
ATCCAGTTTTGAGTTTATTGATGGTCTCTGTTGTTTTTACATTTTCTGTTTCATTGATTTTAAAATTTCCTTTATTATTTTTTGCTCTGCTAAATTTTGGATTAATTTTTTTTTCTTGTTTATTCAGATGGAAGCTTGGATTATTGATTTGAGGCCTTCTTCTTTCTTTCTCTTTTAGCATTTTAGGTGTAAATTCCACCCCCTCAGCACTATCTTAACAGCATGCACATATTTTGATATGTTGTATTTTTATTCTCACTCAGTTCTAAATACTTTCTAATTTTCCTTTTGATTTCTTCTTTGACTCATTGGTTGCTTAGAAGTGTAATGTTTGATTTCCAAATATTTGGGAATTTTCCAGATATTGATTATTGATTTTCAGTTTAATTTGTTGTGCTTAGAGAATGTAATTTATATGACTTCAGTAGTTACAAACCTATTGAGTCTTCTTTCCGGGTCCATCATATGGTCCATATTGGTCAACGTTTCCTGTTTACTTGCAAATAATGCATAGTATACTTTTGTTCATTGGAGTGTTGAATACATTGCAGTTAAGATCGATATACAATATATTGTTAGGTCTTCTACATCCTTTTGATTTTCTATTTTACTTGTTCTATCAAACATTGAAAGAGGGGATAAAATCTCCAGCTATAATTATGGATTTGTCTATTTATTTTATCTAATAGTTTGTCTTTCATGTACATTAAAACTTATTAGAGGCATACACATTTAGAATTGTTATACCCTCTTGACAAATTGGTTCATTTATCATTAGATAATGCCTCTTTGTATTACTAATACTATCCCTTGCTCTGAAATATTAATATAGTCATTCCAGCTGATTGGTGTTTCTACGTCTTTTTATTCTTTCTACCTATGTTTATATATATATACATATATTTTTTTTAAAGATTTTATTTATTTATTTGACAGAGGGAGAGCACAAGTATGCAGAGAGGCAGGCAGAGAGAGGGGGAAGCAGGCTCCCTGCTGAGCAGAGAACCCGATGCGAGGCTCCATCCCAGGACCCTGGGATCATGACCCGAGCCGAAGGCAGAGGCTTCAACCCACTGAGCCACCCAGGCGCCCCTATATATATATATATTTTTTTTTTTTTTAAGGATTTTATTTATTTGACAGAGGGGAGAGAGATCACAGCTAGGTAGAGAGGCAGGCAGAGAGAGAGGGGGAAGCAGGCTCCCTGCTGAGCAGAGAACCCAATGCTGGACTTGATCCCAGGACCCTGAGATCATGACCTGAACCAAAGGCAGAGGTCTTAACCCACTTTGCCACCCAGGTACCCCCCTACCTAGGTTTATATTTAAAGAAAACAATCTGATGATCTTCTTTTGAGAGGGACAGTATTTATATTTTTTGTGATTATTGAGATAGTTGGATTTAAATTCACTGTATTACTATTTGTTTTCTCTTTGTCCCATCTATTCTCTGTTGCTTTTTACTTCTTTTCTTGCCTACAATCATTTTACATGATTTTGTCATATTTCCACCATTGACTTATTAGGTATATCTTTTTGCTTTGTATTTTTATTAGTAGACTACTTTTCTGGTAGAAAAGGGTGAAGGGAACAGGACTGTGGTTTATGGACCAAGTTCTTATTTATTATAATATTTGTGCTTGGAAGCAATTAGAACAGTCTTACACAATATTATGTTAATATCTAAACCATGCAAAAATGACACCAGGAAGTAATGACAGAATGGCTTAATGGGAGAGCTATTGGATTGGTGGCCAGCCCTCTTATAGCTATGTTTCATCATAAATAATCATTGTGTATAAATGTGTCCTTAGCTTTGCCTTAGCATTGCTTCTCTTAGCTTTTACTCATTTCTAAAATGAGAAATTGTGGATATTTCAGTTCAGGAAAGGTCCCAATTTAAATCTCTTGGGTTTTGCTTCTGCTCCTTTAACATCTTCAGATGATCCAGTCCCTGGGATGTTATTTCACAATTGTTTCAAACACAGATAAATTGTACTTGCATCTCACTCTATATAGAGTTAATAATAGATACCATCTTTCCGTGATAAAAATCATTGTTACCATACCAGTATCCACCAAAACCCAGAAGGATACCCTTGGTATTTCTGCTTTAAATTTTGTGTTCTTCTTGAGATGTGTCCATTTCATTCTCTTTCAGATGATGTCTCCAGCCTCTAAACATTTGCAGTGAAGATATCCCTAATGTGTTGCTACGTTCCATTCCCATAGATCCATTACCTGCTCTTGACAGGCTGCTCGTTAGGACACCACTCAAGATTGAGGTACTATTAGCACTGGGTTCCTTACTATAATTTCTTGGTTTTCTTTAACCCTCCCTCATCTCTGGAAATAGCCTCTTCTTTAAATTCTTTTCAGTTAAACTCTTTGAGCCAGTCTGCCCTTTGACTGATACAACCAACACACTTAAACGTAAGTCAGAGTTCAAGCTTTATCATATTAGAATTATCATCCAAATTTTTTCTTTTAAAAAAAATCATACAGGGGCACCTGGGTGGCTCAGTCGGTTAAGCGGCTGCCTTCAGCTCAGGTCATGATCCCAGGGTCCTGGGATCGAGTCCCGCGTTGGGCTCCCTGCTCAGTGGAGAGCCTGCTTCTCCCTCTTCCTCTGCCTGCTGCTCTGTCTACTTGTGCTCTTTCTATCTCTCTGTCAAATAAATAAATAAATAATCTTTAAAAAAAAAAAGAAAAATCATACAAAAGTCATCTGGTCTTTAGGGATGGGTGAACACTTCCAAATGCCAGTTTGTAATTCTGCCTTATGCTCAGCAGAGATTTTCTCAAGAGAAATTTGAATTTTTTTTCCTCTTCTTCAACTCTCACACTGTGGGAACAAGAGAAAATTCAAGGACTTGGATTCATTCATATGTCATCCTTTCTTTGTGTCTGGATTCCTCATTAAGTAATTCAGCGGGTTGTTTGTTCAAATTGAGTGAGATATCATTTGCAATGTACTTAGTATAGTACCTGGAATGGTATTCAAAAAATCTTTGAACTCAAAACTCTGATGATCTTATTCTATTCTATCTTGACCTTCATTTAGTTTAGGTTATATCCTTCATCATTCTTTCTTCCAAATATTTCCAGTAAGTAATCAGATTGCTTGCTTGCACTCATAATCTTTAGATATGTGTTTATAAACCTAGGACTTCTCTGCTTTGGGAAATAACATGAAATGTTCAGTATTACAAGTTTTCTAATTTTGTCCTTCTTGTGCTTGTCCATTTGATTGCAAAATGCAGTATTAAAGTGAGCTTCTGCTGTGTTTAGGTGGAATTTGAGTACTTTTGATTAACAAAGAGGGGTAATTATTACAGACTATTTTTTTTTCCTTAGTACATCAGTTTTGGAGGCAATTATCAGTCATTGGCTGTGAGTTCATACTGTTTAAATACAAAGGTCTGCTTTAGGGGCACCTGGGTGGCTCAGTGGGTTACAGCCTCTGCCTTCGGCTCAGGTCATGATCTCAGGGTCTTGGGATCGAGCCCCGCATCAGGCTTTCTACTCAGTGGAGAGCCTGCTTCCCCCTCTCTCTCTGCCTGCCTCTCTCCCTACTTGTGATCTTTCTACTCTCTCCTTTCTCTTTCTCCTCTCTCTCTCCTCTCAAATAAATAAATAAAATCTTTAAAAAACAAAAAACAGAACCCTACAAAGGTCTGCTTTATATGGTTAATTTTTTCTGCCATTGTCTTCAGTAATATTATATCCCTTTTGTTATGTTTACATACACACATTTTTGAAGGTCTTTTGCATTTCAGCTCTTGAATGTTTAAAACAGAAATACAGGCAAGATGAAGGGAAAATTTAGGGCCCTCAAGTCTAGGGAAATTAACTCTGAGTTACTAGACGATACCAATGGCTAGATTAGGCTGTAAGAGAATAAAATTTCAAAGTCACTGAATAAAAAAATGGACACTTTAAGGCTCTTTTTATTTGCAGAAGGTGAAATAGAAAATGTAGTTTCAAATTATTTTTTTCTTAATATAAGCAACATATATATCACACAAAAGATTTTAAAATATACATACATAAAGAAGATAGTCTTATAAATAAGACATTTATTTTTATGGAAAACATTAAACATTTGCGTAAGATATATATATAAGACACATAATTTTATAATTTGTAAATATGGTCATATCATATCTATTGTTTTTCTGGTGTGGTTTTTTCTTTTTGGTTCCTTCTTCTTTCCTTTCTTCATATACTCATCACAATAATCCTTTTAAAAAATCCAATCTACATCCTTAATATATTTTTATCCATGTTTATGTAATAATAATTAGCAGTTATATACATATCTTTAAAACTCACATATATTGGACGTTTACTAAATAATAAGGATTGGGCTAAGTGCTTAATGTGAATTTCACATTTTAAGCTGGTGAAAATGCCCTATGAGTTTTTTACTATATTTGTCCCCATTTAATAGATGAAGAAATTTAGTCACAAAGAAGTTAAGTGATTTGATCAATGTTATTCAGTAAGTGAAAGAACTGGAATTTGTACTTAGGTTCATATGTATATATTTTTAGAAGTAAAAAATACCATACGTTACATGATGTAAATATTATATAAATATTTATTTGATAGATACTTGCTATAATGCCACTTGTGCCAGATACCATGCTAGGGAATTTCTTCTCCCTAACTTCCACATCTAATCCATCATCAAGTCTACTAATTTCACCTCCCAAATATCTCTCAAGTCTTCCCTTTCTTTGTCCAACACCACCAATGTAATCCATGCCTCCTTTATCGACCATAGAGGTTATGGCCATGGTCAGAATCCCATTAGGCATGCTGATATCCATTCCTGGGTCCATCCTATCCATCCTCTGTTCTACAGTCAGACTGATATCTCAAATCAAAAGTCTGATCACATCATCTCTGTGGGGTATCCTTCCATGACTATAGGGCAAGTATGCAAATCTAAACATTTACACTTTTACTTTCCAGCCTTAACTAATCTGAATTTTTTCTTAGTGCTCTAATCACACTGAATCTCTTTCAGTTCCTTGAATCTGATCCTGGGGCCTTGACACATGCTGTTCCCTAAAATGGAGCATTTCCTCTCTGTCCATTAATTACCTTAGTCTCAGATCTCCCTCAGTCATAATATCCTCCAGAAGCAAGAAGGTCTTCCATGCCTGGGCCATCTTGACTGGGTCAGTCTCCTCATGATAGGACTTTATCAAACCTAATTTTCCTTTGTAGTATTTACTGGAGTTCAATTTTGTGTGTGACCACTTGATCAATGTCTCTTTCCTTCAGTAGTCTGTAGGAGACCTGCAGGAACTCACATAACCTGGTTTTGCTTTTTATTGATCATAATTCTAGAGCCAGTATTACAATACTACTTGTTGAATCAGTGAATGGTGGACATAGACACAGTATCTGTTCTCAAGAATTTTATAATGTAGATAAGTAACAGAAATTATTGTGTCATGGATTAGGTATTATGATAGAGTTTCTAGATGTTTTTGGGAGTAAAAAAAAAGCCCCCAAACTGGATTTGTAGGCATGAGGATACCTGAAAGGAGCAATATCTAATCTTAGTTATGAAGTATGAGTAGGAGTTAGCCAGGTGCAGTTAGCAGGTATAGGAGGGTGGTCTTGGAAGAAAGGAGAATGTTATAGGCAAAATGAACACAATAAACAAAGGCCACACAGTGTGAGACAGAATGGATCACTTAATGAACTCAAAGAATTTCAGGATATCAGGAACACGGAAAGGAAAGAAAGGTAGCATTTGAAAGATGAAACTCATACCGGTAAGTAGTTATTATACTAATATGGAACCCAGACACCATAATAAGGATTTTTGTAGCTTATTCTGAAGGCAGTGGGATTGCACTGAAAGGGTTTTCAGGACAAGTGTGACAAACATTTTATAAATGCCATGGTGGTTGTTGTATAGGGAACAGATGTGGCATGACTGTGGCAGGAAAACTGGTTGTGAGACAGTGTCAGGAATCCTGACAAGAGATGATGGTGGCCTGAAATAGAGTACTGTCTATGGGGATGGAGTGATGCTGATGGATTTAAGGAATATTGAGGAGGTGTATATATAAATATATATTAATACAAATACATATATAATAGAAATATAAATATATGTAACATAAAGTATATAATAATATATGATATGTATAATATAAAATATGTATATATGAACCTAAGTACATATATGCTATGATGATTGAATGAATATAGAAAG
Organism: Procyon lotor; assembly: GCA_028646535.1. Lineage (NCBI taxonomy): Eukaryota > Metazoa > Chordata > Mammalia > Carnivora > Procyonidae > Procyon > Procyon lotor. The sequence goes on from CM053606.1 coordinate 148,197,588, forward strand.
TGAGAAGAGAAGGGGCACCTGGGTGGCTCAGTGGGTTAAAGCCTCTGCCTTCGGCTCAGGTCATGATCTCAGGGTCCTGGGATCGAGCCCCGCATCAGGCTCTCTGCTCAGCAGGGAGCCTGCTTCTCCCTCTCTCTGCCTGCCTCTCTGCCTACCTGTGATCTCTCTCTGTGTGTCAATTAAATAAATAAAATCTTTAAAAAAAAAAAAGAAAGAAAGTGAGAAGAGAGAGGAACTAAAAATTCCATCTGAATTTCTTACTTGGATGGTGGTTGGCTGTCCATTGGGAAAGGAAGCAAAGGAGGAGCATGCTTGGGTGTGGTGGGGTGGGGCATTTAGGGCTTCAGTCTGGAAGATGTTGGGTGGGATATAGTGCTCACAGGACAACCTATATCTATGGGACAACTGGATGTCAGAGATTGGAGCTGACAAGAGTGATCTGGGCAGAAACTGTAGACTCTCTCTGACAGCACAGAGATAGTAATTGTAGTTATGGTGGATGAGAATGTGAGTAATGTGTAGAAAAGGAAGAAAAGAGGATCTGGTTGAATATCCTCAGAAATAAGATTTAAGGGATGTCAGAGGAATGGGATTCGATAACGGGGAATCAAGAAAAGAAGAAGCAGGGTACTTGGAGGGCTCAGTCGGTTAAGCATCCAACTCTTGATCTCAGTTCAGAGCTTGATCTCAGGGTCGTGGGTTCAAGACTTGTGTTGTGCTCCATGCTGGGCATGGAGTCTGCTTAAAAAAAAAGAAAAAGGCAGAAGCAAAACCACATAACGTGTAGTTTGACAACACCTGGAAATAAAGTGTGCTGCATGAGGGAGCTTTCCAAATTATCATGTACTGCTTAAAGGTTGAAGTAATAAAAAGTTCTAGTGATAAGGAAGTAAGTAATGATTTTGACGGCATTTTTTTGTTTGCTTTGTTTTGCTTTTCTGTTTGTTTCATTGTTTGTCTTTTCAGTGGAGGAGAAAGGAGCTCTCAGTGTGAGGGGAAGTGCACAGTGGTTGAAATTCAGGAAACAGGAGAGAACTGATTCCACTGAGAAGTTTTTCTATGAGCAGGATGCAGAGTAACATGAGATGGTTATTTTCTTAAGCACAAATATGTGAGTGTCTTTAAATGCCATTGGGAAGGAGGGGAGAGAAAGAGAGGAAGAGACAGAGGGAGAGAGATTGAGCAAGCCTGAAGATAAACAAATCTGAAGGGATAATCAAAAGAGCAAGGGACAGGAGAATACAGTGGACAATAATATTACACACACATATAGGGAAATTAGTCTTAAAACAAGGTGAATGAAAATCTCTTTCAATGTAACCACATGGAAGAACAGGGTGGACCCACGTAGAGGTGAGTTTGTGTGTTTGGTGACAGAATTTTGAAAAGAACATAATCTAGTTGTGTCTTTTTCTCCATGAATTAGGAGGTAAATTCATCCTGCTGAAAGTGAAGAGAAAGGTGGTGAGTTTGGGAGTTTGGGATGGTGTAAGTAGTTTGAAAAAGCTACTAAAGAGAAAACAAAGAGAGTGATTTACTTGGGAATCTCTTCTAATTGATTTTTCTCTTTCTCTTTCTTTTTCTTTTTTTAAAGATTTTATTTATTTATTTGACAGAGAGAGAGATCACAAGTAGACAGAGAGGCAGGCAGAGAGAGAGGGGGAAGCAGGCTCCCCACTGAGCAGAGAGTCCGATGCGGGGCTCGATCCCAGGACCCTGAGATCATGACCTGAGCCGAAGGCAGAGGCTTTAACCCACTGAGCCACCCAGGCGCCCTTTCTGATTCATTTTTAATGACCACAGAGTATTCTGTTTTGTGGCTGTATAATAATTATTTAAGAAACACTTTGTTATTAAATAATTAGTTTGAGCTTTATTTAATAATAATCAATAATTATTATTGATCTTATTACCTTATTATTTATTTATTTATTTATTTACCTTATTAACCATTGTGATGGTTAGTATTGATGAATTTATTCAAAAATGATTATTGAGTGTCTGTTATGTGCAACATGAAGTATACACTGATAAATACAAGATTATTAAATAATAAGCTTCTAATTTAACAGAGGAGATGACTCCCCTGGCTTTAAATAAAGGCAGAACAGGATAAGTTCTAAAAGTAAACATTGAAACAACAGTGCTGTAGGAACATAGGGGAAGAAAAGACTGATTCAGGCTCTGGAGGCCCTCCAGAGATTTCATAGACAAGATATTGGCTGGGAAAGACACCAAAGAATGGGCATAATATAAAAGGAAAGAGTTCGAAGAAGGGCATTCCTGTGGAACAATTAGCCCGAGTCAGTACATTTTAACAGAGAAGTGCAGAATTCATTTGGTAATGGGAAATAACCGGGGTTGTTTGGCATTCAGGGAACATGGGAAGTCAAGGGGATGGTGCTGGGAAGTGGCTCATTGCCACTTCTTGGAGGAACGAGAGTCAGATCTTTATTCTCTATGTAAAGAGATGCCATCGTTCTAGTCCTCAAGAAACACGAACCTTGTTGAGTGGGAGGAGACATGCCAGCTGTTCAAGTACAAGGCAGGGTACATCTTGACACAGCAAACTCTTCCTTTCTTTATTTTCTTTCCCTCAAATGCAGACGAGCCACTGAAGTTTGCTTTCCTGAGTTTTAGAGACTTCAATGTTATGAAGGTCTTACTTATTACTACTGATGGACATATGTACTGACAAAATGTGGGGTCTGGGAGGGGGGAAGCTGTTATCAGGAACCTTGATTATAGACCCCAAAGATCTTTTCATAGATTATGTTGTAGGAGAAAAGCTATAGCTGTACTTGTCCAAACATCATCTTCCTGAGATGTTGTAGGTTACGCTGATAAGAAGTGATAAATGTCAGGTCAGTATAAAAAGAACAGGCATACGGTCGCTAAGTATTTCCTGTGATTAGCACTTGATTTGGACAAACTTCTTAGTGGCATTCACCCAAAAGTTCTGAGTGGAACTTGGCCCATCTTGAAGCACCTCCTCTCTCACCTATGTTCAGCATTTCCAATCGTGTTTTACATATTTCCCTGGAATTAGTGGTTGAGTGTAACATCTGCTACTTTGGCCAGAAGAATTACTTTGGGAATCTGCATTCTCCACTCATGGTCTAAGCCCGCCCTAGCATTCCAGTGCAGTTTCTTAGAGGGTGAACGGAAGTCCCCATTGGAATACGCATTTGCAACAATGAGTTAAGCAATAGTTTAGGTAATTGTGTGTTTTGAGGTTTAATTTATTTCACAGTGAAGTAACTAACCCCTTGATGTTCGATTCACTTTGACTTTAATTTCTATTAAGTCAGATTGTAGGATGGGGTATGAGAGTCTTTTTTCCCTTTGGGTTGAATAGCCTGAAAAGATACCATCCACCCTTTCTCTGAACAAAGGAGAAGGCAGGCGAAAAGTGGTCAGGGAACAGGTAGCAATTTGAGGGGCTAAAAATTATGTCATACTTCAGTGAGCTTTCGTTGCTTTGGCCTTTAAAACCTCCTAACACACCAGACCCTTCCACTCCTCTGTTATGGCCAAATGTATGCCCCTAGTTAGACTGAATTAGCTCCCAAATAAGACAGATTTTTGTCTTTCTTACTTGTTCATATAGCTCCCAAACCCCAAGATGAGTAGAATTGACCCTGAAACATTTGTTCCCATGGAAACCCAACAGGGACCTGGAAGGAGATTCCAAAATTATGCCTCTTTCAGAGGGCAAAATCCATTAGGCTTGGATATGTGGCCATGGGTTCCTTCACATGGTTATTTTAAAGTAATGAACCTAATCTTTTCCAGGGTCTGATTTATGCTTTTAAAAGGTAATAAGAACACTTTCTGAAAAAAAGGTTATCCTTATTCTCTATTCATCAGTAAGGTAGACCTTAAGATCACACACTAGGGTATGAAGCCCTGTCATCCTGTTATCATTTGAAAACTGACATCAGCTTAAAGCTTTGGCTTGACAGGATATGTGCAGAGACACTGCAAAGAGCTCCAGAAGCTTATTAGTTCTCTGCCTGATTTATTTCCCTTCCTGAGGTACTTCTCTGTCCCTGATTGTGTTCTTGATGCCAAAGGATAGTTAGACATAGGATAGTGTGGGGTGGGTGTCACATAAAGAAAGCATTGTAAGGGCAAGAAGGTGACTATCATTCTTTGAAGGTCTACCATTTCCCAGGCCCTCTGATGGGGAGATTTTATGTGTGTGTGTGTGTGTGTGTGTGTGTGTGTGTGTGTGTATTTGTATGTATATATTTGTGTATGTATATATACATGCAATATTATAAATATATAAAACATAAATATATACAATAAATAATATATAATTATAGATCAATTACATATGTGTATATATAATATATTATATATTTATTTACATTAGACATATATGTATTATATATATTGCATAATATATTGCATATATGTATTATATATATTACATTGAATCCTGGAATCAACAATTTGAAGTAGCTATTATCTCCAGGCACAGATAACTTCTATGAATTTTTTTGGTGCATATACTTGTAAAGTATTTGTATTTATCTATTTTTATGTGTGTGTGTGCGTGTGTGTGTGTGTGTGTGTGAGTACAGCTACACATACATATGTAATACAAAGTTGACAAGAATTTGATTTTAAGATATTTCTACCTCTTAAAAAATAGCAACCTAGTATTTTATCATACTGAGAGACAAAATTTATTTGCCAATCTTGTAGTTTTAGTCACTTAGGTCGGAATATTCTGTCATATATGCTATCACTGATTTATTTAGCCACATCTTATTTTTTAATTTTTTTTATTTTTTATTTATTTATTTTTTTTTTTTAAATTTTTGATGGTATTTTTTTTCATGGTATATAATATGGTGATGAACATTTTTGTGTATATTTGATAATTTCCTTAGGACAAACTACTAAAAGTTGAATTACTAGATTAAAAGACATAGCTATTTCTTAATGGTCCTAAATATATATTGCCAAGTTTGCCTGCAGAAGTTTAGTTCCTACACTTACCCTAAAGTGTAGTTATTACTCTTGCCCTGAAAGTATATGGTTGCCCCTTTCCCCTGATTCTTGCTAAACTAGACACTTTCATTCTTAGTCATTATAATTTGAAAGGCAAAAGGTAGTATCTCATTTTAATTTGCATTTTCTGATTAGGGTTTTAAGGGTCTTACTTAATATTTTATCTTGAGCAGAAGTTTATTGGTCAAGGAAAGCAGAAGTTAATTTCCACTAAAATAAGAGAAGCTAAGAGTGCTTGTGTCAGAATATATTTTGAAGCAATTTAACATCAAGTGAATTGATTAGAATTGTATTTTGGCTGTTCGTGGTATTTAGGGAGTCTTTTTTTCCCATCTACTCATGCTGTGTATAATTGCATAAAGACACAGCAGGAGATAAACTTTTGAGAAAAAAAAAGAACAACCCACGAAACTCTGAAGCCAAGTAGCAAAACATTCCTCATGATGCATGTCACTTTAATGCCATGTGGTAATTATTTTTACAAACATTTAACACACGTTTGAAGCTTGGTTCATAGAAGCCACCATTTTTTCCAGGTATGACAGAATTGTGTATTAAAAAATATGGCTAGAGGAGAATTTCTGTTAAAACTTGTTGCATACAAATTAAAAAAAAATTTGAATGATTGACAGATCCAATAAATTCCCTTTTCAGTTGACAGTTGTCTATTTGCTTCTACATCTTTTATGATGTGAGGAACATGTACAAAACTTGAACAGTGATGTACGATGGGAAAAGTACTACACTACCTGGAAGGAAACTTGAGTTTTAACCCAAGATTCATTCAGTAAAAACCTGCTTACCTGAGCCAGCTAACTTCACTTCTCTGGTATTCAGTTCCATAATCTGCAAAATGAAAAAGATGAACTAGACTATTTCATAGCCCTTTCCTAAACCCAATATTTAGCCCTACTTTTTTTTGAGGTGGGAGGCTATCTCAATGATTAGTTTTTGTATAAGTAAACCAAATTAACTATAAATTTGATATTTGTCATCAAATACCTGTAAATAGCAAGAGGTATTTGACAGACTATACCTTGTGATGTCTATTGTTCTGAATTTTTAAATTAAGAAAGAGGAGAGAAAGTGTCCTGGATTTGCATGATGGCTCTTTGGTAGGATAGAAGTATATACTTAATATATCATGTGTCTAGTTGTACCTTAGAAATGGATTCTATTTTTCTATCTTTAATATCCTTTTCCTAATCAGTGAGCAGAATGGACTGTAATAGTTAATATTTTCCTCTGCTCAGCATGTTTTGTAGCCCTTTTCTGGTTTCTGGGGGAAATCCTTCACCACTCCTTCCAGATCTGGTGGGATGTCAATCATATCTGTTCCCTCTCCCTATACCCCCACCCATATCCATTCATTGAAAGGCAGGTTACTGAGGGTAGGCCAGTTAGAGTCCACTCAGGCTTTTCTATTGCTGTAAAGAAAGACTCTCTCTTCTCTCTGGATCTCAAGTTAAAACTTGTAGGGCCGTTGTTGCCAGTGGCCATCATTTTCGACATGTGGAAATTTGTCCATAAGAAAAGGGAATCAGGACAGCCTAGAAAGAGAATTGAAAATTAGTAGACATGAGTGATGGGCTGACAGAGCTCTGATGATACTGGATGTCTCTAAATCCTTCAATATCTACATGATTCAGTAGATTCCTTTTTAAAAAATTGAGCTAGTTTGAGTTGTTTTCCATTATTAGGAATTGAAAGAATTCTAATATAGCAAGTAAGGAAATTAAAAACAAAAATGAAAAACTACAAATACTTCTTTTTTTAAAGATTTTATTTATTTATTTGACACACAGAGGGAGATCACAAGTAGGCAGAGAGGAGGAAGCAGGCTCCCCACTGAGCAGAGAGCAGGGCTCGATCCCAGGACCCTGAGATCATGACCCAAGCCAAAGGCAGAGGCTTTAATCCACTGAGCCACCCAGGTGCCCTACCTATAAATACTTCTTTTTAGGAGACTATTTAGGGCATACATGCATCCTAGTAAATACTTTATGAAAAATAATTTTAACAATAATGGTTCAAATGAAGGGCTCTGGAATTTTAGTTTGGATTCTAGGAATGTTTATCCAAATATGTACTTCTTGTATCAAAAGTACCAGCAAAACGTCCAACGTTACTATATAGCTTCAGAGTGTTAAAAACTCATGGAAATGTTACTATATCTTTCTACTAAATTTTGGCATACACACATTGAAATAGTAGTGTATTAATATGAATCCTGAGCAGAATAATTAAGAGAGCTGAGTTGAAGTCCCAGTTTTACATTTAAAGATGTGTGGCCTTGGGCAAGTCACTTCTCCTCTCTGGTACTCAGTGTCCTCCTCTGTGCAATGAGGTGTGTGAGATGTGTTTCTCCTCATGTCATTTCAATTCAGAAGTTCTCTGTTGTCTTTTACCTCCTCCTTTATCCCTGATAGTTCTGATGTTTCAGATCAGAGGAACATAATTGAACTGCTGAATTTACAGGGAGGGGGGTGGTCATACAGTCATGGGAATAAAAGCTCAAAGGTACAGGATTCTTCAAATTAGAAAATAGTTTAAGAAGAACCAGGTCAACATGGTTGAACATACTTAGCTGCTCATCAAACCACTTTCCTTTGGGTTCCAGACACCTATCAGATTATACTCCTGACTTTCCCCCACAAAAGTGTGGCCCCGTGAATGAGTACTTGTCAGTGAGATGTGAGAACATATTAGGTACATCACCTGTGGTGCTGCCCCATAAACCTTCCATTCAGTCCATCATGTTTATTCTTTTCCTTCATCTACTGATTGGATACTGAGGATCCAGTGAAGGATTTCAAAGGCCTTTGGGAGAGATAGAAAGAGCCTGGGTCCCTGAATGGCCGTGTGGAGCAGAACCCATTATCACCAGCAGTATCAGAGAATGACATGGGAGGAAATAAACTTTTATTATCTTAAGTCACTGAGATTTTGTGGTTAATGTTACAATAGTTGGGCTGTTCTAAAAATATAGATAAATGATTATAAAACTATAAGGGTGTGCACATGATGAGTGCAGACATGCTCACTAAATCTCAGAATCAAGGATACAAAGTTGGGAATTGAACTAGATGGTTTAGTTTAAATAAAAAGCAATATAGCAAGATTTCATTATGACTAGGGCTTTGTTGCTCTGGTAAGTAGAATGTTTTGGTTAAACATTCTCATCTGTCTTAGTAATAATAATATAACTAATACTGTTTAATGTTTCTAGATGGAGACACTTAAAATACCTCCAGGTTATGATTCTAACTGTCATATTCTCTTGCTCCTCTCCATGGAGATTTTTTCCATGTATATTGGACAACTCCTAAATTTATTTTTCCAATTTTGACCACCTCTTTAAACTCTATACCTTTTCATGGAATTTCCACGTTAGACTGCTGTTAACTCAGACGTAGCTTAGATACTGTGATGGCTAATTTCATGTGTCAGTTTGACTGGGCCATGGCGTGTCTAGATATTTGGCCAAACATAATTCTGAGTGTTTCTGTGAGGGTCTTTTTGGATGAGATTAACATTTAAATTGGTAGATTTAGTAAAGCAAATTTCTTTCCCTAATATGGGTGGGCCTCGTCTAATCAGCTGAAAGCCTGAGTAGAACAAAAAGGCTGAGCCTCCCCCTGAATAAGAGGGAATTCCTCTTGCTTTACTGACTTCAAATTGGAACATCACTTTTTCCCGTCATCCAGTTCAAACTGAAATATTGCTCTTCCTGGGTCTTGAGCCTGCTGGCCTTTGGACTGGAGCTATACCCTGGGCTCTCCTAGGTCTTCAGCTTGTCAACTCACCCAGCAGATTTTGGAACTGTGTCTGCATAATCACACGAGCCAATTCCTTATGACCTCTCTCTCTCTACACACACACACACACACACACACACCCACTCATGCACGCACACACAGCATGTGCACACAAGTGCACAATTGGTTCTGTTTCTCTGGGGACTGTGACTAAAATAGATATTCTTCCTTGTAAACCTTTTCTCCCGATTTCATTATTTTCTTTTAATGGCATGACTGAAGCATATTATTGGGCATATTTTCTTCCTAACCCCTTATAAGCCACTAGTCACAAAATCCCAGCTTTTCTTTTCTTTAATTAATGGGCTGGTCTTTGCCTTTTAACTCTCAGATTCATTCCCCAGCCTCCTCTTCTGCTTTGACTTGCAAGGAACTTTATTCTCCAAGATATCTAGCTGGTTGCATTCTGTCTAGGGTCACCCAGTGAACCACTAGTGGGGGAAATTGGTGGAGGGAAAGGCCATGGCATTTTCTTCCTCTTGTTTTCTTTGGGCAGCATCTCTTGGACCAGTTAGTGCTGCTCCATGGTTCCATGATCTGATAAACAGCTTCTACATCCTGACAGGCTTTCTTTGTTTTGCGCTTATAAGAAATAGTTCCAAAAAAAAAGAAATAGTTCCAGATCCTAGACTCTAGTAATACTCTTCTTCCTGTTGTTGCACCAATCTTGAGGATGGTAACAGCTACTCAGTGTTAATTCCTGATTTGTCTCACTGTTTCATTTTACTTCTCAGCTTTTATATCATCTGTGTAGCCAATTCTCTGCATTAAATTCCCTTTGTTTAAAGTATTTAGAGTGGTTTCTGTTTTTCTGAATGAACCCTGATTGATACATTTGAATTACACTACTCCTACTTCAACTACAAACCATCTGGATAAGAACATTAGCTTTGTTGAAAATCATTCCCTTTTCTGGCTTCTCTTTATGACAATTCACCTATTCATGAAGAAATTCATTTTCCACAAACGTCATTTTCATAACCAAACATCTTATAGTTTGTTTTTATGTGGAGCGTATTAAAATCTGGTCTCCTCACCCTAGAATTTAAGGAATTCCAGAATGGAGTTAGAATCATTCTTTCAAACTTCCTCTTGATTTGGGCCACCATTGTGATCTCTCCACTGCTTTTTCCAGTTCTCTATGCTGACTCCTTTACTGTTTGTACTTTGTTCATGCTCTGCTATCTGCATGGATGGACCCTCCTTCTCTTTCTACGGTCTGAATGTCCCTCACTCTTTAAGACTCCATTTAAACCCCACATTTCCCGTGAAGCCACTTCCAACCCTTCACATCCATACCGATTCCAGTTTTTCCTGATGTACGTCTACATATGCTATTCCTTTTTGTTGTTTAAATGCCTCGCATCTGCAGATGAGGAAAGACAGTAAAATAGTAAGACTTACTTTTTTAATAATCCTTATCCTAGGATTATTGGGATAATAATCCTTATCCCAGGATTATTAGAGGAATTACAAGATATGATACTGATCCTATAATATCTGTAAGATAAATAAATGTTGGTTCTTGTACTGCCTTTCAAGATCTTCCGCTAAATGTCCTATTTTTGTTTAGTGTTTGGTTATAAACGTAAAAGTTATAATGGTTAGGGTGAATATTTATTGTCTATAGAATATACCCTGAAAAATGTCATTCTAAATGTATCCATTAATATAAACTTGTTTTCTTTTGTGCTCCTCATTTCTTAAAACTGTAGTAAGAGAGATGAAGATATATTCATTTGTTTCTTCAACATTTGTTTATTTCATATCATGTTATAGTTACTTTACTAACTCTGAGGATAAAATAAGCCAGGTAGACCCTGCACCTTCCTTCATGGAGCTTGAACTATAGTGTGAAGAAAAAGCAAAAAACATATACAAAAAAATAAAGATATTGATGGGGAAGAAAAAGTATTCCTTCTACCCTTCTAGTTTCTAAGGCTGGTCTAAGAATTAAATTGACAGACTAACAGGAGAGGAAAAAAAAATAATTTTAATTATGTATGTACACACAGGACTTTTGCAAAAATATGAGACTCAAGAAGGCGGCCAGATGATTGAGACTTATATACTATCCTGAGCTACAGAAAGGGATAGGGGTTTGGTGCTTGGCTTGGGGGCAGCAATCTAGGGGAGGGGAAGGGGGACATATATAGTAAAAAGTGGTTGCCTTGTTATGAAGATAAGAGGCTCATGTGAAAAAAAATGTATCTCTGGGAGTAGGTTTCTTTCTAGTACAAATATCTTTACTAATGAAAATTTCCTTTATAAATGTAAATTTCCTTTACAAAAGGAAACTCTACACTTCATTTTAGGCAGGTAAGGGAGAGATAAAGCACTTTTCCTGTATTTTCCGGTTCTGATTATCCTTAGCTCAAACAACCCATGTACCAAAATGGTATACTTCAGGGTGGTACGTTCTGACCCCTGTCAATACACATGATCAGAAGTGCTATGAAGAAAACAAAGGACTGAGCTAAGGGAGAAGGTCTACTGCAGATGGAGTGATCACAAGAGCCTTGTCAGCGGTGGTAAGACTTCTGATGAACCCCGAGTCAGCCTTCTTGTTAGCGAGGGGCTGAAAGGCTGAGCGGTGGTAGGGATGAAGCACGGCCAGAGGAAAAAAGATGTTCAAAGTCCACGATGCAGACAGGAGCTGCATCTATTTAGGGAGTAGAACAAAGCCCAGTGTGGTCAGAGCATAACGAGCATGGGGGAGCATGGGACACGAGGGTGTTGAAGGGATGGGTACAGATTGTTAAGCTGAAGCTTCTGATAAACTGTGCTCCATTTAGATAAGGTTTTCTGAAAGAACTTTATATCCTACTTATAAGTTTCGTGCAATTTACCCTCACAACTGAATACCTAGGCTTTAGGAGAGTTTAGGTCACTGATCTTCAACTATTTTAGAATTTAAAATGAACTCCCTGAAAGAATCTTGGATATGGGTGACAAGCAAAGAGGGTCAGTGAAGCTGCCTATTGAGTCTTTTAATCAGTCAGTCAGGCAATCGATCAACCTTCCTTCCTTCACTTATTTCTTATTTACATAACATGGGCCAACATCGTCATTCACGAAGTACGGGGACAGGATCCTTGGTTGAATGGACTGTGACAGTGTTTTATTTATTTGTTTTAATTTTACTTATATGTATTTTAAGAACATGCTACACGAAGGGGAGAATACAGTTTTGGGGAACAGTAACTGAATTTTGTACCTAGATATTTGGCATTCTGTATCTTCTATAGCCATCACAAGTCTCAGCAATGCAGAAGCCCCTCTTTTATCCATCACTGCAGTTCAGAAGCCTGTTGTGCCTTTGTTGGTCTTCCTGAAGAGAGCTCCCAGAGTCTGTGAGACTTCAGTGACTCTTTTGTCTTCCTCTGCAGAAATGGGCTAAATGTTCTTTTGAATGGCAGGGATTATTTATGACAAAGGTTCTCTCAATGTCAATTTGTCCACAGAGGGAAGTACAACTCCAAGGGCGTGTTATTCTCTGGATGCCAGACCCAACTCCCATTAGCAATAACGAGCATTACGTGTGTGACTGTTGCCTTTTCTGGGCCATTGCAGCATGGAGAGAAGCTCTTGCCATCCATCACATCACCATCAACCCTCGCTCTCTCTCTTCCCTCTTCTCTAAATAGCTTTCCAAACAAGAAAGTGGAAACGTTCCATTGTTTATTTCTGACTGAAACGTTCTTTTCAATAACAGTAATGAGGTCTTCTGAAAGCAAAAGGCAGAGTTTGCTCTCCCTGGACACTGGGCAGTGATAAAAGGATTGACCTTATGGGAAGGTCAAGTTTTGACCATTTTGGGGGTTGAATATGATTTCTTGGAACAGAGGGACCCTGACTTCTTTCGACCCAGCAAAGACCTTAACATCCTGCTAGAAAGCAGTAGATGCTCCGTAGTGATAGCCGGGTACTTGCTGAGCCCCTGAGATTCACTGCCAGAGACAATCCTCAGAGCAATTGACTGGGTATGTCTAGTGGATTTTGTCTTTCTCTTGGTCTTCACAGCTTCAGAAATCCACCCTGTATGTGAATGCCCCATTTAGGGGACTCGGAAGGATATTAGATAATCATTTCCCCAGCCTCTTCTGCAGCTAAGAGGTGAGTGGACATAAAAGTCTTCTCTGATTATATGTATTCTCTGAAGACTTGCAATGAAAGTTAGTGACTTGAAAAAAGAGGGCTCACAATGAAGCTGTTTTTCAGCAGCAGTGGTGGAAGCAAGACTATCCCCGAACAGCAGAGTATTGGAACTACTGGGGGATTCCAATGTCAAGGGTCAGTGGTGTTGGCAGTGCAGATTACAGTAGGCAGAGTTTAGAAGCAGCAATAGTAATTTTCTCTCTAAACTGGTTCTGTGCCATAATAATGGGCACTGTTCTCTTTATTTCTAGACTCAAGCCTGGTTTTCTGTGGTTTCAATGTTTTCGTAATAAATTTCTGTTAAAGAAAAATTACTCAATAGTCACTGAAAGAAAGGCTTTATTCAAGGAAGGGGGTATGACAATAACTTTAGGGATCACTGTGATGAATTTTGCAGTGGGTGAGAAAGATTGGGCTTAACTCTAAAAACAGCATGGGCACATGGGGATTTATAACTAACTGGTATCAGTGGATGAAAAATTACTAAGAGGAAATATTAGGGGTAAAGCAGGTTCTGTGTTTAACCCACCTAACAGGATTCTTGCTGAAGAGAGGCCAGAGTGCAGAATCACTTAGGGGATTGTGGAGGGTGAGATAGCAAAGGTGATCAGATAATTGAGGAAGAAGGTGTTATACCCTAGTGGATCTGCTTCTCTGACTGTACCCTACAACCAGTAACATTTTCGATAGAAGTGTTGTTATGGGAGTCACAAATTAATACTATCATGATTTTTAAATGAAGGGAAAGAGACACTTATAATCCCCTTACCTTAAAACAACTGCTTTTTTAAAATTTAAATTCAATTAATTAGCATATAATGTATTATTTGTTTCAGTGGTACAGGTCTGTGATTCGTGTCTTATTATAATACCCAGTGCTCATTACACTGCTTTTTAAAGGTGACTATATCAGCTTCTTATCCTTTTCCACAGGTATACATTAAAATGAAAAGACAAGTACAAACAAAAATTTGTGCATCTCTACATATCAATTTCTTTTTGCCCTGACTCCTTCACCTCTATTATAACCTGGTATCTAATGTTCTCTTGGCTGGTTTTTTGATTCAGGTGAGGTGGACTTGCTTCAATATTCTCTTCCTTTCTTCAATAGTCATCACAGGAATGGGGAAAATATCCCTTCCACGCTCCAGTATTATGCTGTGTTATAGCTATGACATAACTTTCCTTGTGATCTTAATTAGGGACATTTTTACTCTTTAATTTTTAATTTATTCTGTGTTAGGAGTCTCAGCAGTTTGAGGGATGGAATGAGGTATAGGACCAAAAGAAGTTGAGAAGTCTGCCTGCGCTCTGGGCTCAAAATTACCATTTCTCTGTTGTAATTGTTGTCCAGGCTAATGGACCCTGATCTTCTTTCCTCAGGGTAAAGTTTTATCGGATGAGGAGGATGGCCATACAGTTCATGTGCTTTCTGGGACCCTCTTAAGAACGGAAGGGGTAGGGTACCTGGGTGGCTCAGTGGGTTAAAGCTTCTGCCTTCGGCTCGGGTCATGATCCCTGGGTCCTGGGATTGAGCCCTGCATCAGGCTCTCTGCTCAGCAGGGAGCCTGCTTCCCCCACCACATCTCTGCCTGCTTCTCTGCCTACTTGGGATCTCTCTCAAATAAATAAATAAAATTTAAAAGAAAAGAATGGAAGGGGTAGTGTCATGAGTGATTGATTATACATATTATTAATTGCATTATTAATTACACATAATTAAGTAGGCACAGATATCATTTTTCTCATGAGGCTACTTGGCCTATTATGAAATTGGCCATTAGCCTCTGCCAAACCTACCATATCTGGGACAGAGGCATTTTTACATATTTACAATCATATTATATATATTGTTGCATCTCCTTTATCCCATTTAACATTAGATTTTCTACATTCTGCAGTCTTCTCTCACTTTTTAAATAGTTGCATATAATTGCATTGGAGTACTTTTTAAGTCACTCCACCTCTCCGAAGGCTATTAAGGTGATTTTTTTTTTTTTTTTTGTATTTATATTTACAGCTGAAGTAAACATTTTCATGAATACAATGTCTTTCTGTTCTTTGGATTATTTTTATGGAATAAATGGTAAGAAATGGAATAATTGGATAAAGGGTGAACGTATATTTATGCCTCTTCCTGAAGAATTTGCGAATCTAATTATTCCTGACACAAAAATGCAATGAGCTTTATCTGGCCTGTGCCTCTTTCTTCACTTGAGTCTCTCTCATGGTTCTGTTGGATGCAGGTGAATCCCTCTGAAGTTGTCGCAGCTCCAGGGATTTGACATCTTGTTTCATTTTGTTGTTTGTGTTGCCCATGTAAAGTCTTCTCTTTGTAGTGTTCTTTAACTTCTATTGTGTGCAGAGAAATCCAGCTCATCCCTCAAAATTAGGTTGTGGCATCAGCTCCTTTGTGAAGTCTCCTCTAATCACAGTCTACCCTGAACTGTCTCCGTAGCTAAGGAGACACTCTAGTCCCGTAGCGCTTCTTACAGTCCCCAGGTGCAGCATCACCATATTATTCCTTTGTTTATTTTCTATTAGGGAACATCTTGATGGCATCTGCTCTTCGCTTCCGTCTTTCAGTCCTATTGTCTTTAGAGGCCCTGAATAGGTTAATGATATTCTTTTTCAGTTCTTGTTCTTATGGAATACTGCTCTAAATAATTCCTTCCTTTCCCATCGATTTTTTTTTTCCCTCCACTAATATACTTGTTAAAGGAGAAGGCAAACCAGAACTTATCATAATTCCTGTGTTTATCTGGCACAAATGTAAAATAATATTATAAACTATGACGTAGCATTTTTATGCTTCCAATGTACTGCTTTGGTCTTAGCGCATATGATATACCTTATCTTGATGAAGCCTGGCAATTCCAGAAAAAATGGCATTTAAAATGCTAAAATTATAGCAAAGTAGTTTAAATATCCCTGTTGAAACATACCTACACATATTCATCCATAACTTACTGCATAACTTACTGTACATAGCATAGAGTAGTTTGACTAAACAATTATGCAGCTCAGTAGTGGCATTAAAAATGCGTTTGAGTTGCTTTCACTTCTCCATAGAAATTGATAGTATGAAATTATTGTTATGTGAAGAGATAATTATACAAAGAAAACCTAGACAAAAATTATAGGGAAAAGAGTATAATAGAAGTATAGTATGTTATTTTTTTTTTTTTGAGGTTTTGTTATATTTGTAAACTTAAAAAATTAATTAAGGTAAATTTTACATAACATAAAATTTACCTCTTCCATTCAGTGACTTTTAGTATATCCATCACTACTATCTAATTATAGAACATTTTTGTTACCCATGAAGAAACCCTGTCATCACTAAACAGTCACTCCCTATTCCCTCTTACCCCCAACTCCTGACAAACACTAATAATATGCTTTCGAGGTGTCTCTATGGATTTGCCTTCTCTGGATATTTCAAATAAATGGAATTATAGATAGCCTTTGGTTTCTGGTTTCTTTCATTAAGCATAATATTTTCAAGATTCATCCTGTTGTAGCATGTATTACTATTTCATTTTTTATGGCTGAATAATATGCCATTGATTGTATATACCACTTTTTGTTAACCTATACATCAGTATCAGTTGATGAACATTTGGGTTGATTCACTTTTTAACTATTATGAATAAGACTGCTATGAATAGTCATGCATAAGTTTTTGTTTGAACATATCATTGCAATTCTTTTGGGTATATATGTAGGAGGGGAATTGCTGTATCCTACAATGATCCTATGTTTTATTTTTGAGGAACTGTGAAACCATTTTTTATGACTACACCATTTTATAGACCAATCAACAATGTATGAGAACTGCAATATCACTACATTCTCACCAACACTTGTTATTTTCTGTTGTTGTTTTTTTTTTTCCTAACCAGTCCAGAGGGTGTGAAGTGGAATTTCACTGTGATTTTGATTTGCGTTTCCCTAATGATAGTGATTTTGAGCATATCTTCATATGCTTATTGGCCAGGTGTATATCTAATTTGGAGAAATGCCTATTCAGGTTCTTTGCCCAACTTTTAATTGGGTGGTTGTCTTTGTTGTTGAGTTGTTTAAAACTTCTTTAAATATTCGTAATCAGATATACGATTATCAATACATTAGCTATATGATTTGCAAATATTTTCTCTCATTGTCTGGGTGTCTTTTCACTCTCTTGATAGTTCCCTTTAAAAGTTTTTAATTGTGCTGAAGTCAAATTTACCTGTTTTTTCTTCTGTTGCTTATGCTTCGGGTGTCATATTTAAGGAACATTGCTTAGTCTAAGGTCATAAATATTAAACCTTATGTTTACTAAGGGTTTTAGCTCTTAAACTTAAACTTAGATCTTTGATCCATTTTGAGTTAATTTTTATATGTGGTGTGTGGTAGAGGTCCAACTTCATTCTTGGGTCATGTGCCTATCCACTTGTCTGAGCATCATTTGTTGAAAAGACTGTGTTTTTTTTCCCCATTGAATGTATTGGTGTCCTTATCAAAAAATTAGTTGACCACAGATGTATGGGTTTATCCCTGGAATCTTAATTCTTTTCCTTTGATCTATATATCTATTCTTATACTAGTAACACCATTTTGATTACTATAGCTTTGAAGTAAATTTTGAAATTGGGAAATGTGAGTCTTCCAACTTTGCTCCTATTTTCAAGATTGTTGGCTATTTCAAGATTGTTGGTCAAGGTCCCTTACACTACCGTATGAATTTTAGGTTCAGCTTGTTAATTTCTACAAAAAGACAGTTGGGATTTTGGTAGGAATTCCATTGACTCTGTAGATCACTTTTGATAGTATTAATATTTTAACAATACCAAATCTTCCAGTGCATGAACACAGAATGTCTTTACATTTATTTAGGTGTTTTTAAACTTCTTTCAACATGTTTTGTTGTTTCCAAGGTGTAAGTTTTACATGGTTACATTTATGCCTAAGTATTTTATTGATTCTGATGCTAGAATTTTCTTAACTCTATTTTTGGATTGTTAATTTTCTAACATGTAGGAGCAAAACTGATTTTGTATGTTGATGTGTCTTGCAACTTTCCTGAACTGGTTTATGTGTACTAATAGCATCTATATGGAGTCTTTGGGTTTTCTATTTATTAGATATGTCATCTAGAGATAGTTTTACTTTTTTCTTTCCAACTTCCTCCCTTCCCTCCCTCCCTCCCCTCCCTCCCCTCCCCTCCCCTCCCCTCCCCTCCCCTTCCTTCCTTCCTTCCTTCCTTCCTTCCTTCCTTCCTTCCTTCCTTCCTTCCTTCCTTCCTTCCTTCCCAGTTGTCCTCGCTCAAACTTCCAGTAAAATGTTTAATAGAAATGGAGAGAGTGGACATCCTCACTTTGTTCCTGATTTTAGGTGTAAAGTATCTCACATTAAGTATGATAGCTGTGAATTTTTCATAGATGCCCTTTAATTGGTTGAAGAATTTCTATTCCTAGGTTAAGGTTAATAAATTTTGTTGATTTTTTTAAAGAATTAAATTTTGGTTTTGTTTGTTCTCTATTTTGTTTATTTCTACTTTTTAAATAAAGATTTTATTTACTTATTTGAGAGAGAGAGCAAGAGAGAGAGAGCATGAGTAGGGTGAGGGGGAGAAGCAAACTCCCTACTGAGCATGGAGCCCAACATGGGGCTCGATTCCATGACCCCAGCATCATGACCTGAGCCGAAGGCAGACACTTAACCGACTGAGGTACCCCTGTTTATTTCTACTTTAATCTTTATTATTTATTTCCTTCTACTTGCTTTGTCTTTACTTTGCTCTTTTTTTCTAGTTCCTTAAGGTAGAAGGCTAAGTTATTGATTTTAGATCTTTATTCTTTTTTTCATATAGTCCTTTATAGATATAAATTTCCCTTTGAGCACTACTTTCACAGCATCCCATAAGTTTTGGAATCTTGTGTTTTCATTTTATCTCAAAGTATTTTCTTATTTACCTTTCATTTTTCCTTTGACTGTTTGCTTAATAAAGTGTTATTGAATTTCCACATATTTCCTTCTGTTATCCGTTTCTTT
Organism: Procyon lotor; assembly: GCA_028646535.1. Lineage (NCBI taxonomy): Eukaryota > Metazoa > Chordata > Mammalia > Carnivora > Procyonidae > Procyon > Procyon lotor. The sequence continues at coordinate 148,216,628 of CM053606.1, forward strand.
TCTAATTTTATTCCACTATCATTGAAAAGATACTTCATATTATTGCAATCTTTTAAAGTTTATTGCAACTTGTTTTGTTGCCTAACATATAGTCTATCTTATGCACTGTGTGTGCTCCATGTGCAATGAAAAGAAAGAGTGAATTAAAAAAGAACGGGTTATTGTCTGGTTATAAGCCAGCCTTATTCAATGTGGAAAGGATTCCATAAAAGTGAATACCAGAAGGTGAGAATCATTTGTTGAAGCCTGACAACCAATCTTCTCTCTGGTTTCCAGTGATTCATAACCTTCACTCATACAAAATATACTCACCTTTTTTGGAGGCCTCAGAATGTGTCATAGTATTACAGCATCAACTCAGAGTGGAGAGTCTCATTCTCATTTAGATGGTCCAGGTGTTAATATGACTTTTAGGATGTTCCTTAAGAAAACATTCTTTGAGTACAGTTCCTCTCAAGCTGAAAACCTATGAAGAGGGGTGCCTGAGAGACTTGAGCGGCTGAAAGAGTTGGTTGAGGGGCTGCTTCTGGCTTGGGTCATGGTCCCAAGGATCGAGCCCTGCATGGATCTCCCTTGCTCAGCAGGGAGCCTGCTTCTCCCTCTCCCTCTGCCTGCTGCTCTGCCTGCTCGTGCTCTCTCTCTCTGCCAAATAAATAAATAATATTTTTTAAGGATTTTATTTATTTATTTGACAGAGGGAGAGAGATCACAAGTAGGCAGAGAGAGAGGGGTGAAGCAATCTCCCCACTGAGCAGAGAGCCCGATGCGGGGCTCAATCCCAGGACCCTGAGATCACAACCTAAGCTGAAGGCAGAGGCTTTAACCCACTGAGCCACTCAGGCACCCTGAATAAATAAATTCTTAAAAAAAATAAAATAAAAACCTATGAAGAAAGACAAGTTATCTTCTCCTACACACACCCAACATTCAATAATGGGACTCCCCTTGGATAGTTGCTGTAGGTGTTCCTGTTCCAAACAAGGAGTAATGGGAGGCATATAGGAGTCCTAAATTCATAGTAATTCTGCAATTTAGCAGGGCCCAAGTTGGTAGTTCCTTGAGTGGGACCAAATACTTGTTTCATGTTTCCAAGTTTGTAGCATTCTCAGGGTTTCTAAAGACCTCTTTTCATTTTGTCTCTGTCTGTTCCTTTCCAACTAACCTGGTGCTATTTCTTTTTCTTTTTTTTAAGATTTTATTTATTATTTGACAGAGAGAGAGAGACACACACAGCGAGAGAGGTAACACAAGCAGGGGGGAGTGGAGAGGGAGAAGCAGGCCTCCCGCCAAGCTTGGAGCCTGATGCGGGGTTCGATTTCAGGACCCCGGGACCATGACCAGAGCCGAAGGCAGACGTTCAATGACTGAGCCACCCAGGCGCCCCTAACTTGGTGCTATTTCTGCCAACTCATTTTTCTTAAAAACTTTGTGAATCTCCTGGGAATCTTACTGGGATTCACCTCAACAAAAGCCACATCTATGGATAGCTTTGTAACGTCTTTCTTTGAGGCTTCTGCTTGAGACTGATGTGGGCCAATATTCTTCAATTCCTTTGAAGCCCTATTATTTTACTGAATTGGGATGCTTTAGATCTTTCTGAGGTCTTAATTAATTTAAAGGGGCATGCCCCAAAAACAGCATCTTAGAGGGGTTAGTGGTCAGCGAAGGTAAAGCATCCTTAGAATAAATCACCATTATGGTATCTCAAGTTTCTACCTCAAAGGACTTGTGAGGCTTAATTAGTTGTTTTCTTACCCAAACAGAGAACTTCCTCAAGTGGGAAAGAGAAAAGGCCTCCTCGTTATCACCCACCTATCTCTTTTGAGTGTTGTGACTCACATGTTCAGGGATAGCTGAAAGCCTGTTAAAATTCTAAAAATGAATAATGCATGATAGAATGCTGTGTTCTGGAATTTGTTTTATTATCTAAAATTTGCACACATAAATATGCCTCCCAAGAAGATTTCTTGTTTATTAAGTATCACAAGAAAATGGAAGAGAAACAAGAACTGCAGAGAAAATAGTTTTGCCAAATTATTTCAGTCTTTGGTAAGTGAATCTGAATTAGTAAGTGAATCTATTTTAGTGTAAATTTTATTTAGAGAAAAATTTGTTTTTCCCTGCCCAACTATATAAGTATTGAACATTCATTTGAAATAACATCAAATTACTAGCTACTCAGAGGGCCTACCTATCAAACATGCATATAAATTTAACATATAAATCTGACAAGAAGGCAGTAAAAGGATGGAACACAATTCGTGGACGTGGTCCCATACATTGTGTAAGTTGTCAATTGTACCTAGGATACTTAGGAACAAATATACCATTCAAGATTTCAACTTAGAAAACAACTTGCTATGGACTGATTGTGTCCAGCCATAATTTATATGTTGAAATCCTAACCTCCAATGTGATGGCATTAGGAGGTGGGGATTTGGGGGAAATAATTAGATTATGAGGATGGAGCCCTCATGAATGGGATTAATGTCCTGATAAGAAGATGTGAGAGAGTTTGCATTCCCTTACCTCTGCTCTCTACTAAGCGAGGACACAATGGGAAGATAATCTGTCTGCAAACCAAAAGGAGTGCCTTCACCAGACACTGTATCTGTTGGCACCTTGCTCTTAAACTTCCCAGCCTCTAGAAGCTTGAAAAATAAGTGTTGTGGTTTAAGTCATAGCAACATGGATTGACCATAAGACACTGTTTTTCCTTCTCTTGTAAATGCATGAAGGGATCTTACTGTTTTTTCCAGGAATAGAGCAGAAAGTTTCAAATAAAATGATTCACTCACTTGTTTTTTCTTTTTATTAAAGTAATTTAAGAATAATAACTTATGTATTTCTGACATCATTTTCGTAACCAATTATTACTTTACCTTTGATAGAGAAATGAGGTCATATATTCATGTATTCAAAAATGAATTGAAAAAAAAAAAACCAAAACAAACAAACAAACAAAAAAATGAATTGAGGGGGCGCCTGGGTGGCTCAGTCAATTAAACGTCTGCCTTCGGCTCAGGCCATGATTCCCAGGGTCCTGGGATCCAGTCCCGTGTTGGGCTTTCTGCTCAGTGGAGAGTCTGCTTCTCCCTCTCCTTCTGCCCCTTTCCCCTGCTCATGCATGTGCTCTTCCATTCTCTCTCCTTCAAATAAATAAATAAATACAATCTTAAAAAAAAAAGACTTGATAATCTACTAGATGCCAGGCTTGGTATTAACTTCTGAGTATACACATATGAGTAAGAAGCACTCTCGTGTAATATAGCGTGGGAGACTATTTAAATATAATACAAAATCTGCTACTAGGGAAAATGAGTTCTGGGGCACAGGAAGTCATGAGTTTGGTGTCAGGTTCAACTAAATGCTCAATTCAGGAAAGTGCTAAAGGGAAATTGGTTACCAGTTCAAGCCGCATAACCACTGATCCCTCCAAAAGTTCATTTCCTGCACATTAGGTTAATTTATGGACCCTGTTGAATAAATAATTGGATAACCCCGTAGGTGACTAATGGCTTTTTGCTTATTTTGGGATAAGCCCTGTGTAATTCTCAGATACCCCATAATTGTTTGATTATTTTAACAAAAGACTCTTGCCTGTTAAGACATTGAAACCCTTTGAAGTCGTAATAAGAGCTAGTTTTTCATGCTCAGTCATAATGGGCTCATTTTCTTCTGTTCCTGGGAAGGGTGATAAGACAGGTTTGCTCTCAACAAGTGAGATAGTGCCTGATTTAAATGGACCCTCAGTCTAAAGCAGGCCACTGTCTCCCTTTGTCTGTGATCACGTTATTCCAAGCAGGGTCACAGTGATTAGCTCAGTAGATGATCAATACAAGTGTGTAAAATGAATGAATCATTTACTATGGGCCCATTTCCAAAGCCAGTTCTCTGATTCTGTTACTTCCATTCCCAGGACGGCAGCGGCACACCTTACTCTATAAGCCACATAGATTAGTTTCCATTTTCAAGGATGCAAGTGCCATGCTTTTGTCCATGGCTCACCCTGTGTTGTGACACCGAGACTTCTGAAGGTAGATCCTATCTTGTACTGATGCATGTCCACATTCCATGACGTCTGGTCCTAACTACTAGGCAGCACACTGTGAAGATAACCCTTCATCTAAATCACCAGGCACTGGAGTTAGGTAGAAGACCTTGTCTCCTGAATGACATGCAGACACTTGTACTGGTGGTTTATTTTTTATCTTACATTCTGCTCCTTGTATTCTTTGTACCCTAGTTGACTCACAGTTTATAGTATCAGGAAGCCAACTCAAACCCTTCTAACCCCACTTATCACTAATCTCTTTATCAATCACTGTTTATAAGTTCCTGTTGATCACTTTTCTGTAGAAGTTCTGAGAAACATATCTTTTTGCTTTTGAGATAATGGTTTAAATATCCTTCTGATTATAGCTTAAAGTGAAGTGAATATAAAAGGCATATTAACTTGTCAATTTAATCCAAGAGTTTGGAGATAATTACTGGTACTTAAAGCAAGTTGGACACCTTGTCATTGGCTACAAAATAGACATAGTTGTGCCTACTGTATTGAGAGGGTAGTAGCCACAGTGACCTGGTAGGACCTGCAAGCCTCTACCTTGAATAATCAACCAATCATCAATAAAATTGTCAATCCCACTGTGTCCTAGTGCCAGGAAAGGAGGTAAATTGCCAATTGTAGACATGACTTTACTTCTACATCTTAGTAGAAGGGGCTTAAAGGAAAACTCCAGATTCTTATCCAAAACAAGGAAAGTTCTTCTCAAGAGCAAAGATTTTGAAGACAGAATGATTCAGGCTTGAATTCTACCTCTGTGTTTTGGTCAGTTGTCATAACTTCCCTGAACCTTACTTGCTCATCTTCATGTGGAAATAACAATAGCTTATAAATAAATAGCTCATTAACTAATGTTGTCTTCCCTTATCCCTGCCTTAGTCAAGGATTGGCTCACTCAACACTGATTCTCAAATGCATCTCCTTTGTTTTCCTCTAGCATTTAGACTAGAGGGCTAAGTATTCAATTTTCCTAGCCATAATCTAAGCCAGCAGTGGTGATTTGACACTATTCTGACCAGTGATTCTTAAGTTTAAGTTTGAGGGGAAGGGCTTCCAGTAGGTAAAAGGCCTTCGGCCCTCCTACAGTCTTCTGGCTTGGAAGTAGGTGTGATGGCTGGAGGTGCAGCAGATCTTCTGACACCATGAGGATAAAAATCATGTGATACAGAGAGTGGGATAAGAGGATAGAAAAAGCCTGGTTCTTGACATTATGGAATGGATGTTCACAGGTACTGGGCAAGTAGAACTTTCATTTAGAAAAATTGTTACCATTCTGCATGAAAAATTAGTTTTCTTTCTATTAACATATCATTGAACCCATTTCTTATAAACTAATAATCTGTTTTTGCTGTGCTAGAGAGAACATGCCTGCTCACTACCTTGAATTCTATTTCAAGGTGATTGGATGCTGAAAACATCATGTGGCCCAACCTTAAATATTTGACAGAGTCAGCACTCAGACCAAGTCTCTGATTCTGAGGCCTATGTTACTAATCACTGCACTTACATGTTGCCCCAATGCCAGCTACTCAGCAAAATCGTAAGGAAAATAAAAGTTGATGATTGACCAATGAGTTAAGTAGATTCTATTTTTACATTAAGAAGTCTCCTCTTTCAACACAGTCTCAAACGGACACCGAAATAAAAGTTTTCCATTAGCCGTTTCGTCTCTTTGCAGAAGCAGGAGCGGAGCTGTGAGACGGCTGAAATAAATTTTGTGTGGTGTTGGCCTTGAATGTACTGATGAAAGGCAAGCAAGAACTGGAGTTCCTTGGACATGCCCCACGGGATCCACAGTTGTGGCTTTAGAGGCATGGCACCGAGGAACCACTCAGAGAAAACTGCCAAGTGTACTTGCAGCAGGAATGAGCCTCTGCCTCAGATGGCCTTACTTGGCTCTGTAATCATAGCCCTTTTAAGGGCTCATAGCAGAGACAGCAAATTCCACATTAATCCACTTTTTAAGAACAGAAGAGATGTTGTTTGGTATTAGCCAATAAGCTAATGTGACTCAAAAATGGGTCACACACACACACTGCCTTTTGCCCAGGTTGAAGGCCAAAAACATACTGGGCATTGTGTCCAAAATGGGATTAAGCTACCCCAGGTCCAGATAGCTCACGACCCCGATTATATGGTTTAGTAAAGCTCTGTGTTTATTGGAAACAGAATCTAGATTTCCTTCCACTTACCCAAATCCTGAAGTATTTACTTTAAACATAAAATGCTGGGGACAGCTATATATTTCCTGCTAAATTCTCTGTTGCCTGTTAAGATATAGAAGTAAAGCATGAAGAAAGCCTCAGTTAGGCATTCATGGTAGTACTATTTTTAATCAGGAAAAGACTATATGCTCATGGCTAAATTTTCAAGTAGTATTGAAAGGTAGAAAGCAGAAACTAAAAATCCCCTGATTTCATAGTCCAATTCCTTAGAGGTTCTTACTGTTACTATTTTCTTGAGTACTTGTGTAGAGATCTTCCATAAATGACCAACATATTGTTATGGGTTGAATTGTATCCTCTAAAAAAAGGTATCTTGAAGTCCCCAACCCCCAGTGCCTTGGAATGTGACCTTATTTTGGAAAATCAATCCCTGCAGAGCTAATTAGAGTTAAAACTAAATCATTAGGGTGGGCCTTAATCCAATATGACTAGCATCCTTATAAGAAGTAGAAATTGGAGTCCAGAAAGAGATACACAGGGAGAACACCATGTGAAAGTGAAGGCAGAGATCTGGGCAATGCTTCTGCAAGCCAAGGAACACTTAAGATTGTTATCAAACCAACAGAAGCTAGGGAAGAGGCCTGGAACAGTTCTGCCCACCCACACAACCTCAGAAGGAAACAGCCTTGGTGACACCTTGATTTTCGATTTTTAGCCTCTGGAGCTGTGAGACAATAACTTTTTGTTATGTAAGTAAACGCTGTTTGAAGTATGTTGTTAGAGCAGCCCTAGCAAACTAATACACATGTGGAAATTGATAGGTGCATGTATATTGTCTTATTCACCATTTCATTTCTTTGTGGATCACAACTCTTTCTGGTCCCTCTTTGCATCTGTCTGGTTTCAGTAACTCTATACCTGATTTTTTTTTTTTTTTAAGATTTATTTATTCGAGAGGGGGATAGGGAGAGAAATCCTCAGGCAGGCTCTCTGCTGAGCATGGAGCCCAACACAGGCCTCGATCCTAGGACTGAGATCATGACCTGAGCTGAAATCAAGAGTTGGATGCTCAACCACCTGAGCTGCCCATGTGCCACATCTATGCCCGATTTTTTTTTTTCCAGTCTAATGACAGTTGAGATTTCAACCATGCTGTTAGCCTTATAAATCCTTCCACACATATGAATGTATGAATCTCTAGGTTTGGATGTATGCCATTTTGTAGTTTCTTATAAACTACTGGGTGTCCAGTAAATGCCAAGCACTGCGTAATGTTTTGGGGGATTCAGAGATTAGTAAAATAAGGAGATGATGTGTATCACTTTGTTTGAAGCTAGAAAGACCCTAGGAAAAAAGCAAATCCAGGGTGAAATAATATATTCATGACCTTTAGGTCAGCTCTTCTTAAAGTGACATACTAGACCAAAAAGAGTAGGAAAATGTGAATATCAACCCATCAGGGTTAGGTGAAATTATCCATTAGGATCATCAAATTCTGTTTTCTCTCATTCTGTATGCAACAAACAACCTTTGCCATTTTAGAAGTTTCCCATACAGACTTGCCCGTTGGAGCGACTTGCCTCATGACACCATATGATAGATTTGGCTGGATACAGGCTCACTGTATCCCCCATGCTAAGTCCAGCGGCTGGCTCACAGTGTGTGCTCATTAAGTATTTTGTTGAATTGACTAAATATTATACATAGTCAATAAATAATGTTGTGTGCCTCCTGTGAATCAGAAATTGGGTTAAGCATTTTTATATGTTAAAAGTTAAGATTCCTCATAATAAATTAGCAATTTGACACTCTGATTAATTAATCACTGATTTATGGATCAGATTAAGTAGGTTAGAACCCTGAGCATCTCATCATCTCATCACTGCAGATAAATCTAGTTCCTGAATTTGTATACTCAAGGTCTAGGCACTTACTTCTCTAAATCTTCAGGTGCTTTGAAAGCAACTGTATCAAATTCTCCAATTCTCTCACCCTTCATTTATTCAGTAAGCAACTCATTCACTTGTTTCCTCACATTTTCCTTCACTTAATTTTTCTTTCATGCTTTTTATCAGACAACAACCCCTTTCACCTAGGATGTGTCAGGAATGAGGATTTGATATTAAGTGAGGATTCCAAAATAGGCAGACAATCTTGTCCTGAAAGAGCTAATAGTCTCTTTCAAGTGACTGCTGGGAGTTACACCCCTTGGCTGTATTTTTGTTTTTTGTTTTGTTTTATTTTATTTTATTTTAATTTAATTTTATTATTTAATTTTATTTTTTAATTTAATTTTATTTATTTTATTATTTTATTTTATATTATTTTATTTTATTTTATTTTTTTCAGCTTTCCAAGATTCATTGTTTATTCACTACACCCAGTGCTCCATGCAATATGTGCCCTCCTTAATACCCACCACCAGGCTCACCCATCCCCCCACCACCTGCCCCTCCAAAACCCTCTGTTTCTCAGAATACACAGTTTCCCGTGCTTTGTCTCCCCCTCCGATATACCCCAATTCACTTTTTTTAAGGAGGCTCCATGCTCAGCATGGAACCCAATGTGGGGCTTAAAATTAAGACTCCTAGATCAAGGCCTGAGCTGAGATCAAGAGTGAGACGCTTAACCAATGGAGCCACTTAGGTGCCCCAGACCAGTTGGCTGTTTTGAAGGTAACATACACTACTGAGGGCCCCCCACCAAGACAGTTTCCAGACCAGGAGAAGCCAATGCAGGAGCCTGGATGCTCGATCCTCGTTGTATCCTTCCCTCTCTCCAAGCCAAATTCCAGGCTTTGGCATCCAAGACTCACAGTAATGGAAGAGGTTCTGGAACTCATTCAATTACAAAGAATTTTAATAAGGAATTCAGGTCAGGAAGTTAATTTTATTTTTTGAACCCTGAAAGGAAAACTATTTGGGCAGCTATTTTGAGACAAACTCAATCATCCTCTGTTGTGCTGCTGTGTTTTCAGAAGCTATTTAAGACTATATGTCTCCTTTTATAATTGTCAAGATTTCAATAAGCATTGCTCCACTCTACAACTGACCCTGTGGTTGCAGCAGTGAGGGCGTGGGTACCGCAGCACTTGAGGAGAGACTGGAGCCAGCCCACACTTGTAGATCTGATGTGGTTTTGTAGGAAACCCTAAGTAAAATACTCCTGTATGGCAGCTGTTGTGGACCTAGTTCATGTAGCCTAGTTAATTTCAGGGTTCTCAAGACTGAGGTGAAGTCCGATGGAGCCGTTAAAAATCTTAACCAGTTGGCAAAACCTTGATGTCTTAAAATTCATACCTTACACCTACACTTAACTAACATTTATTGAGTGTTTATTGCATGTACTAGACCCTTTCATGTAGTAGACATAGACATTAGCTTGGTTCATTCTCAAACCAATACATTGAAAAAATAATGTATCAAATAACCCCATTTTTATTTTTTTATTTTATTTTTAAAAAAGATTTTATTTATTTGAAAGAGAGAGCAGGACAGAAAGCATGAGCAGGGGAAGGGCGAAGGGAGAGGGAAAAGCAGGCTCCCTGCTGAGCAAGGAGCCCAATGTGGGGGGGTGGGGGTGGGGGTGGGGGGGCTCGATCCCAGGACCCTGGGATTATGACCTGAGCTGAAGGCAGACGCTTTAACCGAATGAGCCCTCCAGGAACCCCCCAAATAATACCATCTGTACAAACAAGAAAATAGGAGTTCAGACAGCTCAAGGAACTGTCTGTCCCAAGTTTGAGAAAGCTATTGCATGCTGGCACCATGCTTAAGTATCATACATATGGTTTTTCCTTTTCATTGCCAATGAAGTTCTTCACATTTCCTTGCTTCCTTTTTCAGTGTCCTCCTTCTTTCCCTCTGCATCCCTGCATCTTGTCCTCCCTCCTCCTTTCTTAATGCACGCTTTCTTTCAATCACCTCTCTCTACTCTTTCTTGAGTGTCTACTGTGTGTCAATGTCTTAGGGCTTGGAGATATACAGATAAAGGTACAGCCCCTGGTGAGGAACAGAGTGGGCAGGCAAGATACTTGTTAAGATGTAGGTTGTTTGAGTCTGGCACCTAGCAGAAAGAAATTTGGGGACAAGAAGTAAAAATGCTTAGTTGAAACCACTCGCAGTTTTAAGGCCACCTAAAAAGTCTACCTTGCATCAGAAAAGGGCCAAGTACAGGGCCTTGGGAAACACTGGCCTTCATGAGGGTTTGTGGAAACTAGGAAGCCTCTGAATCAGAGGGGAAATGGCCTCAGAAACAAGCAGCAAACTGGAAGCTATTTGTGTTGTTGAAAGTGTCATGAAATTCAGCAAGTCTCAGTGATGTGACTGAACTCTCATGATTGGAGTCATACATAAATATCATCATTAGGAGGAACATTATTTCCCATTATGTTTCCACATGGTGGGTCATCAGTGTTTCTTTTTTTTTTTTTTTCCTATCATTAGACCCTCTACTTGGGAATGGTGGGGTGACATTTTATTGGTGGTTATGGAAGAGAAACTGGGCATTGCATAGTTTTCTTGTCTTTGGGAACTGCTTGCCAGAAAAAAAAAAAAAAAATCACAATTTCTTGTGTCCTTTGGGCCATGATGCATCTTAGCAGCAGAGGCCCTGTCTTGAAGGGAGGAGGTATGAGGTAGACCTGAGCTGCCTGCAACTGGGTCTGTCCAATTCTGGGGTTTAGAGTGAGGAAAGGCAGTGCAGCTGCATACCTAACATTAGTGCGTCAGCTTTATCACTATTAATCATTTTTCCCTTCTTTTACCTGATTTTTCTTGACTCTCAGTGGATTCTCACCTTAGATTAAAAAGAAGGTGACATTATTTGGGGGCCCCTTCAACTTCAACAATCATAAAAAGTCCCTTCTTATTAACAGACAACAAAGGCATTAAAAATATACACAGATATCAAAATGAACAGCAACTTATTTATGTCTTTGGTGGAAAGTAGAAATGAATAGTTTCTAAATATAATTTGAGGAGCCATGTCTTCCTAGCTGGATACAGAATCTGAAGTTTCCTCCTAACTTTCAAAGATACCATGTTGGTACTTCTCGGTGGAAATTTCCACACTGTATAGGAATGGGATGACAAGATTCCTCCAAATTTAAAAAATAATAACTCATTTAGCACATTTAGATGTTAGGGACTGTTCTAAGGGCTTTGTGTATATTCATTTATACAGTCTTCACGACAGTCTCACTTTACGGAAGAGGGAACGGAAACATAGGGAGATTTAGGACCACTTAAGGTCGCAGGGTCTAGGAAGTGGCACAGCTGGACTCAGCCTCAGTTGATCTGTCCCAGCGTTCATGCTGTTCACCACTACACCTTCGCTCCCTCTGTGCTATACTGACTTCACCTAAGTCATTTCCTTAGGGCAGGACACCATAGCACCATAGCAACACCTCCCTTAAATAAATGCCATGAAACATGAACTTGAGTGGTCAAAGAGCCCTTGTTTCAGTCCATCTCCAGGTTACGTGGTAGTTGGAGACATGTAGTATTAAGCGGGGCCCAGGGTGGCTGTGATCAGAAGGGGAGGCAAAGATGAGCATCCACTCTGTGCCAGGTGGTAGGCCTGGGTCTTTAACCTGTTTTTGTGGTTTTCCCATGGCACTCGCCCAGTTGTAGAAGAAAGACTAGAGCCCAGGAGAGGGAGGGTCCTCCCATAGGTTCAGGGTCGTGGGGGACTTAAGAAGTCATGAGAGAGAATGGGTTCTGTCACAGTGTGCTGTTGAGTTCTGACTTGGCCATGCTAGTTTGGAGGTGTACTTTGGGAAAGTGGCTGACAGTGTGTGTCAGCAAAAGCAGGTGCTAACCTAAGAGTCTGTAACATGGGAACTGATGCAGAAGGTGGAATAGGCAGATGAAGCTTCCTTAGCAGCACGTCCCTCCAGGGGAGGGAGACCTCCTGTCTTCACAAAGGTTATTTCTGCGCCCGTGGCACATGCCTGCTGACCACAGCAGCTGCATTGAGCTGGGCCCCTCCCTGGCTCATGGGGCGGGTGGCTGGAGGCATGTGGCAGCTCAGTGGGATGCTTTGGTAGTGAATTCGCCAAGGAAGCCAGATGGAATCCACCCTGGAACAGTGACAGCTGCCGCCGCGTTGAAATTATCCAGCCACCTGTAACACTGAACAGCTTTTGTCTTTGCAAATCCAGGGCTAAATATTTTGACTGCGAGAGGCCTGCAGAGGAGGGGAACCTGGAAGAGGCAATGACAGGGTGAGGGCTGGAATTAGGCTAATTTAATTTAAATATTCAAATAGCTGGCTTGAAGCTATTTTATAGCCTAACTGGGTGAAGAAGAAAGTATACACCGAGGATTGCATTTACTCCTCAGGATATTTACTGAGGCACATATTATTACCTACATTTTGTGGATGAAGAAATTGAAGCTGAGAAAGATTAAGTGACTTGCCCACGGTCATAGGGTTGGCAGGAAAGTGGACACCAGTTGGCCTGTAAAATGTGTTTTTACCACAAGATGTAGCATCTCAAGACCAAAGCATGCATGTGCTAGTTTAAAGAACACAAGTACCCATTTTACCAGCATGAGGCATTCCCCCCTCTGGGTTATCTGATAACCAGAAGGAGCATGCAGGTTGGCAAGGAAAGCCCATTATGACTGTGTTTTGTAACAGGCATTATTAGGACAGAGAAGGATGACCTAAAAAGTGGGATGAGATTGGTCCAATGCCTACGAGTCATTCCTTTATCCTTATCCTTCCTTTAGATGATCAGGCCAAGTCCAGTCCAGTCTATCATGATAAAGGATCACTTGCATAAAGGCAGTAGCTTGCAGGGACACTGGCTAAGTATGTTCAGACACTATCTCCAAGTTTGTTCCAGTGGCCGCCAGAAGCAATGAAATTATACCAGGCATAGTTTCTCTACTTGAAATAGTGACAATTATGTAGTCAGTGACTCTTCAAATGCCTGCCTCACCATAAACTCCTTTTTGGGAAGAGACTGCACGTTACCACTCACTTTCGTGTTTGCCAACTCAAATGCCTACAAAAGTTAGGCATGTAAGTGAATGAGTGAAGCTAGTTGACAGGGGGGAGATCCTGCAGCTCTGCTGAACTGGAATGCACGAGGGCCTTTTAAATGGTTCAGTCACTACTCAGTATCCTTGGACGGTAGCTAGTGTTTTCTGATACCCCAGAATTTTTAAAGAGAACTGGAAATCTGTGTTTTCACATGAAATCTTATTTTAAAACATTGATTGAACATAAATTTAAAAAAGTGGGGGGCACCTGGGTGGCTCAGTTGGATAAGCATCTGCCTTGGACTCAAGTCATTATCTCAGGATCCTGCGATTGAGCCCCGAGTCAGGTTCTGTGCTGGACATGGATCCTGCTTAGGATTTTCTCTCTCCTTGTCCCTCTGCCCCCACCCCCACAAAATAAGTAAAAGAAAGATAAATAAAAAATAAGAATAATTTTAAAAAATCGCTGGGAGCCAGTATACAAATCAAACCAGACATATGGGTGGCTGGTTCTAGCCTCTTTGTTGCCATCATCACCTTACACACAGGTTTAGTACTTCACCCACAGCACTGTGCCTCCTTAAGCCGATTGGAGAAGAAATGGCACTGGAGTGACAGCAGCCCTGCTTAGGTAATTCCTGGAAATGCAGTGGTGGTGGGAAGCGTCCTCTTCAATAGGAGGGGACAGTTCGGCTCAATCAGGTCCTTGTTCTTGGGGAACTGGAACAGAAGACACAAAGTGATAATAATAATAGGAGAAAAAGAAGCAGAGCCTGAAGCTCCCAGAGAAACCTTAATGGCAGAGCATTCAAACTGGATGCCTGCTGAGAGGCTGATCACACAACTTTTGCTATGTGCGTGGCTTGCTGGAGCTAATGTTTTCTGAATGAACACCAGGTCTTTATCTTTACAATATCTTTACAATAAAACCCACCGATTAAGGTAAGCCTAATTTGCTTGGGAATCCCATTATTTCAGAGGTGCTGGTCAAGGCAGGAATCTAGTCGGATACATGCATTTGTTTGTAGTAGACCTCACCTTCTTCCTCACACTGGTGGACTTGGCCACCATGTGACTCGGTACCTCCTACTGATTGGATAACGGGGGATACCCAGGCCAAGTTCAGCCAAACATTTTCTATACCTTGTGAGTTTGAAATCACATTAGTTCATCTATGATAAATGATGCTTGAAGAGGCGATGTGTGCTCAGAACTCGAGGTTCTTGTGGGATGGCTGTTTCCAGTAAGAATCAATAATGTAGTTTGCAAGACTTATCAGAGGTGGCTTCTGCTTCCATTTCTAGCCTCATCACTCACAGATCTCCCTCATACTCTCTCTGTTCCAACCATTTTGGACTTCTTGCGTGTGAGGCTGTGATTAGTATAGCCTGAGGGCCTTTACCTGTGATATTCTTGTTTCCTGATAAGTAATTAGCTTTTATACAGCCATTCAGATTTCAGTTCAAATGTCACTTCTTCAGAGAGATCTATTCTTATGCTTTAAATTAGATCAGAGCCCTACCATTTTCCCCTCCCCAGTTATTATACGTTCCTATAGGCTTGTACATTTTTTTGTTTCTTTATAACAATTAGTACACTGTGGCCCTTCATTATTCAGGCTTTTCTTACTGAAGACTTTTCCTGCCACAAAAGTGGTTAAAAGCATTGCTCTAGGATCACATTTATTGAGCATATATCCTGGTTTTACTATTTAGTAAGTATGCGAATTTGAGCCTCAGTTTGATCACCAATGAAATGAGGATTATAATAGTAATCAGAAGACTTCCTATATTCTCACTTGGGGTAACCATTGAATTTGAGTGGTCTTGCCAACTTCTTGTGTGCCCTTAATTTATGCTTGCAGAGGACTAATACTTTTTGCATAGCAAATTGAATTTAAATATAAAAAATTTTTTAATTAATTTAAATTTAAATTTTCTGCCCCTAGTATTTTTTCTGCTGTTTAGGTAACAGAAAGGAGGGGCTGAGCTTATTTTCTCAAGAAAATGATGGCATATCAGAAGGAGAAACAGAGTCTTTCCTTGATTTTTATATTTCAAAACTGTTGGCACTCCAAGGGCATCTGGCATGTGTGGAATAGGCCATCCCAGATCTATTGGGGAACACACATATAAGGAAAGAGATATGAACAGCCCTGTTAAGTTTCCTGTGTGTGGCACAGGTACACAGAATGACCCAAGTCCTTAGGGAGATAGCCAGGAGAAAGCCTGTGGTGGAGAATGGAGATGACATGACCCTAAGGCTAGTGAGTCAGTGCTTGGAGACCAGGGGAGACCTAAACAGGGAGACAGTTCCACAGATGCCTGTGTGGTTAACAACCCAGACCTCTTGTCCTCACCCCAACAAGGCCTGTTTCTCCATGAACTCCCCCCAAATTAGAGATAACCCTTCCAAAGGAGAGGGACCCATCAAAAAGCTGAAGATTAAGCCTCCAGTAGTGTGGGAACTAGCAATGAAAATAAAGTTCAGAAATTAAAACAAACATATTTCTCACACATATGAACTTAGAGACTAATATTCTTATGTATTTTATAAAGAAAATATATAACGAGATTCTTTCAGCACCATTTGATAAGGAACACGTCCTTTTTGCTGTCATTCACGGGAGCTGCTTCAGGTAGCCAGACCATATAGCTGCTTAAGCTCAAGCACCCCTCCCTAGATGAGCTCGTCAGCAGTGGCAAGGGTGCAGGTGACTGTACCTTATTAACAGTAATGACAAGTCGGGCAAGGAAAGCCACTTGGGACCACTTTCCTGGAAGAGTGACGGGGTTTGTGGCAGGCACTTAAGAATTTATGAACTCCTTAGAGATAGGGTAGCCTTGGGCTGTGAGGCTTTGAGGAGCAAGGCAGTACATTTAAGTAGATTAAGTTTCATAATATAGAGTCCCGTTGGGTGCTCTGATTAATTTCACATAGGATTTGCTTAGCATTTTTAGGAGAGCATTGTTAGAGATTTGGCACTGCATGTGAAGATTGGGGGACTTGAGGCAAGGCTGGGTGCCCATAAGGTGTGGGTTTCAAAACGTGAGGTTGGCTGGTACAGTGTAGAAATTTTAATTTAATCTTTGCTGCATTAATAGATTAAAGATGGTGAGATTTCTGGTCTTCTAGGTGAGGCCAGATGGCAGCTGAATCTTTCAGGTCACATTTTAAGAGGAACACATAAAATATAAAGCAATCAAGAAAGCAAAACTGTGTTGTATGAGGGATGGCTGAGGGATCTGGGAATATGTACCCGTAAGAAAGAAGGCTTCAGGTGACATGACTGCCAGCTTTAAATATTCAAAAGCCTGTCACTGGGAAGAGGGATTACATTTATTAGTAAGGCCCCAGGCCAGATCTAGGATCAGCAGATAGGTATTATAGAAAGGCAACATTTAATTCACTACACAAAGCAGACAACTCAAATAGAGATATCTGACGATTCAGTGGGCTTAGTTCATGATCGAACAAGGAATTCAAGACTAGATTGGAAGGAATATTATAGAGATGAGGAGGGCCATTATAGTAGTTAAGACTCAGAGGTAGAACTGGGTTCCAGTTTTGGCCATTTACCCAGTCTAGGGCATGTAGCAAATTGCTTCATTTTTCTGCTTCACTTTAATAATCTTTAAATGGAGGTAATCATGTCTACTGCCCAACTGTTGGCAAGAATTAACTAATTTAGTCCTTAGTTATCTAGAGAAGGGATTCGTGTGTCGGGGTGCATGTGGCATTTCTGGTCCCTCCTAACCCGAAGATCTGATTCCCATGGCTTTGGTAGAGAAAAGTTGAAAGAATGAGTTACTCTTTTGCATTCCTTAGGTACTCCCCAGTATTTTGAAATAAGCTTGAAAGCCTTTGAGAGTGCTCTAGTTTCTTATGAAATTGTTTGTTTCAGTGTGCTTTTTCTCCAGTCAAAAACTCAGTTTATAACAGGTGGAAGACATTTGGCACATTTGACACCACCCAGGGCCACAAAATGCCCCTCACTTTGCTTGTGCAGAATGAGGTATGAGGAAATTCTGCCAAGGAGTTGAAAAAGACAGAGAAGGATGAGCAATCAAAATCTACTCCCTTGGTTAATAGCATGATTTGATTGTGTTTACATATCAGACTTGTGTTTGGGGACCTCTGAGCCTCTGTACACATTTATCAAATTGCAAACAGCACCACTTATGCACTGCTGGTGATAAAGCGCTACCACACAGCTGAATAGCTCTCCCAGTAGAAGATGATTATTTCCCAAGATAAAAGCTGGCTACCTGATGCCACAGCAATTCATCAATTCAGTGACAAAAAAAGAAAGAAAGGAAGGAAGGAAGGAAGGAAGGAAGGAAGGAAGGAAGGAAGGAAGGAAGGAAGGAAAAGAAAGAAAGAAAGAAAGAAAGAAAGAAAGAAAGAAAGAAAGAAAGAAAGAAAGAAAGAAAGAAAGAAAGACAGACAAACCACTCTTTTGGTGTAGTGTAAAGTGAACAATTGGTTGATTGGGTTTTGGCTGCAAACACAGCCAAAACTCCTCTAAAACAGCATGAGGAGTTCATGGGAAATTTTCATTATGATGTAATTGTTTCTGCTGAACTAACTTCATGGTTTCTAGTTTGCTCCCAAGTTAATTATGGGGGTCGAACTTAAGTGGTTACACCATCATTAAGGGTAATGCATTTGTTTGCTAATAGGAATTGGGTCCTCATTTCCAATTTGATGGCACTGTGTAGTCTTTAGTGCTAACTTATTTGGGGGGAAGTTTGGTTTTGTAAAGGAAGAAACTCTATCCTGACACCAGTACCCTGCCAAGGAGACATCTCGGAATCTAAGAGCAACTGCTGTTTGAGTTTTGTTTTTTTATCCACAAATAGAGTAGAATAACCCTGAGCTTTGAAGTCAGAGAGAGCTCATTCATTTGCTCATTTATTCAGCAAATTTTCACTGAGCTCCTTTTAGGTTAGGCTCTGGGAATTCAGCAACAGACTGACAAGCTACTTGCTCCCACAGACATTACAATTTAGTAAGACAATGGAAGCGAAGGGGCCAGACAAGCATACAAACATTCTTCAAATCCTGGTCTTTGTATTTTCTACTTTTGTGACTTTGGGTAAGTTATTAACTTACTGAGCAGTGTCTCATACATCGCAGGGGGTTCAGCCAATGGTAGTTTTTCTTGCCTTCTCTACTTCCCACCCTACAGGGCCCTAGAAAAAGAATAAACTGTGTACTTCCTAGTTTTGGTTGGTGCCTTTTTTCAGGCTACAAAAATGAAGATTCTTGTGATCCTTCCGAACTGTAGGTAGATTCAGGATGAATTGGCTTATTGTCTAATGCTTCTATGAGGGTCTGTCTTTTAAATCCCAGAGCTAATCAACCTCTTTTTCCTTTTGATTTTGCCTTGCCAAAGAGAATACTTCCAGATGAACTACTTTCAACCCATAAATGTTATTTTGCAAAGCCTACGGCAAGTAGCTTGCTTGACTGCAGATTTATTCTACCTTTTACTGAGTTTCCACCAATTAAGATGTTTTTAAAAAGCTGTGAAGGGCAGTGGTCCTTATAATCACCTTCCAGGAGATAGAGCTTATTTTGGGGGTGTTGTTAGGGTGGCTGTGTGGTTGCCTTGTTAGAGACTGGGATACAGATGATCTGGTGAATTTATTCATAGGGAAATAAATACTACTCTTTTTTTGGTTTACTATTTGTTAAGTATTTTACTTTAATTCCAGTATAGTTAACGTATAGTATTATATTAGTTTCAGGTGTACAATATAGTGATTCAACAATTCTGTCCATTATTCATTGCTCATTATGTAACTGTCCTTTGTTTTTAGAGAGAGAGAGCATGGAGGGGAGGGGCATCAGGAGAGGGAGAAAGAGAGAATCTTAAGCAAACGCCATGCCCAGCACAGAACCTGACTTGGGGCTTGATCTTATGACCCTGAGATCATGACTTGAGCCAAAATCAAGAGTCAGATTCTTAACCCTTTGGGCCACTCAGGTGACCTGTGGTAAGTGTACTTTTTAATCCCTGTCATTCTTAATAATTATAAATTTATGTGTAAACACAGTTTATAATGGATAAAAAATATAGCCTATAATGCTATTTCTCAAATAAAATCTAGAGTTCCAAACAATTGAATTGAAACAAATATTCATATCATATATAGCCAATTAAGAAGTTGCAGAAATGAAAATGATATTATATGAATTAAATATTCTCTTCATCCTCTCCCACTACCCTTTCTTTGATTGGGGTATAATTTATATTTCATCCTTAGTATAGATTTCATGTGAGGTACCAAAATCTTTTCTTATTGAAAACTCAATAAATCTATATTATATTCATTCAATATTATATGGCAGAAAAAAGTATTTTAATATATTAACAAGACTCCCACTCTGCCCAGGAGATATGCGTATTGCTCTGGTACCTATCAATCTAGTTCTTTAATCGTGCTAATTGGGAAAGAAAATCTGGAACAGCCTGAAAGAGATAAGAGGAATTTTCCCTGGAAAAGACAGAGAGTTATTGGGAGGAAGGGAAAAAAGAAATCCAGAAAGGATGAGGGAACTAGAAGACAGAGAGCTCCTTGAGAGAGATCTTGAGAGCTTGGAGGTGGGTTGGAAAAGGTTTTGTGGGAAGCTGCCATACATGAGATACAGAGAGAGAGTGATGAAGGAAAGAAAGAGGCTTTTAGGAAGTTTGGCTCTGCGTTATAAATATAATTTTCTCCTAGCCTTTTAGAAGAGTTAGGATGTAAATTACATTCCAATTATTGTGGCTGCTGCGTAGATTTTTTCTTTTTCTTTTTCTTCCTGCCTGCAATACCAGGGAGAATTGGGGCCTCGGCATGGCTTTATAGTTTAACTTTGAATAAAACATTTAAGCCATTTTGGCATCTTTGTGTCTGAGATCTCCCTGTTTCTCCAGACATCTTTTAAGACATTTCTTTAGTGTTGGGAAGAAATAGCTGAACATCCGTGGGCTTTGAAGTTGGAAAATTCTGGGTTTAAATCTTAATTCCTCACTTGCTAGCTGTGTCTTCTTAGGTAAGTCCTATCACCTGTATAAGCTTTGGTTTCCTCATGTAATTAATCATATGTGGTTATGACAACCTACCCTGGAGAACTATTGTGATCACTGAAATAAAGGGGCATCTAGCAGAGATCTTGAAAGGATTGGTCTTCATTTATTTGATTCCCTTTAGGAAACAGATGGCCCATTCAAATTAGGAAAATTTGAGGAAAGTGTGATAGAAATATATATATTTCTATCTTACGATTATATATATATAATTGTAAGCCTGACGATTCACAGACATGTACCCTGGGGCAAATAATACATTATATGTTAATAAAAATTAAAAAAAGAAAAAAAAGAAATATATGTATTTTAAAATGTATACATGAAGTGTAGGAAAACCACAAAAGATAGTGTAGTACTCTGGGGCTGCCACCTTTAAACCTGAAGGTCTGAGTAGACAGTGTTTCCTGGGACCTGGAGACAGTTGAAGGCTGTGTAGAGAGAGCTATCAGAGATGTGCTGAGATATATAGAGAGATGTGGCCTGTTCTTAACAACCACAGTAGGGGTGGTGGTGATGGTCGGGGGAATGGGAAATGAATAGTGCAGCTTCTGTCCCTCCCATTTTTTCTCCCTCCACTTTTTCCAGGGCCCTCTATTGACCAAACCTAACTGGAAGTCATTTAGGAAGAGAGTCCACTAAGGTAACAGGAGGTAAGCTGTGGAGCAGAGTGGAGAAGGATGGGGCATGGATCTGGGAGTTTACTGAACATATCCATCATGCTCAGTGATGGGTATGGATATATGCTCATTTTTCTTCTCCTTTTTTCCTTCCCAAGAGCATGGACAAGAGGGTATCTTTCCCATGGGAGAATAAGCATACTATAGAGGTGTTACTAGTCTCTGGAAAACTGTCTTATAAAGTCAATACCCGTGAGTTCTGTGGATTGTAACACATCACAGACATAGCTCTGGAGTTGGAAATGAACACATATCAATCTTTGTTTAAAGGACAACGGGAGAGGCACAGCTGGTCTAGTGGCAGACTCTCCATGAGAGTGTGTGATGCAGAGAACTTGCTATGTTGGTCAGAAATAAACAGGAGCTCTTGTTTCAACAGTGGCTTTTCAAGTTTGCCTCTTGGCATGAAGCTGATTCTGGCAGAGGGTGTCGTTTAAATAAAGCACATGCCCAAGCATGTAGGCAAGTCACTAGTTGTTGAATACATTTTCACCCTCTAGCCCATCACCCATAGCTCACTGATAGAGATGATGGCAGGGTATCTTTTCAGAGAATGTATTGTAGATCACTTGGATCTTTTCAAAATTGGTAAATGAGTTCAAGACCAGCTTTGGAAAAAAATGCTCTGTTATCAGCAGTGGTGCAGATCTTTGATTCATTCCACTTGTAAAGCTCTGACCTTTGGATTAATAACTCTTCTCCTAAAAAATAATAATAGTAAATAACAGTTCTTTTCCTTTGCCTCCCTTAGTGGGCTGAATGGTGACCCTCCCAAAAGAAATATCCATGCCCTAATCCCCAGAACCTGTGAATGTTACCTTATTTGGAAAAAGCGTCTTCACAAATGTGATTAAGTTAAGGGAATTTGAGATGAGGAGATTATCCTGGGATCTCTGGGTGGGCCCCAATGTGAAGTGTTCTTACAAGAGACCAACAGAGGACAGAAGATGAGTATGAAGATAAAGACAAAGATTAGTGTGATGTGACCGCAAGCCAAGAAAGACAGCAACCATTGAAAGCTGGAAGAGGCATGGAACAAATTTTCCCTTAGAGCCTTTGTAGGGAATATGACCCTTGTTGTAGACTTCTGCCCTCCATAACTGTGAGAGAATAAATTTCCACTGTTGCAAGGCAACAAGTCTGTGGTATTTGTTATGGTAGCCCTGGAAATTCATACAGCTCCTAGGAAACCATCTTTGCTAACACCTTGACTACTAAGCTGATTGGGTTGATTAGCTCCCTGAAGACTTATAGAAATAGTGCAAAGAGCAAACATCTTAGAATGTATTTTTCTGAAATTTATGAGAAGCCATCTCAAATCCTGGGCAATCGTGCTATCTAATTTATACTTTAAGCACTTGCAATGAAACATCATATGTTGAAAGAGAAGCAGAAATAAGAGCACTGAAGGGAGGAATCACATGTCCTATAATCTAGTATTGGTTTTACTGTTCATTGGCTGTTTCACCTTGAAAAAGTCATTCCAACACTCCAAACTGACTTTTTTTTAATCTTAAAATATTTGTCCCACATACTTTATAGAGTTGGCAAGAAGATTAAATTATACATGGTGCTTTGAAATAGTAAAGTGCTTCCCATTAAACTTGAAAATGTTATACATTTTATTATTTATAATACAAAAATAATATATATTTGTTCAGTTAAATTAGATCTGACTAATGCAGAATTTGCAATGATTTGGAAAAGGGGTATGTAAGAGTCAGGAAATCAGGGTTTTAAATCTGGCTCTGTCATGAAGTATGCTTGTAGAAAGTATTGAAAATTTAGGAATGCAGTTTCATAATTTTTTAAAGATTTTGTTTGTTAATTTGCCAGAGAGAGAGAGAGAGCGAGCACACAAGCAGGGGGAGTGGCAGGCAGAGGGAGAAGCAGATTCCCCGCTGAGCAAGGAGCCTGATGTGGGACTCCATCCCAAGTCCCTGGGATCATGATCTGAGCCAAAGGCAGATGCTTAACCAACTGAGCCACCCAGGAGTTGCAGTTTTCGTAATTCTTAAAGGAAGGAGTTGGATTAGATTATCAATACTTTTGCTCACATTTCTCTTGATTCTATAAAATTTTAAGAAAATTATGATTATCAGGATGGTTCTCTCCCTTGGTGAGCTTGTTTGTTCTCATAGAGTAAATGTTCACTGAATTCTGTCAATCCCAAACTTGTACACTGAACTTCAGATCTGTACAACCAAGTATTTGGGTGTCACACAGTCTATCAGTTGAGATTCTCTGAACATAGAAGAAAGACAAAACAAAATTTACACACACACAAAAGAAAAAAGAATAATAGAAGAATAGAATAAAAGAAATAGTAATAGAAAAAAAGTAGGAATAGAAGAAAAATAGGAATAGAAGAAAAAGTAAAAGAGAATTTATTGGTTCACTTAATTGAAATCTTTAAGTGGAGGTAATTGTAGCTACAACTAGATTTATGGCTCAAATAATGTCATCTAGATTTGCTTTCCTTCCAGTTCTCCGTTCTGCTTTGTACAGGGTTGGCTCCAGTATGTGACTTCATGACTTCTCATGGGGCAATAGTGCTGTGGCAGTATCTTTTAATTGCATGTATCTAGGGAAAGTAAAAAGTCTTTTCCCAGGATGCCAGAGTCCCATTGCATCTCATTGTCTCTGATTGGCTGAAATGTTCATTTCCGAACCAAAGACCATGACCAGAAAAAATTCAGTGTGCTGACTAGTTTAGGTCTGGGTCATGTGATTCATTACTAAGCCAAGGATATAGCCCCGGGATGCTGGAGGCAGTTGATTACAACACTTCAGTAATTATCTGAACTGGTTGTTAAACTGTTGGCGGCATTAAATTCAAAGAGGTGAGAGTATTCACACCACAACTTAGGCTTTATTTGTTTATTTACTTTGGAGAGCTGGTTTATCAGCACACCACTGGGTACAGCCCTGTTTGCACAGGGTAGGTGAGTATAGAATCACCCTCAAAAAAGGAGATTGTTATCAAAATAAGGCAAGAATAAATGCTGCAGTGCTAAAACAAAACAAAATATCAACTATCCACCAGACTTGAAAGTTCAAACTCAAAATTTCCCTCCAGTGTTGAATTTACTCTTGCTCCTCAATCTGCTTTATCTCCTGGATTTTCTGTCTTGATTGGCAGCCATCACTCCACTCAGGCATTCAAGTCTCATGTAGCACCTCTAGTTTTTTAATCCTCTTTTTTTTTTCTCATAACACAATTTGTCTCCTTACAATTTTTCAAACCCATCTCTTCTTCTAGCGTCACAGCCCAGTATCCTGACTTAGACTTGTTTTATCCCTCCCTGGGTTATTTCAGGATTCTCCCAGTTTGTCCTTCTGTCTTCAGTCTTGTCTCTCTATCACAAGGTAATCCACATAAACTACATCTGACTAGGTCATTACTTCCTCCTAAATCACTTTCAGTTGCATCATGGGTAAGGTGAGGTTTATGGTGGTTTTAAAATATGTTCACAAATTCTTCACTGTATCTTTCCTTAAGAGGTGGTGCTTCATTCCCTCCCCTTGAGTATGGGCCTGATGAATAGAACAGAAGGGATGGTGTGTGACATCCATGACTAGGTCATAAGAATTATTATGGCTTCCTCCTTGCTCTCTTTCTTGGATCACCCACTCTAAGGGAGGCTAGCTACCATTCTGTGAGAACACCCAAGCAGCATTATGAAGGGGTCCACACAGCAAACAACTGAAGCCTCCTGCTAATGACCATCTTGGAAGCAGATTCTCCAACCCCAGTAAAGAATTTATATGACCACAGTCTAGGCTGATATCTTCACTGGAACCCCATGAGAGATGCTAAAGCAGCACAGCCTAACTCACCCCTACATTATGAATCCATTAAAACCATGAAAAAGTGATTGGTTGTTATTTTAACCTGCTAAATTCTGAGTGCAGTGATAGATAACTTGGTCTCAGCCTAACACTTTTTTCCCCCTCCTATTGTTGAATTTGCCACTTTAAAAAAAACATAGGAGTCTGTCTTCATTAGAGTCTGAGCTTCCAGAGGACAGGTACGGTCACTCCACAGTATACTGCTATATCCCTATGTGGTAAATTGTATTTCACAAAGATGGCTGCCATAGTGTCTCCTATTTCAAGTTCTCTTCTAAAAACCTTGCCGCTTACCCAGATTCTAGGTATCTTCCCTTTGAAGCTGGACGGAACTTTGTGACTCAAACAATAGAGTAGAGCTGAAGGGATGATGCTATGTTACTTCCAAAGATAAATCATACAAATGCCAAGCCCTTTTGCTACTCTCTCTTCAGACCTCACTCTTGGGATTCCAGCCACTATGCCATGAGGGAAACTAAGCCGTCTGTAGAAATGCCTACCTGGAGAGGAAGGAAGAGCCCCAGCTCACAGCTGGAGCTGAGCTTGTAGGCAACAGCCAAAGCTAACAAGTAATATGTGAGTGAACCATCTTGGAAATGGATCTTCCGGCCCTTAGTTGAGTCTCCCAAGCCAATGTCATATACATCAGAGATGGGCTGTCCCTGCTGAGCCATGCTCAAATTGCAGATTTGTGAAGAATATAAATGATTGTGATTGCTGTAAGCCACTGTTTTGGCTAATCTGTTATATGGCCATATATAACTGGAATTTCTAGTACAGTATTTTTGGTGCCATAAACATTTTATAGGTATTTGTAAACTGGCTGGTGATCCTAATTTCCCTATAGAGCTTCTTTCTGGGCACATTAATATACTTCTTTAAACAAATCTTGAACTCATCTGTCTTAAGACTTAGATTCAAGCTGTTCCTTCTGCCATGAATTGCTTCCCTGTGTTCCTTATAATTTACCTTCTCAAGCCTTATGCTTCTGAAAAAAAATGTAGCGAATCATTCTTCCATTCCTTCCAACCTTCTATCCTTTTAATAAGTATGCTGTAAACTTCTACTGCAAGCCCAGGGTATCATATAGAACAATGTAGACAATATCCCCAATCTTCTTGGAGCTTTGTATTCCAATAGGTATCCAGTCAATACATAAATACATAATTTAAAAACTACAGAATTGATTAGCGCCTTAATGGAATTAACCAGTGTGTAGTAATGAGAATAACTGGGGATAGGAAGGGCTGTGATGGGTCCTATTTTAGATGGAGTGTTCAGGGAAATCTCTCTGAGGAGGTGATATTTGAGATCTGGACAGTAAGAAGGAACCAGTCAGGAGGGAAAGACAATGGCATTTTGGGCACAGAAAACAGCAAATAGAAAGTCTTAGGTAGGATAGAAGTGTTTTCAGTCAGATAAAATAAAGGTGGCATTTATCGCTGCAAAATAATGAATGGAAAGAAGTGACTCGACGAAGTGGGAAAGATAGGCAGATGTCAGGTCATGCATACCTAGAACTATGATAAGGAATTTAGATTTAATTCTAAATACAATTCATAATTATTCAAGGACTTTAAGGTAGAGGAGTGCCATGGTCTGGCTGGCATGGCAAGGTTACTGTTGCTGCTGTGCAGGGAACAGATGATAGGTAGGCGGGAAGAGGTACAGGGAGATCAGTAGAGAAATCATATACAAGATGATGGTACCTTGAATTGGGTGGTAGCAGTAGATATATAGAAAAAAATGCAGGTGCTGGAGTAAAATTTGTAATTATAATTTGCAGGACTTGCCGGAGACTTACATATGGGGGTCACAGGGCAAAAAATTTCTGGCTTTGGTAAGCATGCTTTATTGTATAGCAATGGGGATTCACGGAAGGGTTAGCAAATCCTTTCGGCAAGAAACCTCTCCAAACATGTCCTGATGGAATTAATCTCTTCCTTCTCTGTGTTTTCATGGCCCGATGGCTTTGACTCTTACAGGGAAATGACATAAGGTGTGGGTAAAACGCATAAGGAATTTGGGGGTTGAAGTGATGTGAATTGACCTGGACCCCGTCTCTACTCTATGTGAAATGTATGACATAGATCAGTCCACTCAACCCTGTGGCCTCAACTCTTTCAAAGTGGGTAATATCAGTATTATAGGTTTGTTGGGTCAATTAAATGAAACATTGGAAGATAAACTTGAGGAAGAACAAGGAGAAAATCTAGCTTTAGATTCAGGGGAGTGACAATAATTAATTACATCTAATATTTATGGAGCACATTGCAGGTGTTTCACTCTTTCTAACAAACTTGCGACTTAGTTACTTTTGTTATCCTCCTTTACAAGTGGATAAATCCAGGCACAAAGAGCTCAAAAATATATCCAAGGTCATAATACAACACTTAACTCTTACAGAATTGTTTTTCTGTATTTATGTTTCTCCCTGTGGCTCTCAGACAGTAAGGAGTGTGTGTGGCTTGCTCACAAACATCTTCCCATCCCCATCACATTGAGGAAAGTAGATTCATATATGCTGAGTGAGTGAACGTTCAGGCATCGACTCACACGTCAACGTTGGTGTCTTGACAAGTTGGAGATGGGAGTTAAGGAGTACTGGTTTTGATGTGGGACCACACATCTGAGCCCCGAGTGTCCTAAGACAGGCTAACTTGGGAAGCTCATCAGCTTCCCAGTGAGATCAGACCCACATGGTCAACCACTGCTGCTCGGTCCATAGCGTGATAATATTGTGGCTAATTTGCTTGAGCCATTTGGGTTCAGAAGCTTAGCGATGGCACAATACAACCTTTATTAACAGGACTACTCCGGGCACAGCGTATTCCAACTAGTGAGGCGGAAAAGAAAGCTCCTTTGTTTAAACTCTTTTGGAAAATATCTATAAAATGTAGTGGCTGTCTTTCTGCCTTGGTAAGGACTCCACAGTGAATATGATTTGTGTCTTGAAATTGAACAGCCGATGATCCTCCTCTCTTAGAGTGTTTTCAGTCTTTATCCTAAACAGGATTATTTTGAGGAGGAGAATGTGGGAGGAAATTGGGCTAAAAGTATTCTGGGACAAGGCCCTGCCTTGAGAAACTCATTTTAAAATAACCTAATGGTGTGGACTAATTATCCCTCAGAATTGACTTTTGCACTTAAAAAAAAAAAAAAAAAATTAGAGTGATGGAAAAAGGGAAAATTAAAGGAAGATTCTGGCCAAAGTCTTAAGGTTTCCTTCAAATCTCAGCTTAATTTCTCCTCTTTTTAAAGACCATAAAGTAAGTTTTACTTAGAACTGTGCTTGCTCTGTGTGGTTTAGTGTGTGTAAATTTTCACTGGTCTGGAAGAAGTGCAGAGCTGCTGGTGAGGGAGAGACCAAGAATGGATTGTTCTGTATCCTTCAGAGGGCGTCTTCAGTGGATTTACCCTGGAAGCAAAGTGCACTGTGATAGAAGGGGACACGATGTGATTTTTAACAGGCACTGAGAAGGTCTTTTTGCCAAAAATA
This sequence comes from Procyon lotor, assembly GCA_028646535.1. Taxonomy (NCBI): domain Eukaryota; kingdom Metazoa; phylum Chordata; class Mammalia; order Carnivora; family Procyonidae; genus Procyon; species Procyon lotor. The sequence continues at coordinate 148,244,960 of CM053606.1, forward strand.
GACCCACCTGCTTGTGGATGTCTGGCATTCCTTTGACTGGGGACAATGCCAGAACGGCCAGCTGTTCCCTCAGATACTCTTCCCACAGGCTGGCTGCGACCTGAAATTCCAGCCTTGAACTTAAGGCTAAATTTTCCTCCACAACCTACCCCAAAGCATGTGCTCCCACTCCCTCCCTCTACTCTAAAATAAAGGTGTTAGCAGATATTTACACTGTATCGTGAACCACACACACTTGTGCAAAGAAGCGAAGTTATGGCCGTAGGAGAGTCCTGTCTCTCCCGTACCCTTACCTAACTCTGTAACTTTGGTCAAGTCCTTCACTGCTAATGCAGCCGTTTCTCTTCTATAAAATAAGGGTAAGCCAAACTAACTGGACTCTTGGGAGGGCTAAATAAGATGAACGTAGAGGACTAATTAGCAAAAGGCTAGAAACAACCGTAATGTCTATCAAAGGGAGACGAGTTAAATAACCTTTGGAGCATTGACACAGTGCCATAGTATGTGGCTCTGGAAAGTAGCAAGGAAGACTTCTACCTACTGACACGGAGGGACAGCTAGCCGCAAGATTTTGTTAAGTAATAAAAACAAAATGGAGCATAGTGCTTACCGTATGCTCCAGTTAAGAAAGGAGGAGAAGGAATAAATCCATATTTATTTAGAATTTCAAAGCAAAATAAGCTGAAAGTTAATAAAAAATGGAGTGGCGGGTGCAGAGAAATAGGAGATCTGAAGGGGATCGCTTCTTTATAGACCTGATTTTTTGACTTTGCAATTATGCGAATATTTTACATAAAAATAGACAGATAAATCAAAAAGAAAAACACACCAAAACATTAAAACTCCTAAAAAAATTTAAATAAACTGAAAAAAACCCTAACTTTTAGCAATTCTGTGGTATAACCATCTTGAGAATTATTTCAGATGACTTTAAAACACATATTTAGATTGTATATCCCTAAGGATATATCTTAAGGACAAAAAAAAGTATAAAGATATCTTACACTGAATTCTTTTGGCTAGTTGTTAGTGGTGAAATTTACATCATTATTTTGAATACTATTCCGTGTAAGAATACATGAAAGCAACCAAGTCATTAAGTTAATATCTTGAGGAGACAAAATTTTCAGAGAGAAGAATACACTTAAAATTTGAAGTAAAAATTCTGTAATCTTTGATTTGAGTTAGAAATTGAATTATGATTTATTTTTCTCTTCCTAAAAACTACAAGTTTCTTAATTCTGTCCACTGAAAAGGCCAACTCACTTTTAATGATCACTCCAAATACCCAGATTATAATATCTAAGTAACATTTCCATTGTAAAGGAACCAGGGTTCCTTGGAGAAATGGCCAATTCTTGATCTGGGGTAAGAAGTGTCTGAGATGAGCTTGAAACCTATTGTTATGTCCCAAAGCAAGATTTATAAGCCAAATTGAAGGACCTCCCACTGGCCAAGTTTGGGAAGAATATATAAGCAAATAATGGCCACAACATAGTGAAATACATCAAATATATAAAATCCACAAGTTCATTTGGGAGTTGGGTGGGCACCAGATTAGTATTTTGAAAATAAGTAAAAGAAAAGAATTTAGCATTTATCCTGCCTTTTTTGTTTGTTTATTTGTTTCAGGTACTCAAACAATTGTTGAGGGGAAATTCTTTGGTGAGGAATTCTAGCAATAAATAGGGGAGGAATGATAAGATGGAAAAAATCTCCATTCTGGGGCATCTGGGTGGCTCAGTCAGTTAAGGGTCCAACTCTTGGTTTCGGCTCGGGTCACGATCTCAGGGTCATGGGATGGAGCCCCACGCGGGATGTGGAATCCGCTTGAGATTTTCTCTTTTCCTCTACCTCTGCTCCTCCCCACCCACTCATTTGTACATGCACTTATACATGCTCCCTCTCTCTCTAAAACAAACAAAACAAAACAAACAAAAAAACAAAAAAACCTAAGAAACCCACAAACTCCATTCTTTGTGGTAATCATTTCATAATATACAAATGTATCAAATTAACATGTCGTACACTTTAAACTTACACAATGTTATATGTAAATATATCTCAGTAAAGCTGGGAAAGAAATGTCCTTTCTGCTAATTCTAATGAAATACAAGTCTCAGTAACCGTCGCCAGTGCCAAACCATTAAGTGAAGACTAGTGAGAAACTTTACAATGGAAGTAGCCCTGTGATGCTCAAAACAAAACAACCACCAGGCAGTTTGACTCCTATAAGGCACAAGGTAGTAGGAGCCTATTTCTTCACTGAAAACACCGGCAGCATCTGCCCAGTCGCTATGGGTGGAGGTGGGGCGTTCCGTCCCAGACTCGTGATCTGCGTTTGGCATTGAGTAGGACCCACATTTCTCCACTTCCCACTCTTTTGATCCGTTCTGTGAGCTAAAACGTTTGGGGAACTACCCGTGGGAGGGCAGGGGCAGGGGTCTGGGCTGAATTCAGAGCCCTCAGCCTGTGGTCTGCCACTCGGGAGGAGGAGTCTTGGTCTTAGAGCCTGCAGTCCTTTACTCCTTAGAACTGGTGGACCCTGCATATGTTATTTAATGTCTCTGAGTGTCAGTTTCTTTTCTGTGGAATAAGGATGATAACATGCTCCTTGCAAATACTAGGTGAGATGCTGTAATTCAAGTGCTTGTTAGCATATCCAGTGCTCCGGGAGCTTTCCCCAAGGCTAGAAACAACATGAGGATCTCTTACTTCAAAGACAATGGGAGCTGGGGTCGTGTATTTGGGTTGCATAGTTGGATTGCTCAGTTGCTTCCACAAGGCTTTCTTTACAGGCTTCTTTTTTTCTCAGAGGGACAGGTTGTGATCAGTCAGCGCAGGATGTTGGCTAAGAGAACTCAACCCAGCTCAGTAGAAGTGAAGTAGCAAGAGTTACCAAGTATGCTCTTTCAGAGAAATCTTTTTTCCCTCTCCTAGCTGTTTCTCTCCTCCAGGGGACCTTAATTTATTTAGTTCAAGTGTTACTTTTGAAAATTCCGCCCTCCTCCCATTGTGACATCATCCTTGGCACCATGGAAGGGCAGCGAATTTAAGTCCTGTTTGTGAAGCTGGTTCTGTCAAAGTTTTGCTTAGGTGAAATGTTTTCACCAAATGAATCAATGATTTGCCAAAAATCATGACTTGCCTCATCTTAGATCCGTATTGATCTACTGCCAGACCTTATTCGCCACAGTATTTTTGTTTTATTCCTCCAGTATCATTTGAGTAGTCGAAGGCCGGTGCTATGGCGGTGGGACAGTCCGGCAGTATTCTGTTCTCCAGGGGATGTTGTTCTAC